>CM032447.1:162368002-162470502 GCA_019049505.1 Pachyrhynchus sulphureomaculatus | reverse complement strand
GGATTTCGATTAAAAAGTAGTCCATACAAGCCACTAGTACCTGAAAAATCTCTTTGTTCCTATTAATAGATCAGGTCCATCAAAATTAATCGTTTTTATTACCAATGGAAAATCGTTCAATATCCTTATCAAATTTTACTCTAAATTTTTCTTCACGTTTAGGATCCCTAAGATTTTTTAAATGTATTTCGCAGGTAAAGGATGGTATTGTTCATAATAATCTGTCAAGGTTTTCTCTTTTAGAGTTTTATTTAATTGATCTTCATAATCCTTTTGTTTTTTAGCCTCTTCTTCCAAAAGGTCTCTTTCCGCATTTTTCAGAAGAAGTTTTCTTAGATTGTCTGGATTAGGAGGAGGAGCTGTGGAAAAGTGTAATTTTATTTTCTTCCGTGGAGCTGACATTGGTAATTTCATTCCAAGCGGAGTATCCAGATATGTTGAGGTTGAAGGGAAGGTGGGTTCAGACGCCACCGAATCCTTATCAGTTTCAGTCTCAAAGTCTACACTTTCATCTTCATCATAAGACTCTTCAGATTTTATATGTAATTTAGATGAGGGATTGAGAGCAACTGCCTTTTCGTTTGTTTATTTCATAGTTGGATCTAATTTAATTTCAATATTTTGTAGATGTTTCGTTATGGGTTGAAATAGAGTTTCATGTGCAACTTGTTCATGTTTTAAAATGTTTAGTTTATTTTTTATATCCTTTCGTTTATTAACTAATATTTGTTTAACACTCTTTTTACTTGATTTATTCTTTTTCTTGGGAACCATTATGTAGTATGATAGGTGTTTAAGTGTCTATTAACTTCCTTTAAACTCTAATTTAAATATATATAGCTATCTAAACCAAAACGGTATCTTCCTTCATCAATTTTATTGTCTTTAAAAACTGATAAAAATCCAAAAGGTATTTTCCAACAAAAAGAACATATCCCTTTAAAATTGTCAAACGACATGTCGGTACTAATATGATCAGCATATACATGTCGTAAATTTAAATCATCCTGTTTGAATAAGATAAGTATATTGGCATTATCTCGAATTAAATGTTTAGGTTTTTTAGCATATGTTTGACAAAGATAGAAACAATCAATGTTATTATGTCGACCCATACTAAAATATTACATCTTGTTTATCACAGGCAACGTCATCAAATATAAACACTGAATTTCGTTTTGCTTCTGATGGTGTAATAACTGCTTCTCCATTATCAAACGCAAAAAATCCTAAACCTCTGACTGGTTTTAATAACTGTTCTAGATAAATATATTTTAGGTTGATATAATGACTTAGAATACAGATAAACATTTTCAAATTGTAAACCATTCGGATATTAAAGGATACTTAACATAGTGGAAGTTTACTAGGTCCTGAAATAATACACCGCATCGTAGAGGGTAACAATACACTATGTTTAACATTGTTTTTAATTCCTTGTAAGTCATGATTCTCAACTTTTAATCTAGTTTTCTGTTGCACAATTCTCTTCATCTTACATACTCAAACGTTTAAAATAGAAATAAGTATAAAAAAAGAAGGTATATTAAATTTATAGTTAGTATATATTTTGCTTTTCTCGAAGAACAAATAAATAAAATGAAATACTATTCTAGCCAAAGCCGTACCGGTCAAGAAAGTGGTCTCTTGAATAATATCATTAATAAGCTCCCCTTTGAAGTCCATTTACCTGGATATAATTTTTGTGGACCAGGGACAAAACTACAGGAACGGTTAGCCCATGGTGACAAAGAAATTAATCAACTTGACGAAGCCTGTAAAAGAACATGATATAGCCTATTCAACACACAGTGTCTTACCTGATCGTCATCAAGCTGATAAAATATTACTTAAAAATGCTTTAAGTCGAATTAATGCTAGTGATGCATCTTGGAAAGAAAAACTTGCTGCTATAGGTGTGTCTGTTGCCATGAACAGTAAGCTTAAATTAGGTATGGGGTATAGAAGAAGAGGAAGGGATACTAATCGAAATAAAAAAAAAGATAATAGTAAACGTAATCAGTATACTAGAATGTCTACGAAGATGACTTATCCTGCTGCAGCTGCTAAACAAACTACAGCTGTTATTAAGCAAAGTATAAAAGCAACGCAACATTACCTAAAAATGGAAACTTTGTTAGATAAAATTAATGAAAGCCTACCATCATCCCCATCACAAAAACGGCAAAAAAAGAAATCAGCTACTACCAAGAAGAGGAAAATAAAAAAACCACAATCGGATGGAGAAGAAGAAGAAGAAAAACATATTGATAATTATCATGAAAGAGAACTAAAGAAAAAAATAGCAAATAGATTATCAGCAGCCTTACCTGTTAAAAGAAGAAAAAAAAAAGGAAACTTGAAAATAAACAAAATACAGAGGCTAAAGTACTAGAAAAAAGATTTAAGCAAGATATGCAGCAGCAATCATTTACTGATCTGATACATAAAATGGACACTATCGAACAACCAATAATTAACGGACAAAAGCGAAAACGTAGTGACGATGATAATGAGAACAATCAACTTGAAGAATATGGAATAAATAAAAAATTAAAACTATAACTTATCTAGTATAAAAGTTAAATCCCCTTCAAATATTAGTTAGTTATTTACAAACCCTTCAAAGGGAACAATAATGGTTAATCATAGTTGTCATCAAAAAAGAACTAAGAAACGATCTATTCAAAAAAGGGGAAAACGTAAACAAAGTAAAAAAATAAAATAAAATTACTAAAAAAAAGAAAATTTCAAGTTTTCAATCGGTTGCAAAAAAAAATTAAAAAAAAATATATTAAAAGGAAAACCATCTAACTTAAATAGTGCACTTAATATTGCTATTAAGACAGTGAAAGATGAGCAAGAAAATATTAAAGTACCAAGAGTGATTCAAATTCCTAAAACTGGAGGAATTCTACCCTTACTACAGATATTTGCAGGTCTAAGTGCTTTAGGCAGTTTGAGTGGGGGTGTGGCAGGTATTGCAAAGGCTGTGAACGATGCTCGATCGGCTAAGCAACAATTGTATGAAAATCAACGTCATAACAAAAAAATGGAAGCAATTGCCATGGGTTTTGTTTGTTTGTTTGTTTGTTTCTGTTGGGCAGGGCGCATCGACAGCTAAGATCATTTAGCGCCCACTAGAGTTTGGTATAAATAGGTTAGACTATAAAGCTAAATTCTTTTAAGTAATTGGTTATGTTTTCTTTAAGTGGGACAAAAGATTTTTATGAGGATGGTGATGTTGGAAGGGATGCCGTGGGTGTCTCTCAAGTTTTGATGTTGAATGGATTCGATTAGATGTAACACTGATAAGGGGGAGTCACATTTAGGACAGAGTGGAGGGGGATCTTTCTT
The DNA here is from genome assembly GCA_019049505.1 of Pachyrhynchus sulphureomaculatus. Taxonomy (NCBI): domain Eukaryota; kingdom Metazoa; phylum Arthropoda; class Insecta; order Coleoptera; family Curculionidae; genus Pachyrhynchus; species Pachyrhynchus sulphureomaculatus. The sequence goes on along the minus strand of CM032447.1, from coordinate 162,467,145 downwards.
TAATAGATGTACATGCGTGGAGTAGGTGTGTCCCATTGCCATGGGTAAAGGCAGGAATGCTCAAACTTGAACTGCTGGCGATCTACCTCAATATTGTTAGACTACGATCGATCGACTCTGAGAGGCTGCAAGTAAGTGTGATGCAGGATTGTCGTCTAGGTAGGGTGTATCGTGGCATAGATATTAGTTTTCCGCATAATATGCATTTTTTTAGTCAAGGTAAGTGTAGGTCTGCTCTAAAATGTCAATGAAAAACTCATAATTATTCAAAATTGCGAGTTTATTGGTTCTTACAAAACAAACGAGTTCCAGTGTCTAAACTTAACTAAAGAGTGACTTTGGATGTTGAAGCGTGGCACTGCATGTCCTCAGCATACTTTTCATAAGATGGTACGTAATTATCGAGTGCTAATCGCAAGCATGATGACATATGTTCGTCAGTTAGTCGATTGCGATATTTTGACTTAATTATCTTCATTTCAGAAAATGCAGACTCGCACAAGTAAGTTGACCCAAACATTGCCGTTAATTGAAGGGCGATTTGCCTTAGATTCGGATATTTATCTTCAGATATAAAACACCAGAATTTTGTATCAGATGCTGTGGCTTTGAGATGTATACCTGATATAATCTGCACTAACTCATTTTCAACAGAACATGAGTCCATGTTAAACTGACTTGCTATTTCAGTAGCTAATTCCTCAATGTTTTTACACGAAAAAGGATAACTCATAAATGATGCGATATTTGCCAATTTACTGAAATCATAAAAACGTATTTCAAATTGGCCCAAAATATTTCATAATTCTGCCTCATAAATATCATAATTCAACTGAGGAATCCTTGCTTTCAAAGACGGAAAATTTTTCAGATCCTTTCTTTTCAGTTGATCTATCATAAGTTGCAATTTACTTTTGAATGCGTTTATTGCGCTAATCATCTCAATAATAGTTTTTCCTTTACCTTGAAGCTCCAAATTAATGGTGTTTAAATGCATTGTGATGTCTGTCAAAAATGCCAAATCAGTCAACCATTTTTCGTTTTTCAGCATCTGAGTATCATCACCTCTTTCGTCCAGAAAAGCTGTTATTTCGGGCAATAATTCTTGAAACCTTTCTAGGAATTTTCCGCTACTCAACCACCTGACGTCCGCGTGAAGAACTAAATCAGTGTGTTCAGCTGACTCACTATCTTCCAACTGCAATTTAAAGAGCCGTCGTTGCAAGCTACGTGCACGGATAGAATTCACAATTTTTATTGCAATGCTCATAATCTCCATGTTTAGAACTTTTGAACACAAAACTTGTTGATGTATAATGCAATGGAATGAGAAAAATGAAGTGAAATCATCATTAGCTCGACACAATGCCACAAAACCGTTTTTGTTTCCAGTCATTGCTGGTGCTCCATCGGTTGTAATGCACACTAGTTTATATATTGGTAGTTTGTTACAAAATTGAAGAAAACGTCATATATATCTTCGCCACGGGTCTTTCCTTTCAGAGGAATCATTGTCAAAAACTCTTCCTTAGCCGACATGTCATTGAATACCATTCGAATAAAAATACACAGCTGGGCAGTGTCTGTCGTATCAGTGGATTCGTCGAACTGTAAAGAAAAGTACATTCCATGATATCATGTTTTTAGTTTATCTGCCATGTCCTGACTCATGACTTCAACACGCCTTGTGACAGTCGGACGAGATAACTGAAGTTCTTTAATAGCAGACATAATCTCTGTTTTATTTTTAAAATCTCCAAATAAAATCTCAACTGCTTCAATAAATGCTTCCTTCACAACCAATCCATCATCAAATGGTTTCTTGTGTTTCGCCAATATATGAGATATTTTAAATGACGCGATCGTTGCAGCTTTTGATTGTTTGGCTGGTCTTGTGAACATGGTTTGTTCTTTTTTCAAACAAGTTATCAAATCACGTACTTTTCGTTTTCTTAATTCACTCTGTGACGAAAAATCCTTTTCATAGTTTTTATGAACCGTTTTATGATGCCTCTCTAAGTTCCCACGCCTAGGTATTGCAACTGACGCACGGCAAATGAGACAAATGCACCTATCCTTTACCATACAAAAGAAAAATTCTTCCTCCCAATCGTTATTAAAATGATAAGTTTTATTTTTCTTCGCCGCACTCATTTTGGACTATTTATTAATAAACTTTGAATCGATGTATCGCCTTCAAGTTACAACTCAGACTGACTCCTATTCCTGCAGACGCAACATTTATATCGGCGCGAACGAAGTCTCGAATGTTCCCGTCAAACACGCCGCCCGAAGTTTCTAGAAAAATCGGCGGGAATCAAAAACGCGGCTTTTCTTTGACAAGTACCGCGCGTTCCTTTGATAAAGCCGCCTTTTGCCGCTAGAAGGGGGTTATTACGGTAAAAGAAAGTGATGAGGGGGTTATTCAGGCCTAATTGTGGATCGAATAAATTTTAGTAGTTTATTCATTACATTTTGTTTTAGTTACCTAAAACAAAATCTGTGAATAGTTCTATATCGGAATTTTTTTCTCGAGATCGACTCAAAAAGCACTCGCGATCGACCGTTTGAGCACCCCTGGGTAAATGTCTCTATTTAAAACCATACAAAACTGGTATGGGTCTTTTTTTACACCAGCGTCCCCCCAAAATGCGAAATTACCGATAGTATTACCCAATCATGTCCTAACGAACCTAAAGATTGAAATGTATGCAAGAAAGCTGAAAATTCCCTAATTTCGAGGAGTCTATATGAAGGATAGGTTACCGAGGAAAATTCATAAATATGAAGCTGGGGTTATTAATTTAGACAACGATTCTGGGCCTGGAACACATTGGACTGCCTACAAGAAATATGGAAATATCATCTATTATTTTGACAGTTTGGGAAATTTGTTACCCCCAATCGAAACACAACTGTATTTTCAATCTAATGATCTAGATACTAGAACCAAATAAATGATACATATCTGAAAAGCCTGTAGATATTTTCAAGGTTAATTCTATCTGTATAGAATGTAATCTAATAACCAATTCGTATAATAATGAAGCGCATGTGCATATAATTCACATATTTTATCCTAATGTAAAACCTGGATATAAAAGAATAGAGAACCCTTCAAATGTCATATATTTACCAATCAGTACGCGTTATATAGATGAAAGTCAGCTTAAAATAACCGATCAACATGGAACATTAGTTAATTTTAGAAAAGAGTTGATTACAGCACGTTTACACTTAAAAAGAGTGCCATAAAGAACACGAAAATGGTATTTCTATATAATCATAATTCATTTGACATACCGCTCTCGGAGTGTGATGAACAACACACCAATTATAAAATATATAAAAAAAGGACAAACATATCAGTTTACAACGACCATTGAAAGAATTAACACTTGAGAATAAGTCTGTACTACTTTCTGTGGGATTTAAGTTAAAAATATTCCGAAATTAAGACTATTTTAGTGTAGATTTAAGTTACAGATTAGTACAGGTATTGAGAGATCGTTAATACTAATTAAGTGTAAGTGTAAATATAGTAATAAAGAAGAAGAAATACAAGAAGAAAAAAATGAGCTATAGTATATTAAAGGTGGGGGAAATGTCTTACATGATGATGCAATAGTTAGTTATCAATATCATACTCATCAACCCTATTCCTCAACGGCTTTAAGTAATAACGCTGAAATTAGAATACCCATTCAAACACAAGACCTTTATACATTACCGAGTCAAAGTTTTTTATATATTGAAGGAAAACTACCGAAAAGTGATAATACCTATAGTGAAAATGTACAATTTACCAACAATGGCCTACTCTACCTATTTGATGAAATCCGTTATGAACTGTGTTAGAAATCCAGGCATAACTTCAACTTTAAAGGGACTCGTATCGTTTACTCCAACCGATAGTAATAGATTACAAAATGCAGGATGGTGTGAAAATGAGACACCTGCCCTAGTAGATGGAAGTGGAAATTTCAGTGCATGTATTCCACTAAAAATGCTGATGGGTTTTGCGGAAGATTTTCATAAAATTGTAATGAATCTACGACAAGAATTAATATTAATCAGAAGCAATACCGACTTGAATGGTATTAAACAAATTTTAGATAAAAAAGAAACCTATAAAGTGACTCTTAACAAAGTGCTTTGGAAAATATCACATATTTCAGTGAGTGATCATCAAAAGTTACGACTACTCAAACAATTCGAAAGCGACAAAGATTTAAATATGGCCTTTCGTAGTTGGGAGTTGCACGAATATCCACAATTACAACAAACCAAAAATCACACTTGGGCAGTAAAGTCATCAAATCAACTGGAAAAACCACGTTTGATTATTGTTGGTTTCCAAACAGCTATAAAAAATAAACTAGATAAAGATATGAGTACTTTCAACCATATTAACTTGACTAATTTAAAAGTCTACTTAAATTCTGAGATGTTTCCCGACGACAATTTAAATTTAGACTTTGACACTAACAAATATTCCATTCTCTACGAAATGTATGCACAATTTCAAACGTCCTACTATTATACAGCTCTCAACGATCCCTGTCTCAATCCTACAAGATTTAAGTCACATGCACCCCTAATAGTAATTGATTGTTCGCGACAAAGTGAGGACAATCTTGAAAGGAGGGGCTGTCGATATACGCATTGAATTTGAAACAAGTAAGAACGTATCCAAAGATACAACTGCCTATTGTCTAATTCTATTTGATCGATTAGTTCGCTACAATCCTCTGACTAGTACGGTTAAAGTTTTTTGATCTGCACCTCCGCCACAATAACAAAATGCCATACATATTAGATGTACAAGGTTTCCAATATGAAAACAACGATTTTATATGTAAAGAAATCGCAATTATAAACATTAAACATGGAAATGTTTTTGTTTGTTTCTGTTGGGCAGGGCGCATCGACAGCTAAGATCATTTAGCGCAAATTACCTAGGACTTTTTTAACTTAAAAATAAAATACCTAAGGCCCCAATTTTAGGGTAAATTAACCCAATAAAAAAAAATATTGCCTTTTTTACATCATACAAAAACTACCCCTATAAGGCCTTTTTGGCACACACCCGCTATTAAGACCCTTTTGGCTCACACACCCCTAAATCACCAGGTAATTAACCAGGTGTCACCTTGCTCTTCTGCAAACAAGGTAATTACAGGTAAAAAGGTGTCGACCAAGAATTTACAGGTGTCAACTAACTCTCTTACCAGGTGTAAACAGGTATTTACAGGTATGGATTAAGGCCCCTCGGGTCAGCAGCCACTGGTCAATTGCGTCATTGTCCACCTACAAGAACTTTCAGCACAAGAAAATTCAGCACACTTCTTCGACAATAAGGCCTTTTTGGATTTCAGGCTTACACACGATAAGGACCTTTTGCCAACCTTTTAGTGCCCTTTTGATCACTTTTTCAACAGCCTCTGGTCATTGACGGCACCTTTTTCAGCACTTCTTGCAAATTTTTTCAGCACTTCTTGTACTCCTTGCAAATTTTCAGCCTGCAAGAACTGCGGCCACACCCAATCTTTGCTGTGACGGATGGACAGAGTTCATCCTCGGTCGCAGATCATGGGTTAGATAACCACTTGCAGTGTTCAATAAGTTACTGAAAAAATCAACATCATCTGATGAAAGAAAACATCTATTAGCCTGTATTGCTCACGTTAAAGGAATCCTCTACCGTTTCAAAACCTTACAGCAGCATAGTACCGGACTTACTACAAGAGGAGAAACTCAACGAGATGCTATGGAATCAATTAGGACTTCAATTCAATCCTCTAAATTGGATGTTGCAACATGTCGCAAACTCTTAATGAAATGCAGGTGAATACTTAGAAATTTAAACAAATATTGAAACGAGCTAAATCGGTACCTGAAAAAACGCATATTGCCACGTGTTTAAGTGAGGTTAAGTCATATCAACGTATTTTGCAAGATAACAAGGTTGGAGGCGGTACTGAAGTACGTAGACGTGAAACAGCAACTCATAGGGTTAAATGGGATGACGTGAACTCTGCCTTTGAATCTCGTATCAGGACTGGTGATATTTCTAATATTCGTCATACTGATCCGAAGCTCTTTTTAATCGATTGTACAGCAATATTTAAGCCTCGTATTCAAACTGCCTTAAAGAAGGATGAAGTTTTAAAGGTTAATGCAGTCCTGGCTGGAGAATTTCAGCGAAATAAGGATAATAATTTAATTGTAGAAATAAAATACTTAAACACACCTAATGCACCAATACATAAAGAAACCAACCTGGATCAGTGGTTTAAAACGAGTGTTAAAGAACCTTTCCTGAACCAGATAGGTGATTTTGCTGAAAGAGATTCTAACTGTGCATTAAGCCGTGCAGTAAATTTTACTTTGAATATTAATAAAAATAATCCTTTACGTGTAGAAAGTTATATTGAGCTTCCAAAGAGTATTGCTAGAAAAAAAGCTTGCGTTAATATTAAAAACTATGAAGATATGTGTTTTGGTTGGGCCGTCGTGAGCGCCCTATTCTCCGCCAGCACTCGCAGTGATTGTACATCTTCTTATCCTGATCCGGAAAAAGTACTTAACCTAACTAATATACAGTTTTCCATGACTATGAAGCAAATACCACGATTTGAAAAACAGAACAATGTATCTATAAATGTTTACAAACTAAAAAGGAAATGTGATGAAAACTACGAAATCGTACCTTATTTTATTGCTGAAAATAAACAGAATATACATGTAAATTTACTATTACTTCAAGATACTTATATATCTGATAATAACGTTGATAATCTAATTCCATTATGTTTGGATTAAGAATCTTTCACATTTACTATATTCACAGTTGAGTAAAAGTACAATGAAAAAGTTCAGGCTGAAGAAAAATTGCAGAATCATACTGAAGATTGTATAAAATTGAATAAAAGAGTTGTTCCACAAGTACCTACAAGTGATAAAGCGCTCATTGAATTTAAAAGTTATGGTTGGCAAGCTACAGCTCCATTCATAATTTATGCTGACACCGAATGTTTGCTTGTTCCTGTAGATGATGATCCAACTAAAAACACACAAAAATACTAAAAACATGCTCCATTTAGGAGGATATTATGTTAAATGTATAATGATACTTTTATCGTTTTTGTCGATCATACACAGGACCTGATTGTATGCAGTGGTTTGTGAGAAAACTACATCAGTTTGCGAGCGATTTAGAAACAGTATTTCTTTGTCCTTTACCAATGGAGCATCTTACACCTGAGGAATTGAAGAAATATCACCGTGCCGCACAATGTTACATTTGCGAGAAGCCATTTGCTACGCAAGATAAAAAAGTTAGAGATCATGACCATCTTACTGGTAAATATAGGGGTCCTGTTCATGAAGATTGCAACCTTAACTTTAAAGATAGTCGTATGGTACCAGTTATATTTCATAATCTAAGTTCATATGAGGGGCACATGGTAATTAAAGCCTTAGCTGAAACAGATGGATGCACAGATATGGTATATTACCGGTTAAAAAAGAAAAATACATCTCGCTCACCAAACATATCCCTGAAAGCTTCATAAATTTTCGTTTTATTGACAGCTTCAGATTTATGGCCGCAGGGATAATCTGTCATCATATTTAGAAGATTATCCCGTTTTAAAATCTCAATTTAGTACACTACCAGAAGCACAAATTAACTTATTAAGTAAAAAAGGAGTGTTTCCTTATGATTACGTGATTCGCTGGGAAAGTTTAAAAATTTCTCAACTTCCGCCAAAGCATGCATTTTACAATACTTTTGAAAACAGCCATATAAGCGACAAAGCGTATGTACATGCAGAAAATGTTTGGAAAACATTCCACTGTAAAACCTTAAATGATTATTCTGAACTGTATATTAAGACGGATATATTATTACACCAGATGTTTTTGAGCAATTTAGATCTACATCACATAAAACATACGGCATAGACCCCGCATGGGCGTACAGTTTACCAGGATATGCATGGCAATGCATGTTGTATAAAAGTAATCAAAAGCTGAAATTGTCACCGATATGGACATGGTTTTATTTATCGAAAAGGGTATACGCGGAGGCTTAAGTCAATGTTCGAAAAGGTATGCTAAGGCTAATAATAAGTATATCCCAAACTATAATCAGGGAAAAGAATCTTGTTATCTCGAATACTTCGAAATTAACAACCAATATGGATGGGCTATATCGCAGCATCTTCCATCTAAAGACTTCCAGTGGATGAGCAATTACGTTATTAAAAGTTTTAATGTTTGTTTAAAACCTGATGATGCAGATGACCGCTACATAATAAAAGCTGATTTAGAAATCCCTATAGAGTTACATGATAAGTTTACAGATTTACCACCTTGCTCCGAGCATAGTAAACCGTTGAATTCTGAAAACCCGAAATTATTGGCAACGCTTTTTAATAAAGATAAATATGTGATACATTATAGAAACTTAAAACAAGCCTTAAATTTAGGTGTTAAATTAACTAAAACACATCGTATTCTATGCTTTAAACAGGCACCTTGGCTAAAGATGTAAAGGGCGATTCATTTAGAGGTACTTTTTGTGATGGGGATTTAATTGCAGATTGCGCATGCGTCGTGTCAACTGAAGTGGCATTCCTGTTCAGTAGTGTTTGACAATTCATAATGGAAAGACTTAGCCCGGCACAGCGTCTACAAATTGTTCAACTTTATTACGAAAATGGGCGTTCTACGAGGAATGTTTATCGGGCGCTTAGAGCAACTTATGGTCCACATAATCGGCCTACCGAGCGGACAATTCGCTCTACCATCAGTAAGTTTGAGACCCAATTTTCATTATTGGATAATGCTCGACCGAATAGACCACATCCAGCACGTAGTGAAGAAAATATAGGGGCGGTAGCGGAGAGTGTACGCGAAGACCGTGAAGTGTCGATTCGTCGCCGTTCTCAACAGCTTGGCCTGTCATATTCAACAACTTGGCGTATTTTACGTAAGGATCTTTCTTTAAAAGCATACAAAATTCAACTAGTGCAACAACTGAAGCCGACCGACCTTCCGAATCGTTTCCGTTTTAGTCGTTGGGCTCTTGACAAGCTTGCAGAAGATCCACTGTTTTCGAGAAAAATTTTGTTCACCGATGAGGCCCATTTTTGGCTTAATGGGTTCGTGAATAAACAAAATGCCCGTATTTGGGGTGATGAATGGTGACCGTTATCGCGCCATGATAACAGACTATGTGATGCCAGAAATTGAAGCCCGTGATCTCGACGAAAATTTGGTTCCAACAAGATGGCGCCACTTGCCATACAGCCCGTGAAACCATGGCTTTACTGCGAGAGCAATTCGGCGAACAGATCATTTCACGCTTTGGACCAGTGAATTGGCCGGCTAGATCAGGTGACATCACACCTCTTGACTTTTTTCCTTTGGGGCTATGTAAAGTCCAAAGTCTACATGGATAAGCCAGCTACAATTGAGGTATTGGAGGCCAATATTACTCGAGTCATTGGCCAAATACCACTCGAAATACTCACACGCGTCACTGAAAATTGGAACTTCAGAATGGACGTTGTTAACCGTAGTCGCGGACAACATTTGAAAGAAATTATCTTTAAGAAATAATTGTAAAGAATGGTTCTTTTATATGATAATAAAGATTATAAAATAAAATTGTTTTTATTCATTTTTTTTTATTTAAAAAAAAAGTACCTCTAAATGAATCACCCTTTACATCGACATTATCGACATAAATAAAAAGCTGAGGCAAGAAGCAAAAAACGATTATCTCAAGACCCGAGTTCAAGAGTACTACAATTATTGATAAAAACATAATAGTGGAGCTTGCCAAAACCAATGTGTATTTCAGTAAACCAATATATGTCGGAATGTGTATTTTAGATATAGCAAAGGCAACCATCTATGATTTTCACTATAACTACATTAAAAAGAGATTTTCGGATTGTAACGTATTATATACTGATACTGATTCGCTGATCTATGAGATAAAATATAATGATATTTATCAAATCATCAAACACGACTGTTATTTACGATTTGATAGATCTGACTTCAGTCCTGATAATATTTATAAATATTCCAAAAGTAAACAAAAAAGTTCTAGGTATGGTAAAAGACGAGAATAATGGAAGGATCATGACACATTTTGCTGGACTTAGGTCAAAAATGTATGCTATTAAAGTACTTTACACCCAGGATGAGCTTGATTTGGAACCAATAGAGTTAGCAAAAACTGCTCAAGAAAGGGAAGATGTTGAAAGAAATCTGTTAAATTTGTGTGTAACGAAAAAAAATTAAAGAAATTAAGAAGTCTGTTATAAAATACTCAATTACATTTCAAGACTATATAGAATGCTTGGAGACATTTTTGGAAATATGTCACCCAAAATATAATAACATCACAGAAACATCAACTATTTACCATCAGACAAACGAAGATCGGACTCAGCCCTCATGATGACAAAAGGCTAATATTAAAAAATTCGGTTAATACGCTACCATTGGGACATTATTCAATCGCATGATTATGTTTAAATCTTTTATATGGTAATTAGAACTCTGTTATTTGTTCCTCCTTCTCTCCCCAGGATTAGCTTTAAATTAATGTTAAGTTAGTTCTAACTCATGAATGATCTTAAGTTTTATCACATATATAGATTTTTCTTAACCTTTTTCCGAACTTTATGGTACGGTTGTAGAGGCTTATGTCCATGCAAATACACTATAGATCTTTGTGTCAATAGATTTAACATTATTAATTAATTACAGATAAATACCTAGACTAAATTTATTTTTAAGTTACTGATATGTAAATATCTTAAGACACAAAAATATATATTCATGTTAGATCATCTCTTGTATTAGCAGTTTTAAGATTAAACCTCGCTGATTTGTTAATAAAAGGTATTAGATGCCATTTTCTTACACAATAAAAGTTCTACCTATAACGATGTGTTTATATTTCTAGTCCTTCACCATATTCTACAGGATTACGTAATGAGGTAACTGGTTAATTATATCATTGTTAACCACGTCTTTCCCCACCTTCTACAAAAACGTACCCCATACCTACCAACAACGGTATAGAATTTTTCACTTTTTTTACTAAAATAAGACTCAACTTCTCTATAACCTCCCTAAATAACACTTTTTTGGTAAATTTATCTTTCAATAGAGCCTAAGTAAGCCTTTCTAACCAAAGGCTAGTAAGACCCTGTTAACCATAACCTTAATATTTTTTTATGTGATAGCTTTCCTAACACTTTCTCATAAGAAGCCTCTGTGGATCAGTGGCATAGATGCAAGATTTGCAGTACTGAAACCGAAGGTTCGAATCCTGGTCTAAACCCAACTTTTTTTAATTATACTAAAATACTTCAACATGACAATCAGTACATCGGATACACCCTAAATTTCTCTAGCCAAAAATGCCTCAACTGGAAACCATCAATAACATCTAGCATGATAAAACCAAACTTCACACATATTTATTTACAGGTTTGGAAATACTGTATCAATATGGTGTTAGATCATCGAGTTGGCAACACAGCTTCAACTATCATCGTTTGCCATGCCTTCACACTTGCGTATACTGGACACTGTCTCAACTGGCAATTTTCAGACCTGTGCCTGTGCAACCACATCCTTGTCAACTTCATATAGGCAGCAGTTAATGCGCCTTCACCATATATTCTGTTACGTCAGTTCGTTCTACGTTCATATAGGCAACTGATACTGCACTCTGCTCAACGCTCATTGGCCAGTCCCCGCGCATGCGCACATACACCAGAATTGGGTCAAAAATGGCATCAAATATGCAATTTTTAGGCCCATCAGAATTTACATGGGATTTTGGTCCAGAACATACATAGTTTATCTACTACCCCCTACTCCTGGATTAACCTAAGTTAACCTTATTTAATTTTAAGCTAAAGTTTCATGTTTATGAAATATCTTAAGTTCAAACAACTTAAGTTCTCTCAATACATTTATATAAAATCCTTACCTAAGCTAAGTTAGTTAGGTCCCTGACATGTATATATCTTAAGATCCAATATGTAAACTCATTTTTGTTTAATCAACCATGTATTAATAGTAAAAGAGTAAAAAATAACTAATAGACAATAAATGATATTAGATTAGGCCTTTTAATCAAACATGACCCCGGTATGCGAGGTTCTATAGTACAGCAGATTTTACGCAGTAACGCAAGAATCTAGCGAAAGTTACTTTCATTCTAGATTTGTTTTAGCAGACTAGACATGGAATTTAAAACTTATAGCTGTCCAATGACTTATTATTTTTGACAGCGTCATTTACTGTAGTGTAAATATCATCACCTAATCTTTGTTATAAAGAAACTTTATATAATAAGCCATACTTATGGCTTTAGAAAAAGTAAGAAATATAAGTTTTTACAACTTTAACACATTTCATTTTTATACCGCTAAGCGATCCTCAGTAAATGATTAAGCGTCATGTCCCAAGGATAATTTATTATTAATCCTTCATCGGGCGCAACCTGATAGGCACAGTTCTGACGTTTTCGTTCCCCCCCTTCTCTCGTAGGAGCGGTAGGAATCTGCCTCTCCTAGTAGTCGCCTATCTTTACCGGATGTTTGGAGCCAACCTATTCAGTTCATTCCCGCGCTTCGTGAAGAGCTGTTAGCGTCATTCTGATCTCTTAGGCTACGATTACTATGCATCCGAATTCGGACGAAAATGTGTTCTGACGAGTTCTGACAAATTCGTCAGAACAAACAAACGCCTGTTTTCCAATGAGAGTGTTTACAGTGGCAGCGAAAAAACGTCAGAATATGCCCGACGTCGTCAGAACCAGTTGAGCGTTCAAACTAGTTTGATTTTTTCGTCCGACCAGCTAGTGTTTTCGTGCGTTAAATTTAAAAATAACGATACCTTAATTAGTCTTGTGTACGAGAACAGGAGTTTATGGGACATGAGAGAAAAAAATTACCACAACGGGGAAATTTCCAGGATAAAGTGGGAAAAAATTGCCTCCCAACCTAATACTAGCAGTAAGTACAATTTTTTATTTTTATGTGTAGTTTACATTTTAAGCAATTAAAATTAATATTAATTGGTTTAATTACATGAACAATTAGAATTAATGTTTACATTTTACCCATCAAGAACATGACTTTTAGAGCTATAGATTATTACAGCAGGTTGTATTGAAACGGAATCTCACCTGCCGGACTAACAAAATAATTTTTCAAGGTTTCTCTTGCCTCATTCGCGCTTCTTTCGTAGTGATTATATCTCCGTGAAACTGGGACATTGTGTAAGTCCATCTCAGGAATATCAAGGGAAGTAAAACCTTCCTTATCGATGATTAAGTAATGCAAAAGACAAACGCATTTAACTACGATGTCTGGATCGATTTGGAGTTCAGTTTTCAAACACCTCCACTTGGCTACCAGAATACCAAAGGCACATTCCACGCACCGTCTAGCTCTTGATAGTCTATAATTGAAAATCCGTTCTTCAATAGTAAATGTTTGTTTTGAATATGGTTTCAATAAATACGTTTTCAGAGGATAAGCATCATCACCCAACAGAACAAAGGGTGATGAAATGTCGGTTGAAGGAATGTTTTCATTCTCTGGTATGTTTAAAGTGCTTGCTTCAAACCGTTGATAAACATTTGAATCTGAAAAGGTTCCCCCATCACTTTGCTTACCGTAAGCCCCAACTTCAACAGCAATGAACTTGTAATTTGCATTAGCTATTCCCTGCAATACAACAGCGCTTATAGTTGAAATACATCGACCCTGTTTGTTTAGGACATTTCAGGCGAATATGTTTCCCGTCTATACAACCGATGCAGCTGGGGAAATTCCATCTGTTGTAGAAGTCTCTCGCGATGGTTTTCCATTTCTCTGTAGTAGGCAAAGACATATGTATACCGCAGAAGCACGCCCATATAGCCTGACAAGTTTCGTACACTATGTTTCGAATAGCACAGTGTGAAATTCTATAGAAGCTTAGTGCTCGAAATGACATCCCAATTGACAAAAATCTGTAATAAGAAACATTCACTATACAATAAATCAACATATCCATTAAAACAATAATTCCACACTAGTTTACAATTAAACAGATTGATCAATTGGTTTTTTTTCACTCATTTCAGGTGAAGCAGCCAAAACTAAGTGGCAAGGTTTGAGAGACACGTTTCGCAAGGAATTGGTCAAGTATCCTAAAAAACGGAGCGGAGATGAAGGAGGATCCATCACAGAGTTTAAGTGGACCTATTTCAAAGCCATGGAGTTTTTGAAGGACCAATTTCAAAAAAGAAAATTGCAGGGTAATGTCCCGAGCGAGGCAACATTATTTGATAAAGACACTAATAATTCTACTTTTTCCCCTGATCCCTCTGAAAAAGAGCCAGAATCACAAACAACACAAACTCAATACTCAACAGAAACACAAACTCTCGAATTACCACGAAACACAACGAATGAAACATCAACACAAAACTATGCTACTGCTAAGAAAAGAATTGCTAAGATGAATAATGCCACTGCGGTTAAAAAATTGATGATGCTTGAAGAACAAAAAATATAACTGTTTAAGGAAAGAAATTCAGCTTCTCGAAACGAAGATCAGGACTATCATTTTCTGATGAGTTTACTGCCATATTTGAGGAAAGTACCAGAAGAAAGAAAAATGTTTGTGAGGACTAAACTCCAATAAGTGTTTTGCGAAGAGGATCTTTTGGGGTTCAGAGTTCAACAGTATACACCACAGCCAATCCACCATCGAACACATTCATCAACGAGTGATAGTTGAGCAAGTGGGTCACAAGTGGAAACTCCACTGAGTGTTCCTCACCATGAAGACCTTGCTTCGTTTTTTTTTTCCAAGTGTGACGCCTGACGATACAAATTAAAAATGCACGTGGCAATTGTTCAATTTTTGTTTAGGCAATAGTTTTATTTCACTAGTTTTATATTTTCATTTGTGAGTATGTATATATCAAATTTCATTGAAATAAAAAACTGAATTCATTATAAACTTTTTCTTACCTTAAAGTTACAGCCAGTCTTTGTTTTGCCGAAATACATTCACGAAAATTGGAGAACTTTTTGATATTTTTTTTCTATCTCGTTCAGTATGTATTCAAATGTTCCAGGTCTCATCCTGAAATACTCGACAAATTTTTCCGGTTGGTCCCTCAATTCATGAAATAACATTTGAAACTCTCCTTTGTCGTCTCTACTAGAAAATAACTGGTTGACATGCTCTGTTTTTTCCCCGTTTAACAACAACAAGTTAATTAACGGACTTTCAAGAAAAACAAATTCATCAAGTTCGTCCATCTTTGCTGGCGGCAGACGTACTGACTATCAGAATATCAGAAAACGCAGTGTTTTTTCTTATGGATCTAGCACACGTGCTGCAGGGAAGTCTTAAAGCGCTCCAGGAGCGGCATGAGTGCGGAAAAAGCGATTCACATTGTTCTTTAATCGCTGTAAATTGTACTCGGTGGGAAACACAGCGCTGGGCAAATTATTCCAAAGGGATGACGTTCTCGT
The DNA here is from genome assembly GCA_019049505.1 of Pachyrhynchus sulphureomaculatus. NCBI lineage: Eukaryota > Metazoa > Arthropoda > Insecta > Coleoptera > Curculionidae > Pachyrhynchus > Pachyrhynchus sulphureomaculatus. Next base: position 162,451,561 of record CM032447.1, on the reverse strand, counting down.
GTAACCGGCTTGTTCTGACGAGGATTTCGGACGTACTCGTCAGAATACATTTTCGTCTGAATTCGGATGCATAGTAACCGTACCCTTAGGCACATTGCGCCCGAATTCATTAATAATATAAAGGTTCGTAATATCTATTTTTTTATATCACAGCTGTTTATGTTATTCATTTCATAACTATATCATGCAAAATTTGTCGCTTTTTTTCGTAAATATGTGGATATTTCAGACTGGCCTCCTGGCTGCCTTGCGACCGAACAATGTATTTATGACAGTATTTTCTTTCATATATTCCAGGATAAATCCTGGCGTAAACGCTAAAATGGCCCGGAAATTCTTCAATTTGTCTAAACCGAACGATCTGGAAGAAGTGAGGCATTTGTTGGAAGAAGATGTCGACGAGGACGACCCCGCTGTGAACGAGGATTTGGGTGAAGAGAGTGACATCGATTCTCACGATGAAGTAAAAGAGCGTAAAAACATTTCAGAAACAGAGCAAGATGGTGAGGTTACTGACGATGAAAACGAACCAGAAGCAGAGCTCAACTTTTTTTGGGGAAAAGATAAAACCTCCAAATGGGCCAAAAATCGCCGACGAGACGTGTCCGTAAAAGAGCTCACAATGTTATAACTCACCTTCCTGGAGTCATAGGAAACACTAGGAATGCAAAAACTGCAGTTGATTGTTGGAGTAATTTATTCACTGACGACATTTTAGATGCAATTGTTAGATAGACAAATCAGCACATAGAATCTATCAAGCCCAAATTTTCCAAAGAACGGAATAAAATGTTTTGCCCTTGTTGATGCAAGGATGTTTTATACTCTGAACATAGAAATTTACGCTGGGAAACAACCTGAAGGTCCTTTCTGTGTCAGCAACAAACCAAGTGAAGTGGTGAAAAGAATGGCTAAGCCCTTATTTGGGTCTGGCCGCAATATTACCGCAGATAATTGGTTGGTGATATGGATCTAATTGATGATTTAAAAATGAAGAAGTTATCATCATATCATACGTCGGAACTGTGCGAAAAAATAAAAGACAGTCGCCGCATGAATTTGTTTCGGTCGAAGGAAACAAACAATACACCAGTAAGTTTGGCTTTAGTGATGGGAAGACATTGGTGTCCTATGTCCCAAAAGCAAACAAGAATGTGATTCTAGTGTCTTCGCTTCATAATGACAATACAATCGATCCAGCATTATGAGAGCAAAAGAAGCCAGTGATGAGCACATTCTGTAATTCCACCAAAGGTGGCATTGATTTTGCAAACCAAATGTGCACCACTTATAGCGTGAGCCGAAATGTCAAGCGCTGGCCAATATTTTTCACAATGCTGAATGTAAGTGGTATCAATTCTCAAGTGATTTATCTCGGCAATCAACTAGAACCATATTGTAAAAGACCTTTCCTAAAATCACTGGCCCATCAACTGGTGCTTGTAGAACTAAACCGAAGAAGTATGAAGACAGTTGGAATACCCATCAATCTCCAAATGCGGCTGAAAAAGTATCGACCTATCAAAGAAAATTCAACCTCTCAAACTGGTAAAAGACCTGCACATCGGAAACGGGTTTAGAAGGATGACGAATTATGAATGTAATAAATGTCACAACGCAATCTGCCTGGCTCATGAAATATGATCTGCGTAACGTGCTGTGCTGTTTGTCAATGCCCTTCTTCTGCTGAACTTAAACTGAATGACTATGACTCAAAGTGAATATCGGCTTCTGAACTCTGCACTACAATGTATAAATTTTACACCGCACACATGCCGCTCCTGAAGCGCTTTAGGAACTTCCCTGCAGCACGTGTGCTAGACCCATAAAAAAAATTGTATTTGTTACCCTGATAATACAACACTTTAGTCTAAATCTGAAAATTTCTTGTAGTGTTTTCTAAACATAAAATGTGTTCTTTTTTTAAACAAATTTCATTTTTTTTTCTTTAAATATTCCTATTGAGATCACTGATTACTTTTAGAATACTAAAATTAAAATTAATGGCTATAAATTTGCGATTCTTTTTTGTGTGCCTGTCAAGCACATTGCGTCCGAACTCGTAGAGTTTTATATTGCGCCCGACGGAGGGTTAATAACATAAAGTAAAAAATTATTTTCAAAATATTGAAGTCAGGAATATAAAATAGTCTTTATTCTTCTTTAACACAAATAAACTTTTGAGTCTTTACACTTGGATTCTGGAAGCTGTTTACAATCATAAAATTGATGAAAATAAAATGATAAATGCATAATTAACTTTGGGCCTAAACTTTCTAAAGAGTTGATTGATTGGTCCGTTACTTTGTGACATTTTAACAATAAAATTACTTAATTACTTTGTTAACAACTACACTGTCAAACGCTTAGTAGATAGGGTAGGCGGGTACTGGCGACAAATAAGGCCCTTTTGGCACCGTCGTTTACGGCGCTCGTCATCGTGGCAGGTCAGGTCTGGCAACGCCGCTTCGCGGCGTTGCCAGTTCTGACCTGACACTATGACTTGCGCCGTAATCGGCGGTGCCAAAAGGGCCTTAATAGTCGCCAGTACCCGCCTACCCTATCTACCCGGCTTTAACCGCAGACAGACGGACAGACGGATGGACAGTTGACAGTTGAATGGTTGTTAACAGTCAGCTGTCAGTTGATAGCTGTCAGCCGTCAGCTGACAAATGAGAGGCATACAGACAGACAGCAGTTCATTTTTACGTTAGCGTTAACGTTGTAAATGTTTGAGATGTCTATTCCTTTTACGTTAGCGTTAATGTTGTAAATGTTTGAGATGTCTAATCGAGCGGTTATTAATATTTAGTACATCTAGTTTTTTTATTGCTAACTTCAGACTTACAAGCAAATTTCCCTATATCTTTGTTTCCAGAACTTTATGAAAAATCAAGCAGATGTCGCTTATTCACCTGTAAATATGGTATAATTTTTTAAATAACGAATTCGTTTGTGGTTTAAAAACTGGGTGATTAAGGGAGATAAAAATATACACACCCATTGCATTTTAGTAGCTCAGTAATTAAGTGCAAAGCAAAGCAAAGCAAAGCAAAATGGAACACTCTTACATTGTTCTAGTCAAGTGCAGTAAAAGTGGTACACAAGTGAGAGGTGTCTGGAATAGCAGACAGATTTCATCAAATAATTTGTCATGGATGATGATGTTGCACGCCCTTCGTCAGAAGGTTTGTGGGGCGTGCAACCTCCCGGTGGAAGTGTCCACCACATGTAATGGCAAACCATGTTGCGTGGTGCTGCCATCCAACGTGCAGGGGGTGCTGGTGGATAAACATCAGCAGTGGATGGACAGAGCGATGAGGAAATTGGGGGAGAAGTGCTCCTACATTCAATTTGTTGAATACGGCGAAGAAATTAGGAGGAAAAGGAAAAGGGATTCTTCTGCAGATGGGGGCCAACCTACAGCAGGACCATCTGCCTAATTAAGTACAGTGTATTAATCAGAGTTTTATATTTTTCTAAAGTATATTAATAATAATAAACAAAATTAATTGGATACAATATGTTTATTAATTAATCACCTAACATTAAGATTATATAGCATAAGTATATTAAAATAAGGGTAAAATTAAAAAATCTATCTGAGAAAATAATAATATACAGAGTGTGCGATTTTAATACATGCTGCAACGCTCACATCATTTCTTAATGTCAAGAATAACGAGCGCTCTTGCCAAAATCATAAAGCAAGACTGCCATTTACATTAGTCAGATGCTTCGAAATGTGAATAGCAGTATTGCTTTTGGTATTTATCAAACTAGTTATTAAATAATTATTTATTGCGGACATCTAACGGTAAGAGGTAAATTTGATGTCATCCAAAATCAAGTAACCTGAACTAACCTGAACTAAGACTAAAACAGATTTTTGGTATTTAAGTTTATATGATGAATAAAACTAAAACAGTTGGTATAGGGCGGAATTTGCTAAGTCTAACTGACTATTCAGACAATTTATATTATGGTCCTTTGAATGTCTGTAAATCTCTATGGATTCTAAAAAATTGAGTTTTAACCCTTTAGGTGCCGTATGGAGTATTGGTAAACAATTGATATTGGGAAATGGATGTCCTGTTTCTAAGAAATGTTTAGCAAAGTGTGATTTCTCATTTTTTAGCCTCTAGGAGGGATTGTATTCTGCGAATATTGTTTTGAAATTCCGTCCCGTTTGGCCTACGTAACAGCTAAGGTTATAAACTACTGATTTATTCTGTTTTTTAGTTTCATCTTTGGCTTTAAAAAATATTGATTAATTTTTGAGCGGATCTTAAAGCTATTCTTGTTTTTTCGGCCGTGAAAACTTGGGATATTTTATCAGAGATGGGACCAAAATATGTCAAAGGAATGAATGTTTTCTTTTCTCAGTATTCTTTTATGGGGTAAATTAAGTTGAAAATGATTTGTTTTCGTTTACGGCTTATCAAGGTATTAATTATTTTAGGTTGGAAGCCATTATTGAGTGCTATATTTTTGATTATGTCCAGTTCTTTTTTTAAATTATTTTTGCTAAGAGAGATATTGACGGCTCTATGGATTATAGATCTATAGGCTGCCAGTTTATGGAAGTTAGGGTGTATTGAGTCAGCTAGGATGATAACAATCTGAAAAGGTTGATGTATATTATTTAGATAATTTAAAGTAGAATTTAGTTCAATATCATTTCCATAGAAACATACTAAGATGTCGTCCACATATCTAAACCAAAAGAGAATAAGAAAACATTCATACCTCTGACATACTTTGGTCCCATCTTGGATAAAATATTCCAAATTCTCACGGCCGAAAAAAACAAGAATAGCCTTAAAACTCGCTCAAAAATTATCCGATATATTTTTCAATGCCAAAGATAAAACTAATAAACACAATAAATCAGGAGTTTATAAACTTAACTGTCAAGAGTGCAACAGCTGTTACGTAGGCCAAACTGGACGGAATTTCAAAACAAGATTCGCAAAACACAATGCCTCTTATAGGCTAAAAAATGAAAAATCACACTGTGCTAAACATTTCTTAGAAACAGGCCATCCATTTCCCTATATCAATTGTTTACAAATACTCCATACGGCACCTAAAGGGCCACAACTCAATTTTTTAGAAAACATAGAAATTTAGACATTCAAAGGACCATAATATAAATTCACTAAATAGTCAATTAGACGTAGCAAATTGCGTCCCATACCAACTGTTTTAGTACGTAATAGACCCACATCTGTTCATCATATAAATATAAATGCCAAAAATCTGTTTGTCTTAGTTAAGCGTTTGACAATGTAGTTGTACTGCGAAATCGCAATAACGCAATTGTAAAATCTTTACAAATATATTTAGTGACAGTTAACAAAGTAATTAAGTAATTTTATTGCTAAACTTTCTAATCTGTTACTTCCACTGATGACGCCAAAGGTAACATTTTAGTGGTCCAAACTAACCTTGTTCGTAATTTACGACTTCAATTACCCTTCGAAGTGGAATCTAATCTATTTTATTCCGTACTGCAGCATTTACTTATATGCAAGGAGCAAATTGCGTCCTGTACCAACTGTTTTAGTACGTAATAGACCCACATCTGTTCATCATATAAACATAAATATAAAAAATCTATTTTAGTCTTCGTTAAGCGTTTGACAATGCAGTTGTATTGCGAAATCGCGATAACGCAATTGTAAAATCTTTACAAATATATTTAGTGACAGTTAACAAAGTAATAAAGTAACGGACCAATCAATCAACTCTTTAAAAGAAGCAAGTACTGCAGACCAGTCCAAACTCTACTTTAAATTAAGACTCAAACACCGTATATCAGTTCAGAATGCATGGTTCAACCAAGAATGTCTAAGAAACAACGTCTTCCCAAAATACACACACGTAAAATGCAACTCATCATCAACCTCGGCCCGGAAGCTATCCATTCCTACAAGATCACATGGCTGAAGGAAGAAGCTAAGAAACGGTTTTCGCAACAGAGACAACCTCTTACTCCAAGGTATTGCACTCTGAATTAGCTTATAAACTCCACCCACTAGAATTCAACATCCTTGATGATAATACTAGATTAAAAATTAGCCAAATTATTCATAAAATTTATTCAACTCAATCAAAAAAACTTAAAAAACTAATAGAGAATAAAAAATATACCGAAACTTAAGACAATACTCAACAAAAAACCTCCTATGATAGATCTCTAGTACAAATGTCACAGAAAGTGAGAAAAAACTGCTAGGGAAAGGACCAAAATATAACCCTAACTTTAATATAAAAAATACTACCGAAACACTAATATTCGAAATTAAATCAGCCACAAAAAACATAGCTGACCCAAATATGAAAAAAAAAATAAAAACTATAATGATAAACACAAAAAAACACTACCTGCAATAACAAGGAACAAATAACGATAGCGTCCATTCAGTCTAAAAAAAAAGAGAATGACATAATAATAACAAAAGTAGACAAAGGCAACTAACTCCATCATAGCTCTTGATAAAATCTAGTACATTAAAAAAGTAAATGATTTTTTGGAAAAAGAAAATCCAATAAAACTAATAAAAGATCCAACTGCTAAGTTCAAAAACAACTCAAGACCCTGTTAAATGAAACCCTGAGCATTGTGGATGAAAGAGAAAAGTTTAAAATAACAAACCAAAATCCTACATCACCAAAGCTTTACGGCTTAATAAAAATACATAAAGAAAATTCGCCAATAAGACCAGTAGTATCGTACAGCAACACCCCCTTAAAAAAATCTAGCAACATATCTCCACACCATCTTTAAAGAAATTACACAATTCAATCCAAAATACATAAAAAATTCTATTGACCTCACAAATAAACTTAAAAATATCTCCATTCCAAATAACGCCTTTCTGGTTTCATTCGATGTAACAAATATTTTCTCCAATATACCAAATAAAGATTATTTAGAAATTATTAAAACTATGCTACAAAAAAACATCAATATAAGAATACAAGATATATTGAAACCGAAAATTATTTTCAGTTCAATAATCAATTTTTCAAACAAATAGATGGTCTTACCATGGGATCTCCATTTAGTCCTTTGCTAGCAGAAATTTTTATGTCAGAACTGGAAAATAATTTTCTAAAAACTCAACGCGCAAAAAAAATATTCTCTTTTGGTTTAGATATGTGGACATCTTAGTATGTTTCCATGGAAATAATATTGAACTAAATTCTACTTTAAATTATCTAAATCAGGGGTTTCCTAACTGTGCGTCGCGGCGCTATCCTAGGGGAGTCACGAGACGATAGGCACAGGTCGTCTGCACCCGACGAAATGAGCTAGTGCGCAGCGCGCGTCCCATCAGCGAATCGGTAAACCCCCCTTCATTTCCCCGCGCTTTCCTTCGTTCATCGTTCGGTCTTTTGTTTCGGCGTTTTATTTATTCGTTGACAAATGCAATGTTTTGATTTTAAGTGTGTTGTATTTAATTTACGTGCGCGTATTCCTTACTTAAAATGGATAACTTTATTCAAATAAATTGAAAATGTGTTGAAGACGCAGGAGAGAGTAGAAAAGTACAGAAAATATGATAACCAATATTTAGATTTTGGATTTACCTACGTTAGCAAAGGAAATATGGAACTTCCACAATGTGTTGTTTGTCATAAGGTGCTGGCAGCTGAAAGTATGCTTTCTAATACATTGAAACGTCATTTAGAAACAACTTACAGTAATTTACAAAGAAATCCGTGACATTTTTTGCAAGAAAATTGCGAGAACTAAAAAATCAGTCGACATCCTTGTTTTTCAAAGCATCTATTCCTTCCAAAGCACTGCTCGCCTCTTACAAGGTCGCTCACCGTATTGCCAAATGTAAGAAACCACATATGATTGCTGAAGATCTAATTTTACCTGCAGCGATTGATATGGTATCGGTGAGGATTTTAGAATCGGCGGCTAAAGAAATAAAAAAATATTCCTTTTTCTACCAATACGATTAGTCGTCGCATTCATGACATAGCTAAAAACATTAAAGAGCAAATTGTGGAAAATGTTTCTGGTTTATTTGCCATTCAACTGGATGAAGCGACCGACAATAATAACGACGCTTAATTAATATGTTACGGGCGGTACATGGAAGAAACAAATAAACGTGAGGATTTGTTATTTTGCAAAAAAATGACTAATACCGGTAAGGCTAGTGATTTGTTTGAGATCATCGATTCATACAAGGAAAATAATAACATTCAATGGGAGAAGTGTGTCGGTGTGTGTACGGATGGTGCTCGTGCGATGCCAGGGCAGTATGGAGGACTTCAAGCTCTCATTAAAACCAAAGCTCCAAATGTAAAATGGACACATACATAGGAAGGCCCTGGCTGCAAAAAATATTTCACCTAAATTAAATTTTGTGATGGATATAATTATCAAAGTGGAGAACTTCATAAAAACAAGGCCTGTGAAGGCAACATTTTTCCATAAGCTTTGTGAAGATTTGGGTGTCGAGTATACATCTTTACTTTATTATTGTAACTCTCGTTGTCGAGTCGAGAGGTAACATACTCTAACGTGTACACGAATGAAAAAATGAGTTGTGCATGTATTTATTGACAGAATCGCATAGTGATGCAGAAAAGTTTAAAAATACTGACTTCTGAATAAAATTGGCATATCTTTGTGACTTATTTGAGAAATTAAATGTCCTTAACAAATCGTTGCAGGAAAATAAAACGCATATACTGAAACTGACTGATAAAATTGCAGCGTTTCAAAAGAAATTGCTGTTGTGGAAAAAAAAAAATGGAAGAGGAGCAAGAAAATACTGACTGTTTTCCTGTTTTGAAAGGCTTTCTGAAAGAAAAATCTATTCAAAATCTGAAGTCAAGTTTGCAATTGATATTTATTCAACACTTAATAACATTAAGCACCCATTTTAATAAATATTTTCCAGAGAATCTGAATTAATACGACTGAATTAGAAACCCATTCCAATCGACCCTACCACCATCTACACTTTCAACAGTCAAAGAAGAACAGCTATTAGAACTACCTTATGATACGACCCTAAAACTACGATTCGATAAAGACAAACTGTTTCAATTTTGGAGCGATGCATCCCAAGAATATCCTACTATCAGTAAGGCTTTGAAGGTTCTTTTACCATTTGCTACGTCGCACTTGTGTGAAACTGGCTTTTCTGCAGTTGCAGTAATCAAATCGAAGCACAGGTCACAAATAAATTTAGAAAAAGAAATGATAGTAGCAATTTCAAAACTCCAGTCTCGATTTGAGAAGTTATGCTCAGAAAAGCAAGCTCATCCTTCTCATCAATTGTATTGTTTGTAGTATTTTTTATATTTTCTAATAAATAATAATTATGATTCTATATTCTTTGGAGTTTTCTTTGAATAAGTAATTTTATTGTCTGCTAGAGCTACACACAGGTATCTTGTTTTAGAAGAGCGTCGCAAAAAAATTGAAACCTGTAAAGGGAGTCGCAGTAAAAAAAAAGATTGGGAACCCCTGATCTAAAGAATATACACCCCAACATAAAATTCACATTGGAAAAGGAAACAGATAATAAAATAAATTTCTTAGATGTTACAATTTTAAAGAAGGAAAATAGACTAGAATTCGATATCTTCCGCAAACCAACCTTTTCAAATGTCACCATCCCAACTGACTCAATACACCCTAACTCCCACAAACTGGCAACCTATAGATCTATGATCCATAGAGCCTTAAATATCCCTCTTAGTAAAAATAATTTAAAAAAAGAACTGGACACAATCAAAAATATAGCACTCAATAACGTCTTCCAAATAATTAATACCTTGATAAGCCGAAAACGAAAACAAATCACTTTCAGCTTAATTTACCCTGTAAAAGAATACCGAGAAAAGAAAACATTCATACCTCTGACAAATATGGGTCCCATCTCGGATAAAATATCCCAAGTTCTCACGGCCGAAAAAACAAGAATAGCTTTAAAACTCGCTCAAAAATTATCCAATATATTTTTTAATGCCAAAGATAAAACTAATAAACACAATAAATCAGGAGTTTATAAACTTAATGCTCAAGAGTGCAATAGCTGTTACGTAGGCCAAACGGGACGGAATTTCAAAACAAGATTCGCAGAACAAAATGCCTCCTATAGGCTAAAAAATGAAAAATCACACTTTGATATTTCTTAGAAACAGGAAATCCATTTCCCAATCTCAATTGTTTACAAATACTCCATACGGCACCTAAAGGGTCAAAACTCAATTTTTTAGGATCCATAGAAATTTACAGACATTCAAAGGACCATAATATAAATTTACTGAATAGTCAATTAGACGTAGCAAATTGCGTCTTGTACCAACTGTTTTAGTACGTAATAGACCCACATCTTTTCATCATATGAACATAAATACCAAAAATCTGTTTTAGTTTTAGTTAAGCGTTTGACAATGTAGTTGTACTACGAAATCGCAATAACACAATTGTAAAATCTTTACAAATATATTTAGTGACAGTTAACAAGGTAATTAAGTAATTTTATTGCTAAACTTTCTAACCTGTTATTTCCAGGTGCGATTATTGCTGGGAGACGCTAAGAAGTATTGCAAGATTTGCAAGTGATTTAGTGTATTGGTTAAGGCGACACCCCCCTCCACGTGGGCTCCTAGCGGGCAACGAAGGGCAGGCGATAAGTCGGAGCTCTCTTTTGTTACTGGCTCGAGCATACGCAATAAGCTCCTGTCTACGGCTAAGAGGTGTTCTTAGGGGGGAAGTATTTCCCCCCTATTTTATGGGTGGCGGGCAAGGGCCCGGTACGATTAAAGCTCTGTCGCGGGCTATAGTTGCGGCTTCGGTAGCCGGAGTGAAAGCGAAGAATTAGAAATAGTAATAATACAGATAGATACACGGAGAACAAGATAGTGATGTCCGATTCGGACAACGAATTAATGCAGGAAGACATTGACCCGATAGCCACAATGTCGAGCTGCGGAAGCGGTAGTGGTAAGAAGAGGAAGTGCAGGCAGCAAGAGGGCGATTCCTTCGAGGAACAACCCGAAAACGTTCTGAAAAGAGAATGCAATATTTTAAACGAACTGATCGGCAGAATCGAGCACACGATCACCGGTATGCCGAAAGACTCGAGGAACAAACTAATCAAGGACATCAGAGCAATTAAAGAGTGCGGCAAGAGCATCGAAAGATGCTATAACAGCATAGCTGAAGAAGAAACGATTAAAGAACACATCTATAAACAGAATAAGGTTCTAAACGAACACAGCAGATTACTGAAAGAAATCAAAGAGCAAAACCACAAAACGTACGCGAGCGTCGCGTTCACTAAGCCGTCGCAACAACAATTTAAAAAAGTGGAAGCGATAAAAGTTGCAGGACCAAAAAAGCCTATTAATACGGATAAGACGTTCAAAACGATTCTGGAATCGAACGACAAAAGTAGACCGATACAAGGCGAAGAACTTCTTAAAATTATCAAGAGCAACATAAAACCGAGCAAACTGGGTTTTCACCCTAAAAAACTCTATGCAACTAGAGACAACAAAGTTGTATTGGAGACCGAAGACTTCTGTTTAGATAAATTAAAGAACTCCTCGGAGTTGAAAAGATTAAATATTGTAACTACGCAAATCGGGAAACTAAACCCGAGAATTACAATCTTTAATGTTCCTATTGAAATCAGTAGAGAGAATCTAGCCAGTGAAATTTTGGATCAGAATAACATACGAATCGAAGAGTACTCGATCGTAAAACCGCTGTATAAATTTGGCCCGAGAAATAAGCACTACGTGCACTGGGTCATCGAAGTGGATTCGAATACTAGAAAAATTTTATTGGAAATGGGAACTGTATATATTGGATGGCACTCTTGTGGAATAGATGACAAAGTTCATCTAACCAAATGCTAGAACTGTCAGGGTTTCGGACACATAGCAACTAAATGCAATCAAAAGACGACCTGCGGACACTGCGCAGAAGAGCACGATACTAGGCAATGTCCGAACAAAGATCGTGTGGACGCGCAAAGGTGCATCCTCTGCTTAAGAACTAAACAAGATGAAATAAGACATCGCCCAAGAGACGGCAAGTGCATTGCCTACAAAATTTGCATCATGACCTAAACGCGACAGTGACTGCAATCGAACATGCTATCAAACAGAACATCGACGTATTCCTAATACAGGATCCGTACCGAAGCGCAATGCAGAGGGCAAATATGAGATTCCATATTTCGATCGGAAAATAAGACTAATAACTAAGAATCTAGATTATAAAATTTACACATGCATTATAATACTCAACGAAAAACTTCAGGTAATGAAACTGGGCCGATGGTGTGATGATTATATTACTACCGTAATGATATCGAACGAAAAACATCAAAAGATAATATTAAGCAGTTGCTACTGGCTGCCGACTAAGGAATTCGACATGATTGGCGAATTGGAAAATATCAACGAAATCGAACGTGAAAAGAAAACGGGCTGCCCGTACCTATTCGGAGCTGACACCAACGCGCATCATCGGGACTGGTTCTCCGATGAAAACGACGAAAGAGGAGAAATCATCTCGGAATTCTGCGGCCTAAACGATCTCCGTATCATGAACGTACTTAACGAACACTACACCTATGAAAGCTCGATCGGCAGAAGTAATATTTATGTCACTTTCGGCTCAAAAGAGCTAATAGACAAGGTTCACAAGTGGAGAGTGCAAGAGGAAACCTTGAGCGATCATAGAATGATAACTTACGAAATCGAAATAAAAATTAACAAAGAAGAATTTCGATATGCTTTGGTCAACGATCGAATTAATTCTGACAAAGCGATGGATATGGCCATATTGGGACTTAACAAGATAGAGAGGGACATTACATGGGAACTGCATGTTATGAACCTAGACGCAAGAGTGCAAGCTCTAAGGGAACTATTGAGAAAGATAACGAACGAATGTGTTCCGTTGAGAAAGATATACCAAAACAAACCGGTATGGTGAAATGATAAAATGGAACGAATCAAGTCTAAATTGAATAAGGCTCGAAGATTATACCAAAGAGAAATGAATGCTGATTTGAAACAAATCAGGAAGGTTACTTACGAACAAGCGAGGTCGGAGTTCAGAAATGAGTTCGTTAATAATAAAAACAAATCTTGGAATAAATTCGTTGCTGACAACTTGTGTCAGAACCCGTGGAGTTTGCCCTATAAACTGGCGGCCAAGACAAACAGGCAAAAGGACGACACAGTCAGATCGGTTCAGTATCTCGATCGGATTAGCGAAGCCGAAAGAACAAGTGGAGATTTCGAGGAAACGGCGGACAAAATAATTGAGGAATTTTTTCCTAAAGATAACATGGAAACGGACATCGTCGAATAATCAATAACAAGAGATCAAATGAAATATTTTTGTTGGCAATGAACGACTTAGAAGGATCGAAATAAATCGAGAGGAGGTCGAGAACTACCTAATTAATATAAGAAAAGCCAGTGGCAGCGACGGCATACCAGGCATCGTAATAAGAACAACCTCTTTAATTGTTGCTGATTTTTGGACTAGGATTTTCAACGATTGCTTTAGATTGGCCTGTTTTCCGAGCATATGGAAAATCGGTAAACTAATAACGATACCGAAACCAGGCAAAGAAGAAAGCGATATAAACTCTCTGAGACCATTAACACTAATACCCATATTGGGCAAGGCGTTAGAGCACTTTATCAAAATCCAACTCATAAGTGATGCTGAGAAGGAAATTGAAGTAGAAGAGGAGGCGGCGATACCGATTAATGACCGGACACCCAGTTGGCATCATGAAAAGCAATATGGCTTTGTCAAGGGCAAATCGAGAAACTTATTAAAATCATCGATAAAATAAACAGTGAACGTTTTAAATATAACGTGCTGATCTTTTTTGACATCAAGGGTGCTTTTAATAATGTATGGTGGCCGGCAATTATGCATACGCTAAAAACCAAGAACGTATCAAAACATATCTACGATATATTGTTGAGCTACTTGAACAACTCACTAGAGATAGCACATGTATGGTCTTTAAGAAATAAATTGCAATTTTCAATGAACAAATGCACTTACATGGTATTTGGGCACGTTAAACTAACTAGGAATCCAACGGTCAAGTTGGGTGGACACGGTCTTAAGCGCGTGTACGAAACCAAATATTTAGGAATATTGATCGATTCTAAGCTTAACTTCCAAAGTCACATCAAAGCGATCAGTCAAAAAGCGAAGAACACTTTCCAATGGCTGAGAAAAGCCATATCTGGACTCTATAGATTCGACCACAAAAATCTGAAGATCATTTTCGATCGAGCAATAATGCCTCAACTCTACTACTGCGCGTGTTTATTCGAACACAAATTAAAAACGTACCGAGTTAAGCAAAGACTCGAATCAGTCAGGGGAATGGTCTCCAGGGCCATAAGCAGATGGTATACATCTACATCGACCCAAGCGGCAGCTGTGCTGGCGAACATACCGCCGATTGAGGAATTGATTCGAGAACGGCTTGACTACAGGCGTCACATGGGCGGGATTACAATCCGAGATGAAGCTGATGACGACGTCGACGCAGAAGAGGGAATTGAATTCACGCTCAACCATACACCTAAGTTAAGCAAACGAGCTCTGAAGGAGTGGCTGTGACGAAGAACAATGTACAAATGACAAAAGATATGGGAGACGTGCGATAAAGGCAGGGTCTCTCACAGTTTTATTCCGGACATAGAAAATAGACAAAGACTCAATTTAATTTTTAACACCAAACTGGCGCAAATCCTAACTGGGCATGGGCAATTTGCAACACACTACGGCCGACTCGGCAAAACGAGAAACCTAACATGCAGAGATTGTCCTGGAGTTGATGGCATAGATGACAACGATGATCCGCTGCATAGGATATACTACTGTGCAATATTTGCAGAAGCAAGACAAAAATTGTGCGATATATTGGGAATCGAGGACGTCAATGAACTGCCACCTAGTCCACTACTAGAAAAACTACATGATAAGAAGAAAACCGACATACTGGAAGAATTCGTACCGGCTGTGATGGGGCGACTATAGTACGCGATGTTTTCTTTTGAAGAATAGAAGTTTAATTTGAGCCAGTGACAAACCAATAGACATAAGATTTAGATGTTACATTGAATTTTGTATAAATAAACTGTCAAATAAACTTAAAAAACGAGCACATTGGATAATCGATGGATTGCGCGAAGCTCTCAACCGCTTTTCTTAAATCAACAAACTCAATCACAATAATATATAGTCATTAATAAACTATGTTTAAGCATTATACGGGGGTTGAAGGTACCCTGGGGCATGGGCCCAAACATGAGGTAGGGCACCTCACACGTCCACTATATAGGAATCCATCGAATATGGTAATGTGCTAAGTGTTAAAATCGAATGAGGAATATTGATTTACCGTAAAGTGCAAAGCTTGACTAGTTCAAGTAATTCAAGACGCGAGAAGGGGCACCGTCGGAATACCCTTCAGGAGCCGGCGGTGGTAGTGGGAGGTAGGACCCCTCCTTCGATTTTATTCCATACTACACCATTTACTTATAGGCAAGGAGCCCGTGACATCAAATGTGCCATCATCGTGGATTTGAAAAATTTGCATGAAAATTGACGATTAAACATTCAAACAAAATAAGCGCGATATGACGAGACTGAGCCTGCCGAAAATATTCTTTATTACATTAATTGTCATAAAAAAAATAATATGTTACACCGTCATCGTCGAGTTTAACGAAATTTACAGGATTTGTACGAAATTTTACGCTCTTTCAGAAAAACTTGGTATGACAAACCTTCTCTTGCTGAAAATGTCTGTCATACCTCCTGAAGCCTGGGCAGGTAACAGAAATTTGCCGTTATGACGACGTAAAGACTTCTTTTTTAAATTTTACTTGCTGCAACGTGCTTTTCAAAAATATCTTGGTATGACAACCTAGAAATTGTCGGAATACCTGTCATTACCAGTTTGGTGTGGAGAATTGACCCTCGTGTATCAGAAAAATGCTACAAATATAGTAAATTTATTTTGAAGCAAATATTTTTGACAAAACTACTTCTATTACATCCTTGACCTTTACTTAGCATAGCATGGCATAGTATAGTAGGGTTACATGGCCCACAGTTAGCCACTCGTACACAATTAGCCATGTTTATATTTAGCAAACGCGACGTTGCCGATCCGCACTACCTCGCGTTTTAAACGCCGTAACGGCTTCCCGTCCCACTCCCCAATCTGTGGCAAGCTGGCGTACACGACGATCGCGTGACAGATGATTGTGCGAAAATTCGTGATAAAATTATAAAAAAAAGTAAGTATTTTTTTCATTTCTGGTCCAGTAGTTAAATAACACAAGAATCTAAATATGTTGCATCTTTAAATATACTTTACGTGCTTCTTTTAACATTTGTATTAAGTGTTCTATGCTTTTTACGACCACAGCTGCAGTATTAAGTGTTAGTAATTTAGAGGTTATGTAAACCAAACGTGTTCGATAGGGGGCTGGTCTACAATTAACCATAATGCTATATCCAACAATTAACCATGGTTAATTAAGAACCTATGGGTGGTTAATTGTGTCCCAGGTTATTTTTTTAATTTCTCTTCTTGTATTACAGATAGGGCCGACTGAAACGGTAGCTAGACAAAGGGGAGGACATACAGAAGACTCTATGAGAGGGGCACTTGAATTAGTCCAATCTGGAATGAGCTTAAGAAAAGCAAGTAAGGAGTGCCAGCTTAAATATCCGACAGTTCGATTATATGTGGAAAGACGCAAAACGAATGCAAGTAGAATGGTACGTTTAACACCAAACTACGAAGTTAACGTTTTTACTTCAGAAGAAGAGGAAAGCTTATTAGTATATAATGAATATTGCGCTCAACTATTTTACGGTCTCACCTCAAAAGATTGCCGACCCGTCGCATATCAAAGCAAATAACAAAAAAATACCGCAATCATGGACTGATTCTGAAATGGCTGAAAGCGAATGGCTAAGATCATTCAAGAAAAGACATCCTGATATTTCACTGAGGAAACCAGAGCAAGAGAAACTGCTTTTAATAAGAACAACATTGAGTCATTTTTCTGTAATTTGAAATTGCAATGGAAAAGCGAGGTGAAGATTATTAGCACTCATAAATCTAACCCCTTTCAATTACTATATAAAATGTCTTACGGAGAACATGAATTTGGTAAAGTAACATTAAAAGTAAATGGACAAACTAAAATAACAAGAAATAACCTATCTTCCAAAAAGTTGAATAAAGCCTATACAAAAAAAGAAAGGTGTATCAAAGTTTGTAAAGGATGGTCTGTTGAAACTTGTACAGAAAAAAATAATACCAAGGTATTATTCCTCATTTTTTGAGAACTTGTAGTGTTTTGTTTACTTAATTTTTTTATATATATATATTTTTAATAAATCCGCCAATACTTGGGATTTTATTTTAATTTTATCTTCATTTTATTTTACATAAAAATAAAAAAACATTTGTTTTCTAATTGTGTGTGCTTTAGAGTAGTGTTTTTCAAACTTTTTCATGACGCGATCCCTTAGTACTTAAAAATTTTTCGCGACCCCCTAACCTCCGCTGTTTCTAACCTGTATTTTATTATGTTACAAAAAAAAAAAATCCATACAATATTTTTATTTATTTTCATAATTAGGTATCGGCTAAATACATAATTAAGTACCTACAACAGACATATTTTTACATCGATTACGTCGCCAAACGCCTCCACGGATACAATAGTAGACTAATAAAGCGCGTGCGTATGTGCGAGAACCATGCCGGCTCGCGAGTGCGGCGAGGCCGCCGGCGACAGGGTTCCCAACTTAGGGGTTTTCCCCCCAAATTTAGGGGATAAAGAAGTGGGATGGGATTTTTTTAGGAGTATTTTTAGGGATTTGTTGATTTCGAATATATATTTATTTTTCTTTATTAAAAAAAATAACCGTGTATAAAAATATTGGCCCTGGGATAACCCAATCTAGTCAATCATATTTATTATTGCCATAGAGGCTTACCGACATCTAGTATGGTTAAATGAAAAATAAATGTCACTATAGTGTCTACTATAAACATAAACATACGTGATGACTGGTGATTATACTGTGCCTACGTTTACTGGAAATACGTTAATTATTATTTATCTGTTCAATTTAACTTTGCTATTGTACGCGTGTCGACAAGCGACTTGTTAACGATGGTGAAAGAAAAAAAAAAGAAATATAGTCAAAAGTATACGAAGATTTGGAAAACAGACCCAGATTTAAAGGGTAAAGTAATTTCATAGTATTTTTGTAATTTATAATTAGGGCCAGGAGGTTTGCACTTGTTTACATGAGTGTTCGTTTGTTTAACCTCAAATTTAAATAAAGAAAAAAAATGACACTGAATTTAGTAGACATCTGACAATTTTTAGAATTTTTTTTAACCGGTAAATTTTTATGAAAAAAATATTTTAAAAAATTCCATCCATTTCATTTTTTAAATTTCATCATGTGGAATTTTTGAAAATTTTTTTTTATAAAAATTTACCGGTTAAAAAAATTCTAAAAATTGTCAGATATCTGCTGAATTAAGTATCATGAAAAAACGCGAACCTCCTGGCTCTATTTATAAATAATCAAGATAAACAATATTAAACTCAATATTTATGATCCTTTGCCATAGGATCACCGGTGTCGTCAAATTGCAGCCGTATCTGTTCTTCAATAAAATTCAAAAGAGGCATTTTTTATTTTATTTAGGTACAGAATCTCCTAGCACTGTTATGACTACACGTACGCTTGTTGGAGTGAATTGATTGGGCAGTACAAGATATTGGTGATGTTTTATTTTTTCAGGTTATTGAAAAATTATTTGATTTCTGGTGTGGACATGTGTATACTTGTACTATAAAAAATTGTGTGGTGTTGGTTTTGTCCTGATTAAGACTTTTTCTATCTATTGTGACTTACTATACTTATATCAGTATAAGTACTGAGGTCATGTGTTGTTATTTATAATTTATGTTTTTTATTGCAGGTTGGCTTGCAGCTGATAGTACAAATGATTCATTGATTGATCGATGATGAATTGTCGATATTGCCATGTAGTGTTAAAAGCTCACAAAAAAGATTTGATTAATCACGCTAAAACTGAAAAACATAAAAAAGCTACAGCATGGGAAAAATCAGCAAAGGCAACTAAACCCATATCTCAAATATATAAACCAATCTTGTCGGAAAGCACAAAAATTGCTGAGTTAAAAATAGCTGCCCTCATCGCCGAACACTGTTCTTTGCTAACAGTTGATCATTTGATTAACATACTTCCTCAATTGGATCCTTCATCAGACGCTTTAAAGAACCTCCAATTTCATCGCACTAAGTGTTCGATGTTAATAAAAAATGTGCTTGGCCCTTCAATGCTTGAAGCTTTAATTGAAGAAATAGGAGATTCTCCGTATTCAATAATCATCAACGAAAGTACTAATCTTTCGACACAAAAAGTGTTATGCATCATGGTTCGTTTCTTTTCACACAAGACAAGGCAAGTTGTGACAACGTTTTATCGAATAATAAAAATAATAGAATGTGACGCGAAAAGTGTTCATGAAGCAATCATAAATCAATTTAAAAAGGATGGCTTAAAAGTTGAAAATATGATCGGTATCGGCGTTGATGGAGCTAACATCATGGTTGGTAAACATAATTCTGTGACTGCGATATTGAAAAGAGAACTACCTGATTTGATTATCGTCAAATGTGTTAGCCAATCCTTGCATTTATGTGCTGAAAAAGCGACTGAACTATTATCACGACAACTAGAATTCCTTGTCAGAGAAACCCATAATTGATTTTCATACAGCCCTAAACATTTGGATTACTATAAAACGTTATACGAAACCATGAACGATAACAAGGATCCAAAAAAGATTCAAGGACTTAGCGGAACCCGCTGGCTCGCTCGCTATCAAGCTATCAGCACAATATTGGAGCAAAGGGAAGAATTAAAGTTGCTCTTTTCAATTGCTAAATCTGATGATAAATGTTATATGGCAGAACAACTTTATGATATCATGAACAGACTACCTTTTAAAGCTTTTTTGATTTTTCTTAAGAATGAATTAAAAAATGTGACGCAATTAAATTTACTTTTCCAAAGTGACGATGTTGAACCTACTAACTTATTTGAGGATCTATTTTTATTATACAAGAACTTGCTGAAGCGACTTGTTGTACCTTCGCAATTGGAAAAATTGGTGGACTCTGAACTGGTGGAATTCAATTTTAAGGAGCATCTGATGCATACAGCGTCAATGTATTTTAGTTTTGATTTTCAAAACATATCACAAGAACTTGCAGCAAGGAACTTGTCGGATGTCAGAGAAAGATGCAAGAATTTTTTATGTTGCTTGGCAGAGCAGATTCAAAAAAGGCTTCCGGAAAATTTATCAATATTAAAAATAGTTGCTGATTTACACCCGAAGATCGCTACATCTCAAATAAAACCTGATATCAAACCAATATTAAATCACATTCAACGAACACATATCTATGGCAACAAAAATGACGTCGAGTCTGAGTGGCACCAAATAAGCAATAAACGATGGTTAAATACTTCAACTTCAGCTGATTTTTATTTTGAAGTTTATAATGATTGTGATGCAGCTGGCTGTAAACGTTTCGAATATGTCTCCAAATTCGGACTGGCATTTGTCACGGTCTCAATTTCAAATGCAAGTGTTGAACGCGCGTTCTCAATTTATAATATTGTCAAAAATAAATTGCGGAATAGACTGTCTATTGAAATGTTACAGAGTATGATAATGGTCCAATTCACATTACAACGAAATGGTGGATCTTGCAAAACATTCAATCCATCCACAAAGATGTTACGTTTATTTAATGTTAACATTTATGATTTTAAAAACTCTTCTGAACCAGAAGAAAACGAAATTATATTTGAAGTATTAAATAATTTTGAAATAAAAAAATATTAAAAAGTATTACAGACTGGTATTTATTAAGTATTATTAATTTATTATTTATTTAATAATATTTATTTATTCATTTATTTATTATTTATTTAATAATATTTATTTATTCATTTATTTATTATTTATTTAATATTTATTTATTTAATAATAATATTTTTTAGGGGGGTTTCCAAGTAATTGTGGGAGTTTTAAGGGTTTTTGATTTGAGCTTTAGGGAGAAAAATTTTTGAGACTTGGGAACACTGATGTTTGGAGTCAATCTATTCAGTTCATTCGCGCGCTTCGTGAAGAGCGTCATTCTGATCTCTTAGGAACCTGCGTCCGAATTCGTTAATAATATAAAGGTTCGTAATATCTATTTTTTTATATCACAGCTGTTTATGTTATTCATTTCATAACTATATCATGCAAAATTTGTCGCTTTTTTTTCGTAAATATGTGGATATTTCAGCCTGGCCTCCTGGGCTCATTGCGACCGAACAATGTATTTATGACAGTATTTTCTTTCATATATTCTAGGATAAATCCTGGCGTAAACGCTAAAATGGCCCGAAAATTCTTCAATTTGTCTAAACCGAAGGATCTGGAAGAAGTGAGGCGTTTGTTGGAAGAAAATGTCGACGAGGATGACTCCGCTGTGAACGAGGATTTGGGTGAAGAGAGTGACATCGATTCTCTCGATGAAGTAGAAGAGCGTAAAAACATTTCAGAAACAGAGCAAGATGGTGAGGTTACTGACGATGAAAACGAACCAGAAGCAGAGTCCAACTTTTTTTGGGGAAAAGATAAAACTTCCAAATGGGACAAAAATCCGCCGACCAGAAGTGTCCATAAAAGAGCTCACAATGTTATAACTCACCTTCCTGGAGTCATAGGAAACACTAGGAATGCAAAAACTGCAGTTGATTGTTGGAATAATTTACTCACTGACGACATTTTGGATGCAATTGTTAGATAGACAAATCAGCAAAGAAAGGGGACATTGCCTCTACAGATGTCATTAAAGTAAGAGCTTTTATTGGTTGGTTGTACCTAGCAGGAGCTCTAAGAGGAAATCGTGAAAGTTTGGAAGAACTTTGGGGGCTAGACGGTGATGGAGTTGAAAAATTTAGTCTTGTGATGAATATCCTACGATTCAAAACTACTGTCAGGGTAGAACGAAAAAAAGTCGATCGTCTTGCTCCAATTCGTCAAGTGTTCAAAAAATTTGTGGAAAATTGCCAGAAGAGCTATAGCGTCGGGGAAAACGTCACGATCGACGAAATGCTTCCAGGTCTCCGGGGAAAGTGTCAATTGCGGCAGTATATGGTATACCGTCAAAACTGAATAAGTACGGAATAAAGTGTTTTGCCCTTGTTAATGCAATGATGTTTTATACTCTGAACATAGAAATTTACGCTGGGAAACAACCTGAAGGTTCTTTCTGTGTCAGCAACAAACCAAGTGAAGTGGTGAAAAGAATGGCTAAGCCCTTATTTGGGTCTGGCCGCAATATTACCGCAGATAATTGGTTAGTGATGTGGATCTAATTGATGATTTAAAAATGAAGAAGTTATCATCATATCATACGTCGGAACTGTGCAAAAAAAATAAAAGACAGTTGCCGCATGAATTTGTTTCGGTCAAAGGAAACAAACAGTACACCAGTAAGTTTGGCTTTAGTGATGGGAAGACATTGGTGTCCTATGTCCCAAAAGCAAACAAGAACGTGATTCTAGTGTCTTCGCTTCATGATGACAATACAATCGAACCTGCATCTGGAGAGCAAAAGAAGCCAGTGATGATCACATTCTACAATTCCACCAAAGGTGGCGTTGATACTGCAAACCAAATGTGCACCACTTATAGCGTGAGCCGAAATATCAAGCGCTGGCCAATGGTCATATTTTTCACAATGCTGAATGTAAGTGGTATCAATTCTCAAGTGATTTATTTCGGCAATGAACTAGAAACATTTTGTAGAAGACCTTTTCTAAAATCACTGGCCCACCAATTGGTGCTTGTAGAACTAAGAAGTGCGAAGACAATTGGAATACCCATCAAATGCGGCTGAAAAAGTATCGACCTATCAAAGATGTTTCAGAAAATTCAACCTCTCAAACTCGCAAAAGACCTGCACATCGGAAACGGGTTTAGAAGGATGACGAATTATGAATGTAATAAATGTCACAACACAATCTGCCTGGCTCATGAAATATGATCTGCGTAACGTGCTGTGCTGTTTGTCAATGCCCTTCTTCTGCTGAACTTAAACTGAATGACTATGACTCAGAGTAAATATCGGCTTCGGAACTCTGCACTATAATTTATAAATTTTACATCGCACACAAGCCGCTCCTGGAGCGCTTTAGGAACTTCCCTGCAGCACGTGTGGTAGACCCATAAAAAAAAATGTATTTGTTACTCTGATAATAAGACACTTTAGTCTAAATCTGAAAATTTCTTGTAATGTTTTCTAAACAAACAAAATAAAAAAAATTCTTTTTTTTTCTTTAAATATTTCTATAGAGATTACTGATTACCTTTATAATACTAAAATTAAAATTAATGACTATAAATTTGCGATTCTTTTTTGTGTGCCTGCCAAACACATTGCGCCCGAACTCGTCGGGTTCTATATTGCGACCGACGGAGGGTTAATAACATAAAGTAAAAAATTATTTTCAAAATATTGAAGTCAGGAATGTAAAATAGTCTTTACTCTTCTTTAACACAAATAAACTTTTGAGTCTTTACACTTGAATCCTGAAAGCTGTTTACAACCATAAAATTGATGAGAATAAAATGGTAAATGCATAATTAACTTTGGGACAAAACTTTCTAAAGAGTTGATTGATTGGTCCGTTGGTTTGTGACAGTACATTTTAACAATAACATTACTTAATTCCTTTGTTAACTGTCACTAAATATATTTGTAAAGATTTTACAATTGCGTTATCGCGATTTCATAGTACAACTACATTGTCAAACGCTTAACTAAGACTAAAACAGATTTTTGGTATTTATGTTTATATGATGAACAGATGTAGATCTATTATGTACTAAAACAGTTGGTACAGGACGGAATTTACTAAGTCTAATTGACTATTCAGTCAATTTATAATATGGTCCTTTAAATGTCTGTAAATTTCTATGGATTCTAAGAAATTGAGTTTTACCCCTTTAAGTGCCGTATGGAGTATAGGTAAACAATTGATACTGGGAAATGGACAGCCTGTTTCTAAGAAATGTTTACCAAAGTGTGATTTTTCATTTTTTACCCTATAGGAGGCATTGTATTCTGCGAATCTTCTTTTGAAATTCCGTCCCGTTTGGCCTACGTAACCGCTATTGCACTCTTGACCATTAAGTTTATAAACTCCTAATTTATTGTGTTTATTAGTTTTATCTTTAGCTTTGAAAAATATATTGAATAATTTTTGAGCAGGTCTTAAAGCTATTCTGGTTTTTTCGGCCGTGAGAACTTGGGATATTTTATCCGAGATGGGACCAAAATATATCAGAGGTATGAATGTTTTCTTTTCTCGGTATTCTTTTACGGGGTAAATTAAGCTGAAAGTGATTTGTTTTCGTTTACGGCTTATCAAGGTAATAATTATTTTAGGTTGGAAGCCATTATTGAGTGCAATATTTTTAATTATGTCCAGTTCATTTTTTAAATTATTTTTACTAAGAGAGATATTGAAGGCTCTATGGATCATAGATCTATAGGCTGCCAGTTTATGGAAGTTAGGGTGTATTGAGTCAGCTGAGATGATGACAATCTGAAAAGGTTGGTGTATATTATTTAGATAATTTAAAGTAAAATTTAGTTCAATATCATTTCCATGGAAACATACTAAAATGTCGTCCACATATCTAAACCAAAAGAGAATAAGAAAACATTCATACCTCTGACATACTTTGGTCCCATTTCGGATCGACCGAAAAAAACAAGAATAGCCTTAAAACTCGCTCAAAAATTATCCAATATATTTTTCAATGCCAAAGATAAAACTAATAAACACAATAAATCAGGAGTTTATAAACTTAATTGTCAAGAGTGCAATAGCTGTTACGTAGGCCAAACGGGTCGGAATTTCAAAACAAGATTCGCAACACACAATGTCTCTTATAGGCTAAAAAATGAAAAATCACACTGTGCTAAACATTTCTTAGAAACAGGCCATCCATTTCCCTATATCAATTGTTTACAAATACTCCATACGGCACCTAAAGGGCCAAAACTCAATTTTTTAGAATCCATAGAAATTTATAGACATTCAAAAGAGCATAATATAAATTTACTAAATAGCCAATTAGACGTAGCAAAATGCGTCCTGTACCAACTGTTTTAGTACGTAATAGACCCACATCTGTTCATCATATAAACATAAATACCAAAAATCTATTTTAGTCTTAGTTAAGCGTTTGACAATGTAGTTGTACTACGAAATCGCGATAACGCAATTGTAAAATCTTTACAAATATATTTAGTGACAGTTAACAAAGTAATTAAGTAATTTTATTGCTAAACTTTCTAATCTGTTATTTCCACATACTAAATCACTATTATGATGCCAAAGGTAACATTTTAAGCGTTTGACAATGTAGTTGTACTACGAAATCGCGATAACGCAATTGTAAAATCTTTACAAATATATTTAGTAACAGTTAACAAAGTAATAAAGTAACGGATCAATCAATCAACTCTTTAAAAGAAGCAAGTACTGCAGACCAGTCCAAACTCAACTTTAAGTTAAGACTCAAACACTGTACATCAGTTCAGAACGCATGGTTCAAACAAGAATGTATAAGAAACAACGTCTTCCCAAAATACACACACGTAGAATGCAACTCATCATCAACCTCGGCCCGGAAAGCTATCCATTCCTGCAAGATCACATGGCTGAAGGAAGAAGCTAAGAAATGGTTTCGCAACAGACACAACCTCTTACTCCATTATCAAGGTATTGCACTCTGAATTAGCTTATAAACTCCACCCACTAGAATTCAATATCCTTGATGATAATACTAGATTAAAAATTAGCCAAATTGTTCACAAAATTTATTTAACTCAATCAAAAAAACTTAGAAAACTAATAGATAATAAAAAAATATACCGAAACTTAAGACAATACTCAACAAAAAACCTTCTATGATAGATTTATCAATATCTCTAGTACAAATGTCACAGGAAGTGAGAAAAAACTGCTGGGGAAAGGACCAAAATATAACCCTAACTTTAATATAAAAAATACTACCGAAACCCTAATATTCGAAATTGAATTAGCCGCAAAAAACATAGCTGACCCAAATATATGAAAAAAAAAATAAAACCTATAATGATAAACACAAAAAACACTACCTGCAATAACAAAGAACAACTAACGATAGCGTCCATTCAGTCTAAAATAAAAGGGAATGACTTAATAATAACAAAAGTAGACAAAGGCAACTCCATCATAGCTCTTGATAAAAACTAGTACATTAAAAAAGTAAATGATTTTTTGGAAAGAGAAAATCCAATAAAACTAATAAAAGATCCAACTGTTAAAATTCAAAAACTACTCAAGACCCTGTTAAATGAAACCCTGAGCATTGTGGATGAAAGATAGACGTTTAAAATAACAAACCAAAATCCTACATCACCAAAGCTTCACGGCTTGATAAAAATACATAAAGAAAATTCGCCAATAAGACCAGTAGTATCGTACAGCAACACCCCCTTAAAAAATCTAGCAACACATCTCCACACTACCTTTAAAGAAATTACACAATTCAATCCAAAATACAACACAAAAAATTCTATTGACCTCACAAATAAACTTAAAAATATCTCCATTCCAAATAATGCCTTTCTGGTTTCATTCGATGTAACAAATACAAGCGTTGACGAATGCAATGTTTTGATTTCAAGTGTGTTGTATTTAATTTGCGTGCGCGTATTCATTACTTAAAATGAATAACTTTATTCAAATAAATAGAAAATGTGTTGAAGACGCAGGAGAGAGTAGAAACGTACAGAAAATATGATAACCAATATTTAGATTTTGGATTTACCTGCGTTAGCAAAGGAAATATGGAACTTCCACAATGTGTTGTTTGTCATAAGGTGCTGGCAGCTGAAAGTATGCTTCCTAATAAATTGAAACGTCATTTAGAAACAACTCACAGTAATCTACAAAGAAATTCGCGAGATTTTTTTGCAAGAAAATTGCGAGAACTAAAAAATCAGTCGACATCCTTGTTTTTCAGAGCATCTATTCCTACCAAAGCACTGCTCGCCTCTTACAAGGTCACTCACCGTATTGCCAAATGTAAGAAACCACATACGATTGCTGAATATCTTATTTTACCTGCAGCGACTGATATGGTATCGGTGATGATTGGAGAATCGGCGGCTAAAGAAATAAAAAATATTCCTTTTTCTAACAATACGATTAGTCGTCGCATTCATGACATAGCTGAAAACATTAATGAGCAAATTGTGGAAAATCTTTCTGGTTTATTTGCCATTCAACTGGATGAAGCGACACACAGTAATAACGACGCTTAGTTAATATGTTACGGGCGGTACATGGAAGAAACAAATATACGTGAGGATTTATTTCGCAAAAAAAATGACTAATACCGGTAAGGCTAGTGATTTGTTTGAGATCATCGATTCATACAAGGAAAATAATAACATTCAATGAGAAAAGTGTGTCGGTGTGTGTACGGATGGAGCTCATGCGATGTCAGGGCAGTATGGAGGACTTCAAGCTCTCATTAAAACCAAAGCTCCAAATGTAAAATGGACACATATAATTATCGAAGTGTTGAACTTCATAAAAACAAGACCTGTGAAGGCAAGATTTTTCCATAAGCTTTGTGAAGATTTGGGTGTCGAGTATACATCTTTACTTTATTATTGTAACTCTCGTTGTCGAGTCGAGAGGTAACATACTCTAACGTGTACACGAATGAAAAAATGAGTTGTGCATATATTTATTGACAGAATCGTATCGCGACGCAGAAAAGTTTAAAAATACTGACTTCTTAATAAAACTGGCATATCTTTGTAACTTATTTGAGAAATTAAATGTGCTTAATAAATCGTTGCAGGAAAATAAAACTCATATACTGAAACTGACTGAAGAAGCTGCTGTTGTGGAAAAGAAAAATGGAAGAGGAGCAAGAAAATACTGACTGTTTTCCTGTTTTGAAAGGCTTTCTGAAAGAAAAATCTATTCAAAATCTGGAGCCAAGTGTGCAATTGATATTTATTCAACACTTATTAACATTACGCACACATTTTAATAAATATTTTCCAGAGAATCTGAATCAATACGACTGGATTAGAAACCCATTCCAATCGACCCCACCACCATCTACACTTTCAACAGTCAAAGAAGAACAGCTATTAGAACTACCTTATGATACGAGCCTAAAACTACGATTCGATAAAGACAAACTGTTTCAATTTTGGAGCGATGCATCCCAAGAATATCCTACTATCAGTACGGCTTTGAAGGTTCTTTTACCATTTGCTACGTCGCACTTGTGTGAAACTGGCTTTTCTGCAGTTGCAGTAATCAAATCGAAGTACAGGTCACAAATAAATTTAGAAAAAGAAATGAGAGTAGCAATTTCAAAACTCCAGTCCCGATTTGAGAAGTTATGCTCAAAAAAGCAAGATCATTAATTGTATTGTTTGTAGTTTTTTTATATTCTCTAATAAATAATAATTAAGATTCTATATTATTTAGAGTTTTCTTTGAACAATAAAGTAATTTTATTGTCTGCTAGAACTACACACAGGTATCTTGTTTTAGAAGGGCGTCGCAAAAAAAATGGCAACCTGTAAAGGGAGTCGCAATAAAAAAAAGATTGGGAACCCCTGATCTAAATGATATACACCCCAACATAAAATTCATATTGGAAAAGGAAACAGATAATAAAATAAATTTCTTAGATCTTACAATTTCAAAGAAGGAAAATAGACTAGAATTCGATATCTTCCACAAGACAACCTTTTCAGATGTCACCATCCCAGCTGACTCAATACACCCTACCTCCCATAAACTGGCAACCTATAGATCTATGATCCATAGAGCCTTCAATATCACTCTTAATAAAAATAATTTAAAAAAAAGAACTGGACACAATCAAAAATATAGCACCCAATAACGTCTTCCAAATAATTAATACCTTGATGAGCCGAAAACGAAAACAAATCACTTTCAGCTTAATTTACCACGTAAAGGAATACCGAGAAAAGAGAACATTCATACCTCTGACTTATTTTCGTCCCATTTCGGATAAAATATCCCAAGTTCTCACGGCCGAAAAAACAAGAATAGCTTTAAAACCCGTTCAAAAATTATCCAATATATTTTTCAATGCCAAAGATAAAACTAACAAACACAATAAATCAGGAGTTTACAAACTTAATTGTCAATAATGCAATAGCTGTTACGTAGGCCAAACGGGACGGACTTTCAAAACAAGATTCGCAGAACACAATGCCTCCTATAGGCTAAAATTGAAAAATCACACTTTGCTATTTCTTAAAAACAGGCCATCCATTTCCCAATATCAATTCAAAGGACCATAATATAAATTTACTGAATAGTCAATTAGACGTAGCAAATTGCGTCCTGTACCAACTGTTTTAGTACGTAATAGACCTACATCTGTTCATTATATAAACATAAATACCAAAAATCTGTTTTAGTTTTAGTTAAGCGTTTGACAATATAGTTGTACTACGAAATCGCAATAACGCAATTGTAAAATCTTTACAAATATATTTAGTGACAGTTAACAAAGTAATTAAGTAATTTTATTGCTAAACTTTCTAATCTGTTATTTCCACATACTAAATCACTATTATGATACCAAAGGTAACATTTTAGTGGTTCAATTACCCTTTGAGTTGGAAGCTAATCTATTTTATTCCATACTGCACCATTTACTTATAAGCAAGGAGCCCGTGACATCAAATGTGCCATCATCGTAGATTTGAAATTTGCAAGAAAATTGACGATTAAACATTCAAACAAAATAAGCGCGATATGACGAGACTGAGCCTGGCGAAAATATTCTTTATTACATTAATTGTCATAAAAAAATAATATGTTACCGTCTTCGTCGAGTTTAATGAAAGTTACAGGATTTGTACGAAATTTTACGCTCTTTCAGAAAAACTTGGTATGACAAACCTTCTCTTGCTGAAAATATGTCATACCTCCTGAAGGGGGGGGGGCAGGTTAGAGAAATTTGCCATTATGACGTAGACTTCTCTTTTAAATTTTACTTGCTGCAACGTGCTTTTCAAAAATATCTTGGTATGACAACCTAGAAAATGTCGGAATACCTGTCATACCAGTTTGGTGCGGAGAATTGACCCTCGTGTATCGGAAAAATGCTACAAATATAGTACATTTATTTTGGAGAAAATGTTTTTGACAAAACTACTTCTATTACATCCTTGACCTTTACTTAGCATAACATGGCATAGTATAGTAGGGTCACATGTCCAACAGTTAGCCACTCGTACACAATTAGCCATGTTTATATTTAGCAAACGCGACGTTGCCGATCCGCACTACCTCGCGTTTTAAACGCCGTAACGGTTTCCCACCCCACTCCCCAATCTGTGGCAAGCTAGCGTACACGACGACGGTCGCGTGACAGATGATTGTGCGAAAATTCGTGATATAATTATAAAAAAAGTAAGTATTTTTTTCATTTCTGGTCCAATAGTTCAATAACACAAGAACCTAAATATGCTGCATCTTTAAATATACTTTACGTGCTTCTTTTAACATATGTATTAAGTGTTAGTTTTTTTAAGTTCTGCTTCTTGTATTACAGATGGGGCCTACTTAAACAGTAGCTAGACAGTACAGAAGACTCTATGAGAGGGGCACTTGAATTAGTCCAATCTGGGATGAGCATAAGAAAAGCAAGTAAGGAGTGCCAGCTTAAATATCCGACAGTTCGATTATATGTGGAAAGAAGCAAAACGAATGCAAGTATAATGGTACGTTTAACACTAAACTACGAAGTTAACAACATTTTTACTTCAGAAGAAGAGGAAAGCTTAGTAGTACATATTGAATATTGCGCTCAACTATTTTACGGTCTCACCTCAAAAGATTGCCGACCTGTTGCATCTCAAATGGCCAAAGCAAATAACAAAAAAATATCGCAATCATGGACTCATTCTGAAATGGATGGAAGCGAATGGCTAAGATCATTCAAGAAAAGACATCCTGATATTTCACTGAGGAAACCAAAGGCCTGTACCTTGGCAAGAGCAACTGCTTTTAATAAGCAATGGAAAAGCGAGGTGAAGATTATTAACATTCATAATTCTAACCCCTTTCAATTATATATATTATTCTATATAAAATGTCTTACAGAGAACATGAATATGTTAAAGTAACATTAAACGTTGGTGGTCAGCTGCCAGTCTATGTAGGGGGATTAACGCAGTGATCCTCATGAACACTGTGGCGTAACTGCTAGACTGTGCAGAAGTGCGACTATAACCTCCTCGTGGTGGCCACCGGAAAGAGATTCCCCAGTACGGTCAAGTCTCTGCTGGGGCGCCTGGCCAATATAGTCGGGCTAAGAGAGAAAACTCTACACAAACCCCAATCCAAGAGGGAACAGCATATCTTGAGGGATGAATGGCTAGGTTAATCTAGTTCCTAATATGCGGACGTGGGATGCTCAGGCAAGGTCCCATTTCAATAAGTGCCTTACTGCGCTACCGGGGCACTGGTGCAATGGACCGTCCTTCCCCCTTTACTCGTGGGACCAAAAGATGAACACAGAAACACAAACAAACAATAATGGCGGAAGCAGCCAAAAGAGCTTCACCACAGAGGTCGTATCACCTCAAGAAAGCGAGGCAGACAAACCCTCATCGGAAACTGGGGCGAGAGTAACTCCCAGAAACCAACAAGAAAAAGAGGCAGATAAATCCTCATCAGAAACTGGGGCGAGAGTAACTCCCAGTGGCGAAAAACAGCAAGAGAGGCCCAAAAGGCTCAGTGGAGCGGGCAAAAAGAGGCTAGCATTCTACCTCAGAAAGGGCCTGAGTAAAGAAGAGGCATACAAGGCCTTAAATCCAATGCCAGTTTCCGACGGCAAAAACACAAGGCCCAAAAAGGCAACGGTCGGAAGAGGAGACGCCTCCATAAGTATGCAATGCCGAGAAGAGGTCTAAGGACGAATAACCGTCCACCTCCCGGGCAGCGCACAGTGCGAAATTTAGGAAGTTTAGCGGAACTTTATTCAATTTTTAAAATACGTAAAATGCATTATTCATTATTTTGGTAGGTTAATATCCCACCTCTAAAACCTCATACTCAGTTTGGGGATTAACCCTGCGAAACAACTGCAAAATGCACCTGAAAGTTGCATTACTTATTCAATCATACTTTTTGCCTACAGAAAGCTATTAGATTTGTTTAAGTTAATAGAGTGGTACATACAAACGGCAAGTCAGTAGGCCATGATTTTTTCTTCATTTATTTTATAAGAAAATTGTCAATTATTGGCATTTAAATAATTGCAAAATCTTTTCTTACTCGTGTGTGATTTGTTCGTGAAAAAAGTTATTTTTAAGAAGTAAGTAAAATTTACATTTTTAACTTCAGTGGAGACTTTAAAAAGTAATACTACATAATACCAGCTTAAAACGCACAAAATTTGAAAGGTTTTTTTTTTCCTCTGTTGGAAACACAAAAGATCTTCTGCGATATTTTGCGATCTTCTTTTAAATTAAGCATTTTCCAGAATGACTTTGCAAATTTCATATAACTGCATATTCCAAAAGTGGAAGGAAGAACCGTTAT
Source organism: Pachyrhynchus sulphureomaculatus (assembly GCA_019049505.1). Classification (NCBI taxonomy): domain Eukaryota; kingdom Metazoa; phylum Arthropoda; class Insecta; order Coleoptera; family Curculionidae; genus Pachyrhynchus; species Pachyrhynchus sulphureomaculatus. The sequence continues at coordinate 162,418,697 of CM032447.1, read as the reverse complement.
CGGACGCCATCATTGGTTTTGTTTTGGAAAAAATAGGCTCACCAATGCTAACATCTCACGCTCTTTGCAGTTTAAAGGCAACTCTTTGTGCGCTGGTTTGTAAAATACAAAAAAGGTGGAGGGAATCCAGTCAAAATTTAGCATCATTTCTGAATAAAAATGCTAGCTGGCTTGAAAATAATGTAAAATTTTCAAATGCTGTAAGGGATGCATTGCCTAGTGGATCGAGGACCAATGCAGGCAGACCTAAAATAAAAAAGAATTTAGGGATTGTCATCCTAAAGTGCAAAACAGAAAAGTGCATCATCTTTTGAAGTCCGGTAGTCAAGACGAGTTAGCCAAAGCAACTGCAACAAAGCTATACCAATCTGGAAAACGAAACTCTGCAGCGATTGTCAAGGAACTGGCATCTGGTTCTCCAGAAAGGAGTAGCAAAATCAAGAAGGCTCGCATGTCTTCTTCAAACCACCCACGAAAATTAACTCCAGACCAGGCTCTGGCGCTACTTATTGATGCAAACTTATCGTCAAATCAGTACAACATTGTTCGAGATCAAGCAAAAAATCACCGTTGCACTTTGTATCCACCTTATTATGTTGTAAAAGAGGCAAAGAGGTTGTGCTATCCAAAGGACATAATAATAACTGAAGTTTCAGCTGAAGTATCAGTTCAGTCGCTTATAAATCATACCGTAGCAAGACTTTGTACAGGGCTAGAAGGGATTCTTAGAACTTTATCAAACGTTAATGCACTAAATATTATCGTAAAGTGGGGTTGTGATGGGGCGGAACAAGTTAATTATCGACAAAAGTATATGGACAAACATAGCTCTGATGATTATGTTTAGTGTATCAATGGTACCAATCCAAATGTACTCCAACCACTATACTTGTAGATGGCAAGCAATTTCAGGTTACAGCAAATATGATCTTTTGTATGACTGACGGTAAAGTATGCAATGCTGTATCATCCTGTGCATCATCACAAACATGCTACTTATGTGGGGCTAAACCTAGTGAAATGAACAACATCTGCGATATACCTCAAAAAAATATAAATGTATCCTTTTATCCCTTGGACTATCACCCCTCCATGCATGGATAAGGTTTTTGGAATGTATTTTACATATATCGTACAAACTGGATATTAAGGCATGGCAAGCTCGTGGAGCAGAAAATAAAAAGTTGCAGAGAAGAAAAAATACATTCAACAAAAATTCAAAGAGGAACTTGGCGTGCTTATAGATATGCCAAAACAGCAGACCGGAAACACAAACGATGGTAATACCGCGAGGAAATTCTTTAGAAATGCCGAAAAGTCTTCCGAAATAACTGGCGTTAATTTAGATTTGATGAAGCGTTTTCATGTGCTGTTAGAGTGCCTAAATTGTGGTCTTAAAATTGATTCAGAAAAGTTCGGCCAATATGCAATAGAAACTTTGGAATTGTATTTGAAAGAATATTTCTGGTACTCAATGCCCGTAAGTGTGCATAAAGTCCTTTGTCATGGAAAGGATATTATAGCCTCTTGCATTCTTCCGATCGGACATTTTCTGAAGAAGCTCAGGAGGCAAGAAACAAAGACTGCAGAAAATATCGCGAACTTTTTACTAGAAAAACATCCCAAATTGACACAAATACGGATTTATTTAATCGACTGCTTATTTCATCGGATCCGTACATCGCTAGTTTTCGTAAAGCACCCAAAACCAAGCATAGTGAAGTTACGCCAGAAGTTTTAGAGTTGCTAGAAAGATTTGCAGACCCATGTAATGATTGCGAGTCTTCAGACGATTGCAATGAGTCTCGTTCTGAATAGATGTTCAAAATGTTGTTACAAAATGTATGTTTTTTTTAATTGTTCTATAATAAAAAACACAAATAAACTGAAAAACTTTAAATAAAACACATTAATTTTTATTAAAAATTTAAAAAAACCAACAAATAGAACTGTTTTACTGGTTTAAATAATTAAGTTCCGGTAAACTCAAGAAATTTCGCACTGTGCAGCGGCGCAACAGCATGGAAAAAAAGACATCGATGTCCACACAGAGGCGACCCACTGCCTCATATAAGGACATTGCAACAGGAGTCAAAATAGCGGTGCTAGCAAGAGACTATCCAAGTACGTCTCTCACGACCGAACAAATGGACTCTATTCAGAGAACAATTCTTGAAAAAATAATAGCTGCCAAGGATCAGGCCACAAAACCTGCCTTTTTATGCTGCACCTACAAGGCAGGATATTTAGTCCTGCATTTCAAGGACAGCATGTCAGCTGAATGGGTAAAGGAGAGCATCACCAATGCGTCACCATGGGAAGGTGCCTCACTGCTAGCCACAGGGGAACACAAGATCCCTCATTCACGGGTAGCGGTAGGCTACTTCCCAAACTCCAGTAAGCTGGAGACAAATAAGATATTGGATCTGCTACAGGGGCAGAACAATGGCCTCTGCGTCAAATCATGGCGACTCTTAAAAAGAGCTGAAAAGGGCACTCACGTCACAATGGTGCTTGCTGTGGACCATAAATCAGCAGCCAGCCTAAAGAAGGCCAACGGAAAAGTAAACTTCCGCTTTGGCCAAATCGTCCTCAGGCTAAAAGCTGATAATACCAGTACAGACGCATTGGTCCAACAGATGGAAGCGGTGGGACTGGAAGAAGAGGACGGGAGCCCTCCTTGCAGCGCTGAAGCAAACAAAACACCATGAAGTGCCTCCAAGCTAACCTTCATCATACAAAGGCTGCATCGGCCGAAATTAGCAGGTTTGCTGGTGGCATCATCAACATAGGGCTGCTTCAAGAGCCCTGGATATCAAGAGGCCATATTCGAGGTCTTAATACAAAAAATACACAGGTAATTTATGACACGGTCGCAGCCAAACCAAGGGCTGCGCTTATCATGAATACCAATATAAATTATTTGCCACTTACAGAATTTATGGATGGCGACACTGCAGTGGTGCTAGTTGAAGCGGACTTAAACGGCAGCAGATTAGAGGTCGTTATTGCCTCAGCATACTTTCCGGGGGATGCGGACGAAGCACCACCTCCCAACATCAACATGGGGATTGTTAATAGGGGGAATAGTCCAACGTTTAGCAATGCCATTATGGAAGAGGTCCTCGATTTGACCCTCATAACTAACAAGTCTCTTGACATGATCGGTGATTGGAGAGTATCTGAAGAGGACTCCATGTCGGATCACAAACATATTATATTTGAAATAAGGGAACTGGTAAAGAGCCAAATACGCTACAGAAACCCCAGGGCAACAGACTGGACCAATTATTCGGAATGTCTGCAGTCTAGAATTACTGGAAGTACATTTCCTACTACATCAACTGAGGATTTAGATGTTTCAGCTGCGGAACTGACTGACATCGTTATATCCTCCTTTCAAGAGAACTGTCCTCTTAAAATGAAATCCTCCACAAAAAGGGTACCATGGTGGAACAGGAACCTGGAAAAACTGCGCAAAACAGCAAGATTGGAATTTAACAAGGCCAAGAGATCAGGAAATTGGGATAGGTACAGAGAAGCCCTAACCACATATAACAGGGAGCTGAGGAAGTCTAAAAGGAAGTCATGGAGACTCCTGTGTGAGGAACTTAGAGACATCCCGGCTACGGCCAAGTTGCACAAGGACCTTTCAAAAGGGGCTGTAAATCCGGTAGGCACACTCAGAGAGCCTGAGGGCACCTATACTAGTACATTTAACAGTACATTAGAGTTCCTTCTTAGGATTCACTTTGCTGATTGCAGGTTTCATGCATCGGGTGCTGATGATTGGAGGGTATCGACGTATATCTACCACGGCACGTTGAATCACGCTATCAGGAAGATAGTAACCTTCGAAAAAGTAGAATGGGCAGTAAACTCCTTCAGACCCTACAAATCACCGGGGCCAGACGGTATTTTTCCGGCCCTACTATCAAAGGCTCTGGACTCTAAAGAGATTGCCCTATGTGCATTTATGGACTTAGGGCCTTCGATAACGCGAACTTCCTCGCAATGGAAACAGCACTCTCCAGCAGAGGAGCTGATCCGGCGGTGGTAAAATGGATCAGCAACATGCTGAATCAAAGGCTGATTAGAGCCTCACTTGGTTCGACAGACCTTAGTGTCACTGCGGTTAAGGGATGCCCTCAGGGTGGGGTACTATCCCCCCTTCTTTTTTTTTCTTTTTTTTTTTTTTTAATGGGTCTAGCACACGTGCTGCAGGGAAGTCCCTAAAGCGCTCCAGGAGCGGCACGAGTGTGGAAAAAGCGATTCACGTTGTTCTTGAATCGCTGTAAATTGTACTCGGTGGGAAACACAGCGCTGGGCAAATGGGCTTCTATGGTCTGTTCTAGTTGACGACCTGATTAGGATCCTTAACCGGAAGGGATACAAAACCATCGGCTACGCGGACGATATCTCAGTGATAATCAAAGGCAATCATCCTGGGACGGTTGGTGAACTGATGCAGGATGCTATGTACATAACGTGGGAATGATGCAGGATGGAGGGGCTGTCGATTAACCCAACGAAGACAACCATCGTACCTTTTACTAAAAAGAGGGTGTTAGAGATCTCCATCCTAAAAATAAACGGTATTGAGGTCGTTCCCAAGGAAGAGGTAAAATATCTGGGTATCGTACTGGATAGGAAACTCACTTGGGAGCCAGACCTCGAATCGGTGCTGAAAAAGGCTACTAAACACCTTTGGACTGCCAAACAACTACTCGGTAGGTCCTGGGGCCTTAGCCCTAAAATGACCTACTGAATGTACACCCAACTGGTCAAACCAAAAATACTATATGGATCTCTGGTATGGTGGGGCAAGACCAAACAAAAAACAGCAATACGGCGGCTATGTAGGGTACAAAGACTTGCATGCCTATGCGTTACAGGAGCTATGAGATCCACTCCAACGGCGGGCATGGAAGCTCTTCTGAACCTTACACCGCTTAACGTGGCTGTTTAAGAGGAGGCAACTTTTCAGGCTCTCCATTCACAGAAGAGGAAAAATTTAAGATGGGCAACCTTATTGGTCATCTCACAATACTGAAGGGGATCGGAGACATACTTTATATGTCAACGGCCAGCGACACCATTGATCCTATGCAGTGTTTCGTTAGGAAGTATAGAGTCTACTTCCCGATAAGGGAAAAAGTGGTGCGCAAACCCAAGGTGGTTACAGGATGGCTCACAAAAGTGGTACACGGACGGATCCAAAACGCTCCAAGGGGTGGGAGCAGGAATAGTGGGGCCTAGAGCACACAGAGCAATAACATTGAGCAAGGACACCACAATATTCCAGGCGGAACTATACACAATATTGGAAGCTGTAGGGATCCTATCCGAAAGGGGATACATGGGAGTAAGTATTAAAATACTCTCGGACAGCCAATCAATCTTAAAGGCCCTGAATAGCTGTACATTCAAGTCCAGGCTAGTACTGGAATGTCATAACATGTTTAATGACTTGGCAATTCAAAATCAGATCACTCTGATCTGGGTTCCAGGACATGAGGGGCATAGAGGAAATGAGATGGCGGACATCTATGCAAAAAAAGGGGCTGAGGGGACCTTCATTGGACCCTCTCCATCCTTTGGATTCAGCAGGGGTCTCCTTAAAGAGGAGATGACGAAATGGACAACATCCATAGTAGAGAAACATTGGAACGACACTAACGGTCTGGAACATTCTAAAAAGTTTCTGAGCTTTGATGCAAGGAGGGCGGATCTCACCCTAAAAATGAATAGGAAAAGCCTAAGATTACTGGCGGGGGCACTCACAGGCCACCATACCTGCAATAAGCACCTATACAGAATAGGCCTATCAACCACGCATACTTGCAGATTCTGCGGTGAAGAAGAGGAGTCTATGGAACACTTGATTACCAACTGTGCGGCACTGGGACACAGGAGACATAGGATACTACATGCCTATACGCTGGGTGAACAGGATCTGCTAACGCGCCCATTGAAGGAACTGGTCCTGTTCCTGGATGTATTAAACCCGTGAGGGATAATGGGAAGCACAATAGATCAATGATGGTCGCAGTGCAAAGGGCCATTCTGGGCCACACTCCCCTCTACAGATTACATTACATTACAACATTAAACGTAAATGGACAAACTAAAATAACAAGAAATAACTCATCTTCCAAAAAGCTGAATAAAGCCTATACACAAAAGAAAGGTGTATCAAAGTTTGTAAAGGATGGTCTGTTGAAACTTGTACAGGAAAAAATAATACCAAGGTGTTATTCCTCATTTTCTGAGAACTTGTAGTGTTTTGTTTCCTTGGGATACTTGGGATTTTATTTTAATTTTATCTTTATATTATTTTACATAAAAATAAAAAAAAAAGCATTTGTTTTGTTTTCTAATTGTGTGTGCTTTAGAGTAATTACTTTTCCTGCAAAACTGTCACAACTCAAAAATTCGATCAAAAATATTTAAGAAAAACTGTCACAAGTTATAGCGTTTAAGGGCTTTAAAGGGTGTGTAACGATGTAAGTAAGTAAAATTTGCTTAAAAGTAAGTATTATTAACCGTATAAAACCTTGTTGCTCTAGCAGTTTTCTAAATATAAAAAGCAGATTGCCAGTAAGCATTAATAAATTTTAAAACGTGATTTCCCAAAATTCACATTTTTTGAGTTGTGACAGTCTTGTTCTGAGGCAGCGATATGTGGGTAGGACACACACATTTATTAGCACCAGGAAGGAAATACCACATTGTCTCTCATAATCTTGAAAGTTAAGAAACTAAGATACGAACGGGCAGATGGGTTACTTGCAGGTACTTTTTAAAGAAAAACAGATAAGGGACTTATACAACGGAACGCTTTTTCGGTTTCCTGAACATTTGGGCCATTACAAAAGCAATTGTTAATTTTTGACAGAAGTTCGACCCTTTAGACATTTCCATAGTTTATGCTACTGATGGGTTGAACATAAAATTATGCGATTTGCCGTTTAACACCACCCATGAATTACATCCATTATATAAGTCAAGTCAAGTGCAACTTTGCCCCTCGTTACGAATGGGTGGATGGAATAGCTCAGGAGTCACCACTGCCGGTCCTAAGCCCGGATAAAGAAGGAGGGTTCGTGGGCAACGTTAGCAGCCTACCCACTGTAAAACCAATCATTGCCCACAGCACTGTTAATTTAGCTTCGGAACATGGACAGATCTTAAGGAATAACGACCTGGCGCGAAAAAGGAAAAAAAAGCGATTATGGAAAAAGAGCATCTTGGCAGTTGGAATATCACTTCCTGGAATAACAAGGACCAGGAAGTTATAATGGAAATGAACAAACATAAATTAGACATATGTTCCATATCAGAAGTAAAGAAGAAGGCTCAAGGAAATATAAGATATTAGAATTATATTCTCTTTTATAACGGGGTACAAAGCAATAGCAAGGGCGAGTGTTGGAATTTTGATAAACGACAAATTCAAAGACGCAGTTACGGAAGTAGAATATATAAACCAAAACACATGATGTTCATCACACTCAACACTGGAAAGGAAAAAAATTCTAATAGTCAGTGTATATTCACCTAATATGAATAAACCCAGAGGAGAAAGAGAACAATTCTATGACGAACTACAGGAACTACTGGATACACTGCCGAATAATAAAAAAACATTTATTATGGGAGACTTCAATGCAAGAATTGGTAACAACATCATACCAGGAGTTATGCAAGGTTTAAACGAGGATGAAACTAATGAAAACATGCTTATATCAATATGCAGCATGAACGAACTACGAATAAACAACACATACTTCAGCCACAAAGAACATAAATATACCTTTGCAAACACGAGAAATCAAAGGTTGATTATAGACTATATAAACACGAATAGAAAAATACATCCCAACACAATAATTGATGTTCGCGTACTGTTAGCTGCAAATGTCGGCATACAACATGGACTTGTTTTATGTAAATATCGAGCAGAGACCATACCCCGAAAAAAGAAATCACCAAACATTGTCTTTAAATTCAACATTGAATCATTAAAAGTGAAAAGCACTACAAATTAGTACAAACGCAGACTCAAAGATAAAATAGCTACTAATACGATTACAAGCGATGATGATATAGAAAGGGCATGGAGAAAAATCTAAACGAACATAACCGCTGCAGACTAACTTAAACGCAGAACGAAATAAGAAACCATGGTTCACGAGCGAAGTCAAGGAAATTGCAAAAGAGATGAAGGATGCCTACTTGAAGTATATCAAAAACAGGTCGCAAGCAGAATACGAAAGATATAAAGAGGTAAGAAATAGAACTAATAACCAAATACAAAAGATAAAGATGAATCACTGGGAGAAATTCTCTAAAGAGATGGAACAAGATCTATATGGCGGACAAAAAAGAATATGGAACATGCTAAGGAGAAGGAAAAAAACCAATCAATGAAGCAGTACAAGTGAACACAATAGATCAGGAAACCTGATTAACTCATTTCAAAACTATATATCAGGAACAACTGAAGGAAGGTCAAAAACGAAACCAAAATGAAGAGGAAAATAACTACATTGTAAATGATGATAACATCAACATCACATCAGAAGAGGTGGGAACATATATTACCAAACTTAAGAACCGAAAGTCACCCGGAATAGACGATATCTGTAATGAATTAATAAAGTATGGATGACTTGTAATTGTAGAAGAAATTACAGCCACCTTTCAAAAGATTATTAACTCCGGAAATATACCAGTGGAATGGAAAACCAGCATAACCACCCGAATATACAAAAGAGGAGCCAAAAACAACCCCTTGAACTATAGAGGAATAACACTACTAAGCTCTACTCTAAAAATATTAACGAAATACCTCGCGATCTAAATCACCAACAAAATACCTATAGCAGAAGAACAGCAGGGATTCCGAACAAATAGGTCGACAATAGCTATATATACTATACGACAGTTGGCTGAAAAAATCGATCGAATTCAACAAGCCTATGTTCATGTGCGTTGTTGATCTAAAGCAAGCGTTTGATACACCTAAATGAAGTAACAAATATCGTAAGAAAGATCAACGTTAATGAAAAGTATATCCGGTTGATTAGAGAACTTAAGGTATTTCTTACGAGTAACTGTTAAAAGTAGTTTTGCTTGAAATTTTGAGAAATAATAGATTTTAGCATCATGCATTCACTGCTTCAATATAAAGATGGTTTGCCACGCCGTTTTGCCATAATTAATTGTAAAAGTTTCAGATGTTTAACACGTATAAGATAGGGATCCACACTTTTTCTTCGATTAAAAGCATGCGTTTTTTACGATTTCTGTTGTCGTATGTGCATTAAAAAGTAAAGTCACAAAAAATTATATATACATAAAAAAATTACTCTGCTAACGTTTGTTAAAATATGAAGGCAGTTTACCACCTAGTTGTTGCAAAAATATTAAATAAATATTACTTTTTATAGAATTTTATGGAGTGAATTTTTGCCGTGACAACGTAGCTTGAAAAAGACAGCTCGTTTTTACAAATTTTAAATCATTTATGGTCTGGGGGCTCATAACCAAGATTTTGGACTTACCAAAAAGCGGCAGATAAATATTGTATATTATTTATTAAATGTGACAAACTAAACCAAAAAATACAACTTATAGATCCAAATTTCGGTTCCTGCCGTGGTTATGGAAAGAGAAAGTTGCAAAAAATTGGAGATAAGTGAACCCATCGCAGAGTGACAGTTTTATATGTTATGAGGATACTGTAGCTTCAATATCTGCCACGGGGACCGGTTCCTGCGGGAGTAAACTTTTTTTTTCTTGAAGAAAATGGGCTCAAAAAATGAGCTCATCGCTGAGTGGCAGATATTCGAGATATAGTTAGTTTGGGACTCAAAAATAAGTGAATAAATATTATTTGCTATAGATTCTGGTTCTTTGAATTTCTACGAATTTTTGAACCTGTAGAGTTTTTGAACCCACCTGAACTCATTCGAGAACGGCAGATAAATGAATCAGTGTTCGAATACTATAATACGAGGTGAAATCCCGAATATGTGCCATGAAGTCCATTCCGTGCTTTTATCAGCAGAATTTTTAATGCAAAGCTTAAGTTATAAACAAATCGATTTTCTCTATTCGCAGCTGTGATGCATCAGTTTATATGTTTTTTGACACGTTAAAGTCGAATTTCTAATCCGTTTTAGCTAAAAATTTATTAATTTTTGTTACAAATAAATAATTTTTTTCTATAACTTAATATATTATTTAACTCGCTAAATTTAAATTCTCTATTCATTTTTTCAAAAACTAAATTATTTTATTATTACTGACGATTTATTAGAATTATTTTTTTTTTTTTTGGGGGGAATTTAACACAATTATTTTTATTTAATTGCATATAAATAAACTTATTAGCTCTTAATTTTTAATTAAGTAAATTGAAAAAATGGATTAGAAATTCAGACAGCAGGACAAAATTCATCTAAAAAACTTAGGTAGAGCTCATAAAAAGCGATTTTGCTGTTATGGAGATAAATTCTATGAAATTCTGCTTATTAGCATAATTGTTTATAATAAATTATTTACAATAAAAAGGTTAAGTTTTTGCAAAATAGATTCAGTGGGTGGAAATACGTCTAAAAAAATTTGGGTGGAGCGCTTATTAAACTTAGATTTCGTTATTATAAAAATAAATTACAGTAGACACTCGGTAGTGAACATCGCATAACGGAAACCTCGCATAATTAACCCAGGCCACCGTTATACCGTGAACAAGCAAACCTTCGCTAATGGAAACAAACAAATAATGCCAAACATTTTGAAAAATCGATACAGTTGCGGTTTGCGCACTGTTGTAAATCCCCGATACATTCGGTACTTCCCAGTCGTATAAGCTAAAAAATATATTCGTTTCGTGAGATCGTTCGTTGTTAATAGGTGGTGTCTGCGTATTTGGGCTACGTAATTTCTGTTTATTTCAATGAAATGTCTCTTAAAAAACCACAGTGTCTTACTCTTTACGAAAAATCGCTAGTGATTTAAGGATTAAATGATGGACAAGGTGTTACCTAGCCAAAACATATGGTGTAGCAAAATCTACAATTTCTAAGATAAAACAAAAAAAAGAACTAATTTCTAGAGCTGTGAAAGATACATATGTCGGACCAGGTAAAAGACAAACATTAGAATTCGGGGTTTCCCAGAATGGAAACAAAAATTGTATAAGTAGTTTTTGGATCAACGAAATAAAAATTATATTGTGAGTGGGGAAATGATTAAGCAAAAAGCAAAGCTAATTCATTCACAAATTAAAGAAAATGATAAGCCATTTACAGCTAGTGAAGGATGACTACAACGCTATAAAAAGCGATTCTTGAAAATTTCTGGGGAAAAAATTATCCTCTCAACCAGAACTCGTGGATCCGTTTAAAATTCAGTTAAAAAATAAAATAAAGGAACTTGGTCTCACTTTGGAGCAACTTTACAATGCTGATGAAACATGACTTTATTGGAAATTGCTACCAGACAAAACATTTGTCTCGGCGGCAGAAAAAACTGCAGCTGATAGAAAAAAACCGAAAACCGAAAAGCAGCGTATAACATTTTTGGCATGCACTAATACTGCTGGGACTCATAAGATAAAACCATTGGTTATTGGTAAAGCTGCAAAGCCAAGGCCATTTAAAAATTTCAATTGTCCCGTTGACTATGATCATTCTAGAGCAGCTTGGACGACTGCTACCATTTTCGAAAATTGGTTTCATTATTCGTTTGTCCCTCAGGTAAGATTCAATTTTTAACATCATGGATCTTAAACCTAAATAAAAAATTGTACTTGTAGGTTAAAATTTTTCTGAAAGATAAACGTCTCCCGATAAAGGCCTTACTTTTACTAGATAGTGCGCCATCTCATCCAAATGAAGATAAACTAAAAAGTGAGGACGGGTAAATTGTAACAATGTTTCTTCCCCCGAATGTCACACCACTCATACAACCTATGGATAAAAATGTTATTAGATTAACAAAATTGTATTACAGAAACGGTCTGCTATCTACTATAATAGAAAACGACAAAAACGTTTCCGGGTCCCTAAAAAAATTGACTATCAAAGACTCAGTAATTAACCTAATGGCAGCCTGGAATTATCTTCATCCAGAAATTATAAAAAAATGTTGGAGGAATATTTTGGAGGGGGTGTGCTCAAATTTTGATGACGACGAAAATGTGCCACTCGCTGTTTTGAAACACCGTTGGGCCAACGACAACGTAGTTTCCAAATCACTTGAACTTCTGCACGTAGTTGCACCTCAGGTAAGTCTTTTCTTTCTACACATACAAATATTTTTTATTGGCTCTTGTTTTCTTTAATTATAGGGTGATTTTGACGAATCTGATGTCTTGCACTGTGACAATGATTTTAAAGATGATGTAAGTGAAGACCATCAAAGTGATTGAGAAGGTCGAAGAAAATCCTGAATTATCGACTACATTAATACCGTTAGATAGAGTCCTAGAGGCTTTAAGTGTAGTAAACCCGTGGGCAGAAGCAAGTGATATTGACGTTAATGATCTTATAGTTATAAAAATACTAAGAGATAAAGCCATTTTGCAGAAGACTAAAAGTTCCCATAAACAAACAAAACTATTTGATTTTTTTACCAAAAAATGATTTTTATCAGCTTGTTTTTATTTTTTCGTATTTGTTTTGATGAGAATGATCATTTTTTCATGTTTATATTGTTAATTATAGAATTTTATTAAATATTTAATATAACCTTCGTTAACGTGAATAAATCGATAACGTGAACAGACGTTTTTTTGGGTTCACACTATCGAGTATCTACTGTATATCAAATTCCTTTTTTTAGATAATTACTTAAAAAATGGTTAATAACAATTAATAGGTCATTTTTTCAAAAAACTAATTGCAGATCGGATTCTGCGTCCCAAAAACACATAACACGTACACTAGAGTAGAGCCGCAACACTCAAAGTTTAAAAGGAATAGTGCGGGTGGCTGATGAAGTATTCGGTCATTGCTGTATTGGAATTAACCGAATGCGGCAAAAATTATTCTAGGTTTTAAATGTTTAAAATTTTAATTCTTGAGGTTTTTTGGATCACCCTTATTGTCTTGTCATGTTAAAAATCAAAAATTTCATATGTACTATCCAATACAGCTACCAAATTTTTTTTAAAATTTTCGTATATACATATTAAAAGGGGTTTTGGGGCTTTTGAATATAAATTTTAAATAATAAATATAAACAGAATTTAAAGGTTAAATATAAAAAAAATATGGGGCTAAATTGCGTTTCAAATTAAATAAATATATTAATCTGCTTGTAACTGTTTCAATGGTGATTTGAGCGTCTCTCGAGACACTGGCGCATGTGTATAGTATTTAAGAGAAAAACAAATTACAGGGCGGGCGCGCGCGTTGTTGGACAAGTGCGCGCATTTTAATAAAGAACCAGACTCTATGACAGATATTGTTATTTTTAGTATATACAAACCTCAACGAACATTTAAAACAAATTACATTCACTCCTCTATGGGTTCAGGTGGGTCCATTTTTCTGCAACTTGGGACCGTTATAACTTTGAATTGACCCAATGCCCATGACAGATATTCATTTTGCAGTCATATTTCACAGAAATGAAGCTATACCCAAAATATCTGCCACTCAGCGTTTGGTTCGTCCACCAACTTTTTCTTGCAGCTTTAAAGCATATTTCCAGGAATAGGAAACAGAGTTAACGCTTTAAACTACCTGGAGAGACTAAGGGGGGCATAATTAACAAAGTGATACTTTAATCCGGCACTCTTTAATGAGGCATTTTGGTACTGAGCTCCTGGACTAATAATGCTCTCTGTGTCTTCTCGTAAGAAATACCTTAATAACAGCAATAAAACCAAAATAAAAACTGATAATGGCCTAAGGAAGTGCTCATATCCACAGGCATTCGACAGGATGACAGTTTAAGTCCAACATTATTTAATCTTGTCATGAACGAAATTATATACAGCATAAATAAGGTCGATGGTGGACATTGTATGGGAAACGGATCCATACGAGTCTTATGCTATGCTGATGACGCTATACTAACAACAGAAAGCGAAGACGATCTACACCGAATTCTGAAAAAATTTAAAACTGCAGCAGAAAAATTCAACATGACTAAATCAACAGAAAAAACATAATCAATGCTAATATCCAGAGACCCAGTTAGTTGTAAACTAGTGGTGAACGACAAGATAATCCAACAAGTTATGAATATTAACTACCTCGGAGTGAAAATGTCAAGCAGCCGGAATTTAATTAAAGAAGTACGTTCACAAGCTAATAAAGCAGCAAGAATATCAGGCTATCTAAGAGATGACATCTGCGCAACAAATATACACCAGAAAGTAAACTCCGAATATACAAAACATGCGTTAGACCTGTGCTCACATACGCAGCAGAAACGAGACCCGATACTTCAACAACGTAGAAAATATTACGTACACTGGAAATGAGAACGCTGAGAAGCATCAAAGGAGTGGCCCTAAAAGATAGAATAACCAGCCAATCAATAAGAGAGGAATTTAAAATACAAGACATTGTTAGCTGGGTCAGAGCTCGGAGGAGAAACTGGAGGGATCACATAGACCGAATGGGACCAGAGCGCGGCTAGTAAAATGGGCAAAATCAGAAAAGCCGAACACCCGTCGCCCAATAGGAAGACCACCTAAGAGGTGGCATGAATGCTGGACATCCGCATCTTAAGAAGGATAAAATAAAAACAGAAGTAACAGGACTCGTTCCTACTGTAAGAGGAAGAAGATAAGTGAAGTGCCGGAAAAAGTACTGCAAAAAATTATTGAATTAGAAAGCATGGCGAGATCAAGCAAGTCTGTAAAACGATTCTTACGAAGAATAAAATATCCCAAACGATAAACAGTATTGGCTTATTTGTAAGATAAGTTACAAATAAGTGAAGCATATGGTTTTAAAATAAAATCAAGGAAGCCATTTCCCGTTTTTTACTTAGCCGTTTTTATTTTTTGGGAATATTATTCACACTTTTTAATAACCTGAACATTTAACCAAACCATCTTTACAAAAATATATCACATGACGTCAAATCCTGGACAACCTAAACAGAAAAACTGTTTTTAGTACAGCACAAGCTTTGTAAATACAAACAGCTGACGACCTTATATGTTAATTTTCATAATTACAAATAAATAATCAATTTTCGAGCGTTTTTCTTCTCAATACTTATATGCACATTTATTTATTTTTACGAAAATTAATTTCTTAACAATATCTTTTTCTAAAAAGTATGCAAAAGTGACAACTCCTTACTTTAGAAAATTTAAAAAATGTTTATTTAAATATTTCTCCCTACTCCATATTTATTAATGGTAGGATAGGAAATTTATCCGTGTTAGGGATAACACTCTAGCCAGGACGACACAGTATACGCTCAGGATGTTTCAAAATTGCAATATATACAAATAGTTAACTTCCTTTTCAAACTAATCTAAACCTATATTACGTTTATGGAGCAGGTGTTCGTACTTACAGATAGCAGATTTTCGGACTTGATTTAACTAGGGAAATGAATTTCAGTTTTTTTTAAGCATATTAAAATCTGGGGTTAATTAAAATATATTTAATAGTACGATTCTTTTTCCAATTCTTTGGATTTTCTAAGTAAAGGCAGAGCACAAAATATCAAAAATCTTAACAACGTTGATAAAGTCAAGAAATAGAATTGGTTCTTTTTGACTTTTTAGTAACTGCGACTAACCCTGTAATGTACAAAAGCTCCTAAGATATTTTCCAAATTCTATATAAAATATTTCCTCCATATATAGACGGTTCCATTAAAATAATATGATAGTAATCAGACATCATAAGTTATACTACAAATACACACATAAACTTTGTATTATGCTCCACAGTTAAATCTTAGCCAAGTTTAAAAAAATCTTCGGTATATTTTCTTCTCCCAAATATTTATTTTGAAAAATCTACCGCGATGCCTATGTTGGTTCCACAACTTAGCGGTTTCGGCCACTATGTGGCTTCGAGATCCCATCCTAAGCTTAATGTGGAGGCACCCCGGCTTGCTCCCTAGTGGGAACCTTGAGAGAACTTGTTGTCTTAGTTAACTTTCACCGATCGAAATCAAGAAAAAGACCACTTATAGTTACAGAATATTTCTGTTGAATTGGTATGCTAATGTCCCAGTTAGAATAATAATAATCAAAATGTGTTTATATGGTAACACCATTCCTTCCAAGAGTACTATGACAAACAAAAATAATTTTTCATGTCCTTCGGCCGTAAAGTGTTTCATTATCAAATTCTTATCACTATTTAGGGTTTATCCCCAATATACAAATATATACACATAATAATTAGTGCTATTTGTAAATTCTTATAACCAAGAAAAGAAAAAATCAAGACAAGTTCTTTGAATCCTCCAATTACCTCATTATTGCTTAAACAGGAACCTAATAATTTACTTTTAGACAAAAATAGTATTTAACTCCAGCGTTATTATAATATACTTGAATATCTGGTAATATTTATTAGGAATCAATTTTGTTAGAAATAACAGCTTTGAAAACCAATTAAAAATACTTACCAAAGTCTTCGACATCATGCGGTCTTACAGTAACAATGATTAGTTATAAATATATCAATGAAAGAGATAAACTAACTTTTTACTTTGAAAGTTCCATCCCACTTTCATATTAATTTAACTCGGATCTACATCGCAGAAATGTGCCGAATATCATTAATTTTTGAAGTTACTTATTACAAGTCGGCGATTGCAGAGACACAGCATCAGTATTAGGCGCAGATATCGAGGTTATACAGACTTCCCTCTATATACGATACTGTCAGTATTTGTCGGTCCGTTATAGTGCTATATCAGATAGACAAAGGCACAGGTGAGCACATTTCGTGCTTTTTAAATAGTGCCTAAAAACTCGTCGATAGACAAAATAAATATTTACGAATTTTTAGAAAAATCTGCTTGTAAATTAGCCGAAATAGTCAGCTCATAGACAACTGAAGTCGAAGACAGTCAGCACAAACACTGGTTTTATAGTAAGAGCGTTTGTAATGAAGAGAGACACCATTTTAGAACACTGTAAACAAAAAAGTGCAGGAAGCATATTTATCGGGATTAACAATACCAATCAAAACAGATAATTATTCCTATCCAATTCTGATTGATGTAAATATCTTCTCTGTACTTTTTGCTTACGGTGTTGTAAAATGGTGATCACTATTAATTACACACTAGATACATTCTGTGTGGAAGTTAGTGCAAATACAACATTTTTATCAAGTTCTTGAACACTTGACACACACTTCAGACAAAATCATTACATTTTTAGATATTTCTAGGACAATCTATGTGGAATTTAACCCAAACGCATAACTTTTACGATGTTCTAGAACATTATATTTGCGAATCTAACGATATACTTACTTTCTATAAAACTTTAGGTGGGAAAATCAAAATAAACATCTGTTTATAAATTCTAAGTAGAAATTAGTTAAAATTAATAATCTTATAACAAATTTTTAGAATATCCTTGTAAATCAGTTGCACCGCACCAATTTTTTTAACATAGTATGTAAAAATTGATCGAAAAAAATTATAAAGCCCTACAACATTATATTCGCAAATTACTCGAAAACTAGACATTTTGACAAATCTCTAAAAGATTCCATATAAAAAAGTCAGTTATAGTACACAATTTGCATACAGGCCTAAAACATTCTACTTCCAAATCAGACGAAATCAACATATTTTTATAAAGTTCTAGAAAATTTTACGTAAAAATTAATGGAAACAAACAATTCCATAAAGTTCTAAAACATTCCGAATCAGTTCAAAACCAGGTATAGTTTTTAAACAAAATCGACAGCATAAAAGACGCTGCTGCATAATTAATAAACTTCCCTTACTTTATTCCTAGATATAAAATATTGTTTTAATTAATTTATTTATTTTATTTAATTTGTTAGTTCTATTTTTTCATTTCGTTTGTTCGTTTTATTTGTTCATTCGTTTGTTTCGTTTTTTTCGTTTTCGTTTGTTTCGTTCGCTTTGTATTTCGTTCGCTTCGTTCGTTTGTTCGTTTATTTCGTTCGTTCGTTATCGTTTATTTCGTTCGGTTCGTTGTTCGTTTCATTTCGTTGCGTTAGGTTTTCGTTGCGTTCGGTTCGTTTCGTTGCGTTCGGTTCGTTTCGTTGCGTTCGGTTCATTTCATTTATTTGCGTTCGGTTATTTCGTTAGCGTTATGGTTTTGTTTATTTATTTTCGATTTTCGTTTATTTGCGTTCGGTTCACTTATTTATTTGAGTTATTTATTTATTTCATTTATTTATTTGATTTTGTAATTTATTTTTTTGATTTCACTTATTTGATATTTCACTTATTTGATTCATTTATTTATTTTCTTCCTTATTTCATTTATTTATTTAATTATTAATTTATTTCCATTTAATTTATTTTTTATTTTATTTATTTATTTTATTCATTTTAATTATTTTCCTTACTTATTTTATTTATTTATTCGTACAATTATTTTTTCATTTAATTTATTTTATTTATTTTATTTTATTTATTTATTTAATTTATTTTTATTCATTATTTAATTTATTTATTCCATTTTATTCGTTCAATTATTTTATTCATTTATTTTATTTTATTTATTTATTTATTTTTTTTATTTTATTATTTATTTATTATTTTATTTTATTTATTTATTTATTTCGACTTATTTCATTTTATTTCATTTATTCATATTTATTTCATTTATTTCATTTTTTCATTATTTCATTTATTTCATTATTTATTTCATTTATTTCATATTTATTTCATTTATTTCATATTTATTTCATTTATTTCATATTTATTTCATTTATTTCATATTATTTCTATTTATTTCATATTTATTCATTTATTTCATATTTATTTCATTTTTTTCATTTTATTTTCATTTATTTCATATTTATTTCATTTATTTCATATTTATTTTCATTTATTTTTATATTTATTTCATTTATTTCATATTTATTTTATTTATTTCATATTTATTTCATTTATTTCATATTTATTTCATTTATTTCATATTTATTTTTTTATTTCATATTTATTTCATTTATTTCATATTTATTTATTTATTTCATATTTATTTATTTTATTTATTTCATTTATTTATTTATTTAATTTCATATTTATTTTATTTATTTCATATTTATTTCATTTATTTCATATTTATTTATTTTATTTAACTTTTTAATTTAACTTACTTATTTGTTTAACTTTATTTGTTTAACTTATTATTTATTTAACTTACTTATTTTTATTTAATTTATTTAATTTATTTAATTTATTTAATTTAATTTAATTTAATTTAATTTTATTTAATTTAATTTAATTTAATTTTATTTTTAATTTATTTTTTTTATTTATTTTATTTATTTTATTTATTTTTAATTTATTTAATTTAATTTAATTTATTTTTTATTTAATTTAATTTAATTTAATTTTATTTATTTATTTAATTTATTTATTTAATTAATTTATTTAAATTTAATTTAAATTTTTATTTAATTTTAATTTAATTTAATTAAATTTAATTTTAAATTTAATTAAATTTAATTAATTTTAATTAATTTAATTAATTTTAATTAATTTAATTAATTTAATTTAATTAATTTAATTAATTTAATTAATTATTTTTTAATAATTAAATTTAATTAATTTAATTAATTTAATTAATTTAATTAATTTAATTAATTTAATTAATTTAATTAATTTAATTAATTTAATTAATTTAATTAATTTAATTAATTTAATTAATTTAATTAATTTAATTAATTTAATTAATTTAATTATTTAATAATTAATTAATTTAATTAATTTAATTAATTTAATTAATTTAATTAATTTAATTAATTTAATTAATTTAATTAATTTAATTAATTTAATTAATTTATTAATTTAATTAATTTAATTTAATTAATTTAATTAATTTAATTAATTTAATTTATTTTTAATTAATTTAATTAATTAATTTTTTTTAATTAATTTAATTAATTTAATTAATTTAATTAATTTAATTAATTTAATTAATTTAATTTTAATTTATTTAATTTATTAATTTAATTAATTTAATTAATTTAATTTATTTAATTTAATTAATTAATTAATTTAATTAATTTAATTAATTTAATTATTTAATTAATTTTTTTAATTTAATTAATTTAATTAATTTAATTAATTTATTTTAATTTAATTAATTTAATTAATTTAATTAATTTAATTAATTTAATTAATTTAATTAATTTAATTAATTAATTATTTATTAATTTAAATTAATTTAATTATTTAATTAATTTAATTAATTTAATTAATTTAATTAATTTAATTAATTTAATTAATTTAATTATATTTAATTTAATTTAATTTAATTTAATTAATTTATTTAATTAATTAATTATTTAATTAATTTAATTAATTTAATTAATTTAATTAAATTAATTAAATTAATTTAATTAATTTAATTTATTTAATTAATTTAATTAATTTAATTAATTTAATTAATTTAATTAATTTAATTAATTTAATTTATTTAATTTATTTAATTAATTTAATTAATTTAATTTAATTTAATTTATTTTAATTAATTTAATTAATTTAATTAATTTAATTTAATTTAATTAATTTAATTAATTTAATTAATTTATTAATTTAATTTATTTAATTTATTTAATTTAATTAATTTAATTAATTTAATTAATTTAATTAATTTAATTAATTTAATTAAATTAATTTTTAATAATTTAATTTAATTTAATTAATTTAATTAATTTAATTTAATTTATTTAATTTATTTAATTTATTTAATTTATTTAATTTATTTAATTTATTTATTTATTTTTAATTAATATTTAATTTATTTAATTTATTTAATTTATTTAATTTATTTAATTTATTTAATTTATTTAATTTAATTTATTTTAATTTATTTAATTTTATTTAATTTATTTAATTTATTTAATTTATTTAATTTATTTATATTATTTAATTTATTTAATTTATTTAATTTATTTAATTTATTTAATTTATTTAATTTATTTTTAATTTATTTAATTTATTTAATTTATTTAATTTATTTAATTTATTTAATTTATTTAATTTATTTAATTTATTTAATTTATTTAATTTATTTAATTTATTTAATTTATTTAATTTATTTAATTTATTTAATTTATTTATAATTTAATTTAATTTAAATTTAAAATTTATTTAATTTATTTAATTTATTTAATTTATTTAATTTATTTAATTTATTTAATTTATTTAATTTATTTAATTTATTTAATTTATTTAATTTATTTAATTTATTTAATTTATTTAATTTATTTAATTTATTTAATTTATTTATTTATTTAATTTATTTAATTTATTTAATTTATTTAATTTATTTAATTTATTTAATTTATTTAATTTATTTAATTATTTAATTTACTTATTTATTTTATTTCATTTATTTATTTATTTCATTTATTTATTTATTTCATTTATTTATTTATTTCATTTATTTATTTCATTTATTTATTTATTTCATTTATTTATTTTTTTCATTTATTTATTTATTTATCATTTATTTATTTATTTCATTTATATATTTATTTCATTTATTTATTTCGTTTATTTTTTCGTTTATTTATTTCGTTTATTTATTTCGTTTATTTATTTATTTTATTTATTTATTTATTTATTTCATTTATTTTTAATTTATTTCATTTATTTATTTCATTTAGTTAATTTCGTTTATTTATTTTGTTTATTTATTTCGTTTATTTATTTCATTTATTTATTTCGTTTATTTATTTCGTTTATTTATTTCGTTTATTTATTTTGTTTATTTATTTCGTTTATTTATTTCGTTTATTTATTTCGTGTATTAACTTCGTTTATTTATTTCGTTTATTTACTTCGTTTATTTACTTCGTTTATTTATTTCGTTTATTTATTTCGTTTATTTATTTCGTTTATTTATTTCGGTTATTTATTTCGTTTATTTATTTCATTTATTTATTTCATTTATTTATTTCATTCATTTATTTTTTAATTTTATTCCTTTTATTCGTTTTATTCGTTTTTTTTTTTTATTCATTCATTTTATTCATTCATTTTATTCATTCATTTTATTCATTCATTTTATTCATTCATTTTATTCATTCATTTTTCATTCATCATTTTATTCATTCATTTTATTCATTCATTTTATTCATTCATTTTATTCATTCATTTTATTCATTCATTTTTCATTCATTTTTATTCATTCATTTTATTCATTCATTTTATTCATTCATTTTATTCATTCATTTTATTCATTCATTTTATTCATTCATTTTATTCATTCATTTTATTCATTCATTTTATTCATTCATTTTATTCATTCATTTTATTCATTCATTTTATTCATTCATTTTATTCATTCATTTTATTCATTCATTTTATTCATTCATTTTTTCATCATTCATTTTATTCATTCATTTTATTCATTCATTTTATTCATTTTATTCATTTTATTCATTTTATTCATTTTATTCATTTTTTTATTCATTTGTTTTAATTTATTTAAATTATTTAATAACTATTTCATTTATTCTTAGCAAGTATGCATGTACGAAATTCCTAACACAATGCTCCGATTGTACTGTCTCCAAAATCTCAGACATTTATTATTTGCCTTTGAAACGGGTGAGAACTAAAGTATAAAAATAAAATAAAAATCTACGAACATCGGGTTACAAGCTAGTTTGTAACGAATTAACAAATTTGCCCTTATATCGTTGTTAATCTGGAAGTGCAATTTACATAAGAAATAAAACAGCAACAAGATAATGTACCTTTATTCAATTATATACTTTGAAAAAAGCAAAAACAATAAAGGACAGAAATAGTAAAACTTTTTTAAAGCTCAAACGATGTAATAATAAAACGTTTTAATATCTTTTCTTGTCTATAATCACTTGATATAGCGCACACCTATTTGCCATATAGACGTAATTGTAGATATCAACGATGACGTACGAGTCAAAACTAAATATTTTGAGTAGGCATATACTGCTAATAATTTTAATTCTTATTTAATTATTGAAAATTAAGGTTAATTAAAATAAATGTATTCTGAAATTGTAGTTGCACTAGTCCTTAATTGGCAACTTTATAAATATTATCAATATATCAAATGGTTAAGAGTTTAGTTTTTTCATAATATTAATATAGTGGGCTACTAGACAGATTAAAATACTTGCCACCTTTATACATTTACCTTAAATAAATTAAGCATAAGTTTATAAACAATATTAATAAGAAAAAACTTTCAAAACTTAAAACCGAATAATAATTTCAAAATGTTGTTATTAATATTCCTGGTTTGCACTTTCATAAAAATACTCTGTAAGCAATTTAAGTTGAACGTATAAACTTGATTATTTTTAATTGCCTTAACTAAAATAAAAAATGGTTGCATATTATCTCCACAAATCCGATAAATTCTTATTTTACCAGACAATATTAACAATAAGTGAATAATAATATAATACATGTATTACTAAAATATCCGAGGTATCGCAGCTAAAATAACCACCTTCATACCCTGAAAATGGTTTTATGAAAAGCGGAGAAAGGAGTGAAGAGAATCTCAAAGAATATCTTTAATCTAAGAGTCACCTACAATTATGTCATAGTGATAATTTACGTGAATCTGAAAAAAAAACACAAAAAGAGACAGTTCTATAACTACGTGGATGACACCTAAGGCGACAACGGGACGTTTTTGTGCACTAACTGATCCCGTCGTCCAATTTAATTAAAACCCCTATGACGTAAATGTGAATGACTCTTAGAGGAAGCATATTTTCCCGTATAGATTGTGTGAAACGTTTTCAACCTTCGTCCCTAAAAAGAGGTGGGCAATCCGGATCTTTTTGGAGACCCAGCCAACGGGTCTTGACCAGTACAAAATGGTCGGCTCACGGCACCGGGCCACGGCTAATCACTTCGCAGGGATTTTCACTACTTAAAAGAAAGCTGGCTCGTCTTGCTCACTCCGGTTTTTACAAGAGGAAGACCGCGAGCTAGTAGCCAGTTAAGAGATTTTAAGCGCGATCTGGCTTAGTTCTATTTAACTATTTGTGTACGCAAGCAGAAAATTATACAGGTAACGAACAGAGATCTTTCTTGACACATTAGTAATAAAAAAATAAATATTACGCTTTAGTCTTACATGGGCAACACAACTAAAGCCACCAAGCGTTAAACTATCGGTATATTTCTGCGAGTAAGCCGCCATAACTGTCTAAAAATTGGACAAGTGATGTCTAAGGTATTCTTTACATATCACATTTGACATTTCCCTGTAAGGCCCTTAAAGACACAATGTGACGGAAATATGCGACATGTTTTGATTTTGCCGCTCTAATCGTGTCGCTAAAGTTCCGGTTAACACAAAGCATTACAAGGGGGGAGGCCTGTGTAAACTACCGTTTCTTTGTAAATCACTTATTGAGAAACTATAATTTTTATACAAAAAAAGAAAAAGTACATAAAAAAGAACAACTTTTTGGCTTCAAAAATAGAGCCTCAACTTTTTAAAAAAAAAATTCAAAATGGCGGAGCAGCAGCTGCTCAAAGTTGACTCGTTGAATTTACGCCGTGCAACGCCCAGATCGCTATAGTGCATTAAAAAAAAGAAAAAAAATAATTAGAGTACACTGCGTGAATTTAAATTTACCAAAAAAAAAAAATCAAAAAATTGCGAATTTAGGACCATTTTGAAAAAATGAACCCTTTTTTATAAACAATTGTCAAAAAATAATGTTTGTAATTAACTTTTTATAATTTTTGTACATTCATTCAATGGTCAATAGGTTAATGAATATCTGTACAAAATTTCAAGTGGGGAGGACCACTGGCGCAGTAGGTAATGAAACCTACTGTGAATCAAGTGGTCGGCGGTTCGATTCCGCCTGTCTGCCTGGGTATTGTGTTCGTCTTTAATAGAGTTTACATAACCAAAATGCGCTGGCAAATTGCCCCAAGGGAGCAGAAGCCAATAAACAAACAAAAAAAAAATTTCAAGTGAATCCGTGAATTACTTTCTGAGCTACATTGCACGGCGTTTTGAAAGAAACGCGTTTAAAGTTTTTGGTAAAGCCTCCATCGCTTTCAATTTCTTAGCCGATGCACTTGGTCGAATTTCTTCTTCTTCCTCAGTATATTGCATATCCTTGGACTTATTACGCCGTCGGCGAGGGGACTTGGACGACAATTAGGTTCGTTTTTATCAATTTTTCGAGTCAACATTATGAAAAAATGAAAAGCCCAACACGTCAAGCGACTGAACCGATCAGAGACGGTCTCTTTCATGACACGATACGTGCATTTAGAATTCGAATTTCTATTTAAAAATTGGTGAGGACATTCTTCCGATGTTAAACTAACTTTTAATGAAAAAAAAAACGTAATTTTTTTTTTTACACAGGCCTCCACCCTTAAGCTCGTTGCATTGTTCGCGTTTGTTCACTCGTTCTATCACCATATATACATGATATCTGAACCGATCCAGAACGAGGGGTGCGAACTTGTTCACCCTAGTTTCATTAAAAACTCGGTTCTGTGCAAAATATTCCCTTCTAAATGGTCAAAATTTAAGCGCCATTTAAAAATACTTTTCTATAAGTATGCATTCACTTTCGACACGCAACTCTCTAATGAGTAAATTATTTGCATTATGGCATGCATGCATTACTATAATAACGAGGAGTTCATCAACATTTTCACAAATAAACGATTACACGGGTATACAACAAAAAATCTGTCTTTTAAGTCTGACACGTGTTTTCCTAAGTAGTTTTTTATGCTGAATCCAAAAAAAATCATAAAAAAAAGACATCCACCGTGAGGTTTTTTCAAAAAACACACTTAAAGTTGCCAGAGAACTATTAAATTGAAAAAAATAAATTTTAATCAATGATGTAAAACTGTATAATCATTAAAATTATGGAATAAAACTATTATTTCGGACATCTTTAAATGTTCTGAATCTACATTTATCATAAGAACTTAAAAATATTAGGTTTTAGTAATCAAGTTTAACAAAAAACATGTATACCCAACCTTTAACTAAGCTACTTAGCAAAATGCTGTTTACCATAAAATAAATAGGTGCAACTGCTAAATTAAAAAATTGTTTTTAATTTTTATTAATATTGAACAAAACTATTATTTCCAGTGTTTTTTGAAGTTCTTAATTCTGAGTCGACATTAAAAAAAGTTTTGTGTTCAGTTTCAACAAAAAACTCGCTTTTAACACTTACAAGGGTGCTATGTGGTTGGTAAAATGCTTTTTTAAGTAAATCAATGCAATGAAATAATAGTTTTGTTCAATATTAATAAGAATTAAAAACAATTCTTTAATTTAGTGGTTGCACATATTTATTTTAAACAACATTTTGCTACTTAGCTCAGTTAAAGGTGGTGTATGCGATTTTTTTTGTTAAACATGAACACTAAAACCTAATATTTTTCAGTTTTCATGATAATTGTAGATTCAGAATATTTAAAGATATTCGAAATAATAGTTTTATTTCATAATTTTAATGATTATACAGTTTTAAATTATTTATTAAAATTTATTTTTTTCAATTTAATAGTTTTCTGGCCACATTAAGTGTGTTTTCTGAAAAAAACCTCACGGTGAATGTCTTTTTTATGATTTTTTTAGATCCAGCATAAAAAAGACTTCAGAATACAAGTGTCTCACTTAAAAGACAGAATTATTTTTTTTTTGTATACCTGTGTTATTTATTTTTAATATATTAATTTAAATGAATTTTATTGTGGCAAAAGGCTAACCGGTGACTGATACATACAATCCATTTTGATGCTTCATATAATACAATTATGGGGAAAGTTTAACGCTCAGTGCAATGTAGCCGACTGCCGCCAGCGACAAGACTAAAGGGATACAGTTGACACTAAATTAAACTAGAGTGTGTAACGGAAAATGGCCGACAATTTTTTTTTCCTCAATGAACATAAAAATTTGTCCAACACAGTCAATTAGAATATTCTACGAGCAGTTTTTTAGGATTTGTAAGAGATAATCGATACTAGTTCCATTCCTAAAGGAAAAGAATTGTATTCGTAAAAAAATCACACGCGGAGATTGTTGAATTTCTTCTTGTTGTCAGAGTCCCTAGACTATGAAAACATAATTCTCCATTTCTGTAAGTCGATCTATCTGTCGGTCCGTTGGCACGATAACTCTCGAACGAAATGAAATATTGATTGTAAAATAGGTAAACATAAAATACTTGAGATTGGAATCGAACCTATATATTTTAAGTAATATCATTTTTGGAGTAAGGAGTGAAAAGGAGGGCGGAAGATGATACATTTTGTATATTTTTAATAATGTTATGAGTATTTTTCTTGTTTTTTTCGTTACGATAATGAATAAATTTAAAGCATAATTATTTATAGTTAAACATGTAGGAGGTTAAAGTGGTAGGGGCGGAGTGACAGAGGGGTTGCTGCATATATATAGTGTTATATATCATTTTTCGGGGTTCTTAGAATCGAGGAATTTGAAAAGTGTGTATCCTGTTTAACTGCCTTCCCTCTGTGTACACTCCTTGATGTTTAATTTAAGCAATCCTAAAAATATTTCCTGTAAACCAAAAACAGCAAAAGTTAAGTAATACTATTAATTTTTTTACAAGGTCTCTAATCATCATACCCTAGTCCCTTCTACATGGTTGAAATTAAGAATAATTAAAAAATAAGATCATTTTTCGCTTCATCAAATCGGAAAATTACAAAAAGGATGTACAACAGAAAAAAAACACCCGAACGTAGTATGATTATAAGCAAAAACATTTTTTAAAAAGGATCCAAAATTTTTAAGAAAACATGATGACAAAAAAGAATTATTGGATATTGGAGGAATTGGATGTTTTATAAGAATTTTAAAAGAAACTTTTTTGCCAAATTTCTATACTTTTCAAAAGAACATTTTTTATTAGTGTATTGTCAACAACCTGAAGATTAATAATAAAGAAGATATTTGACTTGATTGGTGAAAAAAAAAACATATTACAATTCTGAACTAACAAAAGAAACGGAAAATACACATCTAGCACATTATTTTATAGGAAAAATATTCAGTATTAGGAGTAGGGACACTCAGATGCTCGACAATCAAACATACAAACAAATATCATCAATTTCATTACAACTCTGTGGTGGCTTACGGGTGCTTTATATTACGAAACCTAAATCATTTGATAAAATACATATTAAAATAGCTTTTTAAATCCTGTGCAGCTCAAATATTCCTTTACTACCACACCATTTTATACTGATGCTACAAAAATATTGCAATAAATACTAAATTTTTTCAAAAATAATTTTTGCATATACTCAAAAATAGATGACGGAGGAAAGTTGCAGTGGGCTGAAATTACCCCTCAATCAACTGGCCTTTCCTGCAACAAAAAACAAGATATATGATATGATTGGACTATGATATGTAAAGTGTATACCATTAATTTTTATTATTTTCGCCTAGTAATATCCTATAAATACTGCAATGTAAAAACTGCATTCTCATTTTGTTTGTAAATAAATAATTACACTTCTTCATGCAATTTGTTACTGCTCTTACGTTTGAAGGATAACAGATTTGTTTTGATGACGTTTCGTTCTTTTTCATCGTAAACAACTATTATTCACAAATCACTCCTTTAATAGCAATAAACGCAATTAACGAACAATTTTGTGCACGACTCGAACGAAAGAACGAGGTCATCGACCGCGTCGTAGACAACGTTGCCAAATTGTTTAGACGCTATTTATGTAAAGAAAGTTATAAATAATGCTATTTTTCTTGTTTTATTTTAACATCAACTATATAATAAAATTATATATCTCAGTATTTAATTGACTTAATTTCTTCTTAAATTTCGTAATAATGGAGGTACAATTTCCCTGATTTTTTAAATTGCTTCATTTGCATGACGAGACTTTATGGTTTATAAAAAGAAAAAAAAACGGATCGAAAACTCTTATCAGGCTCGGAACCAAAGTAAGTTTATATTTTTTTCCGTTCTCGCTTACATCCTAGCTGACCTGGTGTTATGCATGACAAACTTTCAATTATAAAGTCTTTAAACCAGGCTCTTAAATTTGATCAAAATGGTTAATGTTAACCTCTCATAGCCTATATTGTTGAATTTATATCGAAAAATTAAAATTACAACGCCATTAAAGCAGAGGTAAAGCTACTTGATGATGCGGAGATTAATACAATTCACAGTACTAATACGGCAAAATATGCAACCATCTGAGAATCTTCTCCTGCCTCTCGCATAATAAAATAATGTGTTTTTTAGAGTTATTTGAGATAATTACTTTTTGTTAAAAGTCCTGTATGTTAAAACGTACCTAAGAATTAATTCAGTTCAAGTATCACACCAAATCACTTAATTCAACTTAAAACGCCTCCTTATTATCCTCGTTTAGTCTTCGACGTTTTGCCTTGAGATCCGCAAGTGTTTGCTCGATGGATCGGTTGTCTTTTTTATTTTCACTCGGCACTAAAAATAACAAATAAAATGTATACAGTGTGTCTTACAAACATATTTTGATATATTGAAATGAATGACTCTTGGGATTAAATGGAGATAGAAATACATCGTTTCATTTACCTTATTACTGGATCGTCACTGGTATCATGTGACGACCAATACTCATAAAAAGAAACAGATCAAGCAAAGCAAGAGCATTATTAAGTCGATTTCTCAGTCCGAAATCCTTATGTAATTTGTTTACAGGGTGTGTGTGTGTGTGTTATTAAAACTGTTTTTATTATTAAATCCGATTCAGAATATTTTGACATTGATATACATGACATATGTGACATAAGCTGTGTGTCAGTATTAAAATTATTTGTAAATTTTATAATTGAAATGATGACACGAAGTGAGCAACATCATGTTTTGGTTTTGAAACGGATTGGAAAAGAATAGTTTTATCACTTAACAATCTTTTTTCCATTGTTACCGAAAGTCCTAATTCGCTACAATAAGGGGATTTGCATTAGCGTAATAAATTCCTGTACAATCTTCGATAGAAGAAAAAGATTACACATTAGGAGAGTTTAATCAACAATTTAAAATATATTTCATGAACCATGCCCTAGACCTAAATAATGTAGTTAATAGCTATTGCCATTTAGATATGTTTTCTAATTGTTTATTAACTTTGTTCTTGAACTACATTTTTTATGCTTTTAAAAATTATTCTTGTTCGAATCTATAATCTATTTACGAGTTACCTGTAATATAGGTACGAAGGAAGCATACTGATCATATGTTTTTCTGCCAATAGTAAAAGTAATAACTTAAACCTAAATTAACAGAAGCTTTTGACTTTTTAGACTGTCATTACCATGAAGAAAAGATATGGATGACACTCTTGCATAGTGACCACAATTTCATAAAGATAATATTTATTTTAAAATCAAACATTTCTCTCAATTTACTAAACAACTAAAAGTATTCTCTTGAAATCTAATGCAAGAGATAGAGATTAGACTTCTAAGAATACTGGAGACTAAAAAACAGGTCTATCTTGAGGCTTTGGATCTTTTTAATACAATAACAAGAAAAGCAAATTTTTGAAAAACATAAAATTTCCAATAATATACATTGCAAACACTCATCTCATCATTCAATTATGCTTAAATTGCCATGAACAAAACAGATTTAACAAGAATTGGTAGTAAAATTACCAGTAATCTTAAAACCCTACCTTTACCTTTTTAGTATTCTGTACGGAACACATATAGAATCACTTGGGTTCTGTCACACCCGATTTTCTCCAGAACTATTTGACATAGAAAGTTTAAATTTGGCATAAATGTAGGAATTAATAGCTCAATCAGAGCCATCTAGTTTTGAAAGTTAAATTTTGATTTAAGGGGTTAGCTTGTAAGGGAATTGAAAAAAAAAAAAAATTAAGGTCATAAAGTAGGGTGTCACGTTCAAAAATATATATGATGTAATACTCGCGCAGACTTTTCTTCATATTATTTTAAAAAATTGACCAAAAATCGCTGTCCCCTCTCATCTCAAAAAGTACTGATCAAAAAAATTTTAAAAAAAATTCTGGAATATTCTCCATAAAGTGTAGATTGAGCGAAAATTATTACGAGGGGCATTATGTTTGATAATTTATTTGGTATAAAAAAAAACTATTTGATATGTTGGAGGTTTTTTCGTGGAAAGTTGTGCATTTAACCGGGATTAAGGGCTACAAAATATCAATATGTATTGGGTGTAATTAGTAATATCATGATGACTGGTGACCAACAGATAGGTACTCACACAAAATATTTTATTTGTTTAAAATTAAACAAATATTTAGGTAGTAAATAGTTGTTTTAAACTATTACTCCAAAGATATCTTGCTTTTTAAATATTGTAATTCTTACATTGAAAATGAATGTGTGACTGAATTTCATAGAATAATTCAGCAATCACGATATGGACCACTAATTGTGGAAGTAAAACTTGCACTTGGCTGGTTTTTATGTTAGGTCAATTTTCTTTTATAAAAAAATATAAATTTCTGTTCTAAATTTTCAAATGAAATCTATGGTCAAATTTTCATCTTTAGAATAACGATTAAAAATGGATTTAACCTTTAGCAGTCGGTTGCATGACGAAACTACCGAGCAAACCGAGAAAAACTATAGTCTACACAGTACTGATTCAAACTATCACCAGCACTATAGATATTTCTAAGAAAAAAAACTTACCAAAACCATATAATTTATTTGTTTCAGTTTTCTTGGCCGCATCAAGCGCCGCATCTTGTCCAATAAGATGGGCATATTTATCCTTATAATTACTAGTTGGAACGATTTTTTTTTTCGTTTAGTTTTCGCTGACTCTAAAGCATCAATTTTTTCCTGTTCTCTCTAAAATTTAAAAAAATTAATGGATTTAACTTTCTAGTACTCAATATTATGACCGGGTCCTAAAAAGAAATAAGGTTTCTTTCGCTCGTTGACGGTTTGTATATTCAAAGTTAAGACCCAAATTGTAGAGGGAAATTCCTAGCCTGTCCTTTAATATTGATAAATATTCAAATTCAATTTTGCCAGGAAAAAATGGAAAACACAGCTGAATTTTATTCAATGTACAGAGATGACGTTCCTCCTTTTTCAACTCTAAAAACCTGGGCAGCTGACTTCAAACATGAGAGAGCAAACATTTTTAACGAGAAACGCTCTCGACGACTAAGAACCGTAACGCTGGGTGATTGATTATGTTCACAGAATCGTAGACGACAGTCGATTAATTTTGAGAGAGATAGCGGAGATTGTTGCGATCTTATACCATGCAACAACAACAAGCTCACGACAATTTGCATAAGAAACTAGCTATAAGAATGTCCCTACGTTGGGTACTCCCTCTCTTGACCAAAAATAAGAGCGTTCGAACATTTCACGATCGTGTCTTTATCACTATAAGAAGAATAAACGTGATTGCCTTAGATTTGTAGTTACTGTTGGCAAAACTTGGACCACCTCTACATTCTAGGGACAACAGTCTAAGAAGTGGGCTGCATATGACAAACCTACTAGGAAAAAAGCGAAATCAGCTCAGTCAGCTGGCAAGGTGATGATAACGGTTTTTTTTTTGGCGATTTGCATTTGATAATTCTTATTCAGTGTTTGAAAAAAGGTAAAACTATTTTGGATTACGGCAAAGTTTGGACGAGGAAAACAAGGAAATACATTTGTATTTGTGCAAAAAGTAAATACTCTTTCAGTAGGCAAATTAACTCTAGCAAAAAGTGATTCCTTATTCACCGTACTGACTCCCTCCGAGGTTTTGCTTATCGTGAGAACTTTAGCTTCATGGTATAGTTTCGGCTTACGGTACCGAGGGTCTCGGGTGCCAATCCCGACAGGTCAACGTGCTTATTTATTGATTATAAATTGATGATAAATTTGACTTGGCCACTTACATAGGTAGTAGCTGTTGGAGAACGGTACAACGCCCGTGGTAGCACTACCGCGTTATCTAAAAGGCAGCGTGCTATATAAATGTATCTTTTGGCACTTGAAGATCGCTAGCGGTTATCACATCCTTGCCGACAGATCTATACGATAAATCTCTATTCAGACAGAGAGGTGAACGATAAAAAGTCTTCACAAATTTAAAAAAAAGGCCATCTAAGAATAAAATATTATAGAATGCTATTTTTCTGGATTACATATGAACTATTGTTTTAGGAGACTGAAGGCTCTTGAAAAATGCTGTACTAAATATACTGAACTAGTTATAATACCCACTTTAATCTTAACGCTAGACGCGAAATCTTCTGGCAGTGATGGAAAACCTGCCATAGTAGTGTGGACTTACTGGCTTATCCTACAGAAAAGGAATATTTCTTTACTGTTGGAAATGAGCTAGCTGATACCCAAAAAGGCAAAAAAACCTTGCCAAACAACTACCGACCACCCGCACCCGCAATGCTTTCAATAATATGAAACGTTATGGAAAAGACTAACAATCGGCAGTTTTTAACATATCCGGGCGGATTTATTAGTATTAACAACCATCAATATGGCTTTCATAAGTAAAGGTCAACAGGATATCTTTTAATTTATAGAGGATTAACAGGATGGAAGTTCGAAAAAATCGTAAAAGTGCATTTCTTATTGACGCGTCTGTATGTAATGTAATTAAATTAACTTCAAACGCATTTTTCAAACTAGTTTTCCGTTTTCTCTACTAGTTCCCTAAATGTTTCACATTTTTTAAAATTTTTTTTTAATGAGCTATGCTTAACTCAAGTCACTATAATATGCATTAACCCCACTCTGTTTTTCAGATAATTACAAAGTAACATGAAACAGGAACAACCTCTATTACACTAACATAAAATAAATATTTTGCAATAACAGTCCACAGTATACTCTTTTCGACCCATTATCTTTAATATTCATATTGTGAATGAGCGAGTAAACAACACACTGAACATTTTAGAAAATCTCGTGCAATATATACAAGACATTCGACCGCGTTTGGTATGACGGATTTTTCGCTAAGCTATGCTGTTATTGTATGTCTGAAAGATTTTGGTTATGGCTCTCGAATTTCCTCAGAAATCGTTCTTTACGAGTTAACAAATTTCTTCCCGATACCTTCACCACGAACGCCGGTGAACTCCTGGACTACATACTGTCTCCTACCCTTTTTTGTTTACATAAATGGAAAGTAGCAGAAATTCAATCAACAGCTTTGCCGTTAGGAAAAAGCTTCATTTAAGTTAATTCCTCCCAAAACAGGGCATGCCAAGCATGCAAGACGCGTAAATACATTTCGTCCGTATGAGGTTCAGCTTATCACTCCTCATACCACCTATTTCAGGAATTCGTTTATAGAGAGAACCATACTCCTTTGAAATGATTTTCTCAAGACTGTGTTTCCCGAGTACAATTTGCAATGATTCAAGACTAACGTCAAGAGCTTTCTCCACGCATGCGCCGCCCTCGTGGCAGTTTAGAGATTTCCCTGAAGCACGTATTCGTAAAAAAAGGAGAACGTTTAAAAAAAAAATTGTTTGGCTCAGACGATTATCTTAGTTTTGTCGAAAAAACTTTTCATCCTACCCTAAAAAAAATATTTACTCTATTTTCCCCCAAAAAGGAAATATATTACTAATAGAATGGAGAATTTTTGGGTTGCAATTTCACAACAAAACCCCTAAATTTACTTCTAATCAACAGCGTAAACAAGAGAACCTTTTTCTTCATTTATTTTGGTTATCTAATCAGAGGTTTAAATATTACTCTCTCTACAAACTTACACTTCTAAGAAGACGTTGCTTTATTTCTTCATTCCATGGCTCACCTCTTCTTCTGGCTGCTATCTCATCTCCACAAGGTTCGTGATCTTTATGATATACCCTAATATATCTATCAACACCATCCGTTCCAAAGGCATAGGATAATAGATCTTGAGATTCTGCAGCTTCATGTCTACAACATAATTTACCACGTCAATATTTAAAATTTATAGAAAGGCGACCTTTTCTCAATTCCAATTAATGTAACAAGTAACAGTGGCCGAATTTTAAAACCAAGTCTAATATCTTACTAACTATAAATATTCTTGTAAGAAACATGTACAAAAAAGTGTAACTTACAGTATCTTCAGGAAACTAAAACAGAATTATTTAACCCATGCTGTTGGTAAAGCACAGCGAAACGATCGTCTCTAGGCGGGGACTCTTATAAATCTACTTACTCTTTTATTTGAAAACATTCTTTTCAGCAATTTTATAATATTTCAATGTTCGTTAACTTTTTTATGTTCTTTTGTTAATATTTTAATATAATATAATAAATATAATATAATATAATATATATATATATATATATATATATATATATATATATATATATATATATATATATATATATATATATATATATATATATATATATATATATACATTTATAAATATTATAAATTAAAAAAAATAATTTTTTTTATGGGTCTTGAATAGCTGCAAATTGTACTCGGTGGGAAACACAGTCCGGGGAGAAATTATTACAAAGGGATGAGGTTCTCTATATAAAGGACTACTTGAAAAGGGTTGTACGAGTAATAACGAGCTGAACGTCATAGGGATATGAAGTATTAGCACAACGTGTATTCTTAACATGCACCACTTTCGTGCGGACCATGTTAACTTCATTTCAATTATCGCTCCTAATGAAGCTAACATGGTTAGCGAAACGCGCGTCGATGGTAAAAATAGTGTTTGGTGTAGTAGTGATATATACTGAGTAGACAAATTTATTAGTTTTAGGAGACTATAGCAGATTTCAACAATCATGTAGGGTCAAACACGCCAAACTGTGAATTGGCACATAATTTTGAAGATGTGTTTGCTCTCAATCAATATAACTATATTGATAATTTGAACCGTAGATAGACTTGATTTGTGCGAATTTTAATTGTGTAATGGAGAAAGCTATTTGTCTGATAGTCCTGGAGAATGCCCATAATCCATCATTGGAGGTTGATTTGCATCTTTCTATAGCCCACAGTTGAGGGTTTGCAGATGATGAAAATGTAGTGAAACTTTAAAGAAAACTTTCAAGCCCTATACTCTAATCTGAACCGTGCTGATTCGACTGAATTAGACAGCTTCACGAATGTTAATGAAATCTGTGACCATTTTTATGCATCCTTGTCAGCAATAATTGACAGATCTTTACTGCGCTATCAAAATAAAAACCAGAAAATTTCCTGTTTGATACAACAAAGATATCATAAAGAAACTTAAACATAAGCTTAATGTTCACAAAAAATGGTCTGGTAATGCCGTTTAACTAAATAGCTTTAAGGAATTAAGAAAGGAGGTGGATATAATGATTAAGATTGCCTATCGGGAATGATATAACGAGGGCAGCCTTTTAAGTTTTAACAAACGAACAGATGGCGCTATTAAAATTTGACATTACCATTGTAAAATTTGACATGTGTTATTGTTGAAACCGCGGTAGCTCCGAAATTGGCCGAGTAGTTTGTTTACAGTGAGCGTTTAAAAAAAACAGTTTTGTGAACAAATGGAAATTTCACATGAAGGTTTTCGTTGGATAATTTTTTACGATGTTAGTAAAGGTCTAACTCAAATCGCCTTGTTCAACTTTTGGTAATGAATCACAATAGGACAGTTTATAATTGCAGAATTTCGTCATGATCGTGCTTTCGTCAGCGATGAATTTCGTGAAGGTCGACCAAAATCGATTGTTGTTCCAAAAAACATCGATGCTGGGCGCAACATGATTGTAGAAGATCGGCATGTGACTTACTGTCAGATAGAGGCATTCTTAGGCATATCGAAGACATTCGATTTTGCACGAACATTTAGCTGTGAAAAAGATCTGTTCCCAATGGATTCCGAGACCGAAACTCAAAAACACGCTCGTGTCAATTGGTGTAAGGACATGCTCAAAAAATTGGACCGAGTATACAACATAGTAACAGGAGACAAAACTTGGATATACTCGTATGAGCCGGAAACTAGGCAACAATCAACTGTTTAGGTGTTCGAAGATGAACCGAATCCAACGAAAGTGGTTCGCTCGCGAAGCACTTCCGAGAAAATGTTCGCTTGTTTCTTTGGTTATACTGGACATGTTGCAACCATTGCTTTAGAGGATCGACGAGGATTAATGCTGAATGGTATACAACAATTTGTTTGCCAGAACCAACCGAAAACGTCGCACCATTCTTCATGACAATGCCAGCTCTCACACAGCACGTCAAACAACTGATTATTTGACGGAGAAAAACTCAAATTAATCTCTCATTCCCGTATTCACCTGATTTATTGCCTAACGACTTCTTTTTCTTCCCGAATTTCAAAAAAAAATCGTGGACAGCGATCACCTCAAGAAGTTGTTGAATCCTTCCAAAAACATGTTTGTGAGTGGAAAAAATGTATCGAGAATTGATTCGAACTCATGAAAAAGTGTATAAATCTTACAAGCGAATATTATGAGAAATAATACAATGATTTGTACCAAAATTTTTTTTTTTTTTTGTTTTTGAAAAAACGTAAAAGGTAGCCCTTATACACATGATCTCAAGTCTTTGTGGGGGTATGTGCAGCAAAAAAAAGAATACCTATGCTATTGCAGCATGTATTGTCGTTTAACTACCGTAGTGGATACTCATTTGGATATTATGTCATCATTTGGGGCATATTTTGCTGGTGTTTATGATTTTGTTTTATTCGGCACTGAACATTTGCATATAAAAAAATGTTAATAACAATCTATCCACTTACCGGTATTTACAGAGGAGGAATTAGTAAATGTAGAAAAAATTTAAAACCTAAGATGCCCGGACGATATTCCCAGTTTTTTGTGAAAGACACTATAAGAGTTCTGGCCAAACTATTAGCAAATTTTTTTTATTGATGGTCCTTATCTTCAGTGCTGAAAGATCAGTAAAATATGTCTAGTCTTTAAAAAGGAGGATAAATCTGACATATGTAATTACAGACAATCATTAATTTGTGGTTTTTCCAAAACTTTTGAGATGATATTATATGGTTACTTAGTAAGTAACCGCTTCTTCTCTTCTTACTTTAAAACGACACGACTTTTTGAGGTGAGGATCAACTACCACCAATCTAGCATATTTTGCAAAATTTTTCAAGTATTGGCAATAAGTGCCAGGTTGATAGGGTTTTCACCGACTTCTCTAAAGCGTTGACAAAGCAAACCAAAAGATTATTCTGGCCAAGCTCAGAGCTTCCGGTTTGTCTGACAGATTTTTTCCACTCAGAACTTTTTCCAGTCGGATTTATATTATACTCATACTATATATATCATACTATAACTCAATATGTTCAACACAATGAATTTAAATCTCCTTCTTTTGGAGCCTCACCTGGAGTTCCAATCTGGAATTTTTTAAATAATTATAAAAGATATGTCTGAAGTTATCGATGTCAATTATCAAATATTTTCCGATGACTTGAAAACGTGCTTACCGGTGGCGAGACTTGAGTATGGCAAAAAATTACAATTTGCTCTTAACAGAGTTTATAAGGCGTGCATTGACAGTAAACAAAATAAATCAATAGCGAGTGGTGCTCAACGTTAGCACGTGATTAGTGATGTCCTTTAATAAAAAAAAATGTGTTCGTTGCTGTATGATTATCATGTTAGATCGATGTTAGTTAAAGTAAGAAATACACGTGATTTGGGGAGTCTATTTTACTCTAAAATAAGTTTTATTGCTCACATGGACAAAATAACAGCAGAAACAACACGAATGTCGGGTTTTATCTTGTTAAATTGTAATTCGTCGAGAATATATTACAATTACAGTTTAAAACCTTGTTTACATCCTCGGTAAGAAGAAAATTAAAATATGATTCCTCGATTTAGTCACCAAAGAAAATTTTACAGTAGGAGAGAATCTATATTAGCACAATGGAGCGAGCGCAAAGTTAAAATTGTTAATAGTAGTGTTATTTGTCCTTTTTTGTTAGAAGAACCCAACTTTATTATTCCCAGAGGTCCTGACAGATCAAGAAAGTATTTTCATCTGTCGAGAGCGAATGTTATGCTAGGATCACCGATGTACAAAATATGTAGTTTATAACCGAATAGCACATCAATGTGACCTTGGCATGCCCTTTAAACAATCCGTTCATGGCGTCGGGGATTCGTTATGTTCTTATGCACTTATACTGTGTCGTTTTGAGCGTCAAATCCATATGCACGTGTATTTGTTGTAGTGTTTTTTTTATTTACGTTGTTAGGTACAAACTTCTTACTTTAGATGGTCGTACTTTGTGTTGGGCTTAGTTATAAATAAATAAATATAAGTAATTCTTTTAAGTTTTTGTTTTTAATTGCCGATTCCCTTGTTACTATACTGGAATTATCGATCTAGAAGTTTCTACCATGGATAACTTATAGATTTATTATGTTCACAAAGTATTTTACAGAAATCATTGGTTAAATCATTACGTATAGATAATATTCATTTAAGAATAGTACTGCTATTTTTGTATTTTATTTGAAAAGCCATGAATATAAGGTATGGATAAGATTTTTTCATCTATATTATTACTTTGTCGTCTATTTTTTGGTCATTCAAAATCTGTAAACATTTACCTACAAATTTTATATAATTTATTTCTCAATTTTCAAGTTTTTTTTTTAAATTGTTTATTTGCAAGTTATTTTAACTCTCACATAAACTTTTCACTACATCCTTTTATACTATCAAAAGATGATTTTAGTTAAAATTTACACATCCATTTGTGTGAATTTTTGTGTTTTTCTCACAAAACCAGCAAATGTTGAATTTTGATCTATAGACATCTACGGAACACTTTGTTTCCAAAACATTCAGGGCAGCAAACAGTTAGTTGATGCTATTAGTCACATCTAATAAAAGTAATGTTTGGAGACCCTACATATCTAACTCAAATAGTTTTTGGGACACTGACATCGGAAATATCTAAATTGTAAATCACTCGCGCTTCAAAATTATGTTGTTCATGTAAAAAGTTACTAATTAAAAATTATATATTGACTATAGTTTCCATTTAACTAGTAGTTTAGTTATCATTCACGTAATGTAGGTTAATGTTTTCTAAATTAATATGTTGTTTGTTTACATCATGCAGTAAAGTTATTTTTGTCTGTTATGATTCAAACTAACTTTTTGTCAACAGGTGTTTTTTCTAAAATATAATAATCTTCAAAAATAAAACAAACCTGACTTACTAGATACTTGTAGAATTCATAGATTTATTTATAGCAAACATCTAGTTTGTTTTCAACTTTCAAGATATATTTAGATGAAAGCAAATAATTATTTTCAAAAAAAAAAAAGAAAATATTTGAAAATTCAAATGTACAAACTTACAGATCATTTTTTTAAAAAATAAGCTATACTATACTCTAGAATCTGTAATAACGAAACGAAAAAAAAGATAAAACTAAAGCTTTTAGTAAAATAACCAGTCAAGTGCAAATTGAACTTGCGCAATTAGTGTTCCGTACGTTGATTGCTTTTAAAATAAAAAAATTTTATTACGGAGGTATAAAATGATCAGTGATTTCACAAAACACATCCCACATGAGTTTTCAACAAAGTTTGTTTCCAACCTTTACTGAAAATTAATGACCTTGAAATTTTGTTTTTTTTTTTACCAGATAAATTATTAAAGGTAATGCACTCGTGATAATTTTCGTTCGATCTACACCCCGTGAAGAATATTCCAGAATTTTTTCAAAATTTTTTGATAAGTACTTTTCGAGATAAGGCGGGTGGACAGCGATTTTTTAAAAACAATACAAAGAAAAGTGCGTGCAAGTATTACATTATATATATATATATATATATATATATATATATATATATATATATATATATATATATATATATATATATATATATATATATATATATATATATATATATATATATATATATATATGTATATATATATATATATATATATATATATATATGTATATATGTATATGTATATATATATATATATATATATATATATATATATATATATATATATATATATATATATATATATATATATATATATATATATATATATATATATATGTATATATATGTATATATATATATATATATATATATATATATATATATATATATATATATATATATATATTATGTATATATATGTATATATATATATATATATATATATATATATATATATATATATATATATATATATATATATATATATATATATATATATATTACTTATGTTTTCACAAGCTTTCATTTGACATCACACTCGATGACCTAGTAAAAAAATTTTATTTTCACTTCCGATTTCACCCCACAAAACTAACCCCTTAAGTCAAAATTTAACTTTCAAAACTACATGGCTCTAATGAGGCCATCAATTCGGATATTATTACCAAATTTCAACTTTCTATGACAAATAGTTTCGGAGAAAATCTGGTGTGACAGACAGACCGACGGACAGACACTGAAGTCATCTTATAAGTGTTCCGTACGGAACACTAAAAAGTAAACTTTCAGACAGGTCCAATGTGGTACAGATTGATGCCAATCAATAAGCCAACCAAAATTAGGGAGCTGAGCAGCACAAAACGAGAAAATTTATTTTAATTTATAATAAAACCAATAAAAATATCTTTTTTTGCTTCAATTCCAAAATCTACTAAATTTCCTATCTGTTCCGAGACCTACTTTCTCAATTTTAGTTCAAAGTTTCTTCTAAAAACGTTTCTGACTTTTACCACATCAAATATCTAGTAGTTAAAAATATGTTGAACAAAAAAATATGGAAAATAGAGTTCCAAA
Organism: Pachyrhynchus sulphureomaculatus; assembly: GCA_019049505.1. Taxonomy (NCBI): domain Eukaryota; kingdom Metazoa; phylum Arthropoda; class Insecta; order Coleoptera; family Curculionidae; genus Pachyrhynchus; species Pachyrhynchus sulphureomaculatus. Next base: position 162,376,656 of record CM032447.1, on the reverse strand, counting down.
TTACATCCGAGTTGTTAGTAACTTTGTATTCTATATAAATTGTGCCCTTAGTGACGAGGAAATTCTTTACCTGACAACACAAAGCTACACAATTATTATTTCATATGAGTTTAACCTAATTTTTAAAAGAAATACTCTAAGTCTACTTTCTTTTCCCAAACACTTGTAATTAACCTAAATTTAATACACACACACCTATACTCAAATTCTACCATCTTGTTGTTGCCTTACTTCATTTTTTTTTTAATATTTCCTAAATGTAAAACTACTTACACTATACTTCGACATATCTGATCCATGGGTTCAAATTTAAGCATTATGTTCTTTGAATCTTTAAAGTAACTCATCAACTTAGTTTCAACTCTTTCTTTAAATCTCTTTAACCTTTCTTTTTCTTCATTTTGCTTTTTTTCTATTTCTTCCCTCTTTTCTGAAAACAATAGGTTCTTAAACAGAAGAACTTAATTTCAGACATTATTGAGCAGGTGGAAAAAATGGCCTTCATTTGTTGAGCAAAACTGACCTCAAAACTTACTGATAAATCTTAAGATAAAAATATAATAGAGCTATAGAGATATATGAACTAATTTACCTTCCTATCTTAGGATATGGTCACCTACTTTACTGTAAAACACCAGCCCAAAAAAATTAAATGTATCAAAAACAACAGTGCAGTAAAAAAAAGATCAAAATAATGAAGAAATAGGCATAATTTAGATACAGCAATATTATGACTTTACCCTCTCTGGGGTATCACCAAGAGTATTGTCCCGAGTTTTGGACCTCGAAAAACTTATGCGCTTTTGTTTATAAACAATTTGAGTTTTCAAAACGCGTTTTTTGAGCTTAAAATTTGAATAACTCCGGTTATATAAGTCGGATCGAGACAAAAAACCAAACTCTTCATAATGAAATTTCCAACAAATCCTCGTTGATTTTAAGTCGCTCCAGTGAGTGCATTACCTACAAAATTAAAAAAAAAAGGCAAAAACTTTTTTTCATTTTATTGTAGAGGTTGACTAAGTGAACCGATCGGCTTGAAACTTTCAGAAAATATGCCTTTTGTTATAGTAAAAATACCACGAAATTTTGGTACAAAAATATTGAACCCAGTGGGCAAAAATAAATTTATTATTTAAAATTTGAATTGGCCTCCATTTTATGCCATTTGGTCCAAAATGGATCTTTTTTTTCAAAATTCAGGTCTCGGCGCTAACTTTTTACATTTGTGTATTGATCAAATAACAACAAATGCGTTTTTCTCGGTCCTTTTGAAAAAAAAATTGTTAACAAAAATGATTTTTTTTTAATAAGGGTCTCACGATTCTCTAACAGATGCGATAATTTTTTTTCTTTTAAAATGGCAAGACAAATGCATTCGTTGTTACGTGATTAATAAACAAATGTAAAAAAAAAACGGTTAAAATGACTTCGAAAAAAATTTTTTTAATAGCATCGGAAAGCTATCGTCAAGATCTAAATTTTCAAAAAAAAAGATCCATTTTGGACCAAATGGCATAAAATAGCGGGCAATTCAAATTTTAAATAACACATTTAATTGTGCCCACTAGGTTCAAATATTTTTGTACCAAAATTTCAGAGTATTTTTGCTATAACAAAAGGCATTTTTTTCTGAAAGCTTCAAGTCGATCGGTTCACTTAATTGACCTGTACAATAAAATAAAAAAAAAAATTTTGCCTGTTTTTTAATTTTGTGGGTTCTGTACGCACTTGAGCGACTCAAAACCAACGAGAATTTACTGAAAATTTAGTTATGACAATTTAAAAGAATACATAGTGCAATAAGTGGCGCCCCCTACAATTTACAACAAAACTAAGCTGATTTCGATTTCTCACCTCAGAAAACCCCTTAGCACCGAATCTATAATATATATAAAATGCAACGTCTCTCTGTCTGTCCGTTAGTGCGCTTATCACTGGAAAACCACTTATCCGATTTACGTGCTTTTTTTTAAAAACAACATATGTTCTCTGGCCAGGTTACAGGCTATATTTTATTACGTTAGATAACATAAGGAATAACCAGTGACTATAATAGTGAATCAAGTCGGAAAAAAGTTTGCCACTAGCGCGTTCTCTTGCAATACACCGCCTAAACCATTAAATATGGGACAATATCATGTAGCAAAGAATATCTGTAATATATATAAAATGCAACGTCTCTCTGTCTGTCTGTCCGTTAGCGCGCTTATCTCTCGAGAACCACTTAACCGATTTACGTGTTTTTTTTCTTAATTCATACATATGTTCTCTGGCCAGATTATATAATAATAATAATAATCTATATAATATATATAAAACGCAACGTCTCCCTGTCTATCTGTCTGTCTGTCCGTTAGTATGCTTATCATTCGAAAACCACTCGTCCCTTTACGTGTTTTTTTTTTTAAATTCTTAATTTAATAAATATCAAAAAGAATCTATAATATATATAAAACGTAACGTCTCTCTGTCTGTTCATTAGTAGCACTCAAGAACCACTTATCCGATTTACGTGTTTTTTTTTATGGAATAAACAGAGACAAAATGCTAATATGTAGAAAAAAAGATGGAAGTTTAGCAGTAAGCTTGGCAGAAAGACTGAATAGATGGGCGGAATACTTTAAAGAAACATTAAATGGAGATGAAAATGAGGAGTTGAATGAGAAATAGGAAGCAAAATTAACTGAAGGGCAGGAGGGGACAAACAAACCCTGCCAATAACAAATAAGAGAAATATTCAGAACCCAAAAAAAAATAAGGCCCCGAGTGGAAATTGTATAACAGCAGAAATGATAAAAGCTGGGGGAGTAGATCTGGAAGATGAAATATGCCGGTTGGTACAAGAAATATGGGAAAAAGAAAAGATGCCAATGAGCTGAAGAGAGTCGCTCATTTGTCCAATATACAAAAAAGGGGAAAACTATATGTGCTAATTATAGACCAATAGCCTTACTAGATGTCGTGCACAAGACAGTAGTGGTGACTATCAAAAACAGACTAGAAGAGAAAGCCGAGTCCAGTCTGGGAGAGTACCAATGTGGATTGAGAAAACATATATCGGTTACAGACCAGATATTTTCGATCATCCAAGATAATAGCTTGGCACAAAATTTGGCACTACACTTGGTCTTTGTGGATTTCAGAGAAGCATATGACTCTGTAAATAGAGAAGGACTCTACAAGATAATGGAAGAACTAAAATTTCCAAGTAAATTGATCCGCATGGTGAGAATGACCCTGAATGGCACAGAAAATAAAGTGTTGGTTGAGGGCAAAGTATCAGATAAGTTTAAGGTGAAGAAAGGATTAAGAGAGGAGGATCCAGTGTCGACATGTCTATTTAATTTGGTACTAGAGAAGATAATCCGGGAGCCAGAAATAAAAACAAATGGAACGATATACCAACCTGCCAATGCTTGGCCTATGCAGATGATGTAGCAGTGATTGTAAGAGCAAAAGAGAACCTCAAAAAAGCCATAAGTAGGATAGAAGAAAGGGGAAGGATGAGAGGACTAAAGATAAATCAGGAAAAAACAAAATACATGGAAATTACAAAGAAGAAGGATAATAAAAACAACAAAAGTTTAGATATAATATACAACTTAAAGAAAAGATATATGTTTGAAAAAGTAGACAAATTTAATTATCTGGAAGTAATAATAATAGAGAGTGGACAAGAAAGGACGGAGATACAAGAAAGAATAGCGAAAGGAAAGAGGTTTGGGGGCAACGATTCCAATATTGAAATCAAAGAATGTATCAAGAAAAGCAAAAGAAAGAATATATACGACAGTTGTCAGACTCACAGTGACATATGGATGCAAAACGTGGAAACTGAATGCAAGAGAAAAGGAGACGTTGGAGGTGTGGGAAAGGAAAGCTTTGAGACGAATCTACGGAAAAAGGAAAGAAGAGGGACTGTGGAGAAGAAGAACAAAATACGAATTAAAATGCCTACATACGAAACCCCTTATAAGCCAAATCATAAGAAGCCAGCGATTAGGATGGTTGGAACACGTGACAAGGATGAAGGAAGAAAGACAGGCAAAGCAAGCCCTAATAAGAGGAGTGGTTGGAAGAAAAGCCAAGGGTAGACCTTGATCTACATGGATTCGGGCAGTAAAGCAAGATCTGGAGTTGATGGGAATCCCGCACAGGGAGAAGCTAATAGGAGACAAAAAGAAGTGGAGACAAGTATGCAACCAAGTCGTGGGCCTCTAAGGCCCCACGAGCTATATAATAATATAAACATAACGAATAAGCAGTGACGATAAAGGTGAATCAAGTCCACGCGAGCGGAGCCGCGGGCACGGCTAGTTTTGTATAAATAGTATAATTATTAAGAAAGTTACTTAAAAAAAAAACTAAAATAAAAGTATAACTCTGACACCCTGTATTTCAAAAATGACGACTTTTTGAACTAAGGTGAGTTGGGTTAAATGGTCATATTTTCATCCCAAAAATCCACAATAACTCTATGTACACGGAATCCTGGGACACCCCGTATATATATAGCAAACTTGAAATTCTTGTAGTAAGCGGCCGTGGGAATAGGGCTAAAAGGTTTTTAACACCTTTTTAGCTACGCCAAGCTTTCGAAAATATTTTATTTTCTTCTTCAAGGCTACAAATACAGTAGATTATTAGTATTCTAAGGTTTACAACAGAAAGCAACCCAAATTATTAATGTCAAACTACTTACTACTAAGTGGTGCTTTTGGGATAATTCCTTTCAACAAAAAAAAACACATTACTGTTAATATTTACCAGGAAAACACGAGAAAATTTCGACAAAAATACTTTTAAAAAATATAAAAAAATCGTTTGCTCGATTTTGTTATATATGAAAACGAACAACTGTGTGCTTATAAGGTGATTTTATTTAAATTTTTTCTGCACATTTTTTACTCCTTTTGTAAGGCCAGCGTCTTTTTATCTTCTGGTCAAGTCGTGGTTTATTTATACTAGTGAAGACAATGACGATGACATTTTGTTTAATTGTTCCAAAGTTTGCGAAATTTGTAGAACTGACGTTAGATTATTATTATAGAAATGTGTCCGATATGTTTTGTGAATTTTCATTTTGCCAACTTATCTGCAACAGATTAGAGAAAATTGAGCTTAAATCCTCTATATCAGTTTTTTTTATTAACAGAATTCGGTTCAGGGTGGATTTCTACCATTTCCCTAAAGATTCTCTTGTTGAAATTTCCTTCTCTGCACATGATTTTGGTTTCATCAAATTCATGTGAAAATTGATTATTATGTGAGGCAAGGGCACAAAAGTTTTTCTTAAGTCTGCAATCACTTTTATGAGAAGTGAATCGTCTTTTAAGACCCTTGATGTTTGTCCTATGTAGACTTTTTTACACTGAGTGCAAGGGATGCTGTATATTACTTCCGAGACTTGTATCGTTTCATCCTCATCTTTTAAATTGGTAAAAATATTATTAATTGTTTTTGTATGTTTAAAGGCAATTTTTAAATTAGGTTGATTATTGAAAAGTTTAGTAATTTTAGTGGAAATTTCTTTTAGATAAGGGAAGGAGTAGTGATAAATGATTTGGTTTTCAGAAAGAAAGGCACTAATATCAGGAGTAAGATTATTTTCTTGTTGAGAGATAAGTGACAATGAGTTAAATAATAGTTTGTTCAACATCTTGATTGGATAGGAGTTAGTAAGCAAAATATCTCGAAGTATAGTTCTTAAGTCTGAAAAAGAGATGAGAGATCCACTCTATCCAAAATCGTATTTATTTTGATTTTCGTGGTGTGGGAGGAATGGAAGTTGATGTACCTTCCTGAATAGGTTGGTTTGGTGTATCAATCTACGACGATTTTTGTTGAAAGGAATTATCTAAAAAACACCATTCAGCAATAAGTATTTTGATGTTAATAATTTGGGTTGCTTTCTGTTGTAAACCTTAGAATACCGATAATCTACTGTATTCGCCCCCCCCCCCCCCCCCCCCCCCCCATAGCCCTGAAGAAGAAAATAAAATATTTTCGAAGGCTTGGCGTAGCTAAAAAGGTGTTAAAAATCTTTTAGCCCTATTCCCATAACCGCTTACCCCAAGAATTTCAAGTTTGCTGTTTAACTAGTCGGTCAAGACTACCCTCCCCCTCATATACATATACATATACATATACATATATATATATATATATATATATATATATATATATATATATATATATATAGTGGCGTGCAAAAGTTTCCGGCCAGTGACATTTCGTACTATAATTTATTAAAAAAAAAGACTAATGATTTTTAATCATTATGAGATATAGGAAACAAAATAATATAGTAAAAGAATATTATTTATGTTTGTGAATCTACTTATTATTATTGTTCTTATATTTATATGTGCAAAAGTTTCCGGCCACATAATATACATTGACGCGGTAGGACGTTCAAAGACATATTTACGAATAATAGCGCGTTGAATGTTCACATTTAGTTCATAAAAGGTCGGCATATGCAAATCCAAATTCGTGAGAGAGTAATAAAATTTTCAAAGGAAAGTCTTCTCGTGAGATTGCTTCATTATTATCGATAGGTAAATCAACCGTGAACGATATTATTGTAAAATACCGTTGTGGATATGGTTTAAAAGATCGTCCGCGTAGTGGAAGATCAAGAAAAACGTCTAAAAAAGTAGATCGTATCATTAAACGCAAATCAACTGCGGATGTCAAGAAAACTGCTGCCAAAATTGCACGCGAGCTAAAGGATGAAAACCTAGCTAATGTTAGTCGTAGTACTATGACACGAAGACTATATGATGTGGGACTTTTTGGCCATATAGGTTTTAAAAAACCATTAATCAGTAAAAAGAATAAGAAGGCCAGATTACAATTTGGCAAAGATCACCTAGATTGGACAATCAAAGATTGGAAAAAAGTAGCTTTCTCAGACGAATCTAAATTTGATCTTTTTGGAAGCCATGGTAGACAACATGTACGACGTCCTATTGGTACGAGAAATAATGTTCGGTACCAAATTCCTACTGTAAAACATGATGAAGGAAGTGTGATGATTTGGGGAATTTTCTCTGCACAAGGAGTCGGTCCATTGATCGAGATTAACGGAAATATGAACGCTAATATTCACAAGAACATTTTAGAAAACAATTTGTTATCATATGCTGAAGAAACATTGCCGCAGAATTGGATATTTCAGCAGGATAATGACACCAAACATACATCCAAGTTGTTAAAACAGTGGTTTTATGCTTCAAATATGAGAGTTTTAAGCTGGCCATCTCAATCACCGGGCTTGAACCCAATAGAACACTTATGGGAAACGCTAGATCGTCAAGTTCGAAAGCATACATATTCAAATAAAGCTGCAATATTCAAATCATTGAAGGAAGAATGGGATAAAATTTCACCTGCTTGTATTAATCGATTAATTGAGTCAATGCCACACCGTTGGGCGGCTGTTATCGCTGCAAAGGGTATGGCTACAAAATATTAACATAAAAATATAATTTAAGTCTATTATAGAGCCTATGGACTAATAATTTTTCTCATAGTACAAAGTGGCCGAAAACTTTTGTACATATAAATTTAAGAATAATAATAATAAATATATTCACAAACATAAATAATATTCTTTTACTATATTATTTTGTTTCCTATATCTCATACTCACGTCATAATGATTAAAAATCATTTTTTAATAAATTAGAGTATGAAATGTCACTGGCCGGAAACTTTTGCACGCCACTGTATATATATATATATATATATATATATATATATATATATATATATATATATATATATATATATATATATAGATCCAGTGTGCTGGAGAACGTAAACAATGGCATCATTTGGAATGTTCTGGATTGAGCGAGATCGATCTTGAAAAAATGAAAAGGTGAGTAATAAATGTGTTTGTACATCTTGTAAAACAAAGGTGGAAATCCAAGTAAAATCAAAGCAGGTAGAAAATACCCGAGTAAGCCTTGGATCCCTAGGTCCTCAATCGTATGAAGATTTGGTTAGATCAATAAAAGACCTACAAATGGAGATTCGCGATCTGGTGAAAGATATTAGGTTCTGTGCTGAACAATATGAAAAGCAAAGAGTAATGAATGAAAAATTCAAAAGGGAGATAGCTAAACTGAAGACGGACAATAAGACTGAATGAGGAAATTAACATAATGAAAGGGTTAGCAACCCGACAGGATAAGGCAGAAAGAAGAGCAAATATTGCAGTTATTAGAGTTAAATACGAAGCAGAAAAGGGACAAAATATATATCAGGAGGTTATATCAAAGGTTGAGGAGGTACTTAAGCATGTCCGTCTGTATCTCAAAAGGAGCGATGTTGTCATCCCAAAATGGACAATTGTCCTGTCATAGTTCAATTTAAAAGTAGGGAGGATAAAAGGATATTTTTGGAGGAAAGGAAACTTAGAGGCAGAATCACATCTAGTGACTGTGAAGTACCGGGAACAAATTCAGGGATATACTTTAATGAAAATTTATCTATGGAGGAACGGAATATTCTCAGAAAAGCCAAAACACTCAAGGACTTCTCTGTAGCACATGTGCTACAGGGAAGTCCATAAAAGCGCTCCAGTAGCGGCATATGTGCGGAAAAAGCGATTCACGTTGTTCTTGAATCGCTGTAAATTG
>CM032447.1:162310502-162363002 GCA_019049505.1 Pachyrhynchus sulphureomaculatus | reverse complement strand
TTCTGGATAATTTTGAAGCTGCTTTAAGAGAAATATATAAGAAATTTTTCATTGAGTGCCATTAAAAGAATTTTAAATTAACTGTGTAAATATTAGATGCAGATGTTAACCAATGAATTAAAATAGATAAAATGGTAGTTAGTTAAGTTCTTAGTTATAGTACTCAGGGCATTAAATTGATAACAAAAAAAATTAGCTAATTAAAATATGTTACATTTAAATAAGGGCTACTCAACTGCAGCAACTAAACTTGCTATTTACAGTTAAGACTGAAATCATAATAAATCTAATGAAAAAATTTTTGTAACCCTGTGTATTATACTTAAAGCACACTACTATAGTCATAAAAAAAAAATGATTCGTCAGCAAGTCAAAAACAGGGTAATCTACCTTATTATACATAACACAAACATAATTTCAACAATCAGTTTTTGTGTTACTGGTTTACTAAGATTCCCAACAAAAAACAAACCTCAAAGTACAAGCGATCCCTCAAATAAACTCTTACCGTCCATGTGAGCTTTATCCGATAAGCCAAAAGGGAACTACACTATATTTTAAAAGGTTCAAGTAACAACTTACTTTTCAAGAGGGCTCTTTCTTTTTCGCTCATAGACGGAGGTTTATCCATCGAATCCATAATAGATCCTAGCAGATCCATGACTATTACGATTTCTGAAATTAAGTAATTTTTGAAAAAAATATTTTGAAAAATAATGATATTAATAACTGTTAACTACTAGACGGAGAAAACAAGAAAAGATAGTGCTTGATTTTTTTAAAGCTTTTTGTGTAATGGCTGTGCTTATTATCACATCAAGCAGCATTATTCATAAAAATACGATAAAGCACGTGATTTGAGAGGTTAAGGGTGCAACCACGCTGAATGAACATGTCGCATGGGAAATTATTCCTCTGTGGTATTGTTTACTCTCACGAAAATAAAGCTGAGAGCATATAATGGGGTTCCTCCTGCATATCTTTAATTATATCAACATATTTACTGTAATTTAGGAGAAAATTAACGCGGCGAAAGTCATGTCGCGGCCGCAAAATTTCCACGAAATCTGGATTCTGTTCAAGCCCTAATTTACATAAAAAAAGAACTGTATGTATATACAGGAAACCAAAGTGTATTAATTAAATTTGGATACCAGGTTCAGACGACAGAGTAACAAATAAAAATAAAAGACTTTGCTTTGACACAAAAAAATAAAACGAGATAAAGGAGCAATAATGAAAATAAAAATAAAAAAGGTGTATAATTATGAAGGAAAATAATAGACAAGGAGGGAAAAGAATTAATAAATGAGGACGAAAGTGGAAGAGTAGAAATGTGACTTGGAGAGACATAAAATATACTTACGGGATTGTAAATCTCCCAGAATCACTGTAAACGCAATAAATTCTTCTTTATTGTATACTTGAATGTTAAGTTGTACTGATGACAGTCAACACTGCCTAAAGACTTTAAAAAATGCTGTATTAAAAAGAATAAGAGAATGATTTTTAAATATTCCTTTTTAATGTTGTGGAACCGTAAGAAGACAACTTATATGTAAATTTATGCTATGAATATTAGATCAGAAAGGTAACTTAATGTTAACATAAAAATAAGTTTTAAAACGTTCAGATATAAAAATCATAAATCTAATTTCTAGGTTTTGTTCTTCAAAATTGGCACTTTTCAACTAGTTGAAAATGGTGGAACTTCCCATGTTCCTCATTCCTTCCTGCTTCACGCAAAAAGGAGACGTGTTCTCTACCTCCATTCTCTGATCTGTACAGCACTTAGGCCTCTTAAGGGCCCGTTTTGCACCTGCCTCAATTTAGGATTGACGGAGGTTAATCAGATGGGGAGCTGCTTTTTCCCCTTTCAAACACCATCTGCAATCTCGATCCTGCCTGTTTCCAGTCTTTTCGATTTAATTTCAGAAAAAACCTGGTATACTCATTGTTAAGTCCTTTCATGAAGCATGCAAGACTATCTCCTCCCTTGTGCCTCGTTCTAGTCTCTTACGAACTTATCATTTAACAGATCTACCGTAGCTGTGACGGTTATATTGCATGGGATTTCCAAAAAGGATCAGGTCCTATGGGACTCGCTAGAGGTCCCTTTTTAGCCAATATGTCAACCATCTCGTTACCCCGGACGCCCATATGGCCAGGTACTCAGACAAGAAGCTTACCAGTTGTGAGCTTACTCTAGCATGTTTCAAAGACAACTACAAATCTTCACAACATGATGACATGGTTCTTTCCAAGTAAGTTTCTAACTGACTCTTTATACTTCAGTAGATTGGTATCTCAGTGTAAGTCCCGATAATGCGCTCAGCTTTCTTGCCTTTGTGAAAAGGACCAGGTCAGTTTTACTCAGATTCAAACTCAGTCCCTGATTTTGACACCATTTACTTAAAAAGTGAAGGGTCCTGTTCATTGGGTCCCTTAAAGAGTTCGAGTTGCTTACAACGTACTATTACATCGTCGGCGTATACTTGTATGCCCAGGTCAGCTTCGTTTAACGTGGTTAGCAATTTATCAAACACTAGGCACAGAACAGGAATCCTTTAATTATCGTGGCCCTCAATGTCTGATCATCTAATTCAGCAAAGACCTATCTCTTCAAAGGCATGGTTCTTATTCAGCACATCACACTGTCTTCAACCCCTCTCTTCTGGACAGCCCCGCCTATCGATTCGAAGGATGTATTATCAAAAACGTCTTCGATGGGTATGAAAGCCTCCAAAGCAGAATGTTCAAGCATCAAGCAGTCTTTAATTTTACTTGTGACTCAATGCAGCGTCTCTGTGTACTTACCCGACAGGTACTCGTAGAATGCAGCTGTGCGTCCAATACTACTACCTTTTTGTATCTATCCACCAGCCTTTCCAATGCCTCAAGAAGAAAACTTATAAGATAACAGGCCAGTTCTTTCCTGCTTTTCCTACAGACAAAATTTCTCAGCCAAACTCTTAATTTTTGCCAAAAGAATATGCCTATTCTGTTAATCAATTCTGACAGCTTTCTCTTATTTTCCAGCTACAAACTCGATAATAATTGACAGAATCATTTGACCAAATTGTAGCATTTCACGGTACACCATTCCCACCAAATACACCACATCACCTTCACCACGCTTCGACCATGATCTTTTTCGTACATTATTATCGTACGTGATCCATTTTTACGGCCTAAAATGAGAAGTTGCAAAAATGGATCATGTCGTCTTAACAATATCTCGCAGATAAAAATTCGATCAATTAAATTTTTCACTTTTGAATCATGTGACAACTAAACATTAAACTTATTTAGTTCATTAGCGATTTCATGATTTAACTTTTTCCAAGATTTCATCGATTCGACGACTGGCCGACAGAGCGAAGTGTATCTTTAACATCAAAATTTTCAACCCGAAAGCGAGGAAACCATCTTAGTAGGTAGTTTGTAGGAATATCTCCTTCTTCTCCTCCCACAAACAGAATAACTCCTCCCAACAAGCAGGGTAACTCTTCCTCCAAAAAATTTTTTTTAAATATTAATATATATATATATATATATATATATATATATATATATATATATATATATATATATATATATATAAATATATATATATATATATATATATATATATATATATATATATATATATATATATATATATATATATATATATACATATATATTATATATATATTATATATATATATATATATATATATATATATATATATATATATATATATATATATATATATATATATGTATACATATGGGACGATCCGCGTCAATCGAAGCAACCAAAAACTTGACCAAGGGCTCATTTTAAAGCTTAGAGCGTCTACTTTCAAATGCCGAGTGCGCCTTTGAAAAATCCAATATGTGGGCTCCAATATGGCGGCCGGTAGCCGGAGAAAAATTAAGTGTCCAGCAAAAAAAGCTTGTAAAAATAAAAATTCGCAACTGTTTGGGTCATTTTTTGGCTCAAATTGTAGCTGATGGACGCCCCAAGAAATTGGGGTGGTAAGTTGACAAAAACCAACATGGTGGATCCAATATGGCGGTCAAAAATCCAATATGGTGGCCGAATTTTCGCAAATAAACCGATTTGCACTAAATTGGGGTAAACGAGGGTTTTTTAGGGTCGCTGATCACGAATCCAAGGTCGATTTGCCAAATTCAAGATGGCGGATGAAATTTTTTGGAAAATCTATCGATTTGTACCAAATTTGATATACGGGGGTTTTTTGGGGTCCCTGATAACGAATCTGAGGTCAAATTTCTAAAATTCTTAAATTCAAGAAGGTGGACCCCAATATGGTGGAAACTGAATAAGGCAATCTACTATATTGGGTCCGCCATCTTGGATTTTAAAAATCGAACTTCTGATTCGTAATCGGCGACCCCAAAAACGGACCCAACATCCTATCCGAGGGGAATCATGTCCATACCTAACTTAAATCCTGTCAAATCACCTTACTATCCCATTCCTATTTTATCCTATCCAACTCGCCAACCCGCCTAGCAAGCGTGGCGTTTTAAGTGCTAAAACCTTCCAAAACATGGAAATGTCGAATTCTAAAACGCAAATACCCCAGGCAAGTAGAGCCAATGGCTCAGAATCTTGCACTGAAACTTCAATCAGCCTCGCGGATTCTGGGGGAGGCAAAAATTCGGCGAAGATAAACCTAAACCAAAACTATCAAAGGAAAAATAACAAACTCTGGATTGCTACTTACAACATAAGAACATTAAGATCGCAACAAGACAGGGAGAGATTAGAAGAGGAACTCCGACACATAAAATGGGACATCTTGGGATTGAGCGAAACAAGACTTAAAGGGGAACAAGCTACATATCTGAAGTCAGGTCATCTGATATACCGGAATAATTCGGAAACAAATGACCACATAGGTGGAGTCGCCCTATTGGTGAATAAACGATTGAAACATCAAATCATAAAAATGACAGCCGTATCAAATAGAGTCATCTACGTTACTATACAAATCAACATGCAAGTGATACAGGTATATGCTCCAACCAGCACATCTGACGACGAAGTAGTAGAACAGCTATATGAAGATATATCAACAGCAAAAACAAATGAAAATGCGAAATATGTGATTATTATGGAGATTTCAATGCCAAAATTGACAAAAATACAAACCAAGATACCATAAATATCGGCAAATTCGGAGTGGGGGATAGAAATGCCAGAGGTGGAAAGCTTGTCGACTATTGCAGAAATAAACAACTTTACTGTATGAATTCATTCTTCAAAAAATCTGAAAAGAGAAGATGGACTTGGAGTAGCCCCGATGACAGTATTAGAAATGAAATTGACCACATAATCACTAACAAAAAAGAAATCTGTCAGGATGTTACCGTTTTAAATCGGTTCGATACAAATAGCGACCATCGAATGGTTAGAGCAACCATATACCTAAACATCAAATTCGAAAGAAACAAACTAATACTAAAGAAACAAAAATATCCTACAGTGGAAACTCTATCAAAAAATAAAGAAAAAATTTCAGGATAACATTAAACGTAAAACTGAGAGAGACAAACAGATTGAAGGACATGGAAATGGAAGATCTAAGTAAAACCATAAGAAGTAGCATACAAGTAGCAACAAAACAAATATGTGCCAAACAAAAGAACATCGGCAAGTTTAGCCAAACTACTAAAAATCTGATCAAAATGAGAAGAGAAACAGATAGGAAGCTGAGAGTTACATGACAATAAACAGAGAAATAGACAAGAACATTGGAAAAGATCTAAGAGAATACAACACAAAGTTGGTAAAGAATAATATTGAAAACAACAAAAATATGAAAGTTTTAAAATCCCACTTATCAAATGGAAAAATGAAATTAAGTAATTTGAAGAACAACAGTGGTACCGTAGTTAGTAGTAGAACGGAAATTGTTGCCATAGTTCAGACTTCTATAAGCATCTCTACAGTTCCAAGTCCCAAAGTCATCAGTACAACAGAGGGAAAATTCAAAATATTGGATCCGAGGAAATTCCTGAGATAGATACCAATGAATTAAGAACAGCGCTTAACCAAATGAAATCTCAGAAATGTCCGGGAGAAGATCAAATCACCACTGAAATGTTAAAAATGGGAGGAGAATATCTAGTAGAGAGTGTACGAATCCTACTCAACAAATGCATAACCGAAGAAAGAATCCCAACAAAATGGAACAACGCCGAGGTTATTTTGCTATACAAAAAGGAGATAGAAATGATATAGAAAACTACCGTCCTATTAGTCTACTATCACACTTATACAAGTTGCTAACAAAAATAGTAACAAATAGATTAACTCAAAAAATGGATTCGTATCAACCAGTAGAAGCAGGTTTCCGAAAAGGTTTTAGTACGATTGACCACTTGCAGACAGTACGTACTCTCATAGAGAAGACCACAGAATATAACATACCATTGCACCTGGCTTTTGTAGATTACGAAAAGGCCTTCGACTCGGTCGACACTTGGGCAATATTGAGAGCTCTAGACAACGCAAGAGTAGACACCAGGTATTTAAATCTCATCAAACACATATACGAAAACGAGACCATCCAAATAACACTGGACGAAGATACAAAGACAGATAAGATATTGGTAAACAGGGCGATACTATCTCCCTTAAACTCTTCACACTAGCCTTAGAGGACATTTTTAAGAGTTTAAATTAGCAATCCAGGGGCATAAATATAGATGGTGTGCCGTCTGAACCATTTACGATTCGCAGACGATATAGTGATTATAAGCGATAAAACGGAGGAAATTCAGAGCATGCTGGAAGAATTGCATCAGGCATCCTTAAACATCGGGCTCGAGATGAATCTACATAAAACAAAAATAATGAGTGTGGAAAATATTCAGGTAAACATCGGAAACCAAACACTGGAAAACGTATCAGAATATATTTACTTGGGACACAAAATACAACTTGGTAAAGAAAATCAAAGCTCTGAAATAACTAGAAGAATAGGACAAGGTTGGGCTGCGTTCGGCAAGTTGGGGTATGTACTTAAATCTAGAGAAATCCCAATAAATCTTAAACGTAAAACATACGACTCATGTATTCTGCCGGTCCTTACGTATGGTCTCGAGGCAATGGCACTCACTCGAAAAACCACTGACAAGCTTCAAGGGACATAACGAGCAATGGAGAGATCTATGCTCGGAATTAGCCTGAGAGACAGGATACGGAACGAGGAAATTAGAAGCAGAACGTGCGTGACGGATGTCCTCAGAAGAGTACCTCAACTCAAATGGCAATGGGCTGGCCATATAGCTCGTCAAAGCTCAGAAAGATGGACCGGCAAAATAATAAACTGGCGTCCAAGACAAAGCAAAAGGAGTGTTGGGAGACCTCCAAAAAGGTGGCGCGGTGACATCCAGAAAATTGCGGGGGGAAATTGGATCTAAACAGCCCTAAACAGAACGACGTGGAAAAGATTGGAAGAGGTTTTTATTCAGGAGTGGATGACTATAGGCTGAGGATATATATATATATATATATATATATAATATATATATATATATATATATATAATATATTCGATGTCCTATTGTGTTAGAACATATCAATTAGCTAAAGAAGGAGTTTTAAAAATTTGAGTATGCTAAAACAATGTGAAAAAACTTTTAATATTTTTTGTGTAAAAATAGAGAAATTAGTGACGTAAATGTATGAAGACTTCATTATGTCAGAGTCATGATCTCGATACTACTCATTGGCTGGTGAAGAAACTAAAGCTCAGATTAGTCCTTATATGTTCAGTTAATAGATCATATTTCACTGTGTTAAAAAGCAGCACAAGCATGTAAAGACTATTTAAAAACAAAAAACTTACAAAAATTATGGGTAGAGTTTGAATTCTTAGGATTAGATGAAAACATTGTATTAATTAAAAACATATTTTAATAAATAGTAATTTTGCTATCGTAGTTGTAGAATTATATGTTAACATTTAAAAATATATTTAATTTGTCTTATTCGTCCATAAAAAAAAATATCATATATAAAAAATACATACAACAACAATACAAAGCACAGATAGAGGGCGACTTGGAGTGATAAGCACATTTGGTATTAAAGCTGTCTCTGTCATCTAAATGAATTACAGGTTTAGATGAATACTTTTTAATATACTCTGCCTCTCTTCAATTCCTTCCTTTAACATAGACAAATAGTGTGTCCTTGGTAAGTTGCTTGACAATATTCGCAAAACAGTGAAGAGATGTATATCCTAAATTCCAGTTAACGCAGTAATGATATTTCTTTAGCCAAACTGATTGTTTATCTAATTTTGAAGAAAGCAAATTTAAAGCAAAAGGTTTCTTAAAATACATAGTGACCTATTTTTTTCCATGGTAAGCAGCTAATTCTTTAGGAATAAATTTATTTTTCTCATCCATAACCCTTATGTATCCATAACAAGCCTCTTATTCATAATGATGTTAATCTTTAAATTAGTAAATTTTTTCTGGAGCGTTCTTCTATTTTTTTTTTTATTTCTTCTAATTTCTTAATAAAAGCTTTAACCTTTGATGAGACACTAATTTGTTTTACCATACTTTTAGAAAATATAATTTAAGTCAAAGAGAGTCAGAACTGTTTGTTTTTTCAAATTTTGATAATAAATATATTAAAATTCAAGGGTGAGGATGAAATCTAAAGTCGTTTTACTATTTTCGTCAAAGGATTGTAGCTAAATATTTTATCATGTATTATTAGACAATATGCTGTTGTTTTAGAGAGAGAATTACTATCATCTTTATTTCTTACGATAACTAGTTCTTGTTGAGAATTCAAAAATATTTTGTTATAATCTTCAAAAAATTCTAAATACATCTTTAATGAGAGAAACATGTCCATAATGATCGATCATAATATTTTCTTCAGATTTTGCTTTTGGATATCATCCTCCATTTTCTAACTTTGCACTTTCATTTTGATTTGTAACCTTAAGTGTAGAAGTTGTTCCGATATCTCAAACAGAATCTATAGTAACACCAATGAAACATAATGTATGGACGTTTGTTTTCAATCCGATAACCCATCTGACTGCGCCAGGGAGGTCTCCGATGTTATTTTGGCTGGTATGGAGGCTTACATCCCTTTTTCGAAGAAATGCCCTTCCAACGACCAGCCTTGGTTTGACCGAAAATGCAAAGAAGCTGTTGCTTCTAAACATCTTGCCTACCGATAATAGCGTGAAAGTCCTAACACCATAAATCGTAACACCTTTGTTCGTGCCCGGAACAGATGCAAAGGAATTATCGACGAAACCAAGGAGGCGCACAATCAACGAATTAGAAACAAACTTCTCGCTTGTCCCAGCAATTCCAGGTCCTTTTGGGCAGTCGCTAAAGCAGTTAGTCAAAATTTTACCAAATCTACCATACCACCACTCACACGGCCAGATAATTCCATTGCAACCACACTTGTTGAGAGAGCGAACTTGTTGGCTGAACTCTTTGCTTCACATTCTACTGTCGATTTCCAAGGAAAAACACCACCTACTTTTCCCATATTGCAGTCAAAGATGCCTGATGTTGTCTTCAGACTGAGCATCATAAAGCGTATTTTAATGAAGCTAGACACCAAAAAGGCTTCTGGCGCTGACGGAATACCTGCCATAGTTCTCAAAAACTGTGCAAGGGAACTAACACCAGTTTTCTGTAGACTTTTTAACCTATCCTACAGAAAGTGAATATTTCCGTCCTGCTGGAAATGTGCCACGGTTCAACAGAGACCTAAAAAAGGCAAGAAGACCTTGCCAAATAACTACCGACCAGTCGCACTGCTTTCAATAATATCGAAAGTCATGGAAAAGGTTATCAATGAGCATCTTCTAAAATATCTTGCCCGGCACGATTCAATATTATTAGCGATCACCAATATGGTTTTCGTAAACATAGATCAACAGGAGATCTTCTGACTTATGTAACACATGTTTAGAACAACGCAATTGAACACTTTGGAGAATCTCGAGCGGTTGCTCTTGACATATCCAAGGCATTCGACCGTGTCTGGCACGATGGACTGTTGGCTAAGTTACGCTCTTATGGTATGTCTGAAAGGTTCTGTTTGTGGCTCCCATGTTTCCTCAGAGAGCGTTCTTTACGAGTGGCGATCGACGGATTTCTTTCTAACACCTTCACAATCAACGCCGGTGTGCCCCAGGGCTCCATACTGCCTCCTACTCTCTTTCTCATTTACATTAACGATCTGCTGGAAAAAACCATGAATCCAATCTACAGCTTTACTGATGACAGTACGGTTGTCTCTTCATTCACCTTGAAAGCTCGGACATCGGCTGCTCAGGCGAATATCCGCAGACAGCAGGAGGTCGTTCAACTTAACAAAGACCTGGAAGAAATTCTATCTTGGGGTGACAGTAACCAAGTGGAATTTAACGCTACAAAAACCCAGGCGGCAGTTTTTTCTAAAAAAGTTAACGTTGCCGAACCCGACATAGTTATGTCGGGGCACTCCATTCCCCTAGCATCGTCGCTCAATTTGTTGGGCGTTAGTTTGGGAGCAAATATGTCCTGGCATGAACATGTTGCAGGCATAGCAAGGAGAGCTTCTCAAAAGTTGGGAATATTATTTCGAACCAGAAAGCTTTACACCCCACAACAACTGTTAATTCTTTACAAAGCTCAAATTCGACCAACTATGGAATACTGCTCCCACGTTTGGGGCTCCGCTCCCAAACATACACTACATTTGTTGGATTCTGTTCAGAGAAGAGCTGTCCGTCTGATTGGAGACCCGGAATTGACCGGCGGCCTTCATTCGCTGGAACATCGAAGAACGGTTGGCGACTTGAGTCTGTTCTACAAGTAATTTTATGGAAAGTGTTCGAAGGATGTAGCCCGCTTAATTCCTCCCCAAAGCGGTGCATGTTAGAAATACACGTCGCGCTGGTGCTTCAGATCCGTATGAGGTTCAGCTTGTTACTCCGCGTACAACGCTTTTCAAGGAGTCTTTTATATGGAGAACATCATCCCTTTGGAATAATTTGCCCAGCGCTGTGTTTACCACCGAGTACAATTTACAGCGATTCAAAAACAACGTGAATCGCTTTTTCCGCACACATGCCGCATCTGTAGCGCTTTAGGGACTTCCCTACAGCACGTGTGCTAGACCCATAAAAAAATATATATTTAATCTATTATCTTCGGAGTCACTATAATATATATAAGATTTTGTGGTGATTCTATTATTTTAGAATTAGGTGCCACATTAGGAAAAAAACTGAATATTTATATAAACTGGTTTACCATGATCCTTCAGCGATACTGCAATCAGCATTGTTCAATTTACCTGAATAATGTCTGCAGGGTAATCTTATATATTCTCTACCGTCGGTTCTAATCGTTTAAACCCTAGTAAACTACTAACCGTTCTAACAAAAAAGGAAAGATTATCGAAACTGATTATTTAAAATCTGTACGAAAGGTATTATTATTTGCAAAAATTGCAAAATTAATAATATAAATTGTAAATATTTGTTTATATCTTCTAATTCGTAGCTACCTGGTGGTATAACAGTTATATGTTCATCATGAATTATTAAATTGTTGCTCTCATCAATATTTGGGACTACGTTAAAGCTCCCAAAATTTACCAACCCAATAACATATTCAGTATTTTCGTTCAGATATATCGAAGGGTTAAATTTTGCTGTTAAAGTGGCCGAATTACCACTAATAAAAAATGTATGACATAATACCCTCATATAATTTTAATTAATTAGTTATCATATATTATTAAAAAGAAATTTGAGAAATCGTTGACTGCAATTTGTTTTGATGATTTGTCATAATTATAATTTACCTGTTTTTATTTTTGTCGCCATAAAAGTATGTAATTAACTCAGATGGAGGTCGCAAATTACCATAACTAATCAAGCATATTATAGTTTTATCGTCTTTTATTTATGCTGTCCAATGGATTCAATGACCATTATAAGTATCTAAATTAAGAATACCATTTTCATGTTTCTATATTCACTTATAAAAATAAGCAAAATCTTGAGAAAATATTAATTATAGACGAACGATTGGCAAGAGAGCTTATCAAATCGAGAAAAGCTATTAAACAAAAAAATCAGGGTTTGAAAAATGCAAAATTTGAGGCACATCTAAACTGGAAGAAACCTATAAGCCAATTACACAACCTTTACCAGAACTAGTTTGGGAAAATTGAGCCAGGTTACCTAAAAGAAAAAGTAGTATATACCAATTAAAAAATTTATTAATCTTCGACACCACAAAAAATTGTTGTTTGCTGAACTATCATCAGATATTTTTGCTGATCCGTCAACTCCACAAGAGAAACAAGAAGAGTGGAAAAAACTCCACCATCATTTCTTAACAATGATTTTTACTATCAGTCATACACCATCTCTATTAAAACAAATGTTATAACGAAAACTGCATCTTCTTAGAATCATCAGAGCCGTGGCGTAGTGGCGGCCCGTGGCTGCGTAGCGTAGTACTTTGCTTACCGTGCAGGTCGAGGGTTAAATCCCGCAGGTCGATATACTTATTTATTAATTTATTTAAGTATATTTGGCCTGGCCACGTACATAGGTAGTAGTTGTTTGCAAAAATGCAATAACATCCGTGGCAGTACTACCGCGTTGTCTAAAAGGTGCTGTGAAATTCAAAAATGTATGTTTCGGCACTTGGACAACGTTGACGGGTATTACGACATCCTCGTCGATATCCTTGGAATATGGAAAAAGGGTAAAATCCTTACTGAGGCGGGGAAGTGAACGATAAAAAAAAACAGTCTATCTGATATTTTGGAGCACATGAAATAAATAATAAAAAGTTTGGTTAATACCGAAGCTCATACCAATTGGTTGGAACAATTTGATAAACTCCCTAGTCGGTATATTGATGATATTGTAAGAGATAGAGAACATACATTTGATCACCATTATGGAATAAGTCAATTTCAAAGGAAGGTATCACTAAAACTATTAATACTGTTCACAATTTGTTTCGAGATGTGACATCAATTAATCAGAGGCAGACCAGAGCTAATATAGCAACTTCAACGATAAAGGGCCTAGTCTAACCTTTAAAAATAATAAACAGAATACAAACTATATGTACCTGGATGATGTTAATGAACTAGTCGATAGCTTTCGTTTTTTCGTGGTATTCCCAAATACAGACCACCTTAGCCATCACTATGAAATTATTTCTATTATAAAAGAACTAAAAGAAGTCAATGTTATTAACAAACACTCTACTACATTAATATAGTGACACTTGATAAGTTTGGCAGTTATATTTCAAAACGTTACACAAGCCCTCCTTGGCAAGTTGCATATTTTAAAATGAGAATAAAATTATAAAAAATTTTAAAAGTGAATCTAAATATGCTAAAAACAAAATAATTCAAAATTTTGAATCTGATTTAAAAATAGGCATTAATAATCTAAAGAACGGACTTAATGAAAATAATAGAGGGGTAGAAAAAAATTATTTGAACATAAATTACTCCTGAATACATTGTATACGTGTAGTAGAAAAACATACCAAGGTAAATTTTAGCTACTAAAATTGCAACAAATACTGAAAAAAACGATAAGATTTTTACCCAGTTAAAAAAATGTGAAAATAATTTTACGAGTATAGACGACAAATTATTCAAAGAAAAAGTTGCTCTGTTGGAAACGATTATAAGTCAGGTTGAAGCTTTTAAAAAAAAATTAATAAATAAAATTGACAGAAATGAACGAGGAATTAAAAATAACAATGAAGATATAAACACTTTTAAATATGTTCATGAAAAGTTAGGATCCAAAATTATAAAGAATATATTAGAAATAAAAAATGTCAGAGACCAGTTACGTAAAGAAATAAAATCTTTGAATGAGATGGTTCAAAGGGCGGCTGAGGTATTTAGAAAAGAATTAGATGATACAATGAAATATACATAAGAGGAATTAAATTCTACAGTAAAGGGTATCAGTGATGCAAATAATTTAGCAAAGGTTTATTTAAAAAAAGTTGGAGAACTTAAAAGTAAAGTCAAAAAAATTCAAAATAACAGCAATAAATCAATTGAGACTCTTCAAAATAATATTCAAGAGATTAAAAATCAGATTAATCAGTTAATTAAATGAATTATTATACCTGCGGTTATTTAAGAAGAAAATATCACCATGAATGAAAAATATAAAGGAAACTGCTTTTGAAGAATAAATAGTAACTGCGGCAATCCAATAAGAAATTCGATAGAAAAAACTATCAGAAGAGCAACTGTGAAAGAGTTAAACAATTTATGGCAAGCTAATTTAGTTGCAAACAGCACCAACCCTATGACAGGTCTAATAAATCATACAGATTTACAATATAAAATGTGTTTGGACACACCCACTTCAAATTAAAAGTGGAAAAGATGTAACATTAGCTATAAAAATTTTTTTAGATAAAGCTATAAAGCCAGCAAAGTTGCAAACAGATTTGGGAAAAGAATTTTATAATACAGAATTTCAACAACTGAACAACTGAAAACTAGTATTTTTTTTTAAAAATGAAACATTAGAAAACTACTAGGTTTAGATATATAACATTATTAATAAAAAAGTTATAAAATTTTACGCAGAATTTAAAAATAAATTAGGAAATAGGATGTTCCATTTAAAAAAAAACATATGTTATATCGGCCACACTTTATTGAAGTATCCTGTATACTCAAAAATAATTTTAAACTGTGCACCTTAACGTCAGGAGATCTTCTGACTTATGTAACACATGTTTGGAACAACGCAATTGAACACTTTGGAGAATCTCGAGCGGTTGCTCTTGACATATCCAATGCATTCGACCGTTTTTGGCACGATGGACTGTTGGCTAAGCTTCGCTCTTGTGGTATGTCTGAAAAGTTCTGTTTGTGGCTCTCATGTTTCCTCAGAGAACGTTCTTTACGAGTGGCGGTCGATGGATTTCTTTCTAACACCTTCACAATCAACGCCGGTGTGCCCCAAGGCTCCATACTGTCTCCTACTCTCTTTCTCATTTACATTAACGATCTGCTCAAAAAGACCGGGAATCCAATTTACAGCTTTGCAGACGACAGTACACTTATCTCTTCATTCTCTTTGAACGCTCAGACATCGGCTGCTCAGGCGAATATCCGCAGACAGCAGGAGGTCGTTCAACATAACAAAGACCTGGAAGAAATTCTAACTTGGGGCGACAGTAGCCAAGTGGAATTTAACGCTACAAAAACCCAGGCGGCAATTTTTCTAAAAAAGTTAACGTTGCTGAACTCGACATAGTTATGTCGGGGCACTCCATTCCCCTAGCATCGTCGCTCAATTTGTTGGGCGGTAGTTTGGGAGCAAATATGTCCTGGCATGAACATGTTGCAGGCATAGCAAGGAGAGCTTCTCAAAAGTATTATATTATTTCAAACCAGTAAGCTTTACACTCCACAACAACTGTTAATTCTTTACAAAGCTCAAATTTGACCAACTATGGAATACTGCTCCCATGTTTGGGGCGCCGCTCCCATTGCATTTGTTGGACTCTGTTCAGAGAAGAGCTGTTCGTCTGATTGGAGACCCGGAACTGACCGGCGGCCTGGATTCCCTGGAACATCGAAGAACGGTTGGCGACTTGAGTCTGTTCTACAAGTATTTTCATGGAAAGCGTTCGAACGATGTAGCCCACTTAATTCCTCCCAAAGCGGTGCATGTTAGAAATACACGTCGCGCTGATGCTTCACATCCGTATGAGGTTCAGCTTGTTACTCCGCGTAGAACGCTTTTCAAGTAGTCTTTTATATGAAGAACATCATCCCTTTGGAATGATTTGCCCAGCGCTGTGTTTCCCAGCGAGTACATTTTACAGCGATTCAAGAACAACGTGAATCGCTTTTTCCACACACATGCCGCTCCTGGAGCGATTTAGGGACTTCCATGCAGCACTTGTGCTAGACCCATAAAAAAAAATGCCCTAAAACTATTGTATTTAACATTTTTTCGTTATTCCCGAAACAAATGAGATAATGAACTTTACTCTATCGTTGACACACCCTGTACAATAATAATGTATTAATTTTGGGTAGCTTTAATATTCCTAACCTATATGAAAATTTCAGTTGAAGATCTAAAAACTATTCATTTGTTTGACCAATTTAACAAAATTCCCAGCACGTATAATAAGTTTCTCGATTCGGTTCTTTCAAATTTAAATTGTGTAATTTCTAAAGAATCTATTACACTAGTAGAGACGGACCAGTTGTCATCCTTCTTTAAACATTTCCTTACATTTCACTACCCGAGCCTGAAAGTATTGTAAATGCATTTCCCATGTTTTTTTGGCACTGTGTCAATCACAGTTCTTCTGTCATGCTTGAATGTGTACCAGAGGAACTCATTAGGAGGGCGCTAAGACGGTCGAAATACAAATTAACTTGTAGTCCGGCTCAAGTGACTTTGTCAAAGACTATGCCGCTGCATTGCTTAATCGTTATCCTTTCTTTTTCAGTTACCTATTAAAAATAAAACGTCTCCAGAACTATGGAAAGAGGCAAGGGTTACCCCAGTCTTCAAATAAGGAAATCTAAATAAAATATCGAATTATAGGTCTGAGTCTACATTATCTCCATTTGCGAACGGGTTTGAAATGTTGATATATAATGGTTTATTTAAACAAATTAAACACTTAATCTCCCCTAAACAACACGGTTTTTTAGTAATTGCAGTATAGTGAATAATCTAATCTGTCTTACCTCATACGTTGGACAAGCCTTGGATAATCGTAAACAAGTAGATGTTTATACAGACTGTTCAAAATCTTCGGGCACAATAAATCATTCTGTTTTGTTGCAAATATTGTCTCAGATGGGATTCACTGAGACTCTGATAATGTTTTGTTGAACCATATCTGAGAGATCTCTTACAATATGATGAAATCCGTGGCAATAAATCTGTTTAAATTTAAAGCCACTAGTGGTGTTCCTCAGGATACTATCCTTGCTCCTCTCTTATTTTTATCCATGATATAAGTAATAATACTTCTAGCAATGTTTCGCTATTTGCTGGCGATCTAAAAATATTCAAAGAAATTCAAGAGACAAATGATTGTTACTGTATTCAGAGTGATCTTAGTGTTCTGGATAGTTGATGCAGTACCAACAAGTTGACATGTTTACAAATGCTTCACTATGCCATTTAGAATTAAATTGTATCCATTAACTTTATCACATAGGTGGTATACGAATTAAGATTTATGACACTTTTAAAGACCTTGGAGTCATATTTAAGCTCAAATTTGTTTTTCATTACATATTAATAGTAACTGCGGCAATCCAATAAGAAATTCGGGTTATTTTACAAATTTTCAAACACTCTATTTTAGCTTTGTGAGGTCTAAGCTGTAATTCGGTGTGATTGTATGGAATCCCATTTTTCATAAAATATATTACTCATTTTTTTATGGGCATAGCACATATGCTACAGGAAAATCCCTAAAGCGCTACAGGAGCGACAAATGCGATTCACGTTGACTTTGAATTGCTGTAATTTGTACTCGGTGGGATATACAGTGTTAGGCAAATCATTCCAAAGGGATGAGGTTCTCCATATAAAAGACAGCTTGAAAAAGGTTGTACGAGGAGTGAACTTCAATCGGATGTGAACTATTAGCGCGACGTATATTCCTAGCATACACAGCTTTGGGAGGACTTAAGGCGGCTACGTAGATCCAACAGTTTCTTTGGAAAATCCTTGTAGAATAGACTCAAGTCGCCAACCGTTCTTTGATGTTCCAATGAATCAAGGTTCTAGTCAATTCTGAGTCTCCAGGCAGGCGAACAACTCCCTTCTGAATATAATAAAACAAATGCAGTGAATGTTAGGGAGCAGAGTTCCAAACACGGGAGCGGTATTCCAGAAGTTTGTTTTTAATTCTTTTATAGTGAGACTCCTTGGTTTCGTCGATAATTTCTTTGCATCTGTTCTTGGTACGAACAAAGATATTTCGATTTATGACGTTAGGATTTTCACGCCACTGTAGCTAGGTACGTTTAGAAGCAACAGTTTCATTACACTTTCCGTAGACCAAGATTTGCCGTTGGAAGGGCATTTTTTCGAAAAAAATGGATGCAAGCTTCCATATGAGCCGAAACGACATCGCAATCTTCCTTAACGCGGTCAGATTTACGGTGACAATGTAAATCTCTGAATTGATAGTGAAAAACATTTGGAGAATATCCAACGAAAGTTTGTTAACTTTCTTGCATTTAAGGGGGATGGAGTATATCCTCCTAAAGGTCTGCAACAGAGCATTCTTCGGCATAGACTTCAAATACCGTCTTTATTTAATCGTAGAACTTATATATTAGTTCAATTTTTATTTAAGGTAGGGTTCTCTGAAATATGTAACAAATAAGCTTTCATGTTCCTTCACGAATTATCAGACTTGCTGCTATGTTCTATTTGCCTACACCTTCCACAAATTCCTTAATTAAAACACCACTATATCAATCTATGGATACCTTTAATAAAACTTACAATGACATTGATCAGTGCAGGCTATCTTCGTTATTACAATTTTGTGTACGACTTGAACGAAAGAAAGAGATCATCGACCGCGTCGTAGACAACGTTACCAAATTGTTTAGACGCTATTTAAGTAAAGAAAATTATAAATAATGCTGTTTTTCTTTTCTTATTTTAACATCAACTGTATTCTAAAATTATATATCTTAGTATTTAATTGACTTAATTTCTTCTTAAATTTCGTAATAACGGAGGTACAATTTCCCCGATTTTTTAAATTGCTTCATTTGCATGACAAGACTTTATGCTTTATAAAAAGAAAAAACGGATCGAAAACTCTTATCAGGCTCGGAACCAAAGTAAGCTTATATTTTTTTTTCGTTCCCGCTTACATTCCTAGCTGACCTGGTGTTATGCATGACAAACTTTCAATTATAAAATCTTTGAACCAGTCTCTTAAATTTGATCAAAATAGTTAATGTTAACCTCTCATAGCCCATATTGTTGAATTTATTAGAAAAATTAAAATTACAATGCCATTAAGGCAGAGGTAAAGCTACTTGATGATGCGGAGATTAATACAGTTCACAGTACTAATACGACAAAATATGCGACCATTTGAGAATCTTCTCCTGCCTCTCGCATAATAAAATAATGTGTTTTTTCGAGTTATTTGAGATTATTACTTTTTGTTAAAAGTCCTGTATGTTAAAATGTACCTAAGAATTAATTCATTTCAAGTATCACACCAAATCACTTAACTCAACTTAAACCGCCTCCTTATTATCCTCGTTTACTTTTCGACGTTTTGCCTTGAGATCCGCAAGTGTTTGCTCGATGGATCGGTTGTCTTTTTTATTTTCACTCGGCACTAAAAATAACAAATAAAATGTATACAGCGTGTCTTACAAACATATTTTGATATATTGAAATAAATGCCTCTTGAGATTAAATGGAGATAGAAATACATCGTATCATTTACCTTATTGGATCGTCACTGGTATCATGTGACGACAATACTCATAAAAAGAAACAGATCAGGCAAAGCAAGAGCATTATTAAGTCAATTTCTCAGTCCGAAATCCTTATGTAATTTGTTTACAGGGTGTGTGTGTGTGTATGTTATTAAAACTGTTTTTATTATTAAATCCCATTCAGAATATTTTGAAATTGACATACGTGACGTATGTGACATAAGCTGCGTGTCAGCACTGAAATTATTTGTAAATTTTATAATTGAAATGATGACACGAAGTGTCATGTTTTGGTTTTGAAATTAGTTTGAAGGTTTTGAAACGGATTGGAAAAGAATAATTTTATCACTTAACAATCTTTTTTCCATTGTTACCGAAAGTCCTAATTCGCTACAATAAGGAGATTTCCATTAGCGCAATAAATTCCTGTACAATCTTCATTAGAAGAAAAAGATTACACATTAGGAGAGTTTAATCAACAAGTTAAAATAAATTTCATGAACCATGCCCTAGACCTAAATTATGTAGTTAAATAGCTATTGACATTTAGATATGTCTATTTTTTGATAAGATATAGAAACTAAATCGTGTATTTTACATTCAATGAGCAGTTGTGGTGGTAGTATAATAGTAGTAATTAATTGTAAGTCTGGAGAAATACAATAACGCCCGTGGTAGCACTACCGTGTTGTCTTAAAATTACCGTGAAATACAAATATGTTTCGACATGTGGGCAATGTTGATGGATATTATGACATCCTCGTCAATGGGTAATATAAAGATGAAGACGATAAGAAAAATGATTTGTATATTCCTATCTAAATTTTAAATTTCCTACATAAAAATTCACAACGCCCAATTTAAATAGAAATAATAAAGTCCGAAATGCCTAACGCAACTTCTAGGAAACTACTTAAATAAATATTTCAAAATATAGTCGTCCTTTTGAAAAAAAGTTTATTTTGTCATCAATGTTGCAGTTCGCCCTGTATGTCTAAACTTAGTAACTATTTATTTGTGAAAAGTACAAATTTTAAGCTTACCACAACAGTCCCAGTTTGTTAACCTTTTATTTGAGAAATATGGGCATATCTATAATGTATATAAAACGCAACATCTCTCCGTCTGTCTGTCCGTTAGTGCGCTTATCACTCGAGAGCTACCGATTTACGTGTTTTTTTTATTAATTCATACATATATTCTCTGGCCAGGTTTTAGTATACATTTTGTTACGTTAGGTAAGATAAGGAATAAGCAGTGACAATAATAGTGAATCAAGTTGAAAAAAAGTTTGCCGCGAGCGCGTTCTCTTGCAAAAAAACCTAAACAATAATTCTGTAAACTACAGGAGCGGAGCCGCGGGCACAGCTAGTCTGTAGATATGTTGCTCTTATGAAAATCAAAAACATTTTCTTTTCAGTGAATTTACCCAGAACTTAACTTTACCGTCATAAGAGGCAACTATTGCAATATCTGTAAGTTTGCTTTTAGGGGAGGAGAGGAGAATGGAGAGGACAGGGGAGGGGAGGGAAAATTGGAGATGAGAAAGAAGAGGAGAGAGATGATAAAAAGGGAAATGAAATATAGGAGGAAGAGAACAAAAAAAATAGAGAAAGAAAGATACGAGAAATAAAAAAAAAAAGAGGAAGAGAAGAAAAAGAAAAAAGAAAGGGGAGAGAAAGAGAAGAGGAAGAGAAGAAAAAGAGAAGAGAAGGGAAAGAGAAGAGGAAGAGAAAAGGAGGGATTTTTTAACCTCCATTTCCCTTCCTTTCAGACTTGTTGGTGATGGTAAATTAACCATTATAAAAGCTGCAAGTTTGCTGCTTGGTTTGTGATAGTCGATCTCAAGGTCTATTCAAAGAATATTCTCTACTTACACTACTTATGTGATGAGTCTGTCACTGAAAGAAGTAGATGAGCTTTCAGAAGATTGGTTTGATGATATTACAACTGATGATTCAGGGAAGCCACGTCGACACTTCCAATCTCTGGAAATATACCTCTTTATCCGCAGACTACGGATCATGGCTAAACTGGGATGAGGAAAAACTTCTTCCACCGGCAGAGATTTTTCGATTTGGGACCGCTTACGATAAAACTGCCCATGGAACTTGGAATTATCGATGACGGAGTCGCCTAATGCGAGCAAATTCATCACGGAACGTCCTACGATGGATTCAGAGGACAGAGATGCTCCTCCAACAAAGAGTTAGATTTTGTGATTAATTAAAAAACTATATTGAAATTTTTATCTGATAAGGAGGAATAGTTAAACAAACATTTACTTATTTATATTTTTGTTTCCAACAATTTCAATAATTTTACATTGGCTAATGCACAATGCCATGGATTAATATATGACATTCTGGAATCTTCTTAAATCTACTTATTTCGGTTCTAGTTTAATTGGAATGTTTACGTATTCTTCATTCAAGAATATTTCGTTTCATTTAGCATAAATTCGATAGGGAGATTGGTAAACCTTTAAGACATTTCTTAAAATGTTGTCTATTTCATTAGTTTCATCAACTCCAGTCTTTCAGCCTAAACCATGGTATGTTTCTGACCAATTAAGCAATTTTTGATCTTCAGCAGATATGATGTTTCTTGTAAATGGTGATGTGATTAAATAACCTGCATAACGAATACCATTATAAACTCTTTGGTAACACAGCTAAAAGAGCAATTACATCCCTGAATCTCAATAGACCCGTCTAATTCGAGCAAATCTATGTTTGATACTGAAATCAAATTGCTAGTAAAAAGATTGTTTCGGTTTCGTTGGGGTTTTTTCGTTTTTTTTTTCCCGTTAATTTTTCTTTCTTCTCTTCAGCATATATATACAGTCCCTGGCCAAATTATTAGACGCACTGTATTTTTTTTAGTAATTTTATGTTTCTTAAGAGTTTTTATGCAATAATGGTATATTTAAACTACAATATTACTGATTTTTATTTAAAAGAATTGTTGTAGACTACATATTTGTATTTATTTTTAACATATGGTAACACTGTGTTGACAAAGTGATACATGAACGTAAATAAGTACAAACCTGTATCAGTCGCGATCGGAATCGAGTCAGGTACGGACGTGTTTCTGTGGCTTTATGGACTGTGATTGTTTGTTTAACAGTTTTATACTACTCAGTTATTAGTTTATTTTGTATGCAGTGTTTTAAAAAAGTAATTTGACTATTTTCATTATGGGTAGAAAAGGCGATCTTTCACAACGTAAAAAAGCTGAAGTGAAGGCCCTTGTGATTGCGAAAACATTTACAAACCGAGAAATATCACGAAGATTGGAGGTTTCTGAAGCTAGTGTACGACGCATAAAAAAGAAAATTGAGTCAGGGAAGGAATTAAGCCCGAAAAGAAAGAAAAGATGCGGTAGAAAACCAATTTTCACTCCACGGTCAGAGAGATGTTTGAAGAAAATTTGTGTAGAAAACAGATTTGCTACCACAAAGGTAATAAAATCACAACTCCAGGATGCTAGCGTAAATGCTTCTGAGCGCACTGTTCGAAGAAAATTGAAAGAATTAGATTTTAAGGCCTGTCGCCCCGCCAGAAAGCCCAAGTTAACAGCTGCAATGAAAGCAAAGCGCCTGAAGTGGGCCAAACAATGGCAAGACAAAGATGTGGACTTCTGGAGATCGGTAAGATACAGCAATTTAATCAATAATTGATACATTATTATCATTTTCAGTTAAATAAAGCAAATAAACATGGAAGTTTATATATTTTTCCTATTTTTGACAGGTCTGCTTCAGTGACGAAAGCACATTCGAAATTTTGCAGAATAAAGCTCAGTATGTGCGTCGTCGTCATGGAGAAAAGTTTCATCCTGATTGTGTCGTCCCGACGGTTAAACATCCCACCAAAGTGATGATTTGGTCAGTCATCAGCGGCAAGGGCACTGGACGTCTGTACGTCGTCCAAGGAATAATGAGGCAAGATCAGTACAAAGAAGTATTACAAAATCGGTTGATTCCGCAGCTCAGAGAATGGTTTCCAAATGGGGAACCATTCACTTTCATGCAAGATGGAGCTCCCTGACACACTGCTCGGTCTGTTAAAGCTTTTTTGGCAGAAAAAAATATCCCTCTGTTGGATTGGCCCTGATATGAACCCCATTGAAAATGTGTGGGAGCTGATGAAAAGAGAAGTGGCTAAAGATGTGATTACCAACAAAAACCCAGCTCCTAGAAAAGATTATTCATGTGTGGAATCATCATCCTCAAATGCAGGAGACAGTACAATCTTGCATTGATAGCATGCCGCGCAGAATTAAAGCTTTGATAGCGGCTAAAGGTGGCTCAACTAAATATTGACTTTTACTAACATTAATTTCACTTTTCTTTAAAACTTAATAAACTTATGCTTTTCTAAATTAATGCTGTTTTATTTATGTCAAATAAATAGGTAATTGATTGAATAATATAAAAATAAAAAACAAATCAATTTAAAATAATAAAACGGTACAATATCACTCGGTAGTTAATATTTTACATGAAATCTTGCAGTGTGTCTAATAATTTGGCCAGGGACTGTACATCATAATTTGAGACTAGGAGACACATATTAATATTTAAAATTTATTAATATTATTCTCGGGAGGAAGAGTTACGCTGTTTGTTGGGAGGACTCACTCTGTGTATGTCGGAAAGAGGAATATACTAATATTTAAATTTTTTCTAGGAGGAAGTTACCCTATTTATTGGGAGGAGTCACTCTGTGAGAGGAGAACAAAGTATTCCCACAAGCTACCTACTCATCTCTTGGCTGTTGCTTTTAGCAAAGTACCTTCATCGTAAACAGAACAAATTTCTTCAAGGGAATGTGCAGGATTTTTCCTCTACCGTAGTAAAGTTGCGAAATATAGCAATATTTTATTCATTTTCAGGACGTAAATTTTTGATTGAACCAATAAATGTAACAACTTTTTTCATTTGTTCTCTGAAATGTCACCTTTCGAACGCGTGTCAGTATGACCAGATCTGGTTAATACTACCAGAGTTAGGCAATTTTAAAGCCATCGACCTAAAATAAGGCCCGACACTTTTTGGTCTATATATATATATATATATATATTATATATTATATATTATATATTATATATTATATATTATATATATATATATATATATATATATATATATATATATATATATATATATATATATATA
Source organism: Pachyrhynchus sulphureomaculatus (assembly GCA_019049505.1). NCBI lineage: Eukaryota > Metazoa > Arthropoda > Insecta > Coleoptera > Curculionidae > Pachyrhynchus > Pachyrhynchus sulphureomaculatus. The sequence goes on along the minus strand of CM032447.1, from coordinate 162,338,283 downwards.
TATATATATATATATATATATATATTATATATATTATATATATTATATATATTATTTATATTATATATATTATATATATTATATATATTATATATATTATATATATTATATATATTATATATATTATATATATTATTATATATATTATATATATTATATATATGTATATATGTATATATGTATGTATATATATATATATATATATATATATATATATATATATATATATATATATATATATATATATATATAACTATTAATACATTTTTTCTGAAACCATTTTCTTTCTTCGTTGTTTATTTTTGGATATGGGCCTATTTGAAGCACAGCGCTAATACTTCACATCCGTATGAGGTTCAGCTTGTTACTCCTCGTACAATGCTTTTAAAGCAGTTTTTTATATGCAGAACATCATCCCTTTGGAACAATTTTCTCAGGATTGTGTTGCCCACAGCGTACAATTTACAGCGATTCCAGAACAACGTGAATTGCTTTTTCCGCACACGTGTCGCTCCTGTAGCGCTTTAGGGACTTCTTCCCTGCAGCACGTGTGCTAGACCCATAAAAAGAAACAGCTGTAAACGACGTTTAACCCATTGTATTGAGCTTAATCAAATTTTATTTTCAAATTTGGATTACTCACCAAAATAAAAGATGGTAAAATAAAACATATATATACACGTATATATATATATATATATATATATATATATATATATATATATATATATATATATATATATATATATATATATATACGTATATATATATATATATATATATATATATATATATATATATATATATATATATATATATATATATACGTATATATATATATATATATATATATATATATATATATACACGTATATATATATATATATATATATATATATATATATATATATATATATATATATATACACGTATATATATATATATATATATATATATATATATACACGTATATATATATATATATATATATATATATATATATATATATATATATATATACACGTATATATATATATATATATATATATATATATATATATATATATATACACGTATATATATATATATATATATATATATATATATATATATATATATATATACACGTATATATATATATATATATATATATATATATATATATATATATATATATATATATGGTATATATATGATGAGCAGTAAGTAAAAAACAAACAGTTACATCTAAATGTAAAAGAAAACTTTACACGCGTTTTGCTCGTATCCAAGGTTTTCGAAATTTCGAACAGACTATCTCGAAAACTAACCAACTGCATTAATTTAAAAAAATAGAAAATAAAGTTTATACTTTTTGTTAGAAGATGAACCTAAAACGGGGTCCGTATATTAAAAATTAGTATTTTTTACCAAAAATCGAAAAATAATAGCCAAAATTACATAATTTTTTTATCGACAGGCCCCTATTCAATTTCATTAATTTTTTTGACCAAACGTGATTCATCCTAGAATAAATTTTACATTTTTTTATAAAAAAATGCTCAAGTCGCAAACTTGCTCCAAGTCCAGAAGTGCACTTTCAGTGGTCCTGTAAACAAATTATTACCATGGCCTCAATTCTATTTTTTCCTAAATATATATATATATATATATATATATATATATATATATATATATATATATATATATATATATATATATATATATATATATATATATATATATATATATATATATATATTATATCTGTTCATGTAAAAATATACTAAATAATATGTAAAAAGCCCAGGATCTTTAAGTTACTATTCACTCGAGAAAAAATAACCCAATTTTCAAAGACCGAGACCAGAACCTCGCCTTACAAAAAACTCATTGAACATCATATTTATTTTTTATTACTACTTTGTTTTTAATAAATGTAAGAATTTATTTATATCATGCTTGAGGATATACCTATAAGCAAAGAGTAAAATTTTTGGTGCCAAAAAAGTTGATAAAAAACAAAGCCGTCGATTTTCAAAGAGCTAATAATTGTAACATAATTAAATCTTATGTTGGATAAGATAGTGGTCCGACTTAGTATCTCGAAGTAATGAAATAATCAGTAGATAACTTTTTAACTACTTCAATTAAGTGGGATTAGGGGGTGTATTGAGTGAGCATATATAAGCATATATTTTAATCAATAATTATACATTTACAAAATTAAAAATGATTTCATTAGGTTTTCTTTTTAGAAGACTTGCAACCTTTCCCAATAAATTTGATGCCATAAGGGCACAGATTGTGGTTTAGGCAGGTCTCACATTGAGGTTTTATTGACTGACAAATCTGCTGTCCAAAGCCGACCAATAATAAGTTAACCTCACTCCAAAGATCATAAGGTAACCAACTTTCTAAAGCTTTTCTTGTTTCTTCTGGAGTTTTTGTGTTCACCCAGCCCAACCGGTTTGAAATTCTATGCACATGAGTATCAACGGCTAAAAATCAAAGGTAATAAAAAATATTGAGAAACAGAATAAAGTTGATTAAATATACACATTCTTTTCTATTTGATGGAAGTGATAGAAGATCGTATGTTATATCTCTATAATAATTTGACAAATAGCCTTTTTATAGAAAATACCTAATATCAAAATTTCAATTTTACATTTCTGGTACTAGCAATCTAGATTAGACCTTAATATATATATATATATATATATATATATATATATATATATATATATATATATATATATATATATCCCTGTATTCCGTGTATATAGAGTTAGTGTGGATTTCTGGTATGAAAATATGACCATTTAACCTAACTTAGTGCAAAAATTCGTAATTTTTGAGATACGGGGTGTCAAAGTTATACTTTTATTTTTTAGTTTTTCTTAAGTAGCTTTCTTAATAATTGTAATATTTGTACAAGATTCGGTGCTAAGGGGTTTTCTGAGATGAGAAATGAACAGTTTTGTTGTAAATTGTAGGGGACACTACTAATTGCACCGTGTATACTTTTAAATTGTCATAACTTTATTATACCACTTTGTTTAATATTTTTAATTAAATATTCGTATTTCCCGCCTTCTCCTGTCTAAAAAAGCTCTCTTGGTGACTGTTGCTCCGAGCAACAGTTCCTGAGATAATGGGATGTTTGTTTCCATTTTTTAATTCCATTATCAAATTCGCAAATGCGTTCCTTCACACTTCATCCAGGCTTAGGACAGGTCCAAAAGAATAGTCTTTGAAATTTGGAACATGCTTAAAGGCAAACAGGCAAAACAACAATAATAAGATATATATAAGGCTAACAACAATAATAAGATATATATAAGAAGGAACATTTGCGAATTTGACAACAGAATTGTCCCAAGCAACATTTACCAAGAGAGTTTTTTCAGACGGAAAATACGAATATTTAATTAAAAGTACCATACAGAGTGGTATAAAAAGTTATGACAATTTAAAAGTATTCACAGTGCAATAAGTGCAATTAGCACCAAATCTTGTACAAATAGTACAATTATTAAGAAAGCTACTTAAGAAAAACTAAAATAAAAGTATAACTTTGACACCCTTATTCTAAAAATTGCGAATTTTTGGACTAGGGTAAGTTTATTTATTTATTTATTATCAATAAACGGGAAACCCCATTATAAAAGTTATAATATTCAATATATCAAGTAATAACAACAGTACAGTAATGAGTATTTAGATTGAACAAACAAAAAATGATATAACATCACAGTTCAAAACACCCAATCTAATAAACATGAGACATATCAGTGGTCACACTCCACTTTAATGACTTGCCCTTTAAAGCCAGACAGCGAGCCTCCGAATGGATTGATGGAAGGATTATTATTTAGGAAAAGCAAGGATCTCGTCAATGGAGAGTGAACTCCATAGTTAGTACCGTGATGACCGATGACAAATATCTCATTTCTTCTTAAGCAACATTCTGGAACCTTCAACTGTATCTGCTCTAAGAGAGGTGGACAATCAATAACACCATTCAGCAATTTAAATATCGTGGAAAGATCTGACACCCTTCTCCTGTCCTCTAATGTCCGCAGACTAAGCATACTAGCAAGGGCTCCTCTGTCACCAACAACCCCAATCTATGAGAGCAATATCCAATAAATTTATTCTGGACACATTCGATCCCTGCACTGTGAACATTGTAGTAAGGTGACCATACCGTTGATGCATATTCAAGGTGAGATCTTACCAGAGAACAGTATAACTTCTTCATTGAGTCAGTAGATAGATCTCTTCCGATTCTAAAAGGAGGTCCCAACATTTGGAATGCCTTTCTTGTCATGCAAGAGTAGTGTTCCCTAAACGACAACTGACCATCCATTATGACTCCCAAATCCTTCAAAGAACTGACCGGTAACAAGTCATCATCACCAACCTTGTACTAAAAGGTTATTTTATTCTTTTTCCTACAAAAACTGATCGTACTATACTTCCCAGGGTTTAAAGACAATCCAATATGATTGCACCAATGCACAAACAGATTCAAGCTCTCCTGCAACTTCATGCCTCAGTCACAATTTCACGGTACAATTTCAAGTCATCGGCAAACAAAAGAAAGCTACAGTCAGGAACAGCCTTGGTCACCTCGATGCTATTGGATATAAAACCTCCCATCTTCACTCTCTGCGAGCGTCCCACCAACATACCCTCGAGCCACTTTACAGAGCGCTCATGAAACCCCATCACTCTAAGTTTTGCTAACAGTTTTTGATGGCTAACCCTGTCAAATGCCTTGGAGAAGTCAGTGTAGATCGAGTCCACTTGGCATCCCCTCTCCAATGCATCCACCAGAGCATTCTCATAGGTGATCGTTGGTGACAGTCGACCTACCTCCAATAAAGCCATGCTGTTCTTCTACCACTATACCTTTACAAATCTAGCTTAGTTGATCATAGACCAAACCATCAAGCAACTTAGGAATTGCAGACTGCTTTGAAATGCCCCTATAATTTTGAACATTCTCTCTCTGACCCGACTTAAAGATCGGTACAATGAAACTTCCATAAATCGTCCTCCGCCAGCGACCTATTAAACAAAATAAACAGACTGGTAATACTACAGACAAGATTGCTTAACAAATATTCAGGTACATTGTCAAGACCACATTCCATTTTTTTAGACAGCCTAGTAATCTTATGAAATATCTCAGAAATGGTGAAAGGTTTAATTATTACATCAGCCCTGTTATCTAATCTATATTCTACACAAGAAACATCAGCCTTACATTATGCAGTACTAAAAAACTCCGAAAATAAATCAGGAATGTCTTGACCGCTATCAGCCACTTTATTGTTATAAAACATACAGCAGGGTAAATCAGATAATTTTCTGTGGTGATTGACAAATTTCCAAAAATTTCTAGGGGTTTTGGAGATATCATCCTCAATATTTCTGACATAAATGTCAAAATCACGTTTAACTGGTTCTTTGCAAAAGGATCTCAAATTACTAAACTGAAGATAGTCCGCCCGCAACCCACTGGAGATATAGTTTTTGTGAGCTATTTTTTTATTTATAATAGTACTTCGGAGTTTCGCACTAAAATAATGTGGAAAGTTCGAGGCTTTAAACAGCTTAATAGGTACATAAGATAAGATAGCATTATCAAATATTTCATAAAACATTCTTGTAGCTTCATGTATATTCATGCTGGCGAGCATCACATCTCACTCCACCGCAGGAAGTTTGTAAAATCTGTGTTTTTAAAATTATGGAAATATACTTCTTGCTTAAGCATTTTAACTTCGTCCATCTTGATCTCACAAGAGTAAGCAATATGATGTTCACCATTCGGAAATAACAAGTCACTGGCCCGAAAAACCGACACGTCAGAAACATGACTAAACATTAAATCTAGAAATACATTACGGTTATTAGGTATGGATATAACCTGAGACAGGCCCAAGAAAGTAAAGTTCTCTGCAACAAAGTTTGCCTGAGAATCAGTTGTACAGTTAACCCCTAGACCTGTCCCTTGGTTACTCCACACAGCAGAGGGGAGGTTATAGTCCCCAAATAAGAATAGGTTGGCTGAAGAATATTCATGACAAACCATCTCTACAGATTCACAGTGTTGCTGGTATTGCTCCAAATTGGAGTTTGGCGGAATATAAACCTCACCGATAATAAACCTGGAATAACCATATTTGAGAAAGATAAAAAGTTGTTCTGTAGAAGTGTTTTCGGTTTTGATCAAACGCGAGAATAATGTTTTTTTATAAGCATTAGAACACCACCTCCGCTCGTCTTCTGGGTTCGATCACACCGATACACCCTGAAACCCTTTATTGAAACCTCACCATCCAAAATCCTATCACTCAGCCAGCTCTCAATAATTACAACAACATCGTAACTAGCACACAAAACAGCATGTCTCAAGTCTCTGAGCTTAGTATTCAATCCACCAACATTTTGACAATAAATTATTATAGGGGTTAAGCCCCATTTTTTTTAGGCTTAGCAGATTTGTTGGCAATATGAGGAAGGTTTTGTCAAGTCTGCACTCATCTTGAATTCAGTCCCTTCCAATTTCTTCTTCTTCCTAAGACATTCAAAAGCCTTATCACGGTTAGAGAATGACACCTTCATTGGTCTGGGCCTGACTCCCCTACGACCGATTCTAGAAATTCTAACACCATTATCGAACTCCACATGCATCCTGTTCAACATAACTTGAAGTAGGTTCTTATCATGTTCAATTCTATCACTAAGGTTCTCAACATTACTCTCGTTCGCATTAAATACTATGATATTATTTTTCCTACTTGTCCTTTTGCTCATTTCAAAAAGCAACTCTTGATGGCTCATGGAAGGCCTTTCACGCACATCCAGAGTTGGGTTAAATGGTCATATTTTCATCCCAGAAATCCATACATATATACAATATATAATATATATATATATATATATATATATATATATATATATATATATATAAATATATATATATATATATATATATATATATATATATATATATATATATATATATGTATATATGTATATATGTATATATATATATATATATATATATATATATATATATATATATATATATATATATATATATATATATATATATATAGATATATATATAGATATATATATATAGATATATATATATATAGATATATATATAGATATAGATATATATATAGATATATATATAGATATATATATATATATATATATATATATATATATATATATATATATATATATATAGATTATTTATATATATATTTATATATATATTTATATATATATTTATATATATATATATATATATATATATATATATATATATATATATATTATATATATATATATATATATATATATATATATTTATATATATTTATTTATATATTTATATATATATATATATATATATATATTATATATATTTATATATATATATATATATATATATATATTATATATATATTATTATATATATATATATATATATATATATATATATATATATATATATATATATATATATATATATATATATATATATATATATATATATATATATATATATATATATATATATATATATATATATATATATATATATATATATATATATATCTATATATATATATATATATATATATATATATATATATATATATATATATATATATATATATATATATATATATATATATATATATATATATATATATATATATATATATATATATATATATATATATATATATATATATATATATATATATATATATATATATATATATATATATATATATATATATATATATATATATATATATATATAACTAATATTTTTTTGTGTACTAAAATTTCAATACATTAATTTAACATATATTATTATTTAAAGTCTTGAATATACATAAATATAAATTTAAAAAACCGGTCAAGTGCAAGTTGAACTTGCGCAATTAGTGTTCCGTACGTTGATTGCTTTTAAAATAAAAAATGTTGTAACGGAAGTATAAAATGATCAGTGGCTTCACAAAACACACCCCAAATGAGTTTTCAACAAAAAAGTTATCTCCAATCTTTACTGAAAATTGATGACCTTGAAATTTCTGTTTTTTTTTATATACCATATAAATTATTACAGGTAATGCACTCGTGATAATTTTCGTTTAATCTACACCCCGTGGAGAATATTCCAGAATTTTTTCAAAATTTTTTGATAAGTACTTTTCGAAATAAGCGATTTTTCACGATTTTTTAAAAATAATACAAAGAAAAGTGCGCGCAAGTATTACATTATATATATATTTTTTACTCGTGTTTTCACAAGCTTTCATTTGACACCATACTCGATTACCTAGTAAAAAAATTTTTTTTTCACTTCCGATTTCACCCCCCAAAACTAACCCCTTAAGTCAAAATTTAACTTTCAAAACTACATGGCTCTGATGAGGCCATCAATTCCTATATTATTACCAAATTTCAACTTTCTATGACAAATAGTTTCGGAGAAATCGGGTGCGACAGACGGACAGACAGACACCGAAGTGATCTTATAAGTGTTCCGTACGGAACACTAAAAAAACCGGCCAAGTGCAACCCGGACTTGCGCAATTAGTTTTCCGCACGGATTGCCTTTAAAATAAAATAAACTCCTTACTTAGGCTAGTTAATTAGGTCCCTGACATGTATATAGCTTAGGATCCAATATATATTTTCACGTTTTTCCTTAGTCAATAATGTATAATAGTTATAGGTTCTTAGCTACCTAATAGCCAATAAATGAATCTAGTAGTAAAAGTTTAAAACAAATATTTATTACCTAAATATTTGTTTAATTATAAATAAATAAAATTATTTAGTCTCGGCACCTATCCATTAGTCACCAGCCATCAAGAATATTTATTTTATATGTGATTGGACAAAGGCAGTAATTTACTGAAAAGTATATGAGTACATGATTGCACGTATTGATATTTCGTAGATCTTAGTCCCGTTTAAATTCACAATTTTTACGAAAACCGCCTCCACCATATCGCCAAAACATATAGTTTTTTTATATCAGATAAACTATCAAACGTAATGCACTCGTGATAATTTTCGCTCAATCTACACTTTATGGAGAATATTCCAGAATTTTTTCAACGTTTTTTGATCAGTGCTTTTCGAGATAGGGGGGAAAGCGATTTTTGGTCGTTTTTCTAAAAGTAATATGAAGAAAAGTTTGCAAGCGTATTACATCATATATATTTTTGAACTCGTATTTTTATAAGCTTTCATTTGACACACCACTTGATGCACTTAGAAAAAACTTCCTCCTACAAGCTCACTCCTTAAGTCAAAATTTAACTTTCAAAACTACACGGCTCTGATTGGGCCATCATTTTCCCAATTTCATCTTTCTATATCAAATCCGGTGTGACAGACAGACAGACACCGAAGTAAACCCAAATGTGTTCCGTACGGAACACTAATAACATTTTTATTTAATTTAAAAAGAAAACAGCAAGAAAAAATAATTGGTAAAAAATCTTATGTATGTTAATAAACTTACTTTGTTATTAGTAGTCAAGATGAATATACAATATATAGGTTGAGACATGGGATTTTTAAGGTTTTCCTTTATTTAAAGAGTATATTTTGCATACACAAAAAATGAAAGATATTATTTTTAGTTTTTCCAAAATTTATATTGCTATTTGTAACATACTCCGTACAATTCTTTTATAAGCAGCCATCAAAACCAAGCAATGCTTTACTAGCATCGTAGAAGGTGGTATATAGAATTGTGAATTGTAAGGCAATCACTGAAGAACTCTACCAGATATAGATATGGTGAATATTATGATCCGAGACACCATCACCACTTCAATAATAAATTCATTGCAGGTGAATGAAACAACAGCTAGTAATAATGATGCACCTTTGATGTGTTATGTACGATTTATAAATGGCAAGAACATTGACGGATTGAAAGACGATCCAAGTTAAGGAAACGAATAATGGCACTTAGAATGTACAAGGTATTTCCTTAACACTAAATGAGATTACCCCTGAATTGAAAAAGTTAAACATGGACATTACAGTATTGACTGAAACTAAAAAAGAAACTGCAAAGTTCAGAAACTCTAGCACACTATGACCCTTTCTACTCAGAAATAGCAAAAGACAAAAGAGCTCAACAAGGTGTCTCCATATTTATCCAAAAATCATTAAGAAAGTTCTTGGGAAGCAGTCAACGAACGGCTGATCAAGATGAACTTGAGTGTACATGGCAGTGGCGTGGAAACGCCGCTTTTCTTGTATTTTCTAAAATATAAATACGTATTGTGCTACTATTTTCATATCTTAACGTACTTTGAATTACTTAAAATTCATATTTTATTATAACCGCATTATTTATCTTATTACAAAATTTTATACTACATGTGAAAAACAATGATAATGTTGCCAATGTATATTCGAATATAAATTCGTATGGGCCTATTCCCAGATAGGAAGCTATTTGACTAAATCGATTGTTTTAAGATTTAAAAAGTAAAAAATATTTTATGTTATTTTTATGTACGTTTCTTTACAAAGCTATATTTAATTATAATTTTTGTTTAAGTATATTCATACAATTGGAGAACATTTTATACGTTATGTATATCCACCGCACATCTTATTTGACGAAGTAAGTTTTCATAACCATATAATGAAAACGAAAACATTATTAAAAGTGAAAGACCAATACCTAAATTAAATATAAATACTTAAAAAAAAGTTCAACATTTTCACGATAAAATTTATGAAGACAGAAAATGGCTCTGTGGATGCATAAAAATGCAAAAATTGTTTTGTTCGCCTTACCTACTAATTTCAAATGAAATTAATGTGTGGAATAAGAATGGCTTTGATGAATCAAATAATTTAAGTACAGTTTAAGTCACGAAGCGAAATCACAAGGAACACTCAGAGAAAAGATTATCGTCACTAGCGTTGCTTTCAATAGAAAAAGAGCTTTTAAATACTTTGATGTAATAAACGACTGCAGAAAAAAATCGTCGAATAGAGATATTTTTAGAATTAAAATAAATAAACTGTTTATTTTTGTCATTTCCAGTATCTGTTTATAATTTTTATGAAAACTCAGCTTCCCTATCATCAAATGCCACAGCACACTACTGGTACATGGAAATAAAATTACAATTTTAGCAACATATGGCGTAAACAAGGATTCTCCAGCAAAAAAAAAAAAAAAAAAAAAAAAAAAAAATATATATATATATATATATATATATATATATATATATATATATATATATATATACCATGAACAACTAGCATTCGAAATTCAAAAATAGGAATATCAAGAGAAGTAATCTTAGGAGACACAAATGCAGAAGTACAGAAAGTTAGAAAATATTACGAACCCTCCGACAAGAAAAAACAAAAGATATATTGCCAGTTACGTTACAAAAATGGGACGATCACTTTTCCAACCTATTAACTGAAGACTGACCAGAATATCAACAGCAGAAAACAACCATAAAAATACTCACTACAGCATCACCAATTCGGATGACCAGCAGAAAAATTAAAGAAATTTGCCAATCCTTAAAAACCCGTCTCCAAGACCCGGCAATATTCAGCCGAAATGGTTAACATATGGAAGAGCCAAGTTGTTCAAACACTCAACTACACTTTTTCAAAGGTGTATTCATGAAAGGACTACCCCTGATTTCGACTTCAAGGGTATGTGGAAAGCCGTTAAATAAACGAATTAGTTCCGAGTATCATGATAAGGAAGCTAAAGAACAGGCAGGATTTAAAGCAGGAGATCCACAATAGAGCATTTATTCTTCATCTCTTAGATAATAGATTAAAGAGTGGGCAGACACCAAGAAACTCACCTTGTTTACATCGACCCTAAGAAAACATATGTGGCATTCCACAACAAAAACTTTGGGAATCACTAGAAACTACTAATATAAGTGTCACCTTAATTAAAGACATTCAAAAACTATGTGAAAATAAGTAAAAGTAGGATAGGCCATCTTAAAATGATTTAAAAGCAACAAAGGGCTAAAGCAGGGGTGCTGTTTATCACCGACACTTTTCAAAATTTATATGAAACAGGCACTGGAAATTTGGAAGAGGAAATGTAGAACTATGGGTATATCTCTCAGCGATAAAATGCTGTATAATCTGTTTTGCAGATGATCAGATAGTACTGGCGCACGACTATGAAGATGCAGAATATATGACAGGGAAGTTAAGGGCGTTTCTCGGTGTGACGGCTAAAATTTGAAGCTTCTTTCAGAAATTTTTTTTCGTAACAAAATAAAATATAATGTTTTTAATTTTTTATGTTATTATTGACATCTTAAATTATATAATTTTTTTTAGTTTATTTAATATTTTGTTCATGTTGTTTGCGGCCAAAGTGATCTCCTCAAAAAAAAAAAAGGTGGGCGGGTGGTGGGAAGCACATCTCCATTTGTAATGATCTGTAACAAAACATCCAAATTAATTATTATTCAATAAACATATCTCTATCGGGTTATGTAGGATTAGACATTTATGTAAACAAAAAACAAAATGGCGAACTTATATTTTTATTTTCAAAAATCGTGTTTATTTTCGTTGAAAATCAAGACATCAGTTAGGAAATTATTAATACAAATAACTGATTCTACATGATTCGATAACAATTATATGTAGAACAACGTGTAAAAATTTTAGCCCGATCGGATAGATAGAATTTTGTCTCTGCTTCCCACAAACTGTAAAAAAGTGGTTCCAAGAAAAACTAGTTTAAAGTTTTTGTAACTGATTTTTTTGTAGAAAACTTATACTTACACTAATCAGCTATGCCAGCTGCATACAGTATACCTTCCATTTCTTCAAAAGTTTCATTTTCAGAGCAGGTATCAGGGTACCGAAAGAACAATAGGGCAGGTCAGATCGTTGCAGCTGCCCTGGGTCAAGTGGCAGGCTACTACGACGCGCTCTCTTCTATATGCTATAACTTCGTAAATATTTAGAATTCCAGTTTGAAATTTTTACAGTATACTCTCAATATATTTTACTTCAGAAATATGTAAGAAAAAAAAAAATCGATTTTTTGAAGCCGTCACACTGAGAAACCCCCTTAATAGAAGAATATAAAGGGTAGGACATGGAAGTTAACATTAACAAAACAGAATACATGTGTATCGGCGGAAAACAACAAAAATATAGTGCTGGAAGAACAGCAGCAAGAAATAAAACAATGTAAGAAATATAAATATCTGGGCATGTATATTACGAATGATGGACCAATGGATGAAGCAATTAAACATAGAAACAACGAAGGAAGAAAGGCAATAAGACAACTCAAGAACATATTGTGGGATAGAAATATATCAAAGGAATATAAACACAGAATCTACAATAGCACTGTAAAAAGTATAACCACATATAGTAGTGAGGTGTGGCCATTTAGGGGAAAAAAATATAAAAACTCTTGAGGTAACAGAAATGGACTTTTGGAGACATGCTGCCAAGAAATCAAAATTGGACAGGGTTAGAAATGACAGAATTCTGGAAATCATGGAAGTGAAACATACTATAACGGCAGATAATAGGATGCACGAGAACCTTTTAACTCGCTAAAGCTCAAGACAATTCCAAGATCCTAAAGACTTTTATACCTGAAAATACTTTGGAGAGGGCATTGCTGTCTGTACTGATGGTGCTCATTCGAGGTTTGGCTGTTATAAAGAATTGCAGACACTTATTTGTAACAAAGCCCCTGATGCACCGTTACCCCACTACACACTTCACAGTCCTCACATCAAGCGTCAAAATAGCTGAGGTAAGCATCTGTTTTATGTTAAATTGTAGAACACTTAATTGAACCTGATGACTGAAGATAAAAGAGCAATTTGAAAATATCAACTTAAAACATGCAAAACTAAGTAACAACTCAAATATATTCTAGAAAATATATACCTACCTATACCCGTTACTTTTCCCCATGCTATTTCCATGCATAAATGTGTCATTTTTGGGCCCACTCCTGGAAGCTTACACAAATCTTCTGCTGTTTTAGGTATGTCACAGTTATATTGGTTTTTTAATATTTCTGAAGTTTTTTTTATATATTTCACTTTGGTCTGAAACAAAAAAAAAACATTTATTATATATATATATATATATATATATATATATATATATATATGTATATATGTATATATATATATATATATATATATATATATATATATAGATATATATATATATATGTATATATATATATATATATATATATATATATATATATATATACACATATATATACATATATATACATATATATATATATATATATATATATATATATATATATATATATATATATATATATATATATATATATATATCATTTGTGATACCTTATACATGAATATTAATAAAATTAGGCGTTAAAACTTCTATTTTACTTTAACTAATAATACTATAATAATAAGATACTATATCACAATAATCCAAGTTCTCCACCGTGTATCCTCAAAAGGTAGTAGTGTGGCTGGCCGTGGCTCGGTAGCGTAGAACTTTGCTACTGAGCAGAGGGTCGAAGGTGCAATCCCGCAAGTCGGTCTACTTATTTATTAATTTATTTAAGTATATTTGGCCTGAACACGTACGTAGGTAGTAGTTGTTTGCAGAAATGCAAATAACGTCCGTGGCAGCACTACCGCGTTGTTTAAAAGGTGCCGTGAAATACAAAATGTCTATTAGGGCACGTTGACGAGTATTATGACATCCTCGCCGATATCCTTGGGATATGGAAAAAGGGTAAAATCCCTACTGAGGAGGGGAGGTGAGCGATAAAAACAAAAAATAACCGGTCAAGAGCAAGTTGAACTTGCGCAATTAATGTTCCGTACGTTGATTGCTTTTAAAATAAAAAATTTTGTTACGGTGGTATAAAATGATCAGTGACTTCACAAAACACACCCCAAATGAGTTTTCAACAAAGTTTGTTTCCAATCTTTACTAAAATCTGATGACCTTGAAATTTTTGTTTTTTTTATATACCAGATAAATTATTAAAGGTAATGCACTCGTGATAATTTTCGTTCAATCTACACCCCGTGGAGAATATTCCAGAATTTTTTCAAAATTTTTTGATAAGCACTTTTCGAGATAAGGCGGGGGGACAGCGATTTTTCGCAATTTTTTAAAAATAATATAAAGAAAAGTGGGCGCAAGTATTACATTATATATATATTTTTTACTCGTGTTTTCACAAGCTTTCATTTGACACCACACTCGATGACCTAGTAAACAATTTTTTTTTTCACTTCCGATTTCACCCCCAAAAACTAACCCCTTAAGTCAAAATTTAACTCTCAAAACTACATGGCTCTGATGAGGCCATCAATTCCTATATTATTACCAAATTTCAACTTTCTATGTCAAATAGTTTCGGAGAAAATCGGGTGTGACACGACAGACACCGAAGTGATCTTATAAGTGTTCCGTCCGGAACACTAAAAAAGTTGCTTATTGTTAAACTTTGATAATTACGGAATTAGCTTGAACATCAAATAATAAGCTATTACTATTTTGCTACTATTAACATTTGGGACCTGAAGTTAAATCCTTATTAAAAATGAATGGATCCTAAATTTTGCTTGGAGGTTGTATTAGGCTATCCACATCATTTTCTTTTTTTTTCTTAAGATCATTTATACGAATTTCACGACGAAAGGTAAAAAGGAATACAGTGAATAGGTAAAAACGTATCAGAACCTCTTGTGATCAAAAAATCCTGGAAGTAAAGGATGCTATACACGCTCCGGTATACCTGCACAGGCAACCTGTGCAGGTATACCTCAACAGCTACCCACACACGCAATGGTGAAACTGTGCAGTTCTCGTTTAAAATTATGCCGAAGATGCGGGAGACTGTACTACTAGCCTTTATAGCTCTTCATATAATAAATAATATAAACCACCGAACCACCAAAATAAAAACGTTTTATGCAAACCTGCTCTTTTGAAACCTCACTGAATAAAAAAAAGATAAATACCATTGCGCATTCTTCTGCGCAACTCTGGTACAGGTAAAAATATGTTTTTCCATATTTTACTCAAGTCGCCTGTACAGTTCAAGAAACCTGTACAGGTTTTGCAATACACTCTCCGGTTTACCTGCACAGGTCTACCTGTGCAGGCAAACCTGTCAGGTAAACCGGAGCGTGTGTAGCAGCCATAAGGTGAAATAGCCGCGCATTCAGATGTCCAGGTGTGAGCTAGGAATACGCGAAAAATCTTGTCGAAAGTATGTCCCGAAGATGACAGGTCATCATCGACGCTGATGCGGACTGGACGAACTACTGAATTATTAGCATGTTAGGGGCAATCTTTTACTGTCGAATGATGCAAAAACTTTTAAATAAATACATTTTTTAATGAACAATGCGCGACACGTTTTTACTTGACCGACTGTAATCTGACCCTAAGGAGAAGCCACAATGTGCCTTTTAAAAGCTGATTAAAAGTTTCAACTTTTATATAAAAAAAACTAAACTATGGAAAAGAAAAATGGATGAAATGGGGGCAAAGAAGTTGCAGTTATTGGCTTCCAATGGAGTTGATTTCTCTCAAGGTATGAAAACCATTTTTGGAAAATCACAGCTAGATTGAGAAATGTTTTCAAAAAGCTTATATTGATAAATTTGCATACATTCATTGTCCATTTAATGCCAGAAGGAAATACTATTCAGTTGTTTTGCAACAATACATTGTAAACAAGATTTAGCAGTATGGGAATAATGGAATTTTGGATATCAATAGAACATGACATCTTCCGAATAATAAAGCTCAAAGAATTTTAATACGCAGGTCATATATATTTTTTTAAAATCATTTAGGCAAATTTTAAGACAGAAGATAAAAAGGTAATAGAAGTCAATACTATTTTGATACTATTAACGTTTCTGACCTAATGCAACTTTGAATGAATGCATTCTAAATTTTGCTTTGACCTTGTATTAGGCTGTACAGGGTGGTCCAAATTAGACACTTTTAAAGGTAAACCCCTTTATCTAAAGGAGATAGATGAAAACTGGGGGTGTCTGAGGCTCACTTTTAATGATAAACTCAATGGTGAAAACCGCATATCGATATCTAGTACTGTTTCAGATATACAGGGTGTTTTTCAAAAATCTACATTTTGGAAAAATGTTTGTAATTCTTTTCCTATTGAAAAATTTTTGATTTCTGTAAAAATATTCTCAAAGCACTTTTTCACGTGGATTTCAACAGTGTAAGTTACATTTTTTTACAACTAATATTTTAATAGTTATTAACACAAAAATATATTTTTTAAATAGGATACCCTGTATATTTTTCCTTATCCGAATAGAGCTTTAAATTACCATTCTAAAAATATAGCACAATTTATATTTTGCTTAAATCTACTTCAAAATATAAAGGTTTTCAGTTTTTACGCAAGTTTTAAATGCACATTTTGTGAAGTAGGCTTTAGACGGAGCGGCCATATGGTATAACTCAATTGTTTACTCGTAATTGTCAAATTTTACTTCAGTTATTGAATTGTCAAATAAATCGCAATGAAGTTTGAAAATTACGAAAAATGGGATATGATAGTGTGTTATAGAAACAAAGAAAATTCGGAAGCGGCAAGTAATTCGGTATCCAACCCTTTAAGGCAGAGGTGTCAAACTCAATTTTGCATATATTAAATTTCGAATGTGTAGGCGGGCCAGATTCAAATAAAAAAAATGTACTGAATTATTATAAAACAGGGTAATTATTTTGAGCTCGAGTATCCAGATACCTGACTTCTTGCGATCACGGGCCTTATTGATATGTCCGGGGGCCGGATGCGGCCCGCGGGCCGTATCTTTGACATCCCTGCTTTAAGGATATACTATATTCGCTCGATTGCGACATAACCTAGTTAATAGTGGCCAGTTTGAAAAGAAACGACCCAAAAATTACGCATCAAACAGGGATAAGGAGTTAGAAGAAATAGTAGTTTTAGGAACTTCAACCCGACAGTTAAAAGAATCCAGTGGACTACCAAGAACTAACGTAAGTCGTACTTTGAAGAAGCACAAACTCAGGCCATATAGGACAAGAAAAGGTTATTACCTTAGAGACGGAGATTTTCAACGGCATATGGATTTTTGCCAATGGTTTCTGGAGAATTGTAACCATGTTCCGAATTTTTCATTAAATTGCATTGGTTGCATGTAAGCAATGCAGGTATTTTTAACCATTACAATTCCTATATGTGAGCACAAGAAAATCCTCATTTAGTTGTGGAGCAAAGAAATCAAGGCAGATTTGAATTTAATGTGTGGGCAGGAATTTTTAGAGGCAGGATTATAGGTCCATTTATTTATGAAGGAACACTCACCTCTCAGAAATATTTAGAAATTTTAAGGCAGCAAATAGAACCTCTTGTTGATGAACTGCCGTTATTGGACCTTAGACATATATTTTTTTCAACACGACGGGGCACCCCTCATAACGCTGCAGTTATCAGTAATTTTTTATCGGCCAATTTCGACAATAACTGGATAGTCAACCAAGGTCCGAACCGTTGGCCGGCAAAGTCACCAGATTTAACACCCATGGACTTTTATCTCTGGGGAAAATTGAAAGACCTAATTTTTAAATTGCCGACAAACACCAGGCAAGAGTTAGAAGTCGCAGTGATACAAAGTTTTACAGCTCTCACTCCTCTTGAACTAATCAACTCGGTAAGAAGTGTCCAGGAAAGGTGCCACCTATGTGTAAATGAAAGTGGCCGACATTTCGAACATCTCTTATAGAAAATTGTTTTGTTTTAGTTTGCTCTACTCGGAATAAATTGTTTTATTGTTGTTTTGCTTTATTCTCTACATAGTTCAAAGTACTATAGCATTTAGTAAATTTCATTGTAGTTATGACTCTCAGAGTTACTTCTGGGAATTTTTTTACCATTTGACTGCTATCGGTAAACAATTGATATTGCCGCTCCGTCCAAAGCCTACTTCACAAAATGTGCATTTAAAATTCGCGTAAAAAACTGAAAATCTTTATATTTTGAAGTAGATTTAAGCAAAATATAAAGTATGCTATATTTTTAGAATGGTAATTTAAAGCTCTATTCGAATAAGGAAAAATATACAGGGTATCCCATTTAAAAAATATATTTTTGTGTTAATAACTATTAAAATATTAGTTGTAAAAAAATGTAACTTACATTGTTGAAATCCACGTGCAAAAGTGCTTTGAGAATGTTTTTACAGAAACCAAAAATTTTCAATAGGAAAAGAATTACAAACATTTTTCCAAAATGCAGATTTTTGAAAAACACCCTATATATCTGAAACGGTACTAGATATCGATATACGGTTTTCACCATTGAGTTTATCATAAAAATTGAACCTCAGACACCGGCATCAGTTTTCGTCTATCTCCTTTAGATAAAGGAGTTTACCTTTAAAAGTGTCTAATTTGGACCACCCTGTACATGTCATGTTGTTCTTTCTTTTTTTTTTCTGACCGTTGTTTCGACAAATTTTATGGCAGAAGGTAAAAGAAATAACAGTGGATAGATAACCACATATAAGAAGTTCTTAAAATCAAAAAATTTTAAAATGTAAATAGTCTCGCATTCAGATCGCTAGGTAGATTCAGGAGTCTCATTATGCAGAGATCAAATTTATAAAGTAAATTTTTACACATATGAGGTTTAAACTCATATACTGAATATCTACAACTGCAATCGGATAAATCTCGTAAAACCAAAGACAGTTCATCACCTAGGTTGGTCAACTGTATCATATGCAAGATATGACCTTAAAATGAATTATTAAAAATATCTACGTGATAAATCACGTAGATATTTTTCACTAATCTTTTTTATCTTCTTTTGACCACCAAGATTTACACTATCACTATAAATCCTCTGTTGGATTTTTATGATTATAAACTTATTTTAACATCAAGTGATATACTTGCTAGGGATCTAGAAGCCTTTAAGTTGAGCAAAATTTGTGAGTATAAATCTGCCAAATTGGACAAACTTCTGAAATAATTTCAAATTTTCCTTTGGCTAAGAATTTGTTTCACCTCTAATGACTCATGGGATTGCACTCATCTAATTGTACTGAGAAGGTTTCTGATGTTATCTTGGCTTGCTTGAAAACTTACATTCCTCTTTTGAAGAAATGCCCTAATGGCAAACCTTGGTGTAATTGAAGATACAAGGAAACTGTTGCTTAGTCTAGTCATCTTAAACAGTGACATAATCAGAGTATTAAAAACAAATGTTTCAAGATTTCCAGCACCTTGGTCGCTAAAGCAGTGACTTACAATTTCAGTAACTGAACTATACCACCATTATAGGGTCAGAAAATACTATCTGTTGAGAAAGCCAACTTGTTAGTTGAACTCTGCTTCACATTCTACTGCCATTTTCAGGAAAAAATACTACAAACTACCCCCTATGTGCAATGAAAAAATGCCCAATACTGTTTTCAGATGTATCATAAAACTTATCTTAATGAAGTTAGATACCAAATAAACTTTCAGCATTGATTAAATACCTATCGTTGAACCCAAAAAATATGCCAAGAAACTAATACAGATTTGCTGAATATTCTCTTCCTGGTGAAAATGCACTTAATTTATACTGATACCTATAAAAGGCAAAAAGACCATGTCAAACAATTACTGACCAATTGCATTTTCAGTATTTTCAAAGGTTGTGAAAAAAGCTATCAATTATTATATTTAAAAATATTTAGAAAGATTAGCGACCACCAATATGACTTGTAAGAAAAGATTAATAGATCTTTTCACCAATCTCACACATTTTTTAGAACAATGCAAATTAAATATATCCAAGACAGACCATGTGTAGTATAATTGGTTGTTGGCTAAGCTGCGCTTTCATTGTACATCTAAAAGGTTTTGTTTCATGTTTGATCCAGGTTACTTTAGATTTTTTGACAGTTGATAGACTTCTTTCTGACACCTTCACTAACAATGCCGGTGTACTTGAGGACTTCATAGTGATTCCTACTTTCTTCTTTGAATTAACAATTTGCTGGAAAAACCCAATCTATTCCAAAATATCTATAGCTTTACTGATGATGTCTGTTTGATTCTTCATTTAGATAGCTACCTACCCATGCAAATATCCACAATAGGAAGTTATACAATTTAACAAAGACCTGGAAGGATGACAGTAACTAGTAAAATTTATTGCTACAAAAATATCTGCAGCAGCTTTTTAAAAAATATAAAGTTACAGCACTAGCTCTATTTGTCAAAATTTGTCTCTGCATTTGCTAGATTATATCGGGAAGGGAACTATGTGTCTTATTAGGCCCCCAAAACTTACTAAAAACTTAAGATTTTTTAGATGACAAAGAAAAGTTAAAGATCTAAGTCTGTTGTATACAGTATAAATACATTTATGGAAAACATTCACTAGATGTAGTTTTCCCTTGATTCCTCACAAAGCAATGCAGACTATAAAAAAACATATCATACTAGTATAACAAACACATCCTTATAAACTTAAGAATGAAAACTGATACCCTTGCCTCACTTCAGGTTTGACAAAAAAATGAGGTTGTGATATTTCACAGTGTTGCTAAATTATAATACTATAAAAATTCATTAATATATCACTTGCAGCTAACAAAGTTAATTTCTCTGTGGTTATAGTATTACTTTAAATTAAATAAAAAAATATCAATAGAAGAAAATAGCAAAATGTTTCAATACAGTAATTCTATGCATTATTAATGACTTTAGAGGTGTAATATTTAAACTCATTCTGTTTATCATTTATGACTTTAATTTGAATTTATTATATATATTAATTACTTTTATTAAAGTTCTTTTGTTTTATTGATAAAAATCGTACAAATACTTACTTTCCAAAATCCAACAGGTATTATTAGTTTCCCTAACTCTTCATCGGAAATGGCTAAAATATTATCAACTGTACAGCCATATTCCCTTAATCTCAACATTGCAGCATGTGTTATATTATCTTTTGTTTGGCTACTCAACATTAAGGTTAAGAGTGCTTGATACCTTATGACCTTAAAATTAACAAAAAAAAAAACTAAAATAATATGTAATAACTACTATAAGATTACTGGTGATTACTTAAGAGCCCATTTAAAGTTGCACTAAGCTCTAGCATACATTATCCTAAACACTTACTTCTGGCTTTGCATTTGGATCATAGCATTTATTATATCCCATAGAATCAACGGGAGCATCAAAATTTTTACGCATTTCTCTTAAATTCTTAATAACAGTCTCCCAATTTTTAGGTAGAAATTTGCTGTCCTTACTGGCAATTTCTGGAGGATCATATTCTATTTTAATGTGCTCTCTTTTTAAATTTTTTGTTTCCTCTTCAGCTACAAGTGCATTTTCCAAAGCAAATTGATGTGCTTCTTGATTCTCTTCTCTACTTTTTGGTAATTCTGTATATTTTTTTGAATGATGTAATTTATTTTTGGGCTTATAACTAAATTCTGCTAAATCAATTTTGTTCTCATTTGCACAGCTTTCATTTTTTACCGAGCTTCTAGTCACTCTTTTGAGTTTCTGAGAATATTTTTTATTCATAATAACACGAGAAATCAACACATACAAACTAAAACAAGACCTGTCTCAAAATTTCAATTGCAAAATAAAAAAGAGTTATGATATGTTTTCCTATTCTCGTTTGTAATTACCGTGAACATCATTTTAAAACACTGTAAACAAACCTGGTCGAGATTATGTTTATAGCAACTAGTAGGTATTTGGCGGGATTGTCTAGTCTAATTGGTACTATTAATTTCGCCAAATTCTGATTGTTAGGTACATCTTCTTCCCGCTCTTTTGTTTTTAGTGGTTTTAAATGGTGTCACAGAAAAAAACATTAATAACTCTCCTTTATCTATAGTGTTTTTCTTAATTATAATGAAAACTAACCCAAATCCTTTACCCATGTACTTAATTATAAACGATTATAAGCGTCTTAAAGCAGCGACCGGATTCCAATTTGCTATCCGATATCGAAGTTGTCGATTTCGTAAAGATCAGCGATTCTCATGTCAAAGTGAAGTCGCACGAGTTAAATGCATAGAGATATTAGAAAAGAGGAGAGAAAGTATATAGCCTGCTATAAGCGAAAACATATACTGTTATTTAGTCGTTAAAAAGAGAAGGAAATAATATGAGTCAATTTTTCTTACTTTGCGCTTGAGCGCTGAATTCCGGCGCCGGCGATTTAAAAAAGCATCATGTGACTATTCGACGATATGTTTTGTTTCGGTTTATTTATTTAAGTAGTTTTTGAATTGATTTGATAAAATATTTACAAAATGGTTGTTGTTGTTGCAAATTTGGCTCGGCATATAGAGTTGCCATTTTCCAGCACTATTCGGTGTAATGACCTATTGTCTGGCTCGTAGCCATAAGGGCACTACTATTGGCTAATTTAACGAAAATACTGGTTTGAGAATGGTTAAAGACAACACGGGAACAACTATAACGAACACAAGAATGAGTTAGAATGAAAAAAAAAATAAAGAAAGGAAACTACTCACTTGAATACATTGTGCGTTGACTATTTCCTACTTATTGTTCCTAAACTCCGATACCATTGCTTATTATTATTATTTTTTTATTTTTTAAATTTTGATTTTGTGCTAACTGACATATTTGTTGATCAATCTGATTGCATTGACGTTTAAATTAAAAATAATAAATACCATGCTTAATGGAAGTGCATAGCCCTATCTATGAGGTTATCTTTATTCGGATATAAACTTCTAATATTCCATTGCATAATTTTTAATTTGTTATGAGTATTATTTCTATGGGTATGATTGAATATGTTAGAATAGTTTATTGCTTGCTGAATCATTGTGTTTTTTTCGGCTGAAATATTATTTTTTTAATCCTTGATTTTGGGTCTGAATTTAGATTATTATAAAAAGTTTGAAATGTGTCTATTTTAACATGATTATACTGGGCACTGCTAGGCGAGCTAAGGTTCTGCGACATATTGCTGAGAACGTTGTTATCATCAGATTTATCAGAATCGACGACGGGCGAAAGGTTGTATTGACCGACAACTGTGGTAGATCTACCGTTCAGGTTAATTAGATTCAACTGATGCGCCTCTTTGTTGTATCCTTTGTCTATAATCCTTTTTTATTATTGTCAACTAGCGCTTGCTGGTAGGATTTTTTCGCGTTATTATGAAAATCTACCACCCTTCTTTCATTGGGCGCGATTTTGTTATTGCTTGTCGGATTCTAGAAGGAATCGATTGTTTTGCAAAAGTGGGAAGTTGGTTGAATGAAAATGGTTTCTCGAAGCTGATTTGGGAATCGGAGCAGCCGCATCAATATAGGTGAGGTTTTCGAAGGCCATTAGACGTCTGATCTATTTTTGCCTCATAAATTCTGGGCACGATTTATTGGTAGATTATGTTCCGAGCTTTCGCAATTCATGCATTTGATCGCGCATAAATAAATACGATTACAAATTACAAAAAAATAAGTTCACTCAGGGCCCTGATAAGGTCCCTTGTTTTATTATTAAGGACTGCGCGCAAGCCTTGTTGAGGCCCTTGTCTTTCATCTATAACTTATCCCTGAAATCTAACACTTTTCCTGAAATCTGGAAAACAGCAAGAATTACACCTGTATTCAAGAAGGGCGATACTAGTATCATTTCCAACTACAGGCCTTTGTCAATATTGTCACCATTTGCTAAAGTGTTTGAAATGGCAATATATGATTCATTGCAGATTAAGGGACGTTTGACGCAGGCTCAACATGGTTTCTTTGGCAGCCGCAGCACGGTCAGCAATTTGGCTTCCTTTGCGCAATTCACGGGGAAAGCCCTTGAAGATCGTCAGCAGGTCGACGCTATCTACACAGACTTCACGAGGGCATTTGATCCTATTGATCATTTCATTCTAGCACGTAAACTGGCTAGTATGGGGTTCCACAATGATTTGATATCATTCCTTCGGTCATATCTACATAATCGTATTCAATATGTTGATATCCGAGGACATCATTCATTTCAATTCGTAACTACTAGCGGCGCTCCACAAGGTAGTAACCTCTCACCATTGTTGTTCTCAATTTTCATAAATGATATTGTGGAGTCCATTGCTAGTAGCACACTCTTATTTGCTGATGATCTTAAACTGTTCCGGGTAATTCATGACATTAACGATTGTATTATACTTCAGAAAGACATACATACTATCGAAAATTGGTGTGCTATCAACAAGTTGACCTTGAATCACGGGAAATGTTTTGTTATGTCGTTCTCCAACCAACTGAACCCCACTCATTATGAGTATCTCTTGGATAAAGCGATTATAAATCGTCGCTATACTTTCAGGGACCTGGGAGTGGTGTTTGATACCCGATTGTCATTTGCCGATCACATTGATCGTGTTTGTGGAGAAGCGTTGAAGATGCTTGGATTTATTTTTCGCAATTCAAGGGGGTTGGTAGATATAGGGTCCCTCAAAATGCTGTACTTTGGTATGTGCGATCTAAGTTGGAATACGGCGCAGTGATTTGGCACCCAATCTATCACAAATACATTGATAGAATAGAGAACATACAGAGAAAGTTCCTTAAGTTCCCGTGCTTCAGAGATGGCGGTACTTACCCTCCTA
Organism: Pachyrhynchus sulphureomaculatus; assembly: GCA_019049505.1. NCBI lineage: Eukaryota > Metazoa > Arthropoda > Insecta > Coleoptera > Curculionidae > Pachyrhynchus > Pachyrhynchus sulphureomaculatus. The sequence continues at coordinate 162,312,554 of CM032447.1, read as the reverse complement.
GAGGTATAGAAAGCAAGATCTTGTTAGCGTGTTTCAACATGCCATCGTTGATGAATCGCAGGATTTACTTGCTGGTTCAATTTTTGTTCAAGATATGTAAATCCTTTATTGATTGCCCTGACCTGCTTTCCCAAATTAACTTTCATGTGTCGTCTCGACTTACCAGATTTCCTCATGTTTTTTGCTTGAGTACACCAAGAACTAATATTTTAATGAAGACTCCTTTGTATCAATCCATGAATATTTTCAATGTGGTTTGTAGCGATTTCGATATGCATAATTTAACTCATGCTCAGTTTACTAAATTGATGAAGACTAAGGTTCTTGATGCTCGGTGGACGTGTCCACATTTTTGAACGGTATATACGGGTTATATTAATTGTTGTTATATTTATTTAAGCAACTATTGTAATTTTCTTTTTTTTCTTTTCTTTGTAATTTACACATTTGTCTTGTAAATGGATATTGTATCTGTTAGACAATAAAGATTATTATTATTACTATTTAATTCAGACTCAAGAGCGTGACTTTCTTCGCCACCACAGTTAAAGTATTTAAGCTTACTTTTACAGATATACATAGACATGTATGGCCAAATTTAAGACATTTAAAGCATTGAGTAACAGGTGATATGTGCGGCGTCACAGGTTTTTTCTATCCTATATATCCTTATAAGTTCGGGTAAAAATACACCCTCAAATGTGATCAAAATAGAGTTAATTGGCTCGTAAGAAACCTTTTGTTCATCTTTAGATACGACTTTTCTATTTAACCTTGTTATATTAATAATCTTAACTGGCGCATCATATTTGTTAAGAATTTCTTCGAGAGTTATACTTTTGTGAATACCCCTCACGATACCCTTACAAGTTGTATAATTGTACGGGATATACATATTATAACCCTTATCAATTAAGGTTTGATCTCTTACAAAATTATTAGCTGAAATATAATCCGTTAATTCAATACTAACCCTGTACCGTCCTTTAGTATTAATTTTTTTAATATTGATTAAATTTAATTGACATATTTCCCTAGCTATTCTTAAATCATTAAATTTGCCACTGAAAAGGCCTGTTTTTTCAGTGGCTTCGACAAAAATTATAAATGGGCCGGGATCTTAATTTCTGTAAAAAATCTGTTTTTTATTTTTTTCTGCTATCGTATCTTTACTATCGGAAGTCGCCATTTTATTATTTTTTTTAAAATTTGTTTATAAATTAAACTAGCACAATGACACTACCAGCAAATATGCGTAGCAATCACGACGGGGTCGGGATCGCGAATGTACAAAATGGTTAGAATTTGCATTCTGTGCAAAAAGAACTCCTACTAATCATCTGTAAGTATTTATATTAAATTTATAAGGATATACAAGCTGTATAAAGTGTTTATTTAGTTGTCGGGTAATTTTTTCGCTTTAAGATGTCATTTTATATTTAGTGGAGAAGTCATTACTTTAAACGATATTTAAAAAATTTATTCACATTTTCAGAAATATATTCGTTTTTTTACTCAATCAGAAAAAACTAAAACCTAACTAGATATTTAATTTTTAAATGTTTCAGAATCTTCGATATACTCAGATAAAATAAGTGAGTTTCGGTTGGAATATACATATTGTATGCGTTAATGTAATATAATATAATTGTATGCGTTAATATAATTTGTTACTTTTATTCATATGTCAGAGTTGTTCCATGTGCAAAGTAGTATTGTACAATAAACAAATTTAAAAAAAAAAAACGTTATTAATATACATTAATTTATTCATCGTTTAAAATCCTTCCCTACTTTTATTCCTATGTAAACATTACCCGTGCGAAAATGTTACTCGTATTTAACTCAGAGCGAGCGAAGAACAAAGGATTTTCTTTGTTCTTCGTTGGCTCATTCTCGCACGGATACGCACTTTAACTTAGTATTGTGGGCGTGTGTGCCGAGTAAGAGAAACAAAATGACTCATATTATTTCTTTCTCTTTCTATGAGCACCATCTTCTCGCGAGAACTTACCTCCTCTATTCTAATGTCTTTATGGTTGAATGACATTA
>CM032447.1:162223002-162305502 GCA_019049505.1 Pachyrhynchus sulphureomaculatus | reverse complement strand
CAAATATTGCCAATCGTTAATGATATTTTTGAAAAATATTGTCACACTCCCTATGCTTCACACGTTACAAATTTAAATATGCATCCATATTTCGGCCATCTTAATAATAATCATACTAGGCTCCGCCTACAGGTAACATCCCAATTTGGGATCTTACCTATTCAATACGACATTTCACGGCTTTTTCAGAAATTAAACTTAAGGTGGATTTTTAAATCTGTCATAAGCGCCTATGTAAATTAATACTACAAATTTTCTTAAAAACGAACACCGACATTTTTGCTTTTCGTGGAAAATCAAAAAAAAAAAACTTTTATGCTGTATTTACAATTGTAAAAGTCGTCAGCAAAAGGATTTAAATGTAATTTTTCATGGATTTTTCAAACGCGAATAAGGATTATGTAAATATCACTAATTCATTTGGGCAAGTGGAAAAAGTTGACAGACTAAAAGTGTGGAAATAAGTTTTCCGAATTTAACGAAAAATCCCAATTAATACTAAAGTGTGTTCTAAACATTTTAAAAAAGAAAATAGAATATTACATTCTTCCAGGTAAGTAAAATTATTTATTCTTGAACAGTCATTTGTATTTTTTTGTAATCTGTGTACGTGTGTCAAACAAAAATTCCTTATTAGATAAAATTTTCAGATTATGTTATTAATTTTCATACAAAAAAACTGAAATGTAAATAGTAAACATTTATAGGTTAGAATTTTACGGGTGACAATACAAAAGAGTTGCGAGGATATATTTGCTTTTTTCACCTTTACCGACTTTACAAGAGTATTTCATACGTAAAATTTCCCCTGTTTTTCTGTTGAATGTGCCATTTATCTTAAACACTACTGTCCGCAATTGGGCCGTGGATATACATGCTGCATGAATTTTCGTTATGTTGGGCGCGACAGTTTTATCATCGATTATTCCACACCCAAGGAAAAGATTTGACTTTAAAAGTTTTTCACGGAGTGTGAAATTCCTTTGGAGAGGATTTGACCATTTGCAAATATTGCCAATCGTTAATAATATTTTTGAAAAACATTGTCATACTCCCTATTCTTCACACGTTAAAAATTTAAATCTGCACCCATATTTCGGCCATCTTAATAATAATCATTAGTAGGCTCCGCCCACAGGTAACATCTCAATTTGGGATCTTACCTATTCAATACGACATCTCACGGCTTTTTCAGAAATTAAACTTAAGGTGGATTTTTAAATCTGTCATAAGCGTCTATGTAAATTAATATTACAAATTTTCTTAAAAACGAACAACAAAATTTTTGCTTTTCGTGAAAAATCAAAAACAACTTTTATGCTGTGTTTACAATTGTGAAAGTCGCTGGCAAAAGGATTTAAATGTAGTTTTTCATGGATTTTCAAACGCAAATGAGGATTATGTAAATATTACCGATCCATTTGGGCAAGTGGAAAAAGTTGACAGACTGAAATTGTGGAAAAAAAGTTCTCCGAATTACTAACGGTGAAGTTTCCTCTAAACATTTTACAGCTGACGCTGTCTCCCTTCCCTCAACCTCGTGTTCCATTCTCTTCGATCTTCCCAGTCTCCTTCCTGTAACCCTCTGTTTTCCATTATATATATATATATATATATATATATATATATATATATATATATATATATATATATATATATATATATATATATATATATATATATATATATATATGGCTGAGATATGGGTGCCGATTTAAATTTGTAACGTGTGAAGCATAGGGAGAAAGACTTTTAAAATCAAATCTTTTCCTGGGGTGTGGAATAATCGATGACAAAACTGTCGCTACCAACTAGCATATATCTACGGCTCAATTGCGAACAGTAGTGTTTGAAATAAATGTCACATTCAACAGTAGAACAGCGGAAATTTTATGTATGAAATGCTCTTGTAAAGTCAGTGAAGGTGAAAAATGCAAACCTATTCTCACAACTTTTTTGTATCGTTAACAGTAAGACTGCAACCTATAAATGTCAAATATTTACATTTCAATTTTTCGTATGAAAATTAATTTTTTGCAATGATTGTAGTAACGAGCTAAGTGTTTTAACCTGCATTGATATCAAATGTGCCTGGAAAGTAAAACGTCAAGAGGTATTGAAAACATTCAAATCGGAAAAATCTTAACTGGTTTCAAATCAAATGCCAATTTACTTCAGAGTATTTATGACTTTGAATGAATACAATTGAGATAATATTTTATCAAAATAAAATCTGAAAAATGTTATCTAATAAGGAATTTTTGTTTAACGCACGTACACAAATTACAAGAAAAACAAATGACTGTTAAAGAATAAATAATTTTACTTACTTGGAAGAATGTAATCTTCTTTTTTAAAATGTTTAGAGGAAACTTCACCGTTAGTAATTCGGAGAACTTTTTTCCACAATTTCAGTCTGTCAACTTTTTCCACTTGCCCAAATGAATCGGTAATATTTACATAATCCTCATTTGCGTTTGAAAATCCATGAAAAACTACATTTAAATCCTTTTGCCAGCGACTTTCACAATTGTAAACACAGCATAAAAGTTGTTTTTGATTTTTCACGAAAAGCAAAAATTTTGTTGTTCGTTTTTAAGAAAATTTGTAATATTAATTTACATAGACGCTTATGACAGATTTAAAAATCCACCTTAAGTTTAATTTCTGAAAAAGCCGTGAGATGTCGTATTGAATAGGTAAGATCCCAAATTGAGATGTTACCTGTGGGCTGAGCCTACTAATGATTATTATTAAGATGGCCGAAATATGGGTGCAGATTTAAATTTTTAACGTGTGAAGCATAGGGAGTATGACAATGTTTTTCAAAAATATTATTAACGATTGGCAATATTTGCAAATGGGCAAATCCTCTCCAAAGGAATTTCACACTCCGTGAAAAACTTTTAAAGTCAAATCTTTCCTTGGGTGTGGAATAATCGATGATAAAACTGTCGCGCCCAACATAACGAAAATTCATGCAGCATGTATATCCACGGCCCAATTGCGGACAGTAGTGTTTAAGATAAATGGCACATTCAACAGAAAAACAGGGGAAATTTTACGTATGAAATACTCTTGTAAAGTCGGTAAAGGTGAAAAGAGCAAATATATCCTCGCAACTCTTTTGTATTGTCACCCGTAAAATTCTAACCTATTAATGTTTACTATTTACATTTCAGTTTATGTATGAAAATTAATAATATAATCTGAAAATTTTATCTAATAAGGAATTTTTGTTTGACACACGTACACAGATTACAAAAAAATACAAATGACTGTTCAAGAATAAATAATTTTACTTACCTGGAAGAATGTAATATTCTATTTTTCTTTTTTAAAATGTTTAGAACACACTTTAGTATTAATTGGGATTTTTCGTTAAATTCGGAAAACTTATTTCCACACTTTTAGTCTGTCAACTTTTTCCACTTGCCCAAATGAATTAGTGATATTTACATAATCCTTATTCGCGTTTGAAAAATCCATGAAAAATTACATTTAAATCCTTTTGCTGACGACTTTTACAATTGTAAATACAGCATAAAAGTTTTTTTTTTTGATTTTCCACGAAAAGCAAAAATGTCGGTGTTCGTTTTTAAGAAAATTTGTAGTATTAATTTACATAGGCGCTTATGACAGATTTAAAAATCCACCTTAAGTTTAATTTCTGAAAAAGCCGTGAAATGTCGTATTGAATAGGTAAGATCCCAAATTGGGATGTTACCTGTAGGCGGAGCCTACTATGATTATTATTAAGATGGCCGAAATATGGATGCATATTTAAATTTGTAACGTGTGAAGCATAGGGAGTGTGACAATATTTTTCAAAAATATCATTAACGATTGGCAATATTTGCAAATGGGCCGGTACAAATCCTACCCAAAGGAATTTCACACTCAGTAAAAAACGTTTAAAATCAAATCTTTTCCTTGGGTGTGGAATAATCGATGGCAAAACTGTCGCGCCCAACATAACGAAAATTCATGCAGCATGTATATCTCCTTCCTGTAACCCTCTGTTTTCCATTGCCTCATCGACGTCATCCCGCCATGAGCGTCTAGGTCTTCCCCTCTTTTTTCTTCCAATTGGACTCCATTCTGTGATTTTCTTAATCCACCTTCTGTTGTCGCTTCTCCTTACGTGACCATACCATTTCAATCGTTTTTCGTCTATGGCATGTACTGCGTCTTTTGTTATTCCCATTCGCGCTCTTATTTCCTCGTTCCTAATCCTATCAGTCCGGGTTACCCTACAACACCTTCTCCAACATTCCATCTCTACCGCGTTTATTTTTGATTTATATTTCTTGTTAATGGTCCATGTTTCTGACCCGTATGTCATGATACTTTCAATGATTGTTCTGCATATTCTGACTTTGCTTTCGTTATGTGCTTATCACATAATATTGAGTTTAACTGTCTGATGCAGGTTCTCGTTTGTCCCAGTCTCGATTTCATTTCTTCTTCGGATGTTGCTTCTCTTGTTATTATGGTGCCCAGGTATTTAAATTTTCTAGTTCTTTTAATTGTTACGTTCTCTACAATTTCTAGATCTTCTATTTCTCCTGTTTTAGTTGTTAGGTATTCCGTCTTATTAAAGTTTATGTCTAGCCCAGCTTTGTCATACTCTTCCTTCAGTTTCCTCACCATATAGCTGAAATCTTCTTCGTCCTGTGCCATGACGATTTGGTCATCTGCGAAACTCAAGCTGTATAAGTAGTCTCTTACTGGGACTCCCATACTTTGACATTTATTCTTCCAGTTTTTTAAAGTCTGTTCCAGGTAGATTTTAAACAGTGTCGGAGAGGTTGTACACCCTTGTAGTAGTCCTTTCGTTGTTCTAATTTTGGCCCCTAACTTATTACCAATTTTTACTCTGTTAATATTATTTCTATATATCGCTTTTACTGCTTTTATTAATACTTTGTCGATTTCCATGTTTGACATGTGACAGGTGACTTCTAGCGAGTGAATCGTAAGCGTTTCTTATATCGATGAAAGCTAGGTGGATTTCTCTGTTTTTGGCTAGTTTCTTTTCCATCAGTTGCTTGACCGTATATATGTGATCAATACAGGACTTCTTCTTCTAGTTCTTCTCTTTATTTATTAATCTTTTCGTTTCTCTATTTTTCTCTTTATACCTTCTTAAGTCCTCCTCTGACTTGGTGTTCATCCATTTCTCATAGAGTTTCTTCTTTTCCCCGTTGACATTTTTCGTTGTTTCATTAATAGTGTCAATGCGTTTTTTGTTTTCCCTGTCGTCTTCTCCTAAGGCTTCGTAGGCGGCTTCCTTAACACTTTCTTTGACGTGGTCGTATGTTTCTTCTAAACTGTCATACTCAAACTCTGTTAATTTTTCATCTAGTCTACTCTTGTAAGGATCTCTTATTGTCTCATCCTGCAACAGTTGTATTTTGAATTTCTTAATTACTTCCGTATACTCTAAATTGTCATCTTTTTACATCTTTTTTTTCTTTTGACGCTTTATACCATGGAAACTGCAGTTTTGCTAACAATAACCTGTGGTCGGTTCCACATTCTGCACCTCTACGGACCCTTACATCTGTGATTTTAATTGTGGTGTCATTCTTAATTATTATATAGTCTATTATGGATTGTAGCTTCCGAGTTGGCTGTATCCACGTATATTTGGATCTCCTTATGTTTATAGAACCCATTAGTAATTCTCAAGTTATTCAGTTCGCATACTTCGATCAATCTTTCTCCGTTCTCGTTCTTGGCCTCTTCTCCATGCCTTCCCACAGTGTTATCATTTATCTTTCTGCCAGTCCTACCATTGAGATCCCCGGCTATTATCACTTCTTGTGTTTTCCTTACTTTTCTTAATTCTTCTTTAGTCATTCTAAAAATTCTTCTTTTTCTCTACTAGGGCTATCCTCTATAGGGCCATATACTCCGATGATTACAATTTCTCTTCCGAAACATGACATATTTACTTTTAGTAATCGCAGTGTTAGGGGTTCCCATGATGTTATACTTCTTTTCCATTTCTTCTTTATTAGCACGTCTACTCCAGCTTTCGCTCTTTGTTCTTTTCCGACTCCACTCCGGCAATGCACGACTTTTCTCTGTTTAAATTCTTGGATTACTTCTGCCTCCTTTATCCTCCATCCTTGTATATTCCACGTTCCGATAGTTAAGCTTCTCTTGGCTTCATTCTTCTTACTTTGGTTGAGATGTAAGCTTGGATTTACCGTCTGTCTCATAGTAGAACTGCCCCCCCGTATCCAATGGGGCTCCCTTCTTCGAAGGTGTGGGATTACCACCCGGGAATATAGATTCTTTCGTTTCATTCTACCATTAAACTTTAGCAATTCCATCTTCTTGTTTTCGTGTGCTAGGCTGCTAAAACCTAACGCCACAACCCTTCTCCTTTACCCGGGCTCAGCTATATTAATAATAATCATAGTAGGCTCCGCCCACAGGTAAAATCTCAATATTTTGCTAATGAGTAGAGCAGCACCGACTTACAACTCTAGTTCATGCAAGTCTTTACCTGGACAACGTTTTAAGGACCTACAATGTAATCTTGATTGAGAAGGTAGTGCGGCATATATAGTGTTATCAATCTGAGACAATTGACTGATAAAAAGTAATCGTCATAATCTAGGACCTGATTATGAACTATGTCGAGATAGTGAATGGCTTGAAAAGGTCCTTTCCAAATGTTTGTTCCATTGACGATAATTTTGCCTGTCTTTCTGCTAACAACTCTGAAATACGATCTGGATCGGAATTCCGTACCCTCCTTCCTTCCTCTCATTCCACAAAATCATGAAATGAAATTTTATTAATTTATACTTACATGGAAATTGAAAAGGCGTAAAAACGATACGCTGTTTTTAAACACCAAAAGCGGGTTTACATAACCTCCAACGAACGGCTGGTATTGAGGGTTATTCTTATAAAGTTGCCCACCGCTCCAAATTTTCGGCACACTCTTCATAAAGGCCAATGGGAAATACTATCGGAGAATGGAATACGAAATATCAGATTGGTTATCGATTCGAGCAATCTAAAATGGAATTGTAACCGGAATTGTGTTTTCTATTCAGAGTCAGAGTGATCAAAGCCAGCTTTTTAGAATCTACTTAATTTAAAAAAGAAGAGCTGTCAACAATTTCTATTTCTTCTGCTATAAAATTATATTTTCCAGAACGTCAAGAATATTTAAAATTCGTATCCCAAGAAAATTGAGAATATCTATTGTTTTATTTTTTTTTTAATTGAAAGGATTTTTTAAAAATAAAAATGGTTGATTATAGCAAGTGGAAGCATATTGAGGTAAAGTATCTACCTATTAAAAAATTATTTTTCCAAAAAAATTTGAAAAGTAAAATATTGGTGTTCTGAAATTTCTTTATAGATTGAAAGGAAAACTGCTTGTAGAGGTCAAATCATGAATTAAATTACGTTTTGGCCGTTATGTATCTGTTGTGTTAAAATCTGTAATAGTTGCTTATTATTATTATTACACCTGTCCTATCTAATTTAATATACATTCTACATGAACCCAATTGTGTGAGTCAGTTTTGTCAGACAAAATACTTCCCTCCTTGCTTAATTGCAGATTTTTTAATTAATTCCATTTTTACATTGATGTAAATTTTATATAGTTTTATTTAAAATTATGATAGATTTGTGACCTAATGTGACATCAAGGAAGATTTTAAAAAATCACGGAATTTCTATATATAGCTTAATTATGTTATGTGTAATATGCATTATAATATTTTGAGATGTAATGTAACAATATTTAAACAGAGTTTTTTAAGTTCAATTTTTTTAGAGCTCCATAAAATAAAAAAAAAGTTTTTTTATGATTCGTAATACGTTTATCATTAAATGTTAATTCCTCAGGTTGATCAATATTTGTGAAGTAAGTCAAAAAATCAGTAAAGATATTTAGCTAGTTCTTTCCTTGCAAACATGTTCTAAAATAAGTACTGAATTTGACTTTCTTAAGGTAAATAACTTAGTCCAAGCACCATAATATAAATATATATACATATATATATATATATATATATATATATATATATATATATATATATATATATATATATATATTTATATTTATATTTATATTTATATATATTTATATATATTTATATTTATATTTATATTTATATATATTTTTATATATTTATATATATTTATATATATTTATTTTATATATTTATTTATATATATTTATTTATATATATTTATTTATATATATTTATTTATATATATTTATATATATTTATATTTATATATATTTATATTTATATATATTTATATTTATATATATATATATATATATATATATATATATATATATATATAAGCGTGAAAGCCTTAATGGAAGGGAATCATTTTATTTATGTTTTGCATTGTCGCCATTTTTTTATAACATATTTATATATATTCTCAGGTATACTTTACATATCTCATGAAATAAAAGTTTGTACGTTCACAGCTATAAATTTAAAATATTTTGTTGCTTATGAGAAAGTGAGAGATTCAAATGAACTTTTATACAATGTTTCTAATTTTTTTTGTTTGGATAATTTTGAACCTACTGTTATTTATGATTTTCCAGAATTTTTTCTTGACCTGAAACAAGTCTTACCATTAAAAATGAAATTGATGAAAATCTAGAATACCATGTCATCATGATTATATATATATATATATATATATATATATATATATATATAAATATATATATATATATATATATATGTATATGTATATGTATATGTATATATGTATATGTATATGTATATGTATATGTATATGTATATGTATATGTATATGTATATGTATATGTATATGTATATGTATATGTATATGTATATGTATATGTATATGTATATGTATATGTATATGTATATGTATATGTATATGTATATGTATATGTATATGTATATGTATATGTATATATATATATATGTATATGTATATATATATATGTATATATATATATATATATATATATATATATATATATATATATTTATATTTATATTTACGTGTATGGTTGCATGGACCCAGTTCATATTGGACTCACAATTCATGCTTAACCCGCTACACAATTTAGAGTAAAAAAAGTACTAAGTGTAACTTCACTAATAATTAAAGAGTTTCCTATTTTAATTTAAAAACGAATTAATTTTTTGAGGTGTAACTTTTTACTTCCAAATGAATAATTTGTCGAAAAAATATTGATAGTGGTTGAAAACATAACCTTTTAAACATAAAAAAAATGATTATTGTAATACATTGTTCAATGTATACCAAACATAGCAACAAATTAGAAACTTCCTCGTTTACATAATCAAGAAAACATTTATGAAAAAAACTACAGCCCTCTCTTTTAAAAACACATTGAACAAAATATATACTCTGCGCTAAGGAAATACATGCCTACACTAAAGAATTCAAATGTGGATGATACAGATAAAAAAAATTGCAAGTTTGTTGAAAAAACCTATTGATGTGAAAAGAAAAAACTTTTATAACATGTGAATAGATAGTTATATTCTGATATATGCTAAAATGCATAAAAAGTACTTAATACAGATTTCCTTTGTCTGATACCATTCTGCATGGTAATCATTTAGAAGTTTATAAATATATGTAACCAAGCCAGTGCAGAACGAGTGTGTTGTAAAATCTAGTCTAAGAAAGTTTCTGTTTAAGAACCGAAAAAAAAAAAAAGTTTTTAAAATTCAATTCAAAAGTTGTTTTTTAAAAACGTTATAATCGTCCCGACGATTATAACTAGATTATGATTTTTGTGAGATTTAATATTCATTATGGAGTTGGAGTTAAAAAAATATATAAGACCTGAAAAAAAGAAAAATTTCAGAGGGTAATTTTTTCACAAATACAATACTTACGGTACAAAGAGTCATAAGTACCATAATTTATGTGCTCTGCCATAAGTATGTTTCCAACAACTTAGCGGTTTATATTTCTAAAACTTCAATATTCAACTGATTATTTTCTTAGATTACCGTGTAATCAGATCTCAATCCCTTCTAGTATTTCTGTTACAATTGGAAATAATGAAAAAACAAGAATACTGTAAGAGAAGTATATTTCGATATATATACACAATCACCCTTCTAGCCCTCTACCTCATCCCTTTCATCTAATATATATTTAACTATAAAAAATATATTTTATAATAATTATTTAATATTCTTATCAAGAACCAAGAAAGATTCTCATAATACTATTGAAGCGTTACAAAATCTCCCATCCTTCTCTCCCTCACCCCATGCTAACAATGAAAATAATGGGAAAAAATGTAATTTTTCGATTCTTTGACTAAAAGAACCGTGAAAAAAAGACCTACCTACATGATAAGTATGAAATCACTCTTCTACCTCCCTTCTCCTCCTCTTTGGCCTCTTATATGTTCTATTATATATAATTATGCTTAAAATTTACCCTTTCTCCTATCTGGAACTCCTGAAAAATGATTCATAATTATATCTTCTTTTTCACCCCCTTTCCCTATTAGAATTTAAAGTAATGAAAAAATAAACTAATTTTCATATTTCTACAGACAAGAATTGAAAAGGATGTATAGCATGATATATGTGAAGTAACCCCCTGCCCCATCCCATTAACCCATTATATACTTTACTATAATATCTATGTTAGGAATGTGGAATCTTTGACACAAGGACACTACTCAGTATATATCACCACTACATCAAACACTTTATTTTTGCCCTCGACTCGCGTTTCGCTAATCATCAGGAGCGATGATTGACTTGAGTCAATCTGAGAAGCAGCAAACATGGTTAACGAAACGCGTGTCGAGTGCAAAAAGTGTTTGGCGTATAGGTGATATATACTGAGTAGTATGAATAATATGTTTAAAATTTAACAAGTACATCAACTAAAAAACCTGGGAAAACCCTCAAAATACTACCACCTTTCTTGGGTTAAAATTTAAGATAACAATAAAAATAACCTGATTTTTTTAATTTTTTGTTTCTGAAAACCACAAGAAAGAACATACAATGTTCTGTATAGGAAGCATGCCCTCTAATCTATTCCTTCACCCCTTTGACCCCATTTATGTTTCACTATAAATATATATGCATAATATTGGTTCTTAACTCAACAAAGAGCCAAGTTTATCGACCCCCACCCCTTTCACCCACCTACCTTAATTGATATCGTTCGAAAACTATAGGCTTCATCATCATCAGTTATTATATATGTGCTTTTAAAATAAAAAATTTTGTTACGGTATAAAATGATCTGTGACTTCACAAAACACACCTTAAATGAGTTTTTAATAAAGTTTGTTTCTGATCTTTACTGAAAACTGATGACCTTGATTTTTTTTATAAAATAATATTAAAGGTAATGCTCTCGTGATAATTTTCGTTCAGTCTATACCCTGTGGAGAGTAGTCTAGAGTTTTTTTTAAATTTTTTTCTCAGTACTTTCCGAGATGGGGGACAGCGATTTTGCGCGATTTTTTAAAAATAATACAACGAAAAGTGTGCGCAAGTATTACATTATATATATTTTTGAACTTGTGTTGTCAAAAGCTTTCATTTCACACTCCACGCGATGACCTAGTAAAATTTTTTTTCCCTTCCGATATCATCCCCAAAACTAACCTCTTTAGTCACGGCTCTGATGAGGCCATCAATACCTATATTAGTACCAAATTTCAACTTTCTATGTCAAATAGTGAGTGGTAGGTTCCGCTGGAGTAATTCATAACTTCAGCATACATAGTCTAGTTTTAATCTTAGATTTAGTAAATCATCGATGGTAGCCAATCGCGCGTCGAGTGCAGAAATACAAGATTGAATCTGATAGTGATTACAGTTGTATATGGTTGTTGTGCCAAAGATTACAAAATCCTAATAATATATACAAATATTCACTTCTTAATATTAATGGAATCAATAAAAATTCTTTAACAATAATTTAACAACTCATACTAATTTTTAAATATTTATTTTTTAATAGGTGTCTGATGATGAAGATGAAACTCATCCTAATATTGATACCCCTTCTCTGTTTCGATGGAGACACCAGGCCAGAGTAGAACGTATGGAAGAAAGTAAACGTCAGAAGGAAAATCTGAATAAGAGAAAGGCAGATCATGATAAGAAATATGGTGAATTAAAGCAGAAATTGAAAGAAGCGAAAGAGGCGAATGAAGATGTAAAAGAACTAGAAAGAAAACTTGAAGAGGTTGAAAAAGAAAGTGTAAAGCTTAAGAAGGAAATAGACGAATTTGATAAGAAAGAAAAAGTAAGTTGTTATTAATCAAAATATTTCATGTAATATATTATGATAAATTATTATTGAGATAGGGACCTTTCAACAAGTTTAAAACCAAGGTCTTGGAGGATTCAGGAACATAAATTCATTAAATTGTTATTACAACCTTACCCAGTGTTGAATGAGAAACAGTAGGTGTATAGGTTTAGAAAGATGTTAATTATTAAAATGCATATTACATGGATTTTCATTTTAATCCAAATTTCTTAAAAACTTAATTTTTTACTTTTAAAAAATCTGTTTAGATCAAGTTACTAAGAAATTCATATTCTAATTATGCTTTTGCATAAAACACCATCAGCCAGATTCACAAAAGTGTGCAAATTTTTGACCAGGTCTAATTGCCGTGAAATCTAAAATCTCTAACTGTCCAGTTGACTTTTGTTTTTGACAGTATAATATTTTTTATTGTAAATATCACCAAATAAGCGATTTCATAAGAAAATTTATAGGAGAAATTTGTTCTTAAGGCCTTGCAGTAGATAGGAAATATAAGAGTTTTTGGAATTGTTGCACAATATGTTATTTTTATCAATTTAATCATATATAAAAATAATTTTCTAATCTTATACTGAACAGCCTTAACTCTAGACCCTCAAAAAGAGCTAGTTGTACAAGTGTAGGCATTTTTTAATTTAAACCTCTAATTGTCAAATTCGACCAGTTTTAAAGCTGTATGCAATAAAATTAATTTATTTATGTAATAAGGTGGAAGTTTGATTATTTTTACTTCTTTTGCTAAACAGAAGTATTGTCCCACTCTGAGATTTTTCCATTTCTTCCTGTTTCAGGATCCCTAGATCATGAAAAACATAGTCCCTAACTTCTGTCAGTCTGTCTGTCTGTTGGTATGATAACTCTTGAACCAAATGAGATATTGGGTTCGGGAAAAAGAGTGAAAGGGTTAGGGGTCTATAAATCTTATTGATTTTCAATATTATTTTGAGAATAATTTTTGGTTGGGATAATGAGCAAATTTTAAGAATGATTATTTATAATGTAACGGATGAGGGAGGATGTTAGAGGGGCTGCTTTGTATATATTGTGCTATATGTCCTAAGGGTTTTTGGAATGGAGAAATCTGAAAATTGTGTTATATTTTCATTATTCTTAGTTATAGTATTTGTGGTCAAATATATAAGAGGTTAATGAGGTGGGGGAACGTTATTTTTTTTATGGGCATATCATACGCGCGCAGAGAAAACTTTAGCGCTACTGGACCGATACATGTGCGAAAAAAGCGATTCACGCTGCTTAAAATGTATTATACAAGGAGCAACAAGCTGAACCTCATACGTTGTAAAGTATTAGCGCGACGTGTATTCCTAGCATTCACCGCTCTGGGAGGAATTAAGGGCGCTACATCCATCGATCATAAGAGTAGATTCATATATATTGTATATGTCCTTTGCAGGGTTTTTGTAGTCAAGGAATCTAAACATATTATTTGTTCATTTAAAAATACTTGTGGTCAGTTAATGAGGCAGGAGAAAGAGTAGAGGGCTTGCTGTGTATATATCGTGTTATTCTTCCTTTTTAGGGCTCTCGCAGTCAATTAAACTGAAAATTGTGCCACTTTTTTTATTATTTTTAATTTTAACAGAAATAGCAGAAATAGTATGTAGAGGAAAATAACAGATTTCAGTTGGAAATATCTTTGAAGCCTGTCCTCTCTTCAAAGTATTTTTATGATTAACATTTTATCATAAAGTACTATCATGTAAACTATCAACTGGTATTGCTTGGATTATGTTATTTTTTAGTGTGAGAAAATCAACTTCAGTACTTATTTGCACAGGTTGTACTGAAGTAATCTGTTTAACGATTTTTTGACACTTTCATAGTTTTGATATAATGATATTAATTGAAAAAAAAAATCGAATTTTATTCTGTATCAATATCAAATTATTAGGGACTTTAACATGTAATGAGGCCCCAAAAAATACAACCTGTATTTGGATTTTTTGTTTAATTGTCTGTGTGTCTGATACATGAAGCCCTCAGTGTGCAGAAATTTGTGTTTGTTTCAAATTCAAATATTTTTATTTGTACTTAGGCCATTATTAGAATGAACGGATGGACATTATAATTCATGTACACGGGATATACAAATATAAGAATTGTGTGTGTGAATGAACCTAGCTGTCCAGTTGTATAATATAGCAGATATTAAAATAAGATAGGATAAAATAAAATCAAATGTTTATAATAGGTTCAAAAAATATTCCTTTAAAGATTAATATTTGTCGATCTTTTTGAAAGCCAGATTATCTAAAACAACTAACTTCTAAAGGTCTTATAACTTTCTGTTGCCATATGGGTTACTGTGTTATACGTCTTGGATTACAGTAATATCCTTATCTTCTGCCCTTTAAGAATGATGGTTGGAAAACGTAGTTAAAAGATAGCATTTTCTTTTATGTAAATTTGTAGTTTCATAATGTAAATAGATGATATATTTAAGAATTGGTTTGCTTTAAAAGTAACTCTGAAAGATTCTTTTGGCTTTAAGTTAAGGACAAGTCTAATAATTTCTTTTGTAAAATATAGATTCTTTAGTTATTTAATAGAGTCCCCTCAGTGTATAATATTTTAATTCAAATATTTGTTTTATTCAAAAATAATTAGTAGCTTTTCTTCAACTTGTTGCATATAATATTCCCATGTTTAATTTGATTACTATTATATTTTTAAACATAGCACATACAGTTTTATTTTGATTGATAAGATTTTAACACTTTCTATTGAATTGAATCACAGTTGACATATGTTGGTTGTGGGAGCTATCCTAGCATAGAACCCTGACACACCAATATTTTTATCTTATCTATTCCTACATAAAATTTTTGTTTATCTAAATATATTAATAAATTTAAAGTGTTGTCTTTAATTCCTACAGTATATAACTTATTTTTCCTAAAATGTTTCTCAACAGTATCAAATGCTCCTAGACAGATTGAAGGCAAGCCACTGACCTGCCCGCGTCAGTATTTTTGTTTATAAAATCTATCTTTATAGCTAGGGATTACTCTGGCTAATTTTAAAGAAGCCTGGGAATACACGTTCATCATGACCATGTTTATCGCATAGCGGGAGGTTCTGCTATAACGGCATTTTTTTACAGAATTGTTAGGAATACTAACTCCGCTTGTCATTTTATTAACTTGTTGATATAAAGCAAAAATAATATTTTTCTACTATATGTTATACATGTTTTTGGAAAATTTGTTTCAAATTAAATTGCACATATCAATGATTCACTGTTGAGAAAAATTTGCCAAACTTTTCGTGACACTCCGAGTGTTTGAAAAAATTGTTTACAAGGAATTACCAGAAAATATGACCAGTATCAGAGAACAAAAAAAGTATAAGAGGAAACTCTAAAAATGTCTTGTACAATATGCCCACTTTAATTATGAAGTTTTGAAAACCATGGTACCTGAAGACCATGTAATCTATTTGTGAATGTAACATTTTTGTAATTTATTAGTTAATAATTTAATACTGCTTATATCTTTTTGGGGTTTTATCTATATATTCATTTTTTTATGTTTTATTTCCTAATTTCCATTTTATTATAACCTTTATATACTGGGCAACATAGTCTATTTTTAAATAATTTAAGTTTGTTATTTTATCCTTTTCTTTTTTACAAATTTCTATAATTTTTTTGTTGTTTTTCAGCATTTAATATATGCCTTTTAAAATAATTTATGTTTTACTTTGTCTACTAGTTTTCTGTAAGCTATTTTTGATATTTATTAATATAATTAATTTTTTCAAAATTGAATTTACATTATTTGCTTCATACATTTTAAGAAACTGGTCCTTTAACAACTGGGAGTTTAAATGAACCATATCACCAAATATCTCTTTTGTAATTAATGTTCAAGTTGAAAAATTTTGCTCAGTGGTCACCATTATTAAGTTGCCTAATATATGTTTTATGCTGTGATGAATCAAAATTTGCAATATAATTTATCTGGGTCGCCGTTGTCGTCATGAATTCATTTATGGATATTCTCGTTTGATTGCAGGATACATTTAAAAAAAGGTCCTAAAGAAATATTTTTTTAATATTATTGCGACTATAGTTATAATTTAAATTTTTTCAGATAAAGCTACCATCACTAATTTTATAACAGTGCAAAATAGTATTTGACATTAAATAATAACACATATTTAGGCAATCTTGTGGTGCCAAGGGAACAATGACAATACAATATTTGAAACATTCTTGAGAAATTAACACTGCACAATATGCATAAAGCTTCTTTACTTCCAACTGACTAAGATCTATCGGATGAGTAGTTATATGTCTACTTTAATGCACGAACCTCTATGTTTAGTCGATCTCTCCCTACAAAAACATTATATACCATATCTTCTGCATTGGATCTACTATCCGGTATCATATTTATTTCACGCTTAAGAAATATTGAGACTATGCGCTTAAAGTTGATTGATATCTTTATACCTAATTAATAAAATACTCCTTAAGCAGAAAGAAAAAAAGTAATAAAATTTGGAAACTCCTAAATGAAAGCAGTTTTTTTAAAGGAATAATGTACGATATTTCAAGCATTGTTAATTCATTAAACATAATAGATTCGGTGGAGAACAAAACAAAAATTTTGAAGTATCTTGATAAATTATTTAGTCTTGCCACAAGTTCTACCCCCACTTGCCAAGAGTGTCCAGGAAAAAACTTTCAAGTAGCATTGGAGTTTGGCGGACAATTTACCTGAATTTATCCCGACTGAAAATTGACCCTCTGGAAGTCCAAACCTTACCCTTTGGATTAGTGATTATGAAATATTTTGTAGATGGCTTACTCTAAATCTTCACACAATACTGATAGAAGTGTTTTTTTTTTTCTTTTCATTTTACTAGTAAATAAAAAATTTATAATATAAATATTTTTTATACTTTGGCCTAATTTTTTCGTTTTATTTATATATAAACTTGGAGAGAATTTATGGCAACACTGTATACGAGGCTGGTTTGAAAAGTCCGTGCAAGAATAAAAACTACTTATATGTTTGGGGTAAACCTTTTTTATTTTTCGACATAGTCTCCTTTTAGGCTTATACACTTCGTCCAACGATGTTCTAGTTTGTTGATCCCTTCCGAATAATAGGATTTGTCCAAGTCTGCAAAATATCCATTCGTGTCTGCAATCACCTCCTCGTTTGAATAAAATCTTTGTCCCGCCAGCCATTTCTTCAAATTGGGGAACAAATAGTAGTCCGAGGGAGCCAAGTCTGGAGAATAGGGGGGATGTGAAACGAGTTGGAATCCTATTTCCTTTAATTTTGCGACCACAACTGCTGAGGTGTGTGCTGGTGCGTTGTCGTGATGGAAAAGGACTTTCTTGTGGGCCAATAGCGGGCGTTTTTCTTGCAGCTCGGTTTTCAAACGGTCCAATAACGATGAATAATATTCACCTGTAATAGTTTTACCCTTTTCCAGATAGTCGATGAGGATTATCCCTTGCGAATCCCAAAAGACAATCGCCATAACCTTTCCGGCCGAAGGAACGGTCTTCGCCTTTTTTGGTGCAGATTCCCCCTTGGTAACCCATTGTTTAGATTGTTGTTTGGTCTCAGGAGTATAGTAATGTATCCATGTTTCATCCACAGTGACGAAACGACGCTTAAAGTCCTCCGGATTCTTCTGGAACAGCTGCAAACCATCCTTGCAACACTTCACACGATTCCGTTTTTGGTCAAGCGTGAGCAATCGCGGCACCCACCTTGCGGATAGCTTTCTCATGTCCAAATGTTTATGCAAAATATTATGTACCCGTTCAGTCGAGATGCCCACAGCACTAGCAATCTCCTTACGCACCACCATGGATTTGATCAATGATTTCTGGAGTCGTAACCTCCACAGGCCCAGTTCAGCGTTACTTGTGCCCATATGGCCAGTCCGAAAATTTTGAAACCACTTATAAACTGTTCTAATCGAAGGTGCAGTCACCATAATGTTTATCAAGCTTCTCTTTAGTCGCCTGAGGCGTTTTGCCTTTCATAAAGTAATGTTTAATCACCACACGAAATTCTTTTTCGTCCATTTCTTGAAAATCACTCGACTTCCTTGATTCACACGAATGCCAAACACAAAGAAATAGACCAATATGGCTGAAACTTTGTGTGCGTTCATTCAAGAGATGCTACTAACTAAACATGACCTCGATACGCGCCGGTGGTGCCATCTCTCGGACTTTGCACGGACTCTTCAAACCAGCCTCGTACTACTGTGAGTACTAAATGATCATAGGAATCTTAATCTTCTTTTTTTTTACCTATTTAGTTACAGCCATGGAACGTTGATACAATAAGTAAACCTGGTTTCGCCAAGACTGTCATTAACAAAAAACCACAACACCCGCCAAAAGAAGAATTGACCGAAGAAGAAAAAGAAAAGAAGATGAAACAGTTTATAAAAGAAAATGAAAAAGACCTTAAAAACTTTGGTATGTTAAAAAAATATGATGATTCAAGAGCATTTTTAAAACAACATCCCCAATTAGTTTGTGAGAATACAGCTAACTATCTTGTTATTTGGTGTATTAATTTGGAAATGGAAGAGGTAGGTTTCTTGACTTTATTACTTTAATAATAAGGTATATTCTAGCCCATTATGTTTTTTAACAAAAATTTTATATTTATTTGTAACTACTTTACTAGAAATACTTTAACTTGAGAAGATAGTAAATTTCCGTTATTATTTCGAGTCGAGATGATTTTGGTATAATATTTTTTACAGCTAAAATTGGATTGCCTAGTAAAGAACAGGAATCCAAATCCTCGCGTGATATTTTTGATCTAGCCCTCGAAGCGTAGCGTCACTTTCACAAAGCGAATTAGAGTCATATTTTTGTTACTCTCATGTAAAAAAATATATTTTTATACATTTCAACATAATGTGGCTTCTAAAGGGATCATACTAATGTGAAGTAGCATGTAGTTTTTACATGTTAACCAAGTATAGAAGAAATCACACACACATACCACATCAAGTTGGAGTGACTTCAATTAGACAGTCATTCCAAAAATCATAATCAGTATAAAACTGATTTTTTTTTATTAATACATTATAAGAAAGTAAACCAAAAAATATTAAAAAATTTGTTTTCTGCGGTTAAAGAAAATTGCAATAATAATTCTCTTTATCAAGAAATAAACTGGCGCAGCTGAAGTTTAATAGTGAATTAGGTGTTTCTAGGTTTCTATATCGAACATATTCCTACCTGACGTTTCGTCTACAACTGCGGTAAACATTTTCAACTGCGAAGTGATGAAAA
This sequence comes from Pachyrhynchus sulphureomaculatus, assembly GCA_019049505.1. Lineage (NCBI taxonomy): Eukaryota > Metazoa > Arthropoda > Insecta > Coleoptera > Curculionidae > Pachyrhynchus > Pachyrhynchus sulphureomaculatus. The sequence goes on along the minus strand of CM032447.1, from coordinate 162,285,857 downwards.
ACTCGACGATTATTTCCACCCCTTGAGGTGTTTTTATTTTTTTTTCCCATGGTGAACATTTTGTTTTGTATTCTTATCTGGCTTGGTCAGTACAAGTTTATCTTAGCTGGCGAAAACCAAAATTTCGTCGAAATTGAACTCTTCTTTTTTATTGAAATGGTCGGGATTTTTCTGGATTCCTATGATTTCTCTAAAAACTTCAGTTGCTTGAAAGTCTTATCTCTTTGAAGCGTTGTTCTTGGTAGCTTATACGAGGTATATTCGGAAAGTAAGGTTACAACGCGCATGTAGCCCCGAGGGAATTTTTTTCTAAGTTGGCACTCCTGCGTGCAGAAGAGGCCCTAACGAAGAGAGCGAGCGGCCGTTGGAATCAGTAGCCTTGCGGTTTTCGTCAAAATCGTTCGTCGAGATGACTCCGCCTATTCCCGATCCCACCAAGTGCGTGGTGCGAGGACTCATCCGCTATCTTGCGATTGCTAAAAATGAGACCGCTGCAAACATTTACCGTGAAATTGTTTCTGTTTATGGTAATGTGATGTCTCGTCAAAAAGTGGCAAAGTGGTGTCAAAATTTTAAAAACGGTCTAACTAACACTCACGGCGAAGAAAGGAGCGGGAGACCATCAATAGTGACTGAGGTATGTTCAAAAAGTTCAAGAGATGATTCGTGAAGACTGCCGTATGACTGTGGATGAACTTAACGAGAAATATCCAGAAGTCGAACGAACTGTACTTTATGAAACATTGACCGAAAAATTGAAATTTTGAAAATTGTGCGCGCGGTGGGTGCCAAAAATGCTAACGGATGAACACAAAGCCAATCGAGTTCGTGCAGCTCAGGAGTTTCTCTTTCTCTTGACTTAATAATGACAGGTGATGAAACATGGGTTGCGCACTACAGACCGGAAAGCAGAAGTTAATCGATGCAGTGGAGGCATACGTGTTCCCCGTCTGTAAAAAAGACACAACAGTTTGAAAAAAAAAATCATGGCAACATTTTTTTGGGTTCAGAAAGGGCTACCTCTGGTTGACTTTTTGACTCCGGGTGAAACCATTAATGCTGACAGATACTGCGAGACTCTTAGAAGGCTGCGTCTACCCATTCAGAACAACCGGAGAGGGCCACTGACGAAGGGAGTTTGCCTGATGCTCGATAACGCCCGCTTCCACATCGCCCTCTAAACAACACTTCTCCTCACCTCTTGGTTGGGATGTTTTGAACCATCCCGCCCATAGTCCAGAGCTCGCACCGAGTGACTTCTTTCTTTTTACGCTTTCCAAAGAGCATATGGACGGAAAACGTTTTTCCAACGATGAAGAGGCGAAGAATGCATGCGGTGCTTGAATGGGTAGCGAAGTTGGCAGCAGAGACGATTGACGCAGGTAAAAAAAAATTGGTTCCACGACTCACTAAATGTAGAAAAGTCCAATGCGATTTTGTGGAAAAATAGCTGAGTACTACGGTATTATTTCCTGTAAATTTTAATAATAAATATGCATTTTTCAATTTTTAATGATTGTTGTAACCTTACTTTTCGAATATACCTCGTATATGTATTTAATTTTTTTGATTTTTCTAAAATTTATCTGACATATTTTAGACAAAGTAAAAATACTCGCCCAGAGTTTCGCAGTACATTTCCTCTAAAGACCATGACTTCGTGTTGAGTCTCTGAAGGTCCAATTAGCATTCTTAATCGTACAGCGAGTAGAGAAATGTTAGCCATTTATTTTTTTTTGCCTTAAATTATACCTGACAATTTGTAACAGTGCAAAGAGTATAAGTCGATAGAAAAATATATTTAGTCAATGGAAGGATATCATTTTTCCTGGAGCGATAAGCTGAAATTTAACAACCCCACGTGTTACGGAACATGGTCAGAACACCAGCAACACCTTAGCAGACTTAGCTAGACATAGCTACTGAAAATTGAAGAAAAGAAATACCTTTCCACTTATCAGAAGTTGTTTTCTTAAGGCGTATTGCCCATTATATCTCTGTTAGTGTATATAAATTGTTCTACTTCAAGTGTTTTAGCTCATCGACAGGTTCTTTGGTTTTCAAATGTTTATTGGACTTCCACTGAGTATTTTAACGATTAGTCGTTTTTGTTGTAGTTAGATTGGTCCGTGCTTTCCGTAAATTTGATTTTTCATTAAGGCGTCTCTTCAATAATCTAGATAAATAATTTGTGGTTTTTTCCGTCTCCGTAGTAAACTAAATTTTAGGAATTATGGAGTTAAGGAAGTTGTTGAAATTCCCCTCGGCCATCTCAATGGCCTTCGCTAAGAATATATACACAATTTTCTACATATTCTGATTTCCATAGAGATCAACAGTCCTCCACGACCGGAAGATCACTTTGACGATTTTCGCATCTACTTTGATAATGTCTACCGCAGCTGTAGACAATATATCAGGTATGAATATTACTCAGTATATATCACCACTACACCAAACCCTTTATTTTTGCACTGGACGCGCATTTCGCAAACCATGTTAGCTTCATCAGGAGCGATGATTGACTAAAACTAAACTACAAATTTACCTTGTTTATACTTAGCCTAACACCTGAATTACTCAGGTGGAACTAATGGCATAGGCAAGGCCATCAGTTCTGGTCAAACAACCAGTAGAGGAGACTATAAGGAATAGGCCCTCTATTTTTATTTAAATTACTTTTACATATTATAATTTCCATACTTTCGTATGCATTCAACAATCTCCTATCAGATACATTTTTAATTAATCTTAGATTATCTAACATTTTTAAATAATCTTAGATTATCTAATTTGTTCTACTGTATTTTAAATGTGCTAAATGTTCTTTAAATCATGTTTTAATTTACTTTTTAGTTTGCCCAACATACTTTTTGTCACAATCATTACAACTAATTTCATAAATTCCACTTTTCTCACAATTAGGAATCTTATCTTTGGGATTTCCTAAGATATTCCTCAGATTATCTGATGACTTATAGACTAAGGTGAAGCCTACCTTATTAAATACCTTATTGAGTCTCCTGCTATATTTCAGCTTATATGGTATGGAGACATACTTGGTCTTATTTTCTTCACATGTAAAAAAGGTGGAATTCTGAATATTTAACCTGAACTTATGTCTATTTATTAACTTGTTTACTAAGTCATCGTCACAACCATTAATTTATTTCTAATACGATTCCTTTCATTATTGAAGTTTACTTTATTCAGAGGAAAAGTGACCAAATGATGAACTAAAAATGTAATGCGGCTAATTTATGTTGCTTGCAATGAAATGATTCATTAGGAATATATGTATATATATATATATATATATATATATATATATATATATATATATATATATATATATATATATATATATATATAAATACATATACATATACATATCTGTTATGTGTCTTTTCTGTAGATATCAAATTCTAACCTATTATTATTTTTAATAATTAAAATATCTAGAGAGGGACAAAAGTTGTCCCTTGTTCTCAATTTCGTAAGTGAATTTAATGGAATCATATCGGCTATTTAATTTGGAAACAAAAAAAAACTATTTTGCTTTCTTTGTATCAAAAATCGCGAAAATACCATCCACATACCTATACCATACCCTTGGGAAATACTCAAATTCTTGACTGGCTTCGGTTTCAAACTTACTCATGAATAAATTGGCTATGGAAGGTGATAAGCAATTATCCAAAGCTGTTCCTTCTTTCTGAACATAAAATTGACTGTTATATGTTCAGAAAGAAGGAACAGCTATGGGTAATTGCTTATCATCTTTCATAGCCAATTTATTCATAATTTTGAAACCGAAGCAAGTCAAGAATTTGAGTATTTCCCAAGGGTATGGTATAGGTATGTGAATGATGTTTTCGTGATTTTTTATACAGAGAAAGCAAATATAGATGATTTTGTTTCCAAATTAAATAGTCGATATGATTCCATTAAATTCACGTACAAAATTGAGATACTTTGTTCAACTGCCTTTTCTAGATATTTTAAATCAAATCAAATCAAATAAAGCTTAATTGTAAAAAAAATTGTTCCTTTGTCTACAGAACTATCTAATCTAACCTAATACCATGGACTATGAGTTAGTCATTTACATCAATACAAAATAAAAAATATAATATAAAAAATAAAATAAAATATGAGTCATATGAGTTCAAGTTAAATAACAGAAGCAATACAATGACTACATCAATCAAAATATCATACAGTAGGAAAACAATGCAGAAACAAGAAGATGCTAATAACGTAACATAGAAAAGATACATACACCTACACGCCATACACACACTCAGCAATCAAAGAGTGTCATCAAAAAACTTCGTAACTGAATAGTAGGCCTCCTCAATCAGGAGCCTCCGAACTTCCCTCCTAAATCAGTCATTATTTAAAATTTTCCTGACGTTCAAGAGCAAGCGGTTGAATATTTTCTTACTCATATATATTATAGAGTCCCTTATTAAAGCTGAAGAGGGAATGGGTAGTGAGGCCACATAAGATGAACGCGTCATGGACGCACAAGAAGCCCTTATCTCTCCCTCAAACTTATTATGTATAAGGCAGGCAGTTTCAATAATAAATATACAAGGCAACGTCAGAATTCTCTTAGTAATAAAATTTAATTATTAAAAATTATAATAGGTAAGAATCTATAGTAAAGACACACTAATAGATGGATATATTCCCAATGATTAATTTCATTGCAAGTAACAGAAATTAGTCGCATTACATTTTTTAGTTCATTGTTTAGTCACTTTTCCTCTGAATAGAGTAAACTTCAATATTGAAAATAATCGTATTAGAAATATAACTAGAGTTAATGGTTATGGCGATGACTCAGTAAACAAGTTAATAAATAGACATAAGTTCAGGTTAAATATTCAGAATTCCACTTTTTTTACACGCGAAGAAAATATGACCAAGTATGTCTCCATACCACATAATCCGAAATATAGCAGAGGACTCAATAAGGTATTTAATAAGGGAGGCCTCACCTTAGTCTATAAGTCATCAGATAATCTGAGGAATATCTTGGGAAATCCCAAAGATAAGATTCCTAATTGTGAGAAAAGTGGAATTTATGAAATTAGTTGTAATGATTGTGACAAAAAGTATGTTGGGCGAACCAAAAGGTCAATTAAAACACGATTTAAAGAACATTTAGCATATTTAAAATACAGTAGAACAGAAAAGTCTAGCTTACCGAACATGCCCTTGAAGCTGATCATATTGTAACATTAGATAATCTAAGATTAATTAAAAACGTATCTGATAAGATATTGTTGAACGCATACGAAAGTATAAAAATTATAAAATGTAAAAGTAGTTTAAATAAAGACAAAGGAGCTATTCCTTATAGTCCCCTCTACTGGTTATTTGACCGGAACTGATCATCTCGCTTATGCGCCTATAGGGTAGATTTGTAATTTAGCTTTAGTCAATCATCGCTCCTGATGAAGCTAATATGGTTAGCGAAACGCGCGTCGAGTGCAAAAATAAAGGGTTTGGTGTAGTGGTGATATATACTGAGTAGTGTCATTGTGCCAAAGATTCCACATTCCTAACATAGGTATGAATACCTTTAAATCACGACCTGCTAGCTAACCTGAATCAGTCAATCGCACTCATATTTTAGGATAATGGCTGATAAGTTGGATTTTAACTTTTATATTTCACTTCTATTTCTGTGTAGAAACATGAACTCATGGCTCACGTTGCACATCAAACAATTTGTATGCAGTATATTTTGGAACTGGCCAAGCAACTTGATTATGATCCTAGATCATGTGTAGATGCCTTCTTCTCCAAAATTAAAGTCGCCGAAATCGATTACAAAAAGTCTTTTGATGATGAACTTGAACAATTTAAAGAAAGGATTCGCAAGCGAGCTGCAGAAAAAATTGAGGAAGCTATGAAGGTAAGTAATACTACTATATTACATTAGGTGTAACCAGTTCTAGAGAAATTACAATCTTGTGGAGCCTTTTATTTCTTTCTAACAAAATATATTATGGGCCCCAGTTCAACCGAGCTAATACATCTTTGGGGACCGTGATTGACATAATCCCTTCCCACTCCAATAATGCCGGCGCCAGAACAGCAGCGTTATGAAAAGTTTAATTTAACTAAAGAAAGAAAGGAGGAGGTATATTGAATTACGCGAATAGTATTCACTAACTAAAATTAAAAAGAAAGATGACCGAATAGGTTATGCGACGCTTCGCATTCGGAAGTTCATCGATTTTTTAAATTCTGTAAAAACTTTTCATATAGGGGAGCAAAGGGCTTGTAACAATTTTTAGAAAAAATAATTTAATTTGTTTGCTGTTTTAGCATTAAAAGAGCGTCGATAACCTAACTATTCCTCTGCGCCTAAAATATAAGGCTGCATCATCCTGTAGAAAACACATCATTTATCTAATATTTAAAGCGTGGCTTTCAGTAACCTAGACAAGTCATTAGGGATAAAATGCAATACCAGATAAAATAGTTCGATTTTCTGATTTACTTCCCCAAGCCCAATTTTGCAACTACATCCAATGCCTAGCTAATCCCACTTCAAACTAAATATAATAGCTTTTCTAAGTAGTAGCGTATATAACAAACCATTTTTTGGTTGCTGTTAAAAACAGGAAACCTTACTTCACAAAATTAACCAGCAACTAATTTAATCCTGCGTGTATATTTTGACATTCTATACTGTTTTTTCAAACAAATTTTAAAACGGTTTGGTATTAAACTTCAACCTTCTAAGTCGTTTGGAAAGATATTCCCTTAGCTTTTTTAGTGTAGGGAGCAGAAAGATGGCTTCCTGTTTAGAGTTTAACACAAAAATCAATCGCACCTCTTTGAGACCTATGTTCCAATCATTCGTCAAAATAGACGGTCGCCGTAGTACTACAACTAAGCATTTGATGGAACTAATATCATAAAGCAGTTGACACAATACTAATAAAAGCTGCCGCTTTCCTCAACAAAAATAGCGCAACCATTTTCTTCTGTTCCGGAAAAATTGGTTTCTTTTAGTACATGAGTATATATAGTTGTAACAGTAGTAGCTGTGAGGAGACTCAGCGCCTAGCAAAAAGACAGGTGACATCTTTTCTCCACTCTAACCATCGCAGTTTACGCGGAATTTCTCAAACCTAACCATAAATGTCATGGTATAATTCCACGCCAGGGCGTCGGCCTCCCCCCTTCGAAGCACTGCCAATCCAAGGACCTCATATCCGAGTCTTCCCAACACTCCAGAGATGTCATTCAAACTGCGCCTTCTCGACCACGTTTAAAGTCTTTGACTTCTAGATAGCTTATCCAGGATATCTCTGCAGTTTCGCTTTAGTGCAGAGTTCGTCCTGGGTTCAGCAATTGCCTTAAGTATCCCCTGACTATTCGAGTAGATATATAACACTTGCTGGCGACACATGATCACCTCGTCCATTATAGATGCCACCAAGATGGCATCTGCCTGAAAAACTAGTCTACTTAAATAATACAGTTAAATTTTTACTTATAATTATATTTAATACTTATAAATATAAATATTTATTTTTTACAGGAATACGAAGAAGAAGAACGACAAAAAAGATTAGGTCCTGGTGGTTTAGATCCAGAAGAAGTATATAATGCTCTTCCAGAAGATCTCAAAAAATGTTTTGATTCACGGGATGTACAACTCCTTCAGGAGACAATAAGCAAAATGGATGAGGAAGAGGCCAAATATCACATGAAACGTTGTGTAGATTCTGGTTTATGGGTACCAGATGCAAAGAAAAGTCAAGAAGAAGAAGCAACAGACTAGAAAAAAAAATCATTAGATATGTATCATTTTGTATTCATTTGTTGCTGTAAGAGTGTATTCGCGATTTTAAATAAACCCAAATATTAACTATTTAGTCTGAAATATTTTAATATTTTTTTTAGTCAATTCGTCGTTATAATTTATAATATCAAATAAATATGAACCTACAGATAACGTACCCCAGCATTTTTTTTATGTTTATGTACCCAACCCTTACAAAAGTATCTTAAAAAATCAGCTATGTACCCAGTAGTTTCCTCGCAAATACTGTGCGATCAAGCAAGTTTTAACCAATTTAAGCTGTTTCTTTTATTATCACCTCATTTTTTTTAAGTTGATGAAACCAAAATTTCTTTTAGAAACCCTATATAAATAAAAAAAAATTCTAAAGTGACATGTCCCACTTCCCCGTATCAGACATTTCTACTCCGAGACTCAAAGATTACTGAATATGACATTTAACATGATATGTATGTTGGAAACTTATCTTCTCTTACTTTGTTATAAAACTAGTGTAAAGTACTAGGTGGCGGCTTTGGCTCCATGGTATAGTTCGGCTTACCATACCATTACCATACCGACTCTTACGGGTGCGGATACCTGAAAACGGTTTCCGAGAACTGAGTGCTAACCTTGAAAAATTTGCCGAGTACACTTTTAGTGGGTGACTGCTTGGACCATGAAGGTATCGCATCTCCGTATGGGTGGAGCAGCAGAAACCTGAAGTCGGCCTTCGAGAACTGGAAGCCTTGGTCACTTGAGCCGGAAGCCAGACGAAGTAGATGGCGCTTGCTTAAATGAGACGCAGTTCTAAAGTCCAGTTGGAAAGGTTGCGCCGCAATACCAGGGAGACGTTTATAGGGGTATTAAAAGTTTTGCAGTCTGTCGAAGGTCGTGGCTAGCGGGGAGTTAAAAGAACATGCACATGCTACGAGAGTAATATCTGCTGATCATATGATGTGGACCCCAAGTTAAATTGTAGGTCTCGACTGGTTGACATTACCCAGACGTTGATTGGAGTTGGTAAAAAGGATCGCTCTGATTTGGATTTGTTTGCTGGCTATAAGCCTTAATAAACATACTACTACAACAAAATAATAAAAACAATGAATTTGAAAACATCCCAAGTAATAAAACAGTGCTTATCTTATTTAATTCCTTGTATACCGAATACTATAAACGGAGGAAAGCGAGAGAGGGAGTTGGAATACAGAGTTTTTCCGGGCCGTCTAATTTTCTTATTACGGTATGATTTCTCAAAATAACCCAAGATACACATTGCCTCATATCATTGCATTAGATTTATATTTGTTTATTATTTTCATTTTATTTGCTCAACAAAATGCCGCATTTTAACGGTTGGGGGTTCTGAAGGCGAATTTCGGATGTGTGGATCGGTGGTTCCTAAACTGCTTACTGGATTACTAAGCGCTGTGAGGAGTGATTCCTAAAACGTCGTTTGAGGTTATGTGATTTGAGCAGGTTGTGAACACGTAAGGCCGTATTTTTGGGGCAATTATGTAATCGGGCGGATGGGCTGACAGAAAAGGTTATATCCAAAACCAGTAGCAGTTTCCCGAGGAGATCCTTTATCAGTGCCCATACAAAAAAGAAACGATAAAAGAAAACAGAAAAGAAGTTAAAAAGAAAAAAGTATCATTGAATATAAAACACGATCATGGTATGGTTGAGAGCCAGACAGGTCCATGGTCATTCATATCACAGGCATACAAAATAAAAAAGCCTTTGTCTTTTAAGTGAGACCCGTGTTTTCTTAAGTATTTTTTTTATGCTGAATCCAAAAAAAAACATAAAAAAAGACATCCACTGTGAGGTTTTTTCAGAAAACACACTTAAAATTTCAAGAAAACGATTAAGTTGAAAAAAAAAACATTTTAATAAATAATATAAAACTGTCTACTCATTAAAATTATGGAATAAAACTATTATTTCGGACATCCATAAATGTTCTGAATCTACATTTATCATAAAAACCTAAAAATAGTAGGATTTAGTGTTCATGTTTAACCAAAAACACGCATATACCACCTTTAACTAAGCTACGTAGCAAAATGCTGTTTAAAATAAATATGTGCAACGGCTAAATTAAAAAATTGTTTTTAATTTTTATTAATATTGAACAAAACTATTATTTCTAGTGTTTTTTGAAGTTCGTTATCCTGACTTGACATCAAAAAATACAGTTTTATGTTCGGTGTCAACAAAAAAACTCGCTTTTAACACTTACAATGGTTGGTAAAATACTTTTTTAAGTAAATAAATCCAACAGTTAATCAAGAATTTTTTTTCGAACGAAACTATATTTCCAGTAGTTTTCAAGTTTCAAATTCCAATTTGATATTAAAACCTGAGGAATAGTGTTTAGTGTTGAAAAAAAAAATTTTTTTTACTATTTAGGAATAAAAGGTTGCAAACTGCAGCCTACTGTATATCCCTTGATAGTTTTAAAAGTCAATTTTGTGGATAGATTGATTGAGTGAATATGGAGGAATGTGAGTGGGTGAGTGAGGTAGTGAGTGAGCGAGCGAGTGAGTAAGTGAAGTAGTGAGTGATTGTAGAAGTGAGTGAGTGACTATGGGGTATGTGAATGAGTGAGTGACTGAGCAGCGAGTGTTTTATTCAATATTAATAAAAATTACAATTTTTTAATTTAGCGGTTACACAAATTTATTTTAAACAGCATTTTGCTACGTAACTTAGTTAAAGGCGGTGTATGCGTGTTTTTTGTTAAACATGAACACTAAAAACCTAATATTTTTAAGTTTTTATGATAAATGTAGATTCAGAACATTTAAAGATATCCGAAATAATAATTTTATTCCATAATTTTAATGATCGTACAGTTTTACATTTTGTTTATTAAAATGGATTTTTGGCAACTTTAAGTGTGTTTTTTGAACAAACCTCACGGTGGATGCCTTTTTATGATTTTTTTGGATTCAGCATAAAAAAATACTTAAGAAAACACGTGTCTCACTTAAAAGATAAAGATTTTTTGTATACCTGTGTAATGTGCTGGAGAATTGCCCGTTAAGGAGCACAGTCATAAATCAAAATACAATATAATACATACAAAATCCATTTACAGAGCAAAAATTATGTAAACAATTTTTATAAAGTAAAAAATGAACATGCTAAAATTATAATTTTTTTTTATGGGTCTAGCACACGTGCTACAGGGAAGTACCTAAAGCGCTACAGGAGCCACACGTATGCGGAGAAAACGATTCACGTTGTTCTTGAATTGCTGTAAATTGTACTCGGTGGGAAACACAGTCTTGGGCAAATTATTCCAAAGGGATAATGTTCTCCATATAAAATACTGCTTGAAAGGCGTTGTACGAGGAGTAACAAGCTGCACCTCATACGGATGTGAAGTATTAGCGCGACGTGTATTTCTAACATGCACCGCCGAGGAATTAAGCGGGCCACATCCTTGGAACACTTTCCATGAAAATACTTATAGAATAAGCTCAAGTCGCCAACCGTTCTTCGATGTTCCATCGAGTCAAGACCGCCGGTCAGTCCCGGGTCTCCAATCAGACGAACAGCTCTTCTCTGAATAGAATCCAACAAATGCAGTGTATGTTTGGGAGGGGAGCTTCAAACATGGGAGCAGTATTCCACAGTCTGTCGAATTTGAGCTTTGTAAAGAATTAACAGTTGTTGTGGAGTGTAACGCTTTCTGGTTCGAAATAATATTCATAACTTTTGAGAAGCTCTCCTTGGTATGCCTGAAACATGTTCATGCCAGGACATGAACACAGTGTTGATGTTAGAGGAATGGAGTGTCCCGGCATAACTATGTCGGGTTTAGCAACGTTAACTTTTTTAGAAAGAACTGCCGCCTGGGTTTTTGTAGCGTTAAATTCCACTTGGTTACTGTCACCCCAAGATAGAATTTCTTCCAGGTCTTTGTTAAGTTGAATGACTTCCTGCTGTCTGCGGATATTCGTCTGAGTAGCCGATGTCCGAGCGTTCAAAGTGAATGAAGAGATAAGTGTACTGTCATCTGCAAAGCTGTAGATTGGATTCTCGGTCTTTTCCAGCAGATCGTTAATATAAATGAGAAAGAGAGTAGGAGACAGTATGGAGCCTTGGGGTACACCGGCGTTGATAGTGAAGGTGATAGAAAGAAATCCGTCGACTGCCACTCGTAAAGAACGCTCTCTGAGGAAACATGAGAGCCACAAACAGAACTTTTCAGATATACCATAAGAATGTAGCTTAGCCAACAGCCCATCGTGCCAAATACGGTCGAATGCCTTGGATATGTCAAGAGCAACCGCTCGAGATTCTCCAAAGTGTTCAATTGCGTTGTTCCAAACCTATGTTACATAAGTCAGAAGATCTCCTGTTGATCCATTTTTAAGAAAGCCATATTGGCGATCGCTAATAATGTTGAATCCTTCAAGATATTTTAGAAGATGCTGACTGATAGCCTTTTCCATGACTTGCGATATTATTGAAAGCAGTGCGATTGGTCGGTAGTTATTTGGCAAGGTTTTCTTGTCTTTTAGGTATCGGCTGAACTGTGGCACATTTCCAGCAGGAAGGAAATATTCCCTTTTTGTAGGACAGGTTGAAAACTGGTGTTAGTTCCCTCGCACAGTTTTTGAGAATTATGGCAGGTATTCCGTCAGCGCCAGAAGCTTTTTTTGGGTCTAGCTTCATCAAAATACGTTTTATGATACGCTGTCTGAATACAATATCGGGCATCCTTGACTGCACCATGGGAATAGTAGGTGGTGTCTCTCCTTGGAAATCGACAGTAGAATGTGGAGCAAAGAGTTCAGCCAACAAGTTCGCTTTCTCAACAGATGTCGTTGCAATAGAATTATCTGGCCGTGTGAGTGGTGGTATGGTGGATTTGGTGAAATTTTGACTAAATGCCTTAGCGACTGACCAAAAGGACCTGGAATTATTGGGACAAGCGAGAAGTTTGTTTCTAATCCGTTGATTGTGTGCCTCCTTGGTTTCGTCGATAATTTCTTTGCATCTGTTCCTGGCACGAACAAGGGTGTTATGATTTATGGTGTTAGGATTTTCACGCCATTGTCGGCATGCAAGATGTTTAGAAGCAACAGCTTCTTTGCATTTTCGGTTAAACCAAGGCTTGCCGTTGGAAGGGCATTTCTTCGAAAAAGGGATGTAAGCCTCCATACCGGCCAAAATAACATCGGAAACCTCCCTGGAGCAGTCAAATGGGTCGTCGGATCGAAAACAAACGTCTAACCAAGGGAAAGTTCGAAAATATTCCATGAGATCTTCCCATTGAGCAGATCTGTAGTGCCAAATCTTGCGCGGTTTAGGCGCCTCTCTGTCACTGGTTGGCAGGACACTCGATGTGGAAAGCAGTTTATGGTCGGAAGAACCTAACGGCGGATTTACGCGGAATATACAGAACTGAATCATTTAAGCATACACTCTGGTCATGCTGTAGTGTTCCTGTATCTAAAACTAAATTAGTTGGTTAGTCGGTAGTTGGTACTGGTAATTATTAACTGAATACATTCATTTATATCACACAAAGGACGATTAACATTGGTATGTGAGTACTGATAGTAGAAAGACAAGAGAAAGTCGAAAGTTATTACGCGCAATACGCAAAAACAGTAATAAGAGTGAATATATAGAATCGATATAATTATGGAGTAACTTATTAGTGCAGTAAAAAAATCAAAAAATCACGTCTAGATACAGTAATATTATGATTTTATCCTCTCAGGAGTATTATTCTCAGTTTTGGACCTTGTGCTCTTTTTTTATAAGCAATTTAAGATGTGAATAGGTCCGGTTATATAAGTCGGATCGAGACAAAAAAAAATCAAACTCTTAATGGAATTTCCAAGAAATCCTCGTTGGTTTTAAGTCGCTCAAGTGCGTACATAACCTACAAAATTGAAAAAGCAGGCAAAAAACTGTTTTTTTTTTCATTTTATTGTACATTTTAGTACAAAAATACTGAACCCAGTGGGCATAATTGAACTTGTTATTTAAAATTTGAATTGCCCGCCATTTTATGCCATTTGGTCTAAAATGGATTTTGTTTTTCAAAATTTAGGTCTCGATGCCAGCTTTTCGATGCCATTAAAAAAATTTTTTTGGAGTCTTTTTAACCGTTTTTTTAGATTTGTTTATTAATCGAATAACAAATTTTTCGATCATTTTGAAAAAAAAATTGAAATCTTTTTATCACATCTGATAGAGAATCAAAATCATTTTCGTTAACGTGAAAAGAGTTTGTTTTTTTTTGTTTCGATCCAACTTATGTAACTGGAGTGATTCACATTTTAAGCTCAAAAAACGCGTTTTGAAAACTTAAATTGTTTATAAACAAAAGAACACAAGTTTTTCGAGGTTCAAAACTCAGGACAATACTCCTGGTGATACCCCAGGGAGAATCAAATCATAATATTGCTGTATCTCAACTATGCCTATCTCACCATTATTTTGACATTTTTTTACTGCGCTATATAGAGAAAAATAAGGGAATTTGACATTCTTCTGAAATTAAGAGATTCAACATTAAATCTAGATCGAAGTAAGTCGTTATCAAAGTCCCTTTGCGGATAGACGCCATCCAATTTGAAGGACAAAATTTTTGAAAATTCTCCGGATACTTTCAAACGCCAAGACGTGCACTTGATATATGGGGGCTAGCCCAAAGAACTATCTAGCTGCTGTTGAAGAATCACACAATCATTAGCGTCTGTAATACTACGAAATATTTTTAAATCGTCGGCAAAGAATAGTATGTATGGACTCAGAGAAGTCGTTGTAAAAAGTAAAAATAATAGAGGCCGTAAATTGGATCTTTGTGGGACATAATATGACGTAACTTTACACTTAGAGATATTTAAGTCAAGTTTATTTGAAAGGCACCACTTATGCAGTATATCTAGCTGCTGTTGAATCAAAATCCTTAGCGTCTCTATAACTAAGATATATTTTTAAATCATCCGCAAAGAACATGTAACGGCCCCAAAGAGGTCGTTGCAAAAAGTAAAGAAAATAGATGCTGCAAATGGGATCCTCGCGAGGCTATTGCAGGAGCACAGTGTATCTCACAGCTAAAACCTATTATAAGCAAAGAATTGTTTCTTAAAGGTGATGTCCCTTTCGAAGAACGTTACCAATTAGTTACTAAATTCGAAGGAACAGAGTTTCTTCAAAAATACAAATTGACACGTATCGTTTGAAGGTTGACACTTCCTATAAATCATATAGATTTATTGAAAAGGGCGACATCAATCTGTCAGACCAAAAACTTTTCAGCCTACGTGTTAGGTCTATAATTTATAACATCTGAGGAGTCCCCCACAGAGTAGACCCAATTGGTTGGAAATGAAAATGTATGAATTGTCAAGTGAAACAAAATCGTAAGTGATTTGGAAAAACTATGCACAATGCAAAAGGCACAAAGGCATGCCCTGCAGTAAACTTATTTTTAAATTTTTTTATCATAAATTCAACCTGCTTAGAGAACTTATTAATACGTATCCATGAGTTATCTAACAGGGTAGTTTCATTATGGATTAAACCAACTTATGTCACGATCTTTCGGAGAATAAATACCATAGAAATAGGAAGCGAGTGCATTAACTATCTCTCCTAGATTATAAAATATATTTAAACTAAGAGGCATCCTGCCTGTAACTCTAGAACCCTTTCGGGCATGTAAATGTAATGATAAATATTTTGAGTCACTAATTAAGCTTTCCAGTATCTTCTGAATATAGGAATTATAACAAAAGTATATTTGACTTTTAACAATAGTTATCATTCTTTTGAACTCATTATAAAAATGAAATTTTTTAGTTCTCTAGAACTTTTTACGATATTTTTATATTATATTTAAATTGAGGATAGCAGTGGGAAAGCAACGCTTGCTATTATTCTTAAATAATGGCACAAACTGGTTTAGTACAGTGTATACCTTAACATAAAATACCAAGCGTCCCCAATATCCACGTCGGCGCACAAAAATATCCAATTAGTGTCACAAAGTGACCCCTACAAACGCGGAAGTTCAGCTTTCTTCAAGTTATAAGATTTATTAAATGCATTAGACATAAGGACGGTAGAGGGGCTCACCCCACGACCAATCTTCTGTAGCTACAGCGCTGGACGATGTTCATCCTCGCTCATAAGTGATGCGTTATTACAAAACGTTGACATTCAGGAAAGTCCAATTTACGCTCATTAGAGAGAGGTATTATTATCTTGAAGTAAGTTTAAAAAGGTGGCAAGATTTCTCAAAGTTTGAGCTTTGGAGTTAGAAATGGTAGTTTCGAAGGATGGAACATTAAAGTCATTAAGTATATTCTTGCTATCGCTAAGTACGTGAAAATAAGTCAAAGAATTGTTTAAATTTAAAACAAGAAATTTGGGGAAGGGGGGGGGGTAGCAAATTAGGAATATATAAACTACAAAGTAGTCGTTAAGTAACAATGCCGATAGATTTAACTGTTCAGAACTTACATCGCCCTTAAGAACAGGTAACGTACCACTGTCCCGCGATAGGCCCACGGCATCATAGCGACAATCACAGCGAAAAATTGCATGAATATTAGAAAAATACTTAAAGCTGCACATATACAACCATGTTTCCACCAGGGCGACGATATGGAACTTACCTTCACTGATCCTAGAATAAAAGTTACTGTGAAGTCCATGAACATTCTGGAAACAACACACAACATCGTCATCAATGCCTCTGCTGGGCACTGTCTATTTTACGGCACAATTTTTGGCACATCACGATCGGTTTCACCATCCTGCAAACGCTCATGCAATTTATCTTTAACACTTTTATAATATTTGGGTGCGATCACGCTATATTTTAACATTCTTTAAGGTTTCACTATCTTTAAGATTTCTTTATAATGTCATGAACAATATTATCACAGTTGTCAAAAACGATTTTAATTGGTCGCCCTGTAGTTTTAGTAAAACCAAATATACCCAAGCCATAAACTTCTTTAGGGTTACTCTCTCTCTTGCAACAGTTATTAAAAAGATTTCTTATCTAAAGATAGATTTTGCTTAACCAGATTGCTATTTTAATTGAGAAAATTTTTGAGACTTATGGTTCCAGCCAGCTCATTAATATGAAAGCTTACTTGTAAACAGCTCTTACAAGTCCAGCTTAGACCATTAATTTTAGTTTTAATTGTACGAATTTTAGAAGCAATGAGATGGCACAGGAATGCAGATCGCAAAAACCTTGTGTGTTTCAGCTCGCGTCTTACAGCAATTACATATATGAATGCTATCTTCTGGTACGACTGTGGTGTGGGACTGCAAGTGACAACACCGCACATGATATTTACAATAAAATTGAAACTGATGGTAGGCAAAGACAAAAAGAAAAGATAATTTAATCATAAAGGCAGAGTTGTTCTAGCACAAATAATAGTTAATTCGAAACACCGTTACGCAAGAATCGATTGCCTTTTAACTATCCCAAAAAAATACAAAATAATACTTATACATAAATATATATATATATATATATATATATATATATATATATATATATATATATATATATATATACTTATACATACATACACTACCGTCAGAAAGTATTTGCCCACCTAGTTATTTCAGTCCCAAGATAACAAAAACCCAGATAAATATTTTTTTAAATTTCATTGAATTATTATTTATTTTCATATTATTTAGAGTCTAGAAAATTCAGAAAAATAGTCATCACAGGGAGGTTTCCGATGTTATTTTGGCCGGTATGGAGGCTTACATCCCTTTTTCGAAGAAATGCCCTTCCAACGGCAAGCCTTGCTTTGACCTAAAATGCAAAGAAGCTGTTGCTTCTAAACATCTTTCATACCGACAGTGGCGTGAAGATCCTAACACCATAAATCGTAACATCTTTGTTCGTGCCAGGAACAGATGCAAAGAAATTATCGACGAAACCAAGGAGGTACACAATTAACGGATTAGAAACAAACTTCTCGCTTGTCCCGGCAATTCCAGGTCCTTTTGGTCAGTCGCTAAGGCAGTTAGTCAAAATTTCACCAAATCCACCATACCACCACTCACACGGCCAGATAATTCTATTGCAACGACACCTGTTGAGAAAGCGAACTTGTTGGCTGAACTCTTTGCTTCACATTCTACTGTCGATTTCTAAGGAAAAACACCACCTACTATTCCCATAGTGCAGTCAAGGATGCCCGATATTGTCTTCAGACAGCGTATTATAAAACGTATTTTGATGAAGCTAGACACCAAAAAGGCTTCAGGCGCTGACGGAATACCTGCCATAGTTCTCAAGAACTGTGCGAGGGAACTAACACCAGTTTTCTGTAGACTTTTCAACCTATCCTACAGAAAGGGAATATTTCCTTCCTGCTGGAAATGTGCCACAGTTCAGCCGATACCTAAAAAAGGCAAGAAGACCTTGCCAAATAACTACCGACCAATCGCACTACTCTCAATAATATCGAAAGTCATGGAAAAGGCTATCAATCAGCATCTTCTAAAATATCTTGAAGGATTCAACATTATTAGTGATCACCAATATGGCTTTCGTAAAAATAGATCAACAGGAGATCTTCTGACTTATGTAACACATGTTTGGAACAACGCAATTGAACACTTTGGAGAATCTCGAGCGGTTGCTCTTGACATATCCAAGGCATTTGACCGTGTTTGGCACGATGGGCTGTTGGCTAAGCTACGTTCTTATGGTATGTCTGAAAAGTTCTGTTTGTGGCTCTCATGTTTCCTCAGAGAGCGTTCTTTACGAGTGGCAGTCGACGGATTTCTTTCTAACACCTTCACTATCAACGCCGGTGTGCCCCAAGGTTCCATACTGTCTCCTACTCTCGTTCTCATTTATATTAACGATCTGCTGGAAAAAACCGAGAATCCAATCTACAGCTTTGCAGATGACAGTACACTTATCTCTTCATTCACTTTGAACGCTCGGACATCGACTACTCAGACGAATATCCGCAGACAGCAGGAAGTCATTCAACTTAACAAAGACATAGTTATGTCGGGGCACTCCATCACTCTAACATCGTCACTCAATCTGTTAGGCGTTAATTTGGGAGTAAATATGTCCTGGCATGAACATGTTGCAGGCATAGCAAGGAGAGCTTCTCAAAAGTTGGGAATATTGTTTCGAACCAGAAAGCTTTACACTCCACAACAACTGTTAATTCTTTACAAAGCTCAAATTCGACCAACTATAGAATACTGCTCCCATGATTGGAGCTCCGCTCCCAAACATACACTGCATTTGTTGGATTATATTCAGAGAAGAGCTATTCGTCTGATTGGACGCCCGGAACTGACCGACGGCCTTGATTCGCTGGAACATCGAAGAACGGTTGGCGACTTGAGCCTATTCTACAAGTACTTTCATGGAAAGTGTTCGAAGGATGTGGCCCGTTTAATTCCTCCCAGAGCGGTGCATATTAGAAGTACACGTCGCGCTAATACTTCACATCCGTATGAGGTTCAGCTTGTTACTCCTCGTACAACGCTTTTCAAGCAGTCTTTTATATGGAAAACATCATACCTTTGGAAGAGTTTGCCCAGGACCCCATCGAGTACAATCTACAGCGATTTAAGAACAACGTGAATCGCTTTCTCCGCGCACACGTGTCGCTCCTGTAGCGCTTTAGGGACTTCCCTGTAGCACGTGTGCTAGACCCATAAAAAAAAAAAAAAAAAAAAAAAAAAAATTCCAGGATTTTTCTCATCTGTGTGACCTCCTTTGTTTTTAATTACCGCTTTACGGAGTTTCGGCATTCTGTTCAGTAGTTTTTTAGAGTTTCTTCAGTTATTTTAACCCATTCTGCTTGTTAAAGTTACCACAAGTGATTTTCTGATGTTGGATTGAGTTTTCGAACACATCTGTCCAAATGGTCCCACAGCAATTCGATGAGGTTCAAGTCGGGTGATTGTGGAGGCCAAGTCATCACTTCCAGGACGTTATCGCATTTCCATTGGTCCAAAAGTTCTCTAATTTGTTTAGCAGAATGTTTAGGGTCGTTGTCATGCTGAAAAATAAATTTCCCCTGGAAAATATCTCTTCCAGAAAGAAGCATTTGAGTTAGCAAAATTTCTTGATACTGTTCTTTTCGCACGATTCCTTCTATCCTAAAGATTTTTCCAACTTTACCGTTGCCAAAATAACCCCAAACCATTAATGAACCTCCACCATGTTTTATTGTAGACAACATCCTCTCTCCAGCTGACCGCCGCACGTAAACTCGTCTATTTGAACCAAAAATTTCGAATTTAGATTCGTTGCTCCAAAGGACGGAATTCCATTGTTCTGATGTCCAATTTTCATGTTCTCAGGCCCATTCTAATCGTTTACGTTTATTTACTTGCCTACGAAGTGGTTTCCTCAATGCAACTCATCCGTGTAGTCCACCTTCTGCTAACCTGTTCATCACGGTTGTCACGCTGATGGGGATGGGCCACTTCAGGTTTACTTGCGCCGTGATTTCTGGTGCGGTTAGGCGGCGATTACGTCTTCTAGTCATTGTTATAGCTCTGTCTCTCTGTCGGGAGTGTTTTTTCGAGGCCTTCCTGAACGTTTTTGGTTGGGAATTCCATGTCCTGCAGAAAATTCTTTTACGATGTAGTCCACCGTTCTCCTTAGCATCCGTATATCACTCGCGATTTGTCGACTCGAGTGACCATTTTGTTGTCTCGCAATTATCAGAGCCCGATTTTCAACGGAAACTTCTTTCGTCTTGGCATTTTCACAAAACAATTGGGCCGGTATCAATGACAAAATACTGTTTGCGAATGGTTAATTTCCAAAAGGGCAATAGTATTTATAGCCTAGTTTTTATTATAAAATGTCACTAGGAATTTACAAAATCCCTAGAAAATGAGTTCTTATTTCAACTGGAATTCTCAGAAATCGCCTCAAAACGATTATCATGCAAAACTTGGACATTTGTTCTAATTGGTTTTTAATTTGTGATTTCACCAAAAAGGCTTATCTAAACAATTTTATGATGGACACTATCAATATATTTATTCTTTTTTATCAGGAGAGTAACGTAACCATACCCTAAAATGATCTAGTATTTTTAGTGTTCCGTACAGAACACTTACGGGATCACTTCGATGTCTATCTGTCCGTCTGTCACACCCGATTTTCTCCGAAACTATTTAACATAGAAAGATAAAATTTGGCACAAATATAGGAATGACCCAATCAAAGCCGTGTAATTTTGAAAGTTAAATTTTGACTTAAGGGGTGAGTTTTGGGCGGTGAAATTACTAGGTTATTGAGTGGGGTGTCAAATGAAAGCTTGTGACAAAACAAGTTCAAAAATATATATAATGTACTAATTGAGCACACTTTTCTTTGTGATATTTTAAAAAATGGCCAAAAATCTCTGTCCCCACTACCTACTACTAAAAGTACTGATTTTGAAAAAATTTTCGAATACAATGTATTAACCGCGTCATGGAATAATTTTTTTTTTCAATTGGGTACTTAACATTCTTAAGTATTTAAATATTAAAACCGGTCAAGTGCAAGTCGGACCTATGTAATTAGTGTTCCGTACGGCGATTGCTTTTAAAATAAAAAATTTTGTGACGGAGGTATCAAATGATCAATGACTTCACAAAACACACCCTAAATGAGTTTTTCAACAAAGATTGTTTCCGAATAATCCAGAACTTTTTCAAAATTTTTTGATCAGTACGTCTCGAGATAAGGGGGGTAAACAGAAATATTAGGAAGAAAAATTTGCGAGAATGATATGTCATATATATTTTTGAACTTTTCGGTGTTTTACAATAAACCACTTAAGGTCTGAGGTTGATCCCTCGTAATCTGCGCTGCCTACTTTTAGTGTTGGCTGTGCCAACCACTCTGTCGTCTTGTGGCTACTGTGTCAGCCTGCGATAGGTATGCGTATTTCGTACAATTCGTTGTATCTTACCATTGTGTTCTGTAAGTACCGGAATAAGTACTAGAAATTCTGTTCTCTTGTTTGTCGATCCTAGCCCGACTGATGAACCCTGATACGGCGAAACGCGTCTCGGGATGGGTGGACGAATAAGAGAACAGTGGGTAGACTGCTGAAATTATATAGGCTTTGCCTGTTTTCAGTTGTTTTACATTAAACCACGTAAGGTCTGAGGTTGATCCGTCGTAAACCGCGCTGCCTGCCTTTAGTGTTGGCTGTGCTGCTCTGTCAGCCTCCGATTGTTGAGTACTCTAGGTATGCGTATTTCATCCAGTTGGTTGTATCTTACCACTGATACTTTGCTTGTCATTGACAATATATTCTTTTTTTATACAAGTCATTTCTTTTACCAGAAGTTTCCGTTAATTTCTGTGTGTGTGCAGTTTTTGTGTTATTTATTTAAGTCCATTTAATCAGTTGTCTAAGTATTGTATTGTGTCGTCATTCCAATATATTTTTTAGAGCAATTTATACAGGGTATAGAATATACCACTTGTTTGACTTTTTTTTGGTTGGGACTTTCCTTTTTAGACGATTGAATATTGAAGATAAAAGTTGTTGTGCTTTGTGGGTAGACAATAATATGTTTTTTTTTCAGAATATATAATTGATTTTTTTGGATAGGTCTTGAGCATTGCTATATATATTTTTATGTTAACTGAATTTTGTTTTGATTTTTCGTCTGTTTTGTTGTTATAAAAAGCTTATGAGTTCTCTATTTCATTATTTTGTTTACTAATTTTTCTGCGAAATTATTATTTTTGAGAATTTTCCTTACTTTTTTTTTTAAAATTTCAAGTCTAAATTCAGGTGAAGTTAAGGTTGGCGCTCGGTCTGTCAATAATTTTTTTTTTTTGAGGGTAGGGTGGTGTGAATTATAATTGACGTATCGACCTGACAAAGTATTGTTCATGTACCATTTAATTTTTAAGTCTTCCCTGTTTCGTTGTGTATTATTGTTAAATCAAAAAAGTTTATACTGTTTCAGTTTGCGATTTCCGATATAAACTTTCAAATGGTGAGAGAACTATTAAATATTTGTAAAATGCTGTTTATTTTGTTTTCTGATACAGCGGTAAGGCAATCATCGAGGTGTCTTTTGAAAAATAAGACTGGATGCATCCATCTAATTGTTGATAAATTTGTACATTGAAAGTAGTTATTAGTTCAGGTTAGGTTTTTGGATACCATAAACATATCTTGATTTGTTGCTTGTATGCTTTTTTAAATTATTTCATTTTTGGTGTTCCGTACGGAACACTTATAAGATCACTTCGGTGTCTGTCTGTCCGTCTGTCACACCCGATTTTCTCCGAAACTATTTGTCATAGAGAGTTGAAATTTGGTAATAATATAGGAATTGATGGCCTCATGAGAGCAATGTAGTTTTGAAAGTTAAATTTTGACTTAAGGGGTTAGTTTTGGGGGGTGAAATCGGAAGTGAAAAAATTTTTTTTTACTATGTAATCGAGTGTGGTGTCAAATGAAAGCTTGTGAAAACACGAGTAAAAAATATATATATATATATAATGTAATATTTGCGCGCACTTTTCTTTGTATTATTTTTTAAAAATCGCGAAAAATCGCTGTCCACCCGCCTTATCTCGAAAAGTACTGATCAAAAAATTTTGAAAAAATTCTGGAATATTCTCCAGGGGGTGTAGATTGAACGGAAATTATCACGAGTGCATTACCTTTAATAATTTCTCTGGTGTATAAAAAAAATAAATTTCAAGGTCATCAATTTTCAGTAAAGATTGGAAACAAACTTTGTTGAAAACTCATTTGGGGTGTGTTTTGTGAAGTCACTGATCATTTTATACCACCGTAACAACATTTTTTTATTTTAAAAGCAATCAACGTACGGAACACTAATTGTGCAAGTTCAGCTTGCATTTGACCGGTTATTCTTTTATTATATTAGCTAAAATCTCATTTAATATATAAAGAGATAAGACGTCAAGTGCTAATAGTTTGTGGTTTTATGGCATTTTTTAAAACTAAAGGCATCTTTGTGTAATAATTATTTTTACATAATATTTTAGAGAGACGTTTACTTAAATATTTCGATAATTTATAAAAAAGGAGATTGACTGCCGGCAACTATTGGTCTTAATGTGATGCCAGGTTTATGTAGTTTGAGTAAACTGTATATTTTTGGAACCACAGCATTATGTATTGTTAGTTGTTTTGCTTCGATTTCCGATATAAGGTTTTTAGATAAGATTTTTTTAATTGGGCTATTATTATTACACAAAATATTCCTTTATTATTGATATAACTTGACGTATCTCTCTAATACACCAAATGAGCTTTCAGCTAATATAACAGAAAAATGGAATAATTTAAAAAAAAAACATACAGCCCTAATATGTTTACAGGAGCTACAAATCTTACCTTAACTAATAACTGTTTTCAATATAAAAATGCTTTTTATCAACAATTAGATGGATGCGCAATTGGTTCTCCCAGATCAGCAGTTGCGCAACTAGTCTTGGAATATTTAGAAGAAAAGTCTTAAGCAACACGGACATTCCAGTCTTATTTTTTAAAAGGCACGTTGATCATTGCCTTTCCGCTGAACCAGAAAACAAAACAAACAGCATTGTCAAATATTACAGTTTTCATCAACCTAAAGTTTATATCGGAAATAGAAACACTAGAAACTTTCTTGATTTAATAATAATACAAAAAAACAGCAAAGATTTAAAAATTAAATGGTACACGAAGAATACTTCGTCCGATTGACACCTAAATTATAATTCACACCACTCCAAACCTCAAAAAACAGCGTTATAATATAATTGACAGACAGAGCTCTAATTTTAACTTGACCAAAAATTTTAAGAAAAGTAAGAGACATTCTCAAAAATAATAATTTTCCCAGAAAAAACTAGTAAATAAAATTACCAAACAGAGAACTTATAAACTTTATAACAATAAAACAGCTCAAAAACCAAAAAAAAAATTTCTACTAACCTAAAAAAATATTTAGCAATGCCATATACTAAAGACCTATCCAAAAAAAAATCAAATATATTCTAAAAAAATCCAACATCATTGTCTGCCCAAACCAAAAAAAGTCAAGCTAAACTTAGTCTATTCTATACCCTATCTAAATTGGCCGAAAAATATATTGGAATGCAACACTCTCACTAGACAATAGTACATATGTATGTATGTATGTATGTATGTATATACAGTCTTACATAAGCACGAAGCAAATGAAAATCATGAATTTGACTTTCCCAGCACTAAAGTAATCAACCAAGAAAGAGATTACCGCACATTTCTGGTAAAAAAAGATTTGTATAAAAAAGAATACCATATTAAATATCAGCAATTTAAGTTAGATTAATTATAATTTATTACAATAAATATTGTGCAGTAAAGAAAAAACCTTAATACAACCCTTTCTAATTTCACATTGTTTACTAATTACACTAGTAAAACTAAACAGCCCTAAAACATAAACATTTTCTTTTTTCCCCTTTTAGTACTGCTAGATATTTTTAAGGAAAAATATGGTTTCGCGGTATGTAAACCTATTTTTCGTTCTAATTTCATTAAATAAAATACATGGTTTATTACTAAACGTTGTGTGCTCATAAAATATTTTATTTTCAACATCTTTAAATGTGCAGGTAATCCAAATATAAAAATAAAATTTGATAAAGCCCAATACTATAGACGAAACTCCATTAAAATCTGGGTTTTTATAACATTAAAATAATCACAAACAAACCTATACCGAAGAATAAACAACCAATATATATATATATATATATATATATATATATATATATATATATATATATATATATATATATATATATACTAACCGTGCCCGCGGCTCCGCTCGCGTGGATTTGATTCACTATTATCGTCACTGATTATTCCTTATGTTACCTAACGTAATAAAATATATCTTATAACCTGGCCAGGGAACATAACACATGGGCTGAAAAGTCCCGGGCCTAACACATAGATGGCGCTAGTTTTATTGCAGTCACCTTTTTTTCAGTTAATACTAACCTTCAAAAGACAGCTGTTAAAATTTCATGATATTCTATTCATTAGTTTGTGAGTTACTGTGCTAAGAGTGACGCTACTTTTGTTATTTTCAAAACAATGGATCAAAAACAATTTCGTGTTTTAATTTTACACTGCTTCTTGATGGGAAAAAATACCGTTCAAGCGAAGCAATGGCTTGAAAAGTGTTATGGGGACTCCGCTCCATCAAAAACAACAATAAAACGTTGGTTTGCTGACTTCAAACGTGGTCGTAGAGACACCGATGATGCAGAACGCAGTGGACGTCCAAATGAGGCGGTAACACCAGAAAACATCAAAAAAACCCATAAAATCGTTTTGAATGATCGAAAAGTGAAGTTGCGTGAGTTAGCTGACATCGTAAAGATATCAAAAGAACGTGTTGGCTTTATATTGCATGAGCATTTGACTATGAGAAAGCTCTGTTCAAAGTGGGTGCCGCGTTTGCTCACTGTTGATCAAAAACAAGAACGTGTTGATGATTCTGAGCAGTGTTTGGCCATGTTTAAACGTAACAAACCGGAATTTTTGCGTCGATATGTGACAATGGATGAAACATGGATCCATCACTTCACTCTGGAATCAAAACGATCGTCATCTGAGTGGACAGCAACTGGTGAACCTCGTCCAAAGCGCCCGAAAGCACAACAATCGGCTGGAAAGGTTATGGCCTCGGTATTTTGGGATGTGCGTGGTGTAATATTCATCGACTATCTTGAGAAAGGAAATACCATCAACAATGAATATTATATAGCGTTATTGGAGCGTTTGAAGGCCGAAATTGCAAAGAAACGACGCATATGGCAAAGAAAAAAATTTTGTTTCATCAAGACAACGCACCGTGTCACAAGTCAATCAAAACAATGGCAAAACTACATGAACTGAACTTCGAATTGCTCCCACATCCACCGTATTCGCCAGATTTGGCTCCCAGCGACTACTGGCTGTTCGCAGACCTGAAAAAAAATGCTCGCCGGTAAGAAATTTCGCACGAATGAAGAGGTTATCGCTGAAACTGAGGCCTATTTTGAGGCAAAAGATAAATCGTTCTACAAAAGTGGTATTGAAATGTTAGAGCGGCGCTGGAATGATTGCGTTGCTCTTGATGGAGATTACGTTGATGAATAAAGCTAATTCTGAACCAAAAAAAAAACCGTGTTTTCTTTGTTAGGCCCGGGACTTTTCAGCCCATGTGTTACGTATGTCTAAAAAAAAGCACGTAAACCGTGCTTTCGAGTGATAAGCGCATTAACGGACAGACAGACAGAGACGTTGCATTTTATATATATTATAGAAGATTATAGATAAATTATAGATAACTTGGCCAGAGAACAAATATATAAATTAAAAAAAAAAACGTAAATCAGATGAGTTGTGCTCGAGTAATAAGCGCACTAACGGACAGACAGACAGAGAAAGAGACGTTGCATTTTATATATATTATAGAAGAATATAGATAACTTGGCCAGAGAACAAATGTATGAATTAAAATATATATACATATATATATATATATATATATATATATATATATATATATATATATATATATATATATATATATATATATATATGTATATATAGTGAAGTCTGTTTATAACGAACTCAAAAAAATCACTAAAAATGGTTCGCTATATGTATTTTTTTTATTTAGATATATATATATATATATATATATATATATATATATATATATATATATATATATATATATTGATAAATTAAAAGAAAAACGTTCAAAGGGAAATAAAACAAGTCACACTAAAGTACGTAGTTTCTATAATAAAATCAGTAATTTTCGTACAGTTTTACTTGAAAAATAAATGGTGTTTATATAATCATCAAGGTCACATAAACTATTCCATATATGTTCAGGAACTTCACGAGATTCCAAAAAATTGCGAGTTTCAGTCATTTTCTTAGTCATTTCTGAAGTAGATGGAACATAAATATTATATCCTTCTCTAAGCTCGTCTTAGTCGTCAATATAGCTTAAAATCTTTCCAGAAGTCACTGATTTCACAATTTGATCATCGGTTAATATTCCTCTCGTCATTAATTCATTATCAGCACATACATATTCTTCAAAATTAAAGTAATTAAACATCTTTTTAATGTCGATTTCCACTGTACTTTGTTGAATGTCAGCATCGTAAATAAATTCTAGATAATCAGTAGCATCTTCTCGATGTTTTTCAATCCACTGAGTCAACGGTGGCTCATCATCTGAGTCATATCTACATTCCTTCCTTAAAAATCCGCCATGCTTAAAACAGTTTGCAATGGTTTCTGTACTGACTCTTTGCCAAGCCATATGGATAAAGTTTACAGCGTCCAAGAGAGTTACAGAAAAAAATGTTACCTTTATTGATCGTCTCTAACATTTTCACAAGTAAAATCTTTTTATAATAACATTTTAAATAATGTATCACATCTTGATCCATAGGCTAGAGTTTTGCACTTGTGTTTGGAGGCATAAAAACCAATTTTATTTGCTGTAGATCAACTTCAGGGTGCGCTGGACAGTTGTCAATCAAAAGTAATATTTTTAGGTTTTGTGAATTTTAATTCTTTGTCCCATTCGATCAGTTCGTTTTTAAAACTTTCTGATGCTATTCAGGCTTTACTATTTGATTTGTACTTTACTGGTAAATGTTTGTTTTTAAAACACCTGTGATTGGCAGACTTTCCTATCACCAACAATTTTCTTTTCTCTGTTCCAGACATATTTGCAGTTACCAACACAGTAATCCTTACTTTTGATAATTTTTCAGCAGCACAATTCTCTCCGACAAACCTTAATGTCTTATCAGGTGTCATCTTGTAAAACAAACCCGTTTCATCCGCATTAAAAATGTCCACATATTCATAACTTTCTCGAATTTCCGGCTATACATTGGCCAACCACTGATCAACAACAGTCATATCCATTCCTGCAGTTTTCTCCTACTATCTTACCTGTAGTAATATTATGTCGCTTTTTAAATCGTTCAATCCAACTTCCAGAACAGTTAAACTCGGTGTTCTCTATTTTTTCTTTCCAATTCACTAGCTTTCTCTTGTAAAGTATAGCCGGTAATAGGAACATGTTCATGTCGTTTTTGACTAAACCATTCAAGTCCTTTATGGACTTGGTCATGTGTAGATTTTCTTACTTTTTTACAACATAGATTGATAAGATTTCTTGCCTTTTTCCATATGGTAGAAACCGTAGATTTAGTTAAATTCAACTGTTTGCAAAGATTACTTTATTTAACTCCATTTTCTATTTTCCTTATAATATCGTGTTTGTCTTTTAAAGTAAACGCTTTACGTTTTTGTGTACTCATTTTAAAATAAAAATTTAAACATTCATTTTGCTACTTTGATCAAATATGCATTAGAACAGCATAACACAAGTGAATTGAAAATAATACTGCTCGGACTAGCGACGCGGCGGAAACAAGTAGAATAGGGGTTCTCAGCCAGTTTCGGTGAATTCCTCAGATCAAGTCGCGCGACATCGTGTTTGTCTTTTAAAGTAAACGCTTTACGTTTTTGTGTACTCATTTTAAAATAAAAATTTAAACATTCACTTTGCTACTTTGATTAAATATGCATTAGAACCGCATAACACAAGTGAATTGAAAATAATACTGCCCGAACTAGCGACGCGGCGGAAACAAGTAGAATCGGGGTTCCCAGCGAGTTTCAGTGAATTCCTTAGATCAAGTCGCGCGACATCGGGCACAGGGAATGGCAAGTTCGTTATAAACGGACACAAAACATCCAAATTTGGTTCGCTTTATCTGGAAGTTCGTTATAACTGATAAAAATTTGCATTGGTCTTATGGAAGTTTTTTCGTGCATTATAATATTTTAACCGGAAATTCGCTATAAATGGGTTCGTTATAAGTAGACTTCACTGTATATATATATATATATATATATATATATAT
Organism: Pachyrhynchus sulphureomaculatus; assembly: GCA_019049505.1. NCBI lineage: Eukaryota > Metazoa > Arthropoda > Insecta > Coleoptera > Curculionidae > Pachyrhynchus > Pachyrhynchus sulphureomaculatus. The sequence continues at coordinate 162,256,050 of CM032447.1, read as the reverse complement.
ATATATATATATATATATATATATATATATATATATATATATATATATATATATATACGTATATGTACAGGTTTGCCCAAAAGTATTTCCTCATTGCACTTATGTATATTTCTCAGAATTGATCGGTCAAATAAAGTAACCAAAAAAATGAATTCCATTGAAAAAACAAAAGAACAACAAAAGAACAAATTATTAGAACTCAGTTCTGTGGCTTTCATGTTTCCTCAGAGAGCGTTCTTTACGAGTGGCGGTCGACGGATTTCTTTCTAACACCTTCACTATCAACGCCGGTGTGCCCCAAGGCTCCATACTGTCTCCTACTATCTTTCTCATTTACATAAACGATCTGCTGGAAGAGACCGGGAATTCAATCTACAGCTTTGTAGATGACAGTACGCTTATCTCTTTAATCACTTTGAACGCTCGGACATCGGCTACTCAGGCGAATATCCGCAGACCGCAGGAGGTCGTTCAACTTAACAAAGACCTGGAAGAAATTCTATCTGGGGGTGACAGTAACCAAGTGGAATTTAACGCTATAAAAACCCAGGCGGCAGTTTTTTCTTAAAAATTTAACGTTGCTGAACCCGACATAGTTATGTCGGGGCACTCCATTCCCCTAACATTGTCACTCAATTTGTTGGGTGTTAATTTGGGAGCAAATATGTACTGGCATGAACATGTTGCAGGCATAGCAAGAAGAGCTTCTTCAAAAGTTGGGAATATTATTTCGAACCAGAAAGCTTTACACTCCACAACAACTGTTAATTCTTTACAAAGCTCAAATTCGACCAACTATGGAATACTGCTCCCATGTTTGGGGCTCCGCTCCCAAACATACACTGCATTTGTTGGATTCTGTTCCGAGAAGAGCTGTCCGTCTGACTGGAGACCCGGAACTGACCGCGGCCTTGATTCGCTGGAACATCGAAGAACGGTTGGCGACTTGAGTCTGTTCTACAAGTATTTTCATGGAAAGTGTTCGAAAGATGTAGCCCGCTTAATTCCTTCCAGAGCGGTGCATGTTAGAAATACACGTCGCGCTAAAATTTCACATTCGTATGAGGTTCAGCTTGTTACTCCGCGTACTACGCTTTTCAAGTAGTCTTTTATATGGAGCACATCATCCCTTTGGAATAATTTGCCCCGGCTGTGTTTCCCACCGAGTACAGTTTACAGCGATTCAAGAACAACGTGAATCGCTTTTTCCGCATACATGTCGCTCCTGGAGCGCTTTAGGGACTTACCTGTAGCACGTGTGCTAGACTCATAAAAAAAAACAATGGTTGATCTGCTTTATTCTTGTAGTTATTTAGTTTACTTCGGGATATCTCGTAATGTACACATCGTTAATAATCTGTTAATTTTAATGTTTTTTACTAAAGGTTAAGTGTAAGTGTAAAACGTATGAAAATACAGTTTTTTTTAAAGAGGAAAAATAGATCATTGCAAAAATAATAAAATGTCTACGTAGTACGGTGATATACTATAAATCGTTTTAAAAGGGCAAAAATGCAAAAAAACTTAAAAAAGAGTGTTCGTAAAGGTATTACAAATGCGAGAGAAGACCGGCAAGTGATACATAGTTCGCTGAAAAATCACAAAAAGACGTCGTCTGAGTTATGTAGGTTTTTTTGAAGACAAAAAATTTCTGGTCGAACAGTGAGAAGAGGCTTCAAAATGCTGGGCTCTAAAGCTAAAAAAAACCTTGGCTATCTGAAAAGAATAGTGGGTCCAAAAACATAAATTGGTCTAAGATCGTGTGGTAACTTCGAGTTATGTATTGTTTATTAAGTCGGCATATTGATTAAACCAAGTAAATGAGTAATCCGAACGTATTTATAGTGTTTGGTATGGAACACTTATGGGATCACTTCGGTATCCGTCTGTCTGTCTGTTTGTCACACCCGATTTTCTCCGAAACTGTTTCGACATGGAAAGTTGAAATTTGGCACAAATATAGGAATTGATGGCCCAATCAGAGCCGTGTAGTTTTGAAAGATAAATTTTAACTTAAGGGGTTAGTTTTAGGTGATGAAATCGGAAGTGAGAAAAAATATTAGGTCACTGAGTGGGGTGTCAAAAGAAAGTTTGTGAAAACACGAGCTTAAAAATATATATGGCGAGGATGGAACGACGAAATTCGAAGAAAGGCATAAACCTTAGGGGTGATATTTTGACAAATTTTTCTTAGCTATCTAAGTCAAATACACGGGTGTAGTAAAAAGGGCTTCTTTCTATCAGTTCCTCATCTCTGAATAATCTATAAATGGTTTCTTTCTTTTTCCTAAAAGAAACGCCCTTTATATCTTTCGTCTTCCCCTCTTCTAGGACCTGGCTCCGTGACTGCACATATTTTATCACCACAGCATTTAAAATAAGAAATCCTTGTTCTCGGGAATAGATTATGTCAAATTCTAAATACATTTTTTTTTAATTTTTACTCTTTTAGAGTACACACCAAATATGTATGCTGAACAGTCCGGATAAAATACTAGACTAAGGTAGTCAGTTAATGTAAAATGAATGAATAAATTTTCTCAAAATACCTGTATTTATCCAACCCTCGTTGTCTACCAGTTTTTCATAGGTTTTGTGTTCATAAACCTTGCTTTGAAGCTAATATTTGATGACAGAAGTTGGATAAAACAAAAAGCATATAAAAAAAATCACTAACAGGATTATCCGGTAAAACTAGAAGCTCTCAGATTTATACAGGGTGTACTCTAAGTTGAGGCATTCTTTTAAGATCTCGAGAAATTTTAGCGAATATCTTCTAAATAAAAGTTTAATGTCAAAAAAATAGGATCCCTTGAGGGTCTTTTAGGTTTTAAATTTTGTACCCGTAAGATTTTGATGTGCAATTTTTTCAGGTACCCGTTCGCTATAACAAATTCTTGATTTTTGTTACAATTTTTTCTTCAATAAAAATATTGTTATATAGCAGATATTTTGTTTGAAATTTTTCTTTGGGGCCTTACCAAGTATTTTTTTATTTTATAATAATAAATTTGTAAGAGTAACATTTGTATAGCGTTACCATGACGATAAGGGGTTCGTCAGCACCTCTTTTTTGTCATGTGAATCTCGACAATAAATAGTAGTTTTAAGGTATTTATATAAAAGCACAAAGAACTTATTAACATCGTGTCTAGAAATGCCAGTATTATATTGTTCAGATCTATGGTGTTGCCCTGATATTTGCTCACTAGTTCTTCACACTACCACTTTCCGATCTGGATCTTTAGAAATCTTTTGTTTATTGTCTTACACTACTATTTTAACACGGATTTTAGAGATTTTTAAAGTTTTTATGATGTTGGTTACAATATAAACCTGATTATATGACATTAAGCCTTAAATTTAGCTGATACATGTGTAACAAAACACCAGAATACAAAAAATTCTATAAACTACAATTCATTATATTTACAGCCATTTAAAAAATATTACAATAAAATCGATAACCGTAGAACATCGTTTCAAAATTTACAAACAAAAAGTTATGTATGTACAATAGTTAATAAATATCCTTTTGACTAAAATTATTTTAAATAAATTAAAATAAACTGTTAATTAGTTCAATAATATTTGCATCATATTTTTTTCACTTATTACTATTTTTTACTTAGTATAATAATTACCAGTTATTGTAATAACTCTTCGCTATGAATAACTTCAAATTCTTCTAATATTTCATTATCTTGTTGAGATTCCATATATTCACAGTTATCCATTTCTAGCATATTGTCCATATCTGAAAAATATATATAATACCAAATATTAGAGACTCAATTATTTGTATTAATAAATATAAGATACAATAAAAACAAAAATTGTAAATTACACATAATTGTGTAAATATTTAGCAGGGCTCAAAAAATACAATCAAATATCATCGACATTTAATCAACACCTAAATAAAACTAGAGTATACACACAAAATGCAGCTAACTTTTTTACATATGTGACAGACATTTATTTATTAACGGGCTTAAGATTAACATCGAGTGAAATTACACGAGCAGATTTATCAAAATTAACTAGGACCATCAACACGAATCAATAATAAAGTACAAGTAAAATATACACCGAAGAATCGGGATCTTAAATTATATTCAACAGGCTCTGAAACACCGGTTTTCTTGAAAAGGAGTGAAGATTAGGGTGCTCGCTGGCAAGCTAACATGACTAACTACTCCCACGGTTGGTTTTGTGGGTTCATATAATAAAAGTGTGCTTAAGACGAGTATCTCGAGAAGGAACATGCTTGCCGATTTTGTTTAATAGGAAAGGGAAATTATGCGTACCATGCTGAATGTTATACAGCATTTTGAGATCTATTGGGTTTGAGCGATCTTTAGAAGTTTTGATATGAAAGTCAGATTCAAGTTGAGAGTAAGTCAAGTCTAATCTATTATATTTATATTTTAAAAAAATATGTTGAACTGTTTCAATATTTTGGACATGTATATTATAGCAAGGACTCTAAACGAGATCTAATTAAAAAACCCTATAACTACTTGAGCGCAATAACACTGTTGAAGTCGTGAGTACAATGTTTAGTAAAATCTAGTTGTGAAGATCTTGAGATTAAGTTTTCAATGGGAAGTATGAAACTCAATCTCGTGACTTTACAATTTTGTTCAAGTTCTGTGTCTCCAATCAAGGTCTGATGTTCCAGTACTGTCCTAGAACTATAGAAAACGATAGAATGACACTTGGAAGCATTCAACTGCATGCCGTTGTCCCCACCAGGCTACGAGGTAATCTAGGTCAAACTGAATGTTATAGTAATCATACGGAGAGCACGCACGCACGCACACACAAATATATATATATATATATATATATATATATATATATATATATATATATATATATATATATATATATATATACATATATATATATATATAATACATTAAAATTCCGGGTTTCAATCCGTCTAACGGAGGTTTCGATAAAAAATCATTTGGCATTTTCAAGTGCTCTTGACGCCGCTGCTACTCGATACTGTGATCTTGCTGCTGCCGCTCGAAGCTAACTGAGAGACCGAAATGCAGTCGCCGTCTTTTATAGGTCGGCGTCTACGCAGATTGTAGGTGGGGGGGGGGGGGATCGGAAGTGTTCGTCCGGGCATTGGTGTTTGCCGGCTGGGTGGTAATTACGAGTTCCGGAGGTATGCTGACCGTTGCCTTCTCGATGTTTTGGTTATTCCTGGGACTCTTCTATGTAGGGAGATATTCAGCGCATCATTCAGGATGTACTAGCTAAACCAAGGAATAACCAAAACATCGAGAAGGCAACAGTCAGCATAGCGCCGGACTCTGTAATTACCACTCAATCGGCAAACACCGATTCACGGACGAACAATTCCGACCCCTCCACTCACAATCTGCGTAGATGCCGACCTATAAAAGATGGCGACCGCATTTCGGTCTCTCAGTTAGCTTCGAGCGGCAACAGCAGCAAGATCACAGTATCGAGTAGCAGCGGCGGCAAGAGCACTTGAAAATGCCAAATGAGATTTTGGCGAAACGTCGTGCAAATTCATTGTTAGACGAACGGATTGAAACCCGGAATTTTAATGTATTACATTCCACCATTCATAAAAACCTTTATTGCAATATATAATATATATATATATATATATATATATATATATATATATATATATATATATATATATATACATACATACAACTTCGAATCATCAGCAAGAAGGAGAGACTAACTAGACTTAAAACAACGGCCAAAATTACTAATAAATAAATTAAAAAAAGAAGAGGCCCCAGGTCCCTGTGGAACACCAGAAAGCACATATATGCTGTTAGAAAAGTAATTAGTAATACGAACAATCAGTGAACATCCCGTCAAATAATTTCCTAGAAAATCACGCATCTTTCCGACGACACTCTCCTTTGGACCGAAGAATATAATACTATGCAAGGTATAATTATATATGATGTATCAGTAGTTTAAAGTCATTGTTTTTTCAGTTGGAATTTTAAACTCAAAAGAAGTTAAGAACTTTAGTATTATATGTATAGAATTACAGAATACTAATTAATTTAATAGAATTTCATTTAGAAAAAATATATTACAATCTGTTTTTTAACAAATAAATGTAATGGTGGTGTATACATTTTATTTTTTACCATTTTTATTGTTTTAGATTTTAAGTATATCTTAATAAGATTTTTTTTATGGGTCTAGCACACGTGCTGCAGGGAAATCCCTAAAGCGCTACAGGAGCGACACGTGTACGGAAAAATAGATTCACGTTGGTCTTGAATCGCTGTAAATTGTACTCGGCGGGAAACACAGTCTTGGGCAAATTATTCAAGAGGGATGAGGTTCTCCATATAAAAGACTGCCTGAAAAGAGTTGTACCAGGAGTAACAAGCTGAACTTCATGCGGATGTGAAGTATTAAGGCGACGTGTATTTCTAGCATGCACCGCTCTGGGAGGAATTAAGCGGGCTACATCCATCGAACACTTTCCATGGAAATACTTGCAGAACAGACTCAAGTCGCTAACCGTTCTTCGACGTTCCAATCAGGCGAAGAGCTCTTCTCTGAATAGAATCCAACAAGTGTATGTTTGGGAGCCGAACCCCAAACATGGGAGCAGCAGTATTTCATAGTTGGTCGAATCTGAGCTTTGTACAGAATCAACAGTTGTTGTTGAGTGTAAAGCTTTCTGGTTCGAAATAATATTCCCAGCTTTCGAGAAGCTCTCTTTGCTATGCTTGCAATATGTTCATGCCAAGACATACTTAATCTCAAATTAACGCCCAACAAATTGAGTGACGATGCTAGAGGAATGGAGTGCCCCGACATAACTATGCCGGGTTCAGCAACGTTAACTTTCTTAGAAAAAAACTGCCGCCTGAGTTCCACTTGGTTACTCTCACAGCAAGATAGAATTTCTTGCAGGTTGTTAAGTTGAACGACTTCCTGCTATCTGCGGATATTCGTCTGAGTAGCCGATGTCCGAGCATTCAAAGTGAATGAAGAGATAAGCGTACTGTCATCTGCAAAGCTGTAGATTGGATTCCTGGTCTTTTCCAGCAGATCGTTTTCGTAAATGAGAAAGAGAGTAGAAGACAGTATGGAGCCTTGGGGCACACCGGCGTTGATAGTGAAGGTGTTAGAAAGATATACGTCAACTGCCACTTGTAAAGAACGCTCTCTGATGAAACATGAGAGCCACAAACAGAACTTTTCAGACGTACCAGAAGAGCGTAGCTTCGCCAACAATCCATCGTGCCAAACACGGTCGAATGCCTTGGATATATCAAGAGCAACCGCTCGAGATTGTTCAATTGCGTTGTTCCAAACATGTGTTACATAGAATTATCTGGCCGTGTGAGTGGGGGTATGGTGGATTTGATGAAGTTCTGGCTAACTGCCTTAGCGATTGACCAAAAGGACCTGGAATTGTTGGGTCTAGCGAGAAGTTTGTTTCTAATTCGTTGATTGTGTGCCTCCTTGGTTTCGTCGATAATTTCTTTGCATCTGTTCCGGGCACAAACAAAGATATCACGATTTATGGCGTTGGGATTTTCACGCCATTGCCGGTAAGCAAGATGTTTAGAAGCAACAGCTTCTTTGCATTTTCGGTCAAACCAAGGCTTGCCGTTGAAAGGGCATTTCTTCGAAAAAGGGAAGTAACCTTCCATACCAGCCAAAATAACATCGGAAACTTCCTTGGCGCTGTCAGATGGGTCGTCGGATCGCAAACAAACGTCTGACTAAAGAATAGTTCGAAAATATTCCATGAGATCTTCCCATTTATCTTATGCGGTTTGGGTGCCTCGATGTCGAAATCAGTTTATGATTGGAAGAACCTAACGGCGGATTTACGGTAACGGTGTAAATCTCTGGATTGGTGGTTAAAAACAGATCGAGGAGACTGGCGAACTCCCCGTCTCGATCAGGATCCGTGTTGATTCGTCAATAAGCTGAGTTAAGTCACAACTGATAGAGAATGAAGAATGATTTACAAAAAATTTATTATTGCTACCTGTTGCGTACAGAAGAGAGCAGGCGGGGAGTATATGCCCCCTACCTCCATGGATCTAGAAAATAGAAACAGGGATTTTTTAATTGGGGTAAGGTTTTTAAGTTCCATTGTACTAAAAGTTTTTTTTGTGAAAATTTCTCCCCCTCTCCTGGTCACCAATTTCCAATATTCTGTGTCGAAAAAGGTTTAAGCTTTCAGATTTCCAGTGCAAGAGGTTTTTTTCAAGGAGCTTCGCCCGCTGATGTCGATTGGCGCCCACCTTCTATAAGCAGTTTCGCCTATTTTTTTTTTTTTAAAGAAACGTAGTTTGTATCTATATTCTTCCGCACCTGCTGCGATATATATAAGATGTTTGATAATGCTGTGTATTTACGTAGCCAAAAAACGAGTCTTGATATATCGTTTCGAAATCGGTGGCACTTAAGAACAGGGTTTTATGGATAACTTCACAGTTTTCAGCGTTTCTTACTTGAATCGACTTTTTTAATCAAAAATTAGTAAAATGTCATTATATGATAGGGAAGAAAACGCTAACCAAACCTAAATTTTGCATGTTTTTAAAATTTTTGGAACAAAAGAAAAAGCCAAACTACAAGACCCTGTTGATTTTCATAATTTACTAAATAATGCGGAATTATGTGACGTTTTTTTCCTATATTGTCAAAAATGAAAGTCAAATAGGTTTGGACTCTACATTCACTACTGCCTCTGGGCAAAAGGGGACCTAACATTTGAAAATTGGTTTAGTTCTTAAATGTACCTTGCTATTACCAAAAGCTAAACTTCAGTTTTTTAAAAATTACACTAATTTTGGCAAAGATTCAGTACTCAGTATATATCACCACTACACCAAACACTTGTTAGCTTCATCAAGGACGATGACTGACAGTCGATCATCGCTCCTGATGAAGCTAACATGGTTAGCGGAACGCGCGTCGAGTGCAAAAATAAAATGTTTGGTGCAGTGGTGATATATATATATATATATATATATATATATATATATATATATATATATATATATATATATATATATATATATATATATACCGAATAGTGTTATCGTGCCGAAGATTCCACATTCCCAACTTAGTAAAGATTCAGTAGTGAGTTCCGCCTCTGTTCTTGGGGGTAGCGGCTCCTTTCATGCAATTCTCGAGAGCCCAAAGCCTACCCAAAGTGGTTTCCTTGGAACAAGTTATTTTTTTAAATCCAGGAGGAGGAGGAGGAAGTTAGGGAAAGCGCATCGATATCGGAGATCATTTAACGTTATAATGGGTTTTAGGTATTTACATTTTATTGAAATACTCTATTTTTTTGAGAAAGTTGAGTATTTTCCTACTTTTTACGTGATCTGGTTTGAGTAAACAGTATATAGGGTGGGTGATATATTTTATTTTCAAAGGGAGGATAAATGTGTTTTATTGTTAAGAATCGATACCAGGATTGATAATTTTCCTTGTCAAATCTATGAATAGGATATAGAGGGAGAGGAATTCTTCAACGAGTAGGAGTGAGTTAGGTGGGTGTGACTGATTGAAAAGCTTCTCCAGATGGATTGAGGAAGAAGTTTTACCACTTTCATTATTCAGGGTAAAGTGGATAGAATCAACCCCTTACATTTACAAATCGCACTGAACTAAATATACAGAAAAATTGTCTTGAACAAGCTTATAACTTGTCTCCGGGGAGTGGACCAGTGAAAAAACGTTTGAAATTCTTAAATTGGCAAATAATAGTTTGTAGTATTCATTTTTAGCCAATATCGAGTATGATAATTAATATATTATTAAGTAAGAAAAGAATAGAAGAAAAAAGAATAACAAATACGTACTGGAATCTTCAATGCTAGCCCCGTCACTCGCTTCACTACTTTCCTCAGTACTTAAAGTTTCGTTGCTATCCAATTCTGATTCGCTGCCGTTAGGTTGTGTCATATGATACTCATCCAGTCTCATATCAAAATCTTGAAATGTCTTTTCTCCATTTTCAATAATACCGTTATATTCAACTTTCACTTTTTCTGTTTCTACCGCTTGAGCGGTAGGAACAGAGACTACGCAAGTTGTTTGTGTTGTGGTTGTGTTAGAAATGGAGATATTAGGAGTGCGCGTCGTGTCCTCCAAATTGGTACAATTTACTGGCATCACAGGCTTTTTTAATGTACCATCTGATTGAATATTGCTTAGTGGAATAGCTTTATCTAGCATTTTACCGCTATAAGGTATCACTTTTAAACTACCCTTAGGGTTTAGCATTTGTAATTGTGACAGTGGAATTACCTTTTTCCCCGCATTTCCTTTAATAGTTACCATTTTCGGTTTTGTGGATGAAATGTGTTGATTATTCATAACATTAGTAACTTGTAGTGTAGATGGCAGTTGATTATTAGGTACGATTTTGAACTTTTCTAGATTTAATTTTGTTAACTTATTCATAGGAACAGATAATGTCTTTTGTAATATACTATTTGTCGGTAAAGTTTGAGTATTTGACACAACTATAAGCTTTTGGCCTTTATTAATTTGTTTTTTTGTGAGGCATAATTTGGCAGAATCTATAGTTTGATCCACTTCACTTAAGTTGGTACTAGTAGATTGTTTTGAAAGTAAAGTAGGATTTGATTTAATATTTATAGGTTTTGATACAGGTGCTTGATTTTCATTAGTGGATACTAGAATATTAGAAACTTGTTTATTTACATTATCTTCTGGCAAAACTAACTCTTCCTTAAACAGTGGTAAATTTATATTTTGAATAATGTTTATCTTTGGGTTACTATAAGTTGATGGTACAGTCATATGTTGCCCCTTGTAGTGAATTTAAATTTGATTTTATAGTAACTGGAATTTCACTTTCAGAAATTTTTTCGTTTGGTTTTTGCTTAGTTTCAGAAATGACTTCTTTCTGTTTGTGTCTAGTTTCAGAAATGATTTCTTTCTGTTTCTGTTTGGTTTCAGAAGTAAATTCTTTCTGTTTTTGTTTCGTTTCAGAAATAATTTGTTTCGTTTCAGGAATAATTTCTTTCTGTTTTTGTTTAGTTTCGGAAATACTTTCTTTCTGTTTGGGTTTTGGGGTTTTTGAAGCTTGCCTAAAACAATAGTATAAATATCCTTTAAGGGTTAAGTCTACTCTAGGTCTCAGGAAAAAAGGCTAATTTCGGGAATTTTTTTCAAAAGTATAATAAAAGTAGTCGAAAATTTATGTGAAGTACTTCATTAAACAAATATTTAAGTGTACAAAAATATTTTTTTATCTTTTTAATTTAAAATGCCCACTTCAGAATCTAAGAGACAAGGCGCCTTTTTCAAATCGGGCGAAATGAAAGTTTACGAATTTGCGATAAATTATAAACTTCCTTTTTATAACAATTTTTCGTGATATTTTTGGGTGAAAAATGAACATTTTTTTTCAAATGTGCATCATTTTTCGAAAAAAAAAACGATATTTTCAAATTTTCGTAAGTTATCAATTAATTTTTCACGTATAACACGTAGGGTGAAAAGTTTTTGGTCCGACACATACGTAGATGTCGCCCTCTTCAAAAAATCCATATGATTTTTAGGAAGTACCACTCTTCAAACGATACGTGTCAAAATTTCATGACATTCCGACGATTGGTTTACAAGTTACAGTGGTTTTAGTGACGCTACTTTTGAAATTTTCAAAACAAAAATTGTTTTTTGATGGGAAAAAATACCGTCCAAGCAAAGTAATGGCTTGTTAAGTGATACGGGGACTCTGCCCCTGGAAAATCACTCATCATTTACTCGTGTACTAAATTTAAATGCGGTCGTACAGACACAAATGATGCTGAATGCTCCGGACGACCAAAAGAGGTGGTTACACCGGAAAACATCAAAAACATCCACAAAATTGTTTTGGATGACCGTAAAGTGAAACTGCGTGAGATAGCTGTCACCTTAAAGATATCAAAAGAACGTATTTGTCATATTTTGCATGAATATTTGGGCATAAGAAAGCTCTGTTCGAAATGTACAGCGATGCTCACAGTGGACCAAAAACAGCAACGTGTTGATGATTCTGAGCTCTGTTTGGGCCTGTTTAAGCGCAATAAAGAGGATTTTTTTTTTTCATGCGATATGTGACAATGAATGAAACATGGATCTACTACTACACACAGGAATCAAATCGGCAGTCATCTGAGTGGACAGCAGCCGGTGAAAGCCGCCCGAAGCGACCAAAGACACAACAGTCGGCTGGGAAGGTTTTGGCCTCTGTATTTTGGGATGCGCATGCAATAATTTTCATCAACTATGCTGAAAAGGGAAAAACCATCAATAGCAAATATTATATAAAGTTATTTGGTGCGTTTGAAGGCAGAAATCGTAAAGAGACAGCCCCAAATGAACAAGAAAAAAGTGCTCTTTCATCAAGACAATGCACCGTGTCACAAGTCAATGGTTACGATGGCAAAATTGCATAAACTGAAGTTCGAATTGCTCCCTCATTCACCGTATTCTCCAGATTTGGCTCTCAGCGACTATTATCTATTCGCAGACCTCAAAAAAATGCTTGCAGGAAGGAGATTTAGCTCCAATGAAGAAGTTATCGCCTAAACTGAGGCCTATTTTCAAGGCCAAGACAAATCCTTTTACAAGAAAGGTACAGAAACGTTAGAAAAGAGGAAGACTGATTGTATCGCTCTTGAAGGAAACTATGTTGATGAATAAAGTTGAATTTTGCAAAAAAATGTGTTTTAAGTAGCTAGACCAAAAACTTTTCAGCCTACGTGTTATTTATGAAATTTTTTTTTGTTCTAAGTTGAAATCTACGGGAACAGTCGTTTCGCCCGTTTCAGGCCTCGTATAAAAGTTGCCCTGTCGTCTCGGATTCTGAAGGGACCATTTTGAATTAAACAAGGTAAAAAATATATTTTTGTACGCTAAATATTTGTTTATTAAAGTACTTCAAATAAATTTTCAACTGCTTTTTTTATTGAAAAAAATTCCCGAAATTAGCCCTTTTTCCTGGGACCTGAAGTAGCCTTACCCCTTAAAGCTCAGAAAATATTTTGTTCTACTAGATGAGACTTATTATATTTTTCTTAATATTGTAATAGCACAATTAAATACAAAACTTTAATTATAATATTGAAAGAAATAATGATTATTAGTTCCAATACCAATTTATTATATAATAAATGAGTTACAGGCGTTAATGACAAATGAAAATATCACAATGTTCAGCAGATATATTTAAATTTGCACACGTTACATACAGAAGAACTCAGCAAAATGTTTGTCCTTGCACTGGTTAAATGAAATGTCGAAATATGTCTGGTACATAAGCTACAGGCTATTGTTTCTTATTTGAAGAGTTAGGCAAACATGGTAAATCGAGGATGAACATAATCTATTTGAATGTAGCGTCTCATATAATTTCCATTGAACTTCAATAGTGCGTTTGGTCGAATAATTATATTTTTGATAGATTTACTTGTAGTTGTTGAAAGAATCTTCAGTTTTTTTAATTTTATTTGCAGTATAACTAACCAGCTCAAAATATAAAATAAAACAAAACACATTCATCGTGTACAAAACAAAATATGTACTTACAACTCAAACAAACTTTTAAACTTAATGTTAAGATCTTTAACTTTATTTAAAACAACATTTAAATAACAACTGCTTGACTACTGTTGGAGCTTATTATAGACACAAGCAAATACTTTTGATCAGTTGCTCTATTGCTCTCACCAGCTATCTTGTGGATAGAGATTAGATCTTCTCAAGCTTTAAATCTAACGAGGTGGAAACATATAATGTTGAATATTAATCAATATACATTAATGACCTTGTTCGCATCAAAATATCAGGCGAATTTACGGTTTTTGCCGATGCCACCTCCGTTGCGTTGTATGGCATAATAAGGATATTGAAACCCTTAAGTCGAATATTTCCATCGACTTAGTGGAAGTTAGAAAGCGGTGTAGCGCTAACCGATTGTCTTTTAATGTCGGTAAGACACATGTTATTGGTTTTAGATGCAATATGCAGAGGATACACTTGGGTCATGACTCTTTGCGGGAGGAGCCTGCGGCCGGGTTTTTGGGTGTTATCATTGATACTGATCTCGGATTTAAAAATCACATAATGAAGTTGAGTAGGAGACTTTCTTTGGTTTGGTTTGCTATAAGAGTTACGAGAAATAAACTTGGCCCTGATATTGCGCGAATGGTTTATTTTGCATTGTTTAAGTTCCATCTCAGATGTGGTATTCCCTTTGGGGGTTTTGCCAGCCAATATTTTCTGAATATTTTGTCGCTGCTGCAGAAGAAAGCTGTCCGCTTTATCACTGGTGCCCATCAGAGGGACTCTTGTAGACCCATCTTTCTCTCGCAGGGAATTCTGACCCTCACTTTCCTGTTCATCTTGGAGACCGTTTCATTGATATATAAGAATCGCTTAAGTATTCAGCGCGTAGCATATCAGAGGGGAATCCAACGGGCTGCGGATCTGCCTTTGCCTATTCCAGTTAGGGCACTCACGAAGCACTCGTGAATATACGAGGGCAGAAAATTGTTTAACCTCTTGCCAACTCACATCAAGACTGCTAACTCACTTAAAGTGTTTCGAAAGTGTCTTAAAAAATTATTAATTAAAAAAACCATATTATGATCTGGGTGAGTTTTATACTCATTTGCTCGCATGACCCCCTCTGTCTGCTGTTGGCTTTCATTCCATTTGATCGTGAAGCTCCTGGGCTGTGTTGGCTTGTATGCTCCTTTTTCCCTTGCTGATGACAACTAAGTATTATTGTTTTAGTTTCATATACTAGTGTTAATTTTACTTTGACTGGAACTTGTCTACTGTATATTTCAGCTTAGTATATATTTCGTTTTCAGGTTTCCTTATTATTTTGCGTAGATTTAAGGTAGTTCACTCGTGACAATCGGAGCCAAAAGTATAGTCCGATAATAAATACAAAAAGTTTAAAATACTCAACGGCAGAGTATTTTATTGTCGGAGACTGTATTCGATACATAGAAACTTTCATATGCAGACACACACTTTTAATGAAAACAAATGTGGCAACGCTGCCAATGCGTATACCGAATGCTCTATTATTATTTATATATTTTGTGTATATTTACTGTTTAGACCGTATTACTTCCATTTAAAATAAAAAGTGCCTTTTTTATAATCAATTGCGACATAAAGGCAAATTTGCAAAGGAAAGCTCAACAATAAATCTCCCGGGAAACATACAAGATCTTATATGACAAGAAAAGATGAAATAAGAAAACAAAGAACATCAAGAGCTAATTTGCATACAACAAAAAAACTTATTGGTTAGAAATAAAGAGGCCACGAGAAAAAATAAATAAAAACGTGAAGTGGTACAGTATCAATCAAATTGTGGACTGCAGATGGACGCTTATCATACTGGTGACATTATTAATCCTCAAGTGTTAACTAATATATTATTGAATAATGTTTCAGTTACATCCGAGGGTTGTGGCTTAGGGTATTTCGATTTAGAAACATTGGGATTTTCAAGTATAGCTGATATTATGCAAATAGCAGCAAAATATTGGGATAAAACAATTAATGTTTATATTAGGCCTACGCAACCGATTAATTACCACGCTTTTAAAATTACGAGCTTACAACATATTAATAGCGACCTGTTTTTATATGGTAAACCTATCAAAACAATCACTCTAAAGGACGCATTAATTTCATTCCAACAGTTTTTAAATTTTTCTCCAAAACCCTGCATACTTATTGCCCATAGTGCACGTTTCGATTCGTCCCATTTAATTCAAGATATAATTAAGTTTGCAATAATCGAGGATTTTAAAAATATTGCTGGTTTTTCAGACACAATATATCTTTTTAAAAACGCTTTCCTGACCGAAAAGGCCCAGAAATGTTTAAACTCGGAAAGTTAGCGCATGATTTATTGCAAATAGCACAAAACGAAAAATATATGACGTTAAAATACTTGAGAATTTGGCAAATGAGTTTTTGAAGAGAGAATATTTAATTACAAATTACGTATCGTATAGAGTGCGTCATTGAAAAACTAATATTGCCATCGTTAATGTCTTTAAAAAGTGTTATTTCAGATCTTATGATTAAAAGAATTGCATCTGAATGCATAACTTTGAAAGATCTAAAAAGTTCTTATGATAAATTGGGTTCTACAGGAATAGCGCAATTATTATCTAGTCGAAAAGACAATGACAAACCACGTGCAACGAAAGATACGCGAGTAGTAAATAAAGTAATTAATTAGTTTACAAATAGTACTTCATTTATTTATCACTAGTATCATTAATTATTTATTTAGTTTTATGGAGAAGATTTATAAAACCGTTTTTAATATATATTTAATATTGTTATCAATTGATATATAACAGTGTTGATTAATAAATATAATATTTACATAAAATATTGAAAAATTATTGAACCTACAAACATATTTTTGTGAAATATACATCTTTTAAATACTACAGAAAAAAATAATAAATATCAAGATAAAAATTCAAATTTTTAACTAATACATTTAATATTCTTATTTGATGATTATAGATAAAGTTGATAAATATATTGTGCTTATTCAATAAATTATTTAACCTACAAATGAATTTATGTTTAAAAGTTAACCATTTTAAATGCTGTTTGAACGTTGGCGAGTAAAATATGATGACATACAGCGTTATCAAATTGTGATATTTGTCCTTCACTACGCGGTTATTCTTTTAAACAAATATCAACTTTAAATATTTATATCTTTTTAATAAATCGATAAAAAGGAATTATTTTTATTTCAAAATTTTTCTAATTGTTTTTACTAAATAATAGTTTTCAAAAAAAAATTCGTAAGAAAAGTTCTGAAGATATAAAGGCAACTATGCCTTTTTTATACTTCATTGGCCTATTGCATGTTAATTATGTGCACTTTAATTATGAATATCTCGCTTCGCAATCGGTCATTTTTTTTTAATTAAATGAAAAACATTTAGATTAACGTCATATTTCAATTTCATCGAATTCTTAAGAAAATTGGATTTACGAGTGAACTGCCTTAATTTGTTTTATATTATAATTTTTGCAATATAATTATGTCCTTATATTCCTTAGATTTAATATGCTTTGTCAAACAAAAACCATTGATTTTTTATGACAATAAAATACTTTTGAAAGATATAATAGCAGTATAATTCCGGCTCCAGTCCTTATTTGTTTAAACAATCATCTAGAAATGAAGTTTTACATGTGGCATCAAGAAATTTTGACCATTTCATTTTAAGCGAAATAGTATATTAATATAAAACTGTTTAATCAAAGCACATTGCTGGATTACCTTTAGAAAACTCAAATTGTCAATAGTTTGCCTTCTACTAGGAACTGATGTTTTAACATTATTTGCTAATTAGATTGTAATTTCACCTTCTAAAGATAAAAAATTAAAGATATTTTTATCTAAGTTAAAGACTGAACTTTGTTGGATCCATATATGCTGTAACATAAGCCATAAGAACTATTTTTTATCGAGATATCTTGTCCTTAAGATAGATTTTTCTTAATTGTGTAAAAACCTCTGAATTCTTACGAGAAATTATAACTTAGTTTTTGTTAAGATAAGCCTAGAAATGTCTTTAAGATGTAATGTAATATGAATATCTTTACCCATTTTGCTTGATAACAGTGGAGATTTGTCATGATGCTATTGAAAGGCTTTATATTTAGAGTTTTCTTCACTTAATTGGGCAGATGATACCTGAGCTTGATTAAAATATTTCCAAAATGTTTTATAAGCTACATCGTACTGCTACAGTGCAGATGATGATAAGGATTCTATGAGAATAGAAAGCCTTTCTACAGGAGTATTTTCCATCTTAGACGACTCCCTAAAAAGCTTCCTTTCAACAAGGACAAGGTAGGGGATAAACAATGATGAGTTAATAGTAGTGGTATAATAGTATTTTAGAATAATTATAATAATAATGTTATTATTCTCTTGCGTAGTTGTTAGTAAATGGCTTGCAAATTTATTGTGTAATTGCGTAGACGTACAAGAGAGATAAAAAATTAGCTGGGATACATTTGTTCATTACTAATATTGACCTAGAACTTCGGTTGTCGATTTTTATTTTACGGAGTTAAAACAGAAACAATTACGCATCACGTTTTTGACACAGCTTTATAGAATGCTTAATTCGAGGAAGTCAATTAAAACAAATTTTAAAAAACACTTTTTCTAACTTTGCCAAAGTTGATAATTTGTTGATGTTGCGAATTTTATTAGTCAATTCAATTTCAACGGGAATATACAAGCAAAGATGGATCTCTATCTTAGACATAGTTTTAAAAATATATAACCATATCATAACTGAAACAACGTTGAAAACAAAAGAAAATAACAATACAAAGAAGTAAAAACTATCAGAAACTGTGAACAAAAAATATAAAAAATAAGTTGGTTCATTTGATCTTAAATATGATATTGGTACTATTACAAACAACCTAAAAGTGATTACCTTAAATGCTTAACATAACCCCAATTTGGTCAATATATTGCCTACGCATTTGTTTTTGTATTTATATGGACGTCGAAATTGTGATCCCTTGAATAATTTTCTCCCATAGACGATTCACCGTTAAGTTTCCTTTATCTTTTAATTCATGTTTTAAATATCCCAATAAAAAGGTGTCCAACAAACCTATCTCTGGGCTATTTGGTGGCGACTTTAATATTCCATATCTGGCAACCCATTAAAGGAAAGATTAATTTAAAAAAATCAGTTACTGCAAGAATCTACTCAGTATATATCATCACTACACCAAACACTTTATTTTTGCACTCGACACGCATTTCGCTTGTCAATCGATTGTCAATCATCGTTCCTGATGAAGCTAACATGGTTAGCGAAACGCGCGCCGAGTGCAAAAATGAAGTGGTGAAATATACTGGGTAGTGTCATTGTGCCAAAGATTTCAGATTCCCAACTTACTGCAAGAATGTTGTGTGGCGGAGCACCGTCCTGCTGCCGTATTATTCGCCTATTATTAGGTGGCACCAAATTTTCAACAATTTCCATTGTTGTTTCCAAGTGTGTTAACTCATTTAATTTTTTTTTAATTTCTATTAAAAGATATTGATCCTATTACTTCATTATTCAATATACCGCAAAGCTTAAAATCAACCTTGTTTCCCTGTATATATCTACTTTTTCACTCACTGAAAGAAACATTTTCATACTAATATTTAGTAACACTTAGTTTTAACTTACTATTATCAAAATTCTTAACATAATCAAATGCTATTATCAATTTGTATTATTACTAAATGCCTACAGTCAATTTTGGCGTTTTTTTCTATCTTATTTTGCACAATAACACCATATTTTGCTGTTTCTAGAATTAGGAATTCTATAATACTGGACAATAATATACACAGCTGCATTTAAACAATATAGCTAAATATCAAAGATTGTTCCCGTTTTACCTATGTAAAGAAATTTTTAAAAATGCTACAATTATTTAACATTTTTACTTAACTCTTCAAATAAGCAAGTTAGAGGGATAGTCCGAATTACTTAAAAACGGTGAATTTTAACCTTTCCACTTCTCAAAAATATATTTTAATATGTTATAGTTATGCTTAAAAATAATAGATCTTTTAAGCTCCTAATCAGCTATTGCAAGTCATAACGATACATATCTTATATATATCTTTCTGAACCTTTGAAAATAAAAACAAAAAAATGTTTTTTTTTTCTAGATATTAGAGTGTATATTTTATTTATTTACGGGTAACAACTTATTATATCCATAACATGCTAAAGACATAGTAAGATAAAGATTTATTTCTATTCTTATTTTTACGCTTTCCTCACGTTTAGTGGGGGGTCGGTATACCAATTTACAAAAATGAATTTGGATATTTAAGAACGATTTGCAACTATTATTTATTTATTAATATTTTATATATTTATTAATACTTACCGATATATTTGTTGAATTTTACTTAATTTGGGACTTAATAAATGTTGTGCCAAGCTACTATTTTCACTAACGCTATGAGTTTTTTCTTTTCTTGGGTTCATCTTTTGGCACCTCAGGAATGCGAAATATTTGTAGTTTTCCCCCAGGTTCCGATACAGGAACAGTAAGTGCTGGTGTCTGAGGTGTACTGGGTCGTTTTCGTTCAGTATTGGCAGGAAGAGGAAGTTGTTTATTATGTTGAGCCGCAACCTCAGATGCGTCATCTGCTATTATAGAATATGGTGTTTGGGGCGGTACCCTGGGTAATAACGGAACCAAACGACGGCCTTCTTGAGCCCAATCTTCTAATGAAGTTAACTGTCCAGTAATGCTAAAGAATAATATTTTATAAACTTTAAGGTTTAATCAAATTATATTTTAGAGACATTTTATTATATACTAAGAGGATTTTTATAAACAAACATACTATATATACATATATAAATTCTGTTCTCAATAATGACATCATTAAGAATTATAACTGTCAAATATATAACATGAACAACAATAAAAATAACAATAATAATTAAAAGCATACAAATAAATTAAAATAATCAACATTACAACAAATATTATAAGTATGAAACAAATTTAAATAACCAACATTAAAACAAATAATATCATAAAAATAAAATAAATTTAAAATTCCAATTCCAAAGCAGATATCAAAACTGATGATAGCTATGTTCAATACTCCTGCATATTATACATTAAAATACTTATTTAAATTAATGAATTAATTATTATTATTCTTAAATTATTCTACCAGTATATCAAGGTTTTTATACAACTATCTAGGTTCCTTATGACACAATGAGGTATGATGAAAGAACAGGCTGTTATTTGTTGTGAAAAACATATAGAAATAAGAAAGGAATCGTCATAATATTTAACAAACTTAATTTACTGTCATAAGATGCGTAGACTTTATACATCACAAACTAGTCCTTTTGAGCCATAAAGACTCTGTTAAGGTTTTTCAGTGATAAACAAGATTAAAACTTAATGCAAAGAGTTCAGCCAACAAGTTCACTTTTTCAACAGGTGTCGTTGCAATATAATTCTCTGGCCGTGTGAGTGGTGGTATAGTGGACTTGGTGAAGTTTTGACTAACTGCCTTAGTGACTGACCAAAAGGACCTGGAATTGTTGGGACAAGCGAAAAGTTTGTTTCTAATTCGCCGATTGTGCGCCTCCTTGGTTTCGTCGATAATTTCTTTGCATCTGTTCCGGGCACGAACAAAGGTATTACGATTTAAGGTGTTAGGATTTTCACGCCATCGTCGGTAGGCAAGATGTTTAGAAGCAACTGCTTCTTTGCATTTTCGGTCAAATCAAGGCTTGCCGTTGGAAGGGCATTTCTTCGAAAAAGGAATATAAGCTTCCATACCAGCCAAAATAACATCGGAAACCTCCCTGGCGCAGTCAGATGGGTCGTCAGAACGAAAACAAACGTCTAACCAAGGAAAAGTTCGAAAATATTCCATGAGATCTTCCCATTTAGCAGATCTGTAGTGCCAAATCTTGCGCGGTTTAGGCGCCTCTCTGTCACTGATTGGTAGGATACTCGATCTCGAAAGCAGTTTATGGTCGGAAGAACCTAACGGCGGATTTACGGTGACCGTGTAAATCTCCGGATTGGTGGTTAAAAAACAGATCAAGAAGACTGGCGAACTCCCCGTCTCGATCAGGGATCCGTGTTGGTTCGTCAATAAGCGGAGTTAAGCCACAACCGATTGAGAATAATTCAGCTTCACGACCTTGTTCGTCGGTAGTATTTGAATATTTAAGCCAGCTGATGTTGTGGACATTAAAGTCGCCCAGGATGGCTATTTCCGCATTTGGATAGTTAATTTGTAAATGATCGATGGTGTCCGTAAGAGAGGCGAAAAATGTTCTGAAGTTAGTATCATTGGGTGGTCGATAGAGGATGCAGATGAACTTTGTGGTTTGTTGAGTTGTTATTTTTAACCACATACCATCAAAGTTTGGGCGCTCCAGAGCCTCTTCTCGTTGGCAAGAGAGGTACTTTATTAAACAAATATTTAAGTGTACCATATAAAAATATTTCTTTATATCTTTTTAATTCAGGCCTGAACGGGCGAAAGGATTGCTCCCGTAAATTTCAATCCTGAATAAAAAATCGAAAATTTTCCATTAATATATGTCAGAAACTAATGGATAACGTACGGATGTTGCGATAAGTTATAAACTTCCTTTTTTATAAACAATTTTTCGTGACATTTTTGTGTGAAAAATGAACATTTTTTTTCAAATGTGCACGATTCTTCTAAAACAATATTTTGACATATATTAATGAAAATTTTTTAGTTTTTTTTTCTAGGTTGAAAACTGTGGGAACAATTGTTTCGCCTGTTTCAGGCCTCGCATAAAAGGTGCCTTGTCGTATTGGATTCTGAAGCCGCCATTTTGAAATAAAAAAATAAAAAAAAAATATTTTTGTACACTTAAAGATTTGTTTAATAAAGTCCTTCAAATAAATTTTCTACTTCTCTTATCATACTCTTGGAAAAAATCCCAAAATTAGCCATTTTTCCTGAGACCTGGAGTGGCCTTATCCCTTGAGAAATGAAAACGAATTTTGTGGTCTTGGATCAGCCAACATCATACCTTTAGTTGACTTATTGGTTCTTTTGTTAATTTAAACCTCTAACTGCCAAACTAGACCAGATTTTATCACAAATTTATAGGTGACCAAAATAGTTTTTAAACTTTTAAATTATAAAACACATCACAATTTCTTCTTCAAGCTGTTAGGAAATGCATTTTTTAGAGGCACAAGTTATATAACAGAATACTTAGATAAAATAAACTAAATATTTGGCAGCTTTTGAAAGTATGTGGTACTTGTGATAGAATTTTATTTAATTTTTCTCTTATGTAATGTTAACAAGCATTTATATATGAAGAATAATAGCAAATCTGTAATGCTATATTGTTTAAAATAATCTCTGTAGGACATTACAAGTTCTATATGATTATTTAGAGCTCTCACACTCCTCACTCGCGCAGAACTCCACTGCATATACCATGTATGAATAGAAGTACCCATATTACACAGATATTAGAACCTCTTGGTTGACTATTTTTGTTAGAACACATTTAGAGAAGCTTATTGAGTTAAGGTTAAGTCTAAGCTCCCTTAAATGCATTTCAATTTAAGATTTGAAACTACAGTTTTTCTTCAAAAATAGTAGTGCTTACATGTTTTCAAAGAAAGGCTTGTGAACCTTTTTTAAAAACATATAAGCACTACTATTTTTGATATTATGTATGATATGATGTATATTTTTAGATATTATAAGATTGATTTCGTCAATATTAAGTTTTAGCTTCTTAGCAGCGCACATGCACAGAAGCGGCGTGTGCTAAATGCTTCCTTAACCTACAATGTCCCGTAAGAAGCCCTACAAGGAGGTTCACGCCATGTTTGCTTTTTATGAGCAGCCATTATAGCCGCGCTCCTCTAGACCACAATACAAAGTTCTTGGCCTCTGTACCCCAGACTCCATTACCGTCGCATTCTCAAGCTGCGATCGGCACATTTCTTGAGGATTGTTCTCACCTGTCATTTGGATATACCTAAAACAAGCTTGAGCCTTCAGAAAGAATTCATGGTCCTAAGTCTGGCAATTTCATCCCCCTCCTTGCCATGTACCACCCCATGTCCGGGGATATATAACAGCCTAACCTGTTTCCTCTTAAGTAACTTATCCAGGGCATCTCTGCACTCTGATTAGTGCCGAGATTTTCTTCATTGTAGATGCTTTCAGGATGGCTGCTTCGAAAACTGTTGTGTATTTTTTCAATCTTTCCTACACAGATCTGCAAATTGCAAATAAATTCTTGCGGCTGCTATCTGGCTATTCTAGACTCCTGACTATGGTATACAAGAGCATCCAGAGGGAAGGTGATCTATTCATCCCATTGTTCGCAATTGGGGATAGTAAGGGAAAAAAACCTATGAAATCTAAAACAATACACAGTTGTTATCGCCCCAAAGGATACTCATGGAATCTTATCCTCCACTTTTGGAGTAACTCTTGTATGTTGTAAATCACTGCTGCCATCCTAGAATCCAAAATCCTGCATTTGTAGATATATTATCAAATCATTTTTTTTTTTTTAAACTTCACCAATAATGTTTGTAATAACATTAGCTAGTAAAATAGGAAGATTATTCATCATGTCATTATGAAAACCTATTTTCTAAATTGGTAATTTGCCTTATAAGTATGGTCTACTAGTTGAATTGAATATTATTTGATTTATTAAAAAAGCAACATTTTATTTTTAAAAAATATGTACTACTTCGAAAATAGGGGACAAATAATACAAAGTACCAATTAATAGTGTCCTATCACACCCCTAACTAGTTTTTCTTGTAAAATACTATAAATTTTAAAAATATTTACCTCTACCAAATAAATATATTTTTTAAGTGCTTACTGGTATGCTATTGTATTTAGTCTTTCATCACTGATGGCTCTTCGAACTTCAGCTTTGTGTCTTTCATTTGAAATACTTAGTAAAATACCAGTTTCTCTTAAGAGTTTTCTTTTCTCATGATTTAAAGAACCTTGGGCTCTTAAAGCTGATACCAAGGAGGAATATGCTTCTAGTTCTAAAAATAAAAATATTTGTTAGTCTATTTCATTTGAAAGTACATGTATCCAATATGAATGAATTGGTATAGTTTAGTGTTAAAATTGTAATTTAGTTCAGATAAGATATTTCCACTAGGCAATGTTAACTATAACCTTAGACCACTTGAAATAGAATAAAATTTTTGTATCAACATTCTGATATATAAGACCTCTAGGAGTAGTAGTAGAATGGGTGGGGACAGTTATAGCCAAACAAACTGACCAGAGAAATCTTTTTCACCAACTCCACTTAACATCTGGGCAATGTCAACCAGATGGGACCTACAGTGCGATCTGAATCACCTGATTCTTCGACAATTTAGCAAATCTTAATACCTTTATATATTCATCGTCAACCTTTCATACTTTGAGGGGCCTCCCACTAACAACAACAGGCTTTTTTACTGCAAATCGGATATTGAGAGTTTGCCAATGTGTGTATGCAAGCAGCTGCATGTGAAGTATGGCCTAGCCAAATGCACTTTTAAAATAGAAGTGTACTGAGCAACTAGAGAGTTTGGGCATAGTAAGCCGGAACTATACCATATACCAAGATATAATTAAATTACATTTTAAATAAATTATTTTTAAATTAAATTTGCAACCTAAAACTTGATCTAACAGCACATAATTTTGTTGTCCTTGTTAAAAATCATATCAGATTTTTTTTTCTGTTAAAATTTACAGCATTATAATTTAACTCGTGATAATTTTTTGTTCAATCTACACCCCGTGGAGAATATTCCAGAATTTTTTCAAAATTTTTTGATCAGTACTTTTCGAGATAAGGTGGGTATAGCCGATAGCCGAAAAGTGTACGCAAGTATTACATTATATATATATTTTTTTACTCGTGTTTTCACAAGCTCTCATTTGACACCACACTCGATGACCTAGTAAAAAATTTTTTTTTACTTCCGATTTCACCCTCAAAACTAACTCCTTAAATCAAAATTTAACTTTCAAAGCTACACGGCTCTGATGAGGCCATCAATTCCTATATTACCAAATTTCAACTTTCTATGACAAATAATTTAGGAGAAAATCAAGTGTGACAGACGGACAGATAGACACTGAAGTGATCTTGTCAGTATTTCGTATGGAACACTAAAAATATAAACTTAAAAGATTTTAGGCAAAAAAACTGATTGAACTGACCGCTTCCAAAAGCCCAAGGGAACCTAGTTACATGATTATATACACTCTAATAATTTATAGCATTAGCAGTACTGCTTCTAAGGGCCCAAGGGAGCCTACTTACATGATTATATACACTCTAATAATTTATAGCATTAGCAGGACCGCTTCTAAAGGCCTAGGGGAGTCTAGTTACATAATTATATACACTGTTACAATTTATAATATTAGCAGGTCGTTTCTAAAGGCCCTAAGGGAGTCTGATTCAATAAAGTCACATGATATTATACACTGTAACAAGAGCTTGGTTTGAAGCATTATATCTTTCAGTTGTTCTGTAGCTTTTTAAAAAATGTTTAAAACAGTTAACTGTAGTAGAATATATGTGTGAGTGTGTTTGTGTATGTATGCTAATTGGGGAGGGGGGGGGCTTTCAAAAGATTTAGTTTACAATTTTTTTTAAAATCATTTATTGACATCTTATGCTCAGTGTTTCTTGTCACAAGGCGTACAGGTCAATAAATACTCATAAAAAATATACATACTTTTTTATAGTAAAAAAATTTTTTCACCTAAAACTTTTTAGGTTTAATTTTTTTTTTAAATTGGATAGCATATCTTGTAGCATTTTCAATGCTATAAATTTTGGTTAGGTATATATTTACATATGGTACTTTTTTATGCTTTAATTTTTAAACCCTGCTACCTTAAATTTAAGCTAGCAGGGTGGCGTTTTTCGCGAACATGTTTGATGCAATAAATTTTTTCTTGGCGGCTATAAATAGGCTAGAAATTCTCCACCAGGTCCGGTTGGGTTCTGCTATGTGCGCTCTGCTACCTTAATAGAACTCTCTTCAACCCTGGTTTACAATTCATTTGAAGGCATGTTAGTGTGCCTTGTAAGACCTTCAAGCACTCTTGCAGCTCTTTATGTCCTTTTAAAAAGGTATTTGAGAATCAGTTACTTTTAAAATAAACAATAAATCCAAGCTCTTTCAAAAAATATAAAAATTGGGGCTGGGCAATTAAAGCACTTTTAATAAGGGCTTAGGTTCTAAATGATTTGACCAACTGTGCTAAAACAACTAATAAATTAAATTACTTTTATTTTCCAGCATTACAATAGACATTCATTCCTATAGTAAGTACAGAATATAACAGAAGTTAAATTTTCCAAATTTTATATTTTAAGTTTCAATGCATTTCCGGCGTGTTAAAATTTTGATGTATAGTTCCAAGTATAAATAGATTCTGTACATAATATTCTTGAAGAAAATGTTTTAATTTTCATTTTTTATTATAAATGATGTATTTTATGGAGATAATAAGTTTAAAATATAGAACTGCTTATATTACAGGCATTTCTTGGTTTGGCTGTTTAGTTTAAATATTTGTTTAACTGCCTGAGAATACTTAGATCTTAATAAATTAAACTACTTAAGAATGATAATTTCTGCTTCCAAGCATTTTGCATATTTTTATATCAAACTATGATTTTAATATGAGATCATATGAAGAGAGTTAAAATGCGCCAATCATATTTATTATTTTTAAAGCATAAAAGTTGTGAGGGTTCTAAGAAACCTACAAATTATTAAAACTTTCAAGCTGTCTGATTTAAACTTAGTATACTCATAAATATATTCTCCCCTCATAGTACTAAACAAAGAGAAAACAATATTTTAAGCAATCATCTTTCTTTAAAACTGTTTCTTAAAAATCTTAATTGGCTTTTTTTTATTTACCAAGATGTCTTAAATTTTGAATAGATTCCTCCTCAGTCATATCGAGCAATAGGGGCCACATGTTCGCAACTATTCTAACTAAATTACTTTTAAAACATATCTGCCTACACTTTAACTTTAAAATTGATCACAAAACAGTTTTTACTAGATTTTTATATTTCTTATTATTTGCCATTTTTTAAAAACAAATTTATTAAGGTTGGAACTTCTTTCGTCTTCTTTTTTTTCTTTGGTGGCAGAAACCGGTTTTTCAATAGAAGAGTTTCAGCACTATAAAAACACTGGGAAATGGTAGATTCAAATTGGAACAAAATGTCAGATTTGTTTCGCAACGGAGAGCTAAATATAATTTTTTTATATGTTTTTTACCTAATTTTTCTAATAGTGGTGACATTGTTTTTATATTTTGATTTCTGATTTTGCTGAAATGTTTTTAAATTTAGAGATTAACTAAAAAATTGTGTCAGATAAAAAATAGGAAAAATAGACATAAAAATAAGCAACAATCAATAAGCAGGACGATCTTCAAATGTTAATTTACAAGTAAAATATAATATTAATAATATTATATTTTACTTCTGTTCTCGAAGCAAATTTCTAACAAACCCTTAAACTGTTACATACAGAAAATGTTTACTTCCAATTCATGATGAATTTTGGTTTTGAATAGCTCCTAGCTTTACAAAATATTGTCTATGTTATATTTTTGTCTTATACAATATAATCTCCTTTTTTGCAATATCTTCCATACTTTTTGAATTTCAGCTGTGTTTTATGAATTCAGGATTTTGACGTAATGACATTGATTGACAAAATCACGTTTTCACATGTGCCAATATTAATTTTTCAGTGATGGGTGTTTGTAATTCTAAGAATTTGACCTCGAGTTTTTTTCGATTCTCTGGTCAGAAATATTACTGCAGAGATTCTTAGTTACTTTTATTGTGTACTCGATATTTACGTCTTTAGTTTTATTTGGTTCAAACTTTCAAATGACTGTCCTATAGAATCGTTAAAATTTAAGTACTGTAGAGGGTTTTTTCTAAGTTGAGATATCTTTAACAAAGTATGGTGTCAACTAAAATAAAACACATCAAAAAATCAGCAAACTCAAAGAAAGTTTTATTGCCTTATTGACAAAGCAGGTTATTGTGGAATTAAAAACTACTAGACTTATATATCCTATTTTTTTTATGGGTCTAGCACACGTGCTGCAGGGAAGCCCTAAAGCGCTCCAGGAGCGGCATGTGTGCGGAAAAAAGCGATTCACGTTTTTCTTGAATCGCTATAAATTGTACTCGGTGGGAAACACAGCGTTGGGCAAATTATTCCAAAGGGATGATGTTCTCCATATAAAAGACTGCTTGAAAAGCGTTGACGCGGAGTAACAAACTAAACCTCATACGAATGCGATGCACCAGCCCTACGTGTATTTCTAACATGCACCGCTTTGGGAAGAATTAAGCGGGCTATATCCTTCGAACACTTTCCATGAAAATACTTGCAGAAACAGACTCAAGTCGCCAACCGTTCCTCGATGTTCCAGCGAATCAAGGCCGCCGGTCAGTTTCGGGTCTCCAATCAGACGGACAGCTCGTCTCTGAACAGAATCCAACAAATGCAGTGTGTGTTTGAGAGCGGAGCCCAAACGTGGGAGCATCATTCCATAATTGGTCGAATTTGAGCGTTGTAAAGAATTAACAGCTGTTGTGGGGTGTAAAGCTTTCTGGTTCTAAATAATATCCCTAAACTTTTAAGAAGCTCTTCTTGCTATGCCTGCAACCTATACATAAAAACATTTTATATCCAAGGAGAGAAGAACGATGCCTTTATTGAATCATCCATTTAAAATGCCCTGCCTTGGGTCAGTACCGGTTTGCCGCTTATATTTATTAATTTACATTATAATAATTATGAAATATTCACCTATTAATTATAATGTAATTTACTTCTTTTCATTAGTAAAAACTATGCACCTCTATATAATAGACTTTTAATGCTATTGTGAAAGCTTGAGAACCAAGGAATCTTTCAAATGTTACATGTTTGGCAATACTATACCAATGCTTGATCAATTCGTTAGGAATCGATCCAGTCAACTAATTTTCAGGGCTGGTTAGATATTTGATGGAGTTTTAAGTTAAATAGGTCGTGGTTTATATATACAAAAGAGATTAATAGTAAAGGAAATGCACAGTTATGGAATTATGGCTCTAGTAATCCAGAACATAGAGATATTAGCATAGGAGAGGTAAGTTCTCGCAAGAAGCGTGCCGCTCGTAGAAAGAGAAAGAAATAATGAGTCATTCTGTCTCTCTTACTCGCAGCATGCCCACAACATTCTCGCAGGGGTTCGCACTCTAACTTAGTGTTGGGGGAGAGCGTACCCGTGCGAGAGTGTTGTGGGCGTGGTAAGAGAGACAGAATATTATTTCCTTCTCTTTTTAACGACTATACGCTTTCACTTACAGCAGACTATATACTTTCTCTTCTCTCTCTCTAATATCTTTATGACCCAGAAAGATTTACTAACTACCAGTTACTTCAATCTTAGTTGTCGGAAAACAAATTACAATTACTCTTTAAAGGTCGTTATTGAATTACTAAGAGTGAAGCAACTACTTTTTCAATTATTGTAATTGAGTTACCGAGAGCGAGCTCTTGTCAATAGGAAGATGAACATCTCAAACAGTACTTCGTTTCCTAATAGAACTTAAAATTTTGCTGGTAAACTACTGCAGTATCGGATCGATTTCTATGCAATGAATGAGCTCCAAATTGTACTTTGGTCAAATGTAAATTAAAGTAAAAAAAAAAAGAAGAAAACCTCAAATGTCACTTTGTTTTGACGTTTGAGTTTTGACAAGTTGAAAAGTCTTACAAAAAATTGTAAAGTTCTAAAGAAAATGGCAGCAGAAATTAAACCGGCTACCCAAACAAACGATAGATTTTGTACAACAAAAAAGCCTGTTCTTCTGGCAAAGCTTGATGGATGTAACGATGAAATTAATGCTGCTGCTCTTATTCCCGGCGAAGACGGTGTTATCAGCGTCTCAGATGATAAGTAAGTCCAGCTTACAATTCGCTTAATTGAACGTTTTTGTTTGATATTTAAATCCTGTATAATAGTTTCTATTGTGCTTATCTTATTGAGAGGCGTTGACAATGATTCCAACATTTAATATTTTTTTAATGATAAAATTGTTGAATCATTCACACCTTATTTGTTTATATTTCTCATTATATACCCATTTATAGGGAAGAACAAGCTATGGGTGGTCTGCCTTACCAATAAAAAATGTAGCATTATTGTACTTCAAATTATTCCTATTTTAAGTCTATTCATACACTTTGGGAGCAAGTAGATATATCATTGTTCAACTTCTAACACTGCAAATATTACAAATTGTAAAAATCAATGTTTATGCTAATTTCATCTTATTTAAGTCAAAAAATATACAGACAAAATTTGAGGAATCTAGTAGAATGTAAAATATAATTGTGAGAAAAAGTTAGTATATGGTGTTTGTAAGAGTGATCTACAATTATAACACTAATTTACATTGATCTGAGAGAGACAAGTAAGGTCAGGTCAGGAGTTTCTTGAAAATTGAGGTAATATGACATGGAGAAAATTGCAAAAAAAAACTATATATATATAATATAATAATATAGTATATTATATATGTATATATATATATATATATATATATATTTTTTTTTATTCTTTTTTCTTCAATGTTCACTTTGTTCCTAATATATGTTTTTATAATTGAATTCTTTATTTACCATCAGTATTCAAATTATTTTACAATTCATATTGAAAAATTTTATTAGCTATATTACCTTTCAACTACTTTAAGGGGTTATATACAGTCAGGAGGGCTAAAAAAAGGGATTTTTCAAGAATTTTTCCTGAGAAAACTTTAAAATTTATTAATGTAAAAATTTTTACACATATTCTGGTAACTTTTAACTGTATTTCAACATTTTTTAAATTGTAAAAATAATAATTTTTGAAGGCTGCTATAGCTGATCTCCAGGAGCTCCTCTCAAAAAAGGCGTCTTGCAGTGGCCATGATATCTCTGGACTGGATCATCTAAAATGAAAAAACCAAACGGATATCGTTTAAAGTAATGTATAATCTAGTTATTAATCGAAGGAATAAGTAAAATAAAATTTTTTGCGAAAATAGCGTCTTCTCAGGAAAAAAAAAAATGATTTTTGGCCAAAATTTTGGCCGCTATTTTACATTACTTTAACGATATCCGTTTGGTTTTTTCATTTTAGATGATCCAGTCTAGAGATATCGTGGTCACCGCAAGACGCTTTTTTTGAGAGGAGCTCCTGGAGATCAGCTATAGCAGCCTTCAAAATTATTATTTTTACAATTAAAAAATGTTGAAATACAGTTAAAAGTTACCAGAATATGTGTAAAATTTTTTTACATTAATAAATTTAAAAGTTTTTTTTTCAGGAAAAATTCTTGAAAAATCTCTTTTTAGCCCTCCTGACTGTATATAACCCTTAAAAGTCTATTTCAAATGTCATTTACCTAGAAGATAAATTATTAAAAAAATAGAGAGTTTTATAAATTTACCATATATATCAAATCAAAATTGGGCTTCTGCATTGAAACTTTTCATTTGTTACTCATACTTTTAAAAATTATATAAATATAACTAATAGCTAATGGGATACAAAATTATTGTAACTACATTGATAGCTATTTGGTTTTTAAATTTTAGAGCAGATTTATTTCTTGATTAAAGATAGTCACTTCTTCCAAACATTAGACAGTGTATTAGGTAGGGTAATGATATATATATATATATATATATATATATATATATATATATATATAAATATATATATATATATATATATATAATATATATGACGGCCAAGGGATGGCTAATATTCAGTCCTACTAACCAACTGATGGCATATTTATTGAAACCTGTGTTGTGTACATATATGTTATGTATATATGCAAGGCTAATCAAAATAAAAAAAATATATAAAATACATTTATTGTAACAATTTTCACACACACGTTGTGAGGGTCTCATTGGCCGAAGTATTTGAAGGCATTAATCAGCTTAAGATGAGTTATTCTCATGGCCCAGATGGGATTCCATCAGCATTCCTGAGACAATGTGATGTTTTCCCTGAGCAGACTACTACACTATTATCTTCTGTTTGTTGTTGGACTCCTGTGTTTTTTTTCCGCACATATTGGAAGACTAGCTTTTTGACACCCATTTATAAATCAGGAAATTGTTGAGGATATTACCAATTACAGGGGTATTTGTATTCAGTCAGCTATACCGAAGCTCTTTGATAAAACTTTGTCACGGATCAACTTTCATGGATTTTTGTAGGAACTTTGTGAGATACGAGCAGCACGGCTTTTCTCAGGGAAGATCCACAGTCACAAACTTACT
>CM032447.1:162050494-162222902 GCA_019049505.1 Pachyrhynchus sulphureomaculatus | reverse complement strand
AATTGAAATTAAATTCTAATTATAATTAAATCACCAGGTATATGTTAAAACAAATTTACATTCTATCTTGAATGTATAACCGATTGCTTAACTAATACTTAGATTTGATGCCCAGTCAAAACACGCTTTTGTGGTAGATTATTTAGGTCAAATAACAATGCTTAAGTTAGACAATAATGGACCCACTGTTATTACAAAACTAAAAGGTCATTCGCCTGGATCAACCCGCTCTCTTACATGGGATATTGCAAGACAAATGCTTTTTAGTGGTCATTTGATCACACCATAATTGTATGGGATATTGGAGGTCAGCAAGGGCAACGCGTATGAACTTCAAGGTCACCCATAATAAGGTATTTATAAGTATTCTTCTGTTTGTTTTAATAATAAAATTATTTATTGTAAATACTTATGCAAAAGCAAATTCACTAGTCGTAAAATACTTAAAGGCACAATATAATACAACTCAGAAATTAAAAAAGTATACATAACCGTAAGTAGTGAAATATTTAAATGTAGATGTTCCCAAAACAATTTAATACAGATCAAGGCACAAATGTTTCAAGAATTCAGTAAAAATCATAAAATGCTTTAATTTAGAATAGTTCTTATATTTCCATTTTTGAAAATTTTATATGAAATTTACCCTAATTTGCGCAGGTATAAAACAAAACTGTTTTAATATTAGAAGAAAGAGGGCACCCATTCTACTAGGAAGGCTCCCAAACCGAGCGTCTTTGAGGCATAGACTTCATGGTTCATAAAAAGATAGCTCTAAGAGTAACAAAATAGGCAGTATACTCCGATATATCTCTACTAGACACAAAATGAAAATAATCTAATGCTACGCTCCAACATCGAGCCATGACTGCCATGGAAAATGCTAAAGTGTACATAATATTGTAGTTATGGGCGATTTTAACGCCAAAATTGGCACAAGAAAAGACGAAACTGAAGAATATCTGAGACTTTTCAGCTATTATGAAAGGAATGAAAGGGGGGAAACATGCTTCTAGATTAGATAATAAATAAGGAATTGTATACAATGAATTCATTTTCCTATAAAAAACAACAACGTAAATGGACCTGACTTAGCCCAGATGGAAGAAGTAAAAACGAAATAGATTATATACTGACAAATAAATAAAAACATACATTGTGCAGACTTACGTGTTGTAAACTTTCCCCCTTTAATGTACGGAAGGCGATCATAAAATGATTAAGATCTTTCATTAAAATAAACAAAATATGGGAAAGAAATATTTTCAAAGAGGCAGATCCCAGAAATAGACCGACGGGTTATTGAATGAAACAGGAGTTGCATACAGAATTAAAATATAACAACCAAAAGGACGAAGATCAGGGCCCCAGGACGTAGATAGAAGAGATGAACGAAACAATACACGTCAACTCAAGGAGATCAGCAGAGAAGATAACAAAGATCACCTAAAATAACAGAAACTGAAATAAGCCAGGAAACGAAACAAAAAAAAAGAATAAAGACAACTCTTCTGAGACGGAAAATACGATGAATCGAGAAGGGCATGCAAGGAAACTAGAAAATCGATAAAAGAGGACTTGCAAACATACTATGAAGCAGAGATAGAGAAAATTATAGAGAAGAATGGGTTGAAATGCTTGAAAATGAAAAAAGGAAAACAACAAATGATATCTCTCAAAGACCTACGGGGAGAAGATGTAAAGATAAAAAACAGAATGTCAGAAATAGCCAAGCCAATTTAACGAAGAATCTTTAACAGACAAAAGTCGAAAATGCAGATAATAAGACTAGGCTTTGCAGCTTTCGGAAAGATATCCAACGTGTTAAAAAGCAAGAAAAAATCCTCATTAGACTTACATCTCGGGTATTTGACCAGTGTGTGCTGCCAGTGTTCGTGTATGGGGTCAGACATGGACACTTAAGGCTTAAATTTAAAAATTGCGAAATGACATTAAAGAATGATATGCGGATAGATATAAAATATTAACTGTCCGATTCACTAAAAAGGACTAACGTCAGAAGTGATCTAATTAGAGGTTTAAAATGACAAGAGCAATAGCAATCCTAAAGTTATGAGACTATGCAGTACAAGACCAGAAAATTCATTTTTATTTATAATTAAATTGATAAAAATGAAATATTGAGTTAACATTTTAAAAACTGTTATATTTCCTATGTGTCCCAAGGCCCCACTTCTCGATTTTTCTTTAAAATTGTTTTACAAATGCGTTTATTTGGTGATATTTACAATACAAACTACATTGTCAAACATAAAAATTAAATGGGCAGCTACAAAATTTGGATTTCATGCCAACTGGTCCTGCCTAGCATTTAGACCCGTCTAGTGAATCTGCCTGTACAGAATTTCATTTCATACTAATTTATTCTGCCTCCCACCTTTTGACGTTCTCAAATAGTTTAATAGTAAGTTTTGTTTTATTCTTGTATCATAACAATGATTATTTGGGTTTGAATAATAGTTATTTAAATGTATCTTTATACAGGGTGCCCCATATGTATGGAATAATGATTCCACAGCATTTATTAATCAGCGTATCAAAAAAATGTTTAAATAAAAGTTATAGGGTGTTATACGGCGCACATGCTGACGTTGACAATAAAATGTTTTGAAACTGTCAGTTCAAAGAAATTACTCACCATCTTAAATTTTTTTAAATGGAAATCCCTGTTTAT
Organism: Pachyrhynchus sulphureomaculatus; assembly: GCA_019049505.1. Lineage (NCBI taxonomy): Eukaryota > Metazoa > Arthropoda > Insecta > Coleoptera > Curculionidae > Pachyrhynchus > Pachyrhynchus sulphureomaculatus. The sequence continues at coordinate 162,220,207 of CM032447.1, read as the reverse complement.
TATTTTATTTTTGAGTCCTACTAAAAATTCTATATATTATTTTTCTAACATACCATATGTCTAAATTGAACTGTTTTGGAATTATTGATATTTGAAATTAAGATCAAATTAAAAAAAAAATAGCTGGCTCGAGTCAAACATTTACTGTCACATAACGACTTAACGCGTCAAAAAATCATTTATTGACGAAAACGTTTATTGCTGCATTTTGTGAAACTGCAGTTTGAGCGTATGGTACATTTAACAGAAACTGAAAGAATCACTTTGGTAATGATGGTTGGTTATGGAGACCGTAGGAGAACACAAGAGGAGGTGTGTGATCTTTCTTTTTTTAACGCAGAATATCCGAATCGAAAATCTATTACCCACTCGGTAGTTAGAAAAACATTAAAACGATTTAGACAATCAGGAGGATCGTTTTAAATCTGGACCTCCAATTAAGTATTTTTCTCTATATACAGGGTGCCCCATATGTATGGAATAATGATTCCACAGCATTTATTAATCAGTGTAGCAAAAGAATGTTTAAATAAAAGTTATAGGTTGTTATACGGCGGCGCACATGCTGATGTTGACAATAAAATGTTTTGAACTGTCAGTTCGAAGAAATTACGCCATCTTGATTTTTTTAAATGGAAAGCCCAGGATATTATTTTATTTTTGAGTTCTACTAAAAATTCTAGATATTATTTGTCTAACATACCATATGTCTAAATTGAACTGTTTTGGAATTATTGTCATTTGAAATTTAAAATAAAAAAAAAATGTAAAAAAAAAATAAAAAAAACTATTAATACTCTAGGTTTGTTTTTAAGGTAACAATTGCTTCAAAATGTTCTACCGTTAACAGCGAGGCAATGACCCAATCTGTCATAAAATAGCCTGGACCGAGTTTTTTGCAGAGAATTCGGGGTGGGTGATCTGTACTACTTCATATAGAATTCTTTGTTGTAAATCTTCTACAGTTCAGGTCGACTTTGTAAACTTTGGTTTTCAAATGACCCCATAAGAAAAAAATCGAGTGGCGTAATGTCGGGACTCCTCGCAGGCCATTCTATAGCACCTCTTCTGCCTATCCATCGATTAGGAATAATCGCATCCAAATATTTACGAACATTGATTTCATAGTGAGGAAGTGCTCTGTCCTGTTGATACCACAGATTCCTGTTAGGGGTATCCAAATTATTTTCATCGGGAAAAAGACCTGCACAAGTTGGAATAACTTGCTATTGGAGTAACTGTAAATCCCGTGTCCTGTAAGATTTCCAACGATAAAAAAGGGACCAATGATATAAACGTCCACACAAATCCCTGCCCACACGTTTATCTTTTGTGGTATTTGAAAATGACTGTCGATTATCCAGTGGGGATTCTCAGTAAACCAGTACCGGGAGTTACGCCTGTTAATTCTTCCGTTCAGATAAAATGTGGTATCATCAGAAAAAAACAATATTATGAAATTAGGCTAGGATCATCATATTGATTCGTTCCATCATGACCTCGCAAAATTCAACGCGTCTATCGTAGTCATCTTCAGATAATTCTTGCAATAGAATGGGTTTGTATGGATGCAATTTTTCTTCATTCAGTAGGTACTTTGACTTATGTTGTCGTCTAGGTAAAGCTGACAAGTGGCTGTATGGGGGTTTTCTGTAATTTCCAATAAAACATCTAACTTTTTATCATCGCTTGTTTTAACTTTTGGAGGTCCAGATTTAGAACGATCCTTAACATGACCTGATTATCTAAATTGTTTTAATGTTTTTCTAACTACGGAGTAGGTAATAGGTTCTTGATTCGGATATTCTACGTTAAAAAGATCACACACACTGCTGTTGTATTCTTCTACTGTCTCTGTAGCAACCATCATTAACAAAGTGATTCTTTCAGTTTCTGTTAACTGTACCATTATGATATTACGCTCAAATTGCAGTTTCACAAAATGCAGCAATAAACGTTTCGTCAATAAATGATTTTTTGACGCGTACGCGTCGTTACCTGACAGTAAATGTTCGACACAAGCCAGCTTAAAATTTTTTTCTTAATTTGATCTCTTTAATTTCAAATATCAATAATTCCAAAACAGTTCAATTTAGACATATGGTACGTTAGACAAATAATATCTAGAATTTTTAGTAGGACTCAAAAATAAAATAATATACATGGCTTTCCATTTAAAAAAATTTAAGATGGTGTAATTTCTTCGAACTGACAGTTCAAAATGTTTTATTGTCAACGCCAGCATATGCGCCGTATAACACCCTATAACTTTTATTTAAACATTTTTTTGAGACACTGATTAATAAATCCTGTTGATTCATTATTCCATACATATGGGGCACCCTGTATATGGCAAACAAGCCAAAATATCTATACAGGGAAGTGTTAAAATTTTTAATTTAATAATAGTAAATAATCCTGAAATATTTTCTTTATAAAGCAGAAATTGTCTAAGCATAAGCGACATATCCCTAACTAAGCTAATATGGTATTCGAGAATGAACGTAACCATATTAAGAAGTAATAGAATCACCCTAAGAGACACAACCAGTCTCAAATTTAGACTCGTGATAGAGGCCATGGTATTTTATAGGATCGAGATATTCATAATCACATTTTAATGAGAAAAATTAAGGATTTTGACTTAGAAGCATTAAACTATTAGATATGAAACCGAAGTTGTATTGGAAGTTTCCTGCAAACTGGCAGGCGTTAAACGTCCCATTGTTACTCAAAATATACACTTATTTAAGTCTACAGAGCAAATTCAGTTTTTTTTTTCTAAAAATAGGGAGAATATATACAGTAATACCCCGCTTTACGCGAGGGGATACGTTCCGAAAAAAATCGCGTTAACTGAAATTCGCGTATATCGAGGTTTATGATTAAAACATAGTCAAAATTTAATACAAAAAAATACAAATCATTTTAATCAATCACTTTAATTCTAAGAACACTTTATGCAATACATATCTTATTTTTTACGGAAAAATACATCTATTGTCTTTTGGGTAACGTTTTGTTTTACGTTCTTGTAAAATACGTTCATAACACCCAACACTGTTTTTTAATTGTTTGACACACGGTCAAGACAACGGTCATCATTATTGTCTATACTCTGCAATATGTCCAAACCTGAATAAATTTTTGAAAGTGCATTTTGTATTTCCCCTGAAGATAAAACTTTCTCTTCTACTTGTTCTTCCTCATCGTAGATAGGATTTATTCTGTAACTCGATCAGATCTTCATTGCTAATAGGATCGTCGTGCGTTGCTACAAGTTCTACGAGATCTTCTACCGTGACATCTTCAAGTTCAGACCCCTCAATCATTGCAGCAATGTCTTCAAGCACTTGTCTCTGCATCTGGACAATTCTTCTAGGTGCTTCCACTACATCTGGCCAAAGATTACGCCACACCCCATTCATACAACTCATTTTAACTTCCTTCCAAGCCTCTTCTATGTTGTGAAATAGACTTCATAATGTTGTATGACTTCCACCACTCTCGCATAGACTGTCTTCCTTCCCCGTCAGTTTCATGAATTAGTTGGCTAAAAGTGCGGCGATGGTAATAAGCTTTGAAGTTTGCTATTGCTCCCTGGTCCATAGGTTGTGTAATATTGACGTAGTGTTTGGTGGAAGGGAACTTTACGTACACTTTTAAGTCTCTGGGCGTATCAAGTGAGGTTGGATGTCCTGGGGCATTGTCTAAGAGTAATATAACTTTAGGTTCAAGCCCATTTCTGTCACAGTATGATTTGACTGATGGGCAAAAACTATTAGAATACCATTCTTGAAAAATTTCCCGTGTAACCCACGCCTTTCTGTTTGATCGCCACACAACTGGTAGACTTGTCTTGTCTGTGGCCTCGCATTGCACGGGGTGTTTCTGAATGGTACACTAGTAAAGGTTTCAGTTTGAAATCACCAGTGGCATTACCACCCAGCAGAAGTGTTAGTCGATCTTTCGCAGCTTTGAAACCACTGGCTTGACGTTCTTCCTTAGAAATGAATGTTCGAGATGGCATTTTTTTTTCCAGTAAAGTGCGGTCTCATCAACATTGAAGATGAGACAAGCAGGAATTTTCTCTCGTCTAACGAAGTCTTGAAACTTGTCTGGAAACTCAGCTGCAGCTTGAATGTCCGCGCTGGCCGCCCTCGCCTGTTATGTGGATATTGTGAAGATTAGAACGCTGCTTGAAACCGATGGAACCAGCCTCTGCTGGCAGCAAAAGTCGGAGTGGCACTCCCTTCTCCTTCTTTTGTTTTCAGCATCTCATACAAAGATTTTGCTTTTGTGCATATGAGATCTTGACTTAGTGGTGTGTTCTTCTTATTCAAATCTTCGATCCAGACTGACAGTAATTTCTCCATTCTTTCTAAGATAGATGATCTCGAACGAGAAAGTTTTGTTGCACTTATAGGTGTTGAACCTTCGCTGGAGATTTTAATTTTTTCCCGATTTTTATAAATCGTTCTCACAGTCGATTCTGAGAGTCCAAAATCTCTCCCAACAATTGTTGCTTTGCCTCCATTTTCCATTCTTCTTAACACTTTCATCTTCAATTCCAAAGTGACGCTTTTACGCTCTTTTTTTCTTTACAGGCGGCATTTTTAACGTAGGGTTAAATTATGTATGTATGTATCTCCAATAAATATTAAAAACAAAACTGCCAGCCGACCGAACTAACATTACGGAACAAATGAACACACGAAACGAACGAGGAAATCCCCATAGAACAAAGTCGAAGGACAGGGAATTCCCAATTCTTCAAAGAGAATATTCAGAGAAAGCGGGGATCCCCCCGCGACCATAGAGAAGTTAATGACTACATGAGCGCGAAATTTGAAATTCGCGTTATAGTGAAACCGCGCGTAACGGGGTCGCGCTAAGCGGGGTATTACTGTAGTATATTGGGCCATAATTTGCAACTTTGTCTAGCGACTCTTCTGTAAATATTTGAGTTACTGCATCCTTGTTGTACCGTTCAAATTTCAATTTGGTTTGGGTAAAAGCATTCCCTGTGTCTCTAAAATATTCATATGGATTCTTACTTGTAGAAAATTAACTAAATCAGTAGTAATGTTGCTGAAATACTAATTCAAAATTAGTAGTTTTAATTTTCAAAAATTTAGCTGATAATCTAAGATTGTTTGCTTTTTTAATGGGATTGTTTTTATTGATTTTATTGTTTACCGAACTAATTTTGTTTATCATTAGGCATTCTTTTACACTCGACAATCTGTACCGGATAGCTTTTACGATATTTTTTAAAGAATTCTTTAATAACCAGGAAGGGACGAGTCTTCTGGAAGCGTGTTAAGATTTTCAATGTGTCCCTTCATTCTTCAAGTTCTTTGCTAAACTGGTGATTTTTATGAACATATTTTGTTGAGAAACTTAAATTCATGATCTTGTCAATACTACTATGTCCAGAAATTAAGGAGACTATGCTTTTATTTTTAAAATACGCGAGCAACTGATGTCTATTAAAGTATTGGTTTTTTAGATTCGTAGCACTGTTACTAACAACTGACAAATATGTTTAAGACCTTTGATTTATTAAGTTGGAAATAAAACTGTGTTTTGTAATTGTGGTAAATCTTGTTTGCAATTTTTAAAATGAAATTTTGTCTTAAAAATGAATGTTCCGATACCTTAAAAAAATGTTACGGCTCCTGAATGTTTAGCAAGATCAAATGTTTTCAAGTAGTGCAAATGGTTTGAACTTGTCTCATTTGGTATTTCGTATTATTTCAAAACAACTCAATTTTCTTGAAAGAAATCGTCTTGTGGTGGTCGCAAAAGAAATACTTTCTTTGGAAGACTCAACTTTGAAATGCTTAGTTACTGGTGATGAGACGGGGATATATTCTTATGACCTACAAACAGGGCAACAATCAAGTGAATATCGTTCAAAAGGTGAACCAAAACCGAAAAGAAAACCATTAGGTCGGTCAAAAATCAAGCTAATGCTGTTTTTTGTGATTGCTATGGAAATTGTTCACACAGGTCCTTCCAACTGATCAAACAGGAGTACGAGAGTCAATTCGTAAAAAAAATGTAGAACAATTCGTGGATTTTGCATCATACTAGCGTACAATGCAATAATTATTGGTAACTTTTTAAGTAAAAATGAAACGTTAACCATTTCACAAGCATCATATTCATCAGTTATGACACCCCGTTGCCTTTTTTTTTTTTTGTTCCCCAAGCTGACATTACCACTGGTCATTGTTCTGAATTTTATAGAAGATATAAAAGAACACAGAAATACAGTATAACATATGTATATGATAATTGGTAAAAATGGCATAAGTATGGTAATATAAGTAATATATTTTTTTTAATTAGTTTCCTTAATTTTTCAACATAGGAGTTAAAAGAGTGACCGCAAAATTAGCCCATTTTTGCAACCCCCATAACTTTGAGACAAAAAAAAGCAAATTTAACGTAAAATGTCTTAAATTAAAGCTAATTAAAAACCTAGGACCTAGTTTTCCATTTTTTTTATTTAGGGGTAACTACCCCCTATTTTGAGGGTTAAAAAGGTAAAAATAAATAGGTTTTTAATAGAAAATAAAAAAATATATTAATGATGTGTAATTCATGAAAATTTAATTATATCCCTTATAATAAGGGATCCTGCCATATTCACAAACATGACTCCCAAGACTAGGAAAAAATATAAAGAAAATAATCAAAATACTGACAATATAGCGCTGAACTTATACGTCTCCCAAACTTATCGCTAAGCAATAACTACTCCCTAAAAGGGAGTTGAAATTCATGTTGGTGCTATTTTAACCTAAAACATAACTTTTGGGGAGAAATCTTATTTATTTTCACACTTTTAACTTTTAACCTCCAAAATAGGGGGTAGTTACCCCTAAATATAAAAATTGAAAAATATGTCCTTCTAGATTTCTAATTAGCTTTAATTTAAGACCTTTAACGTTAAGTTTGCTTTTTGTCTCCAAGTTATGAAGGTTGCAAAAACGGGCTAAAATTCACATTTTTTTGCGGTTACTCTTTGTTATTTAAATTTAGGCCATTATTTTATAGTATAATATTTAATTAATAATTATTAATAAAGCCTGTGTTTGTCTTATCAATTAGTTTATGTTTATATATATGTTTTAACCTAAAAGATATGGCCAAATGGTCAGACATATTAAGGTGATTTCAGTAACACATGACTGAGACTACATACCAGTTATCAGCACTACACCAAACACTTTATTTTTGCACTCGATGCGCGTTTCGTTAACCATGTTAGTATCATTAGGAGCAATGCTTGACAGTCAATTATCGCTCCTGATGATGTTAACATGGTTAGCAAAACGAGCGTTGAGTGCAAAAATAAAGTGTTTGGTATAGTGCTGATAACTGTCGGATAGTGTTATTGTGCCAAAGATTCCCAAGTTAAAAAGTATATGACTGAGAACTGAGATGTTTAAAGATGTTTAAATAAGCATTTTTGCAACACATTAGATTCAAAAATACTTGTCAGCATCTCTGCTTTTGTGCTATCGGTATTAAAGTGAACATTAAAGCCCCCTGTAATTATATTAGCTATACCTAATGTTATTTGATCAAGAATCATGTCCTAAAATCTATCACAGTCGCAGAGAAGAAATTGATAAATAGTATAACAAACTTCAAAGAATATCTACTGCCTCAGACTTTATTTCTTCACATACATGTTTTATCTCAAATAGCTAATCCGGGACTATGACGTGAGATTTAATCAAATAACCAACCCCCTTTGTTGATATTTACTTAGAAATCCGAATTGAAATAATTATTAAATAAGTATTTAAATAGGTCACAACTGTTCATTCAGACAAACAGCATTAAATATATCATCGTGTAAAAAATTTATCCCAGTCTAGTAATTATTTCATCCCATTATAATCTAATATTTTAATAGGTTACATCTTTATATTATTCTGACTCAACCAAACAACTTATAAGTGCTGGTGAAGATGGAGTAATGGTATTTTGGGATATGAACCAACCACGTCAAGAAACACCTGAATGGATCGAATCTGATCTTTGCCAACTTTGTAATAGACCATTTTTCTGGAATCTTAGGTAACACTGCTTCAAATACAATTTTTTCTAAAATAAATATATTCAAATCTCATAATGATCTATCGTGTCATAAACTGATGACTTCAATTCAGTGAGCTCTGAGCGTAGCTTGAAATTTGTAAATTAAAATACGTTCCTGATGAATTCAGTGAAACCTCGTCAGTCACATATTATTAATCGGTGTGTTAAGCCACGTCCAAAATTCAGTAACATTATCATATGGGATGGTTTATAACCAAGCAAATAGACTAGAAAGATCCTTTTTACTCAACGTCTAGATCAGTCAGATCTGACCCACAATTAAACGCGATCCAAGTCACATGATCGGCAGATGACACTTGCAGCCCACTGTTTCAGAATTTTGTTTTACACTCCACTAAATCCCAAAATGTAAAATTCTGAGTTGCTTCAGCAGTTTTCTTTGATGAAAGACTACCCGACATGTCCTGATTGTCTGGAGGATGAGAAGACGCTGCTTCACTTTGAGCACGTGGGGCGCTGGGAAGACTTAGGTATGAGATCTTCGTAGCGACAGTGCAATCAGCAGCCTGGTGTGGGATAACATCCTGCCTTTTATGATCAGGCTCGGAAGGTTTTGCGACGATCGTGGTGGTTAGGTTGCCTTAGGGAAAGTTTCTTCGTAATTGGCACAAAGGATCCTTATGATCTGTTTGCTAGGTGCTGAGCTTCCCCACAACTACGTCTACTACTAGTAAAAGTCCTAAATTTGTCGCTTCTGTTCAAAGCTGAAGTTAACATTTCTGGGTAGAGATGTAAGAACAACAATACGAATGTGTTATCCATTTTATTCCAAATTAGTCGCTATGCTAATAAGTTCTAAGCTGCCAGTGGTGGGTTTAGGACGAAATAAAACTCTTTTTAACGTTTCGTACGGAACTTCGGTTTCCGTTTGCCTGTCACACCCGATTTTCTCCGAAACTATTTGACATAGAATTGATGGCCCAATCAGAGCCGTGTGGTTTTGAAAGTTAAATTTTGATTTAAGGGGTTATTTCTGGGGGGTGAAATCGGAAGTGAAAAAAAATTACCAAGTCAGGAGTGGGGTATCAAATGCAAGCTTGTGAAAACACGAATTCAAAAATATATATGATGTAATACTTGCGCACACTTTTCTTTGTATTATTTTAAATGATTTCCAAAAATCGTTGTCCTCCGTCCCATCTTGAAAAGTACTGATAAAAAAAATTTGAAAAAATTCACGAATATTCTCCATAATTTTGAGCGAAAATTATCACGAGTGCTTTACGTTTGATAATTTATCGGGTATAAAAGAAAAACTATGAAAACTATATTGCTTGACTATGTAGTGGAGGTTTTTGTAATATACTTTTCAGTACATTACTGTTACCGAGTAGCGCGTCGCTCCTGTAGAGAGACATAATCTTACTTAAAAAGTTTATAATTAAACAAATATTTAGGTAGTAAATAATTGTTTACACTTTTATTACTAAATTCTAAATAGAGGATTGATTTTTTGACTATTAGGTCGCTAAGATGTTATAACTATTATTCATTATTGACTAAGAAAAAAACGTGAGAACACATATTGGATCTTAAGATATATACATGTCAGAGACCTAATTAACTTCGTTTAGGTTAGGGTTTTATTTTATTTTAAAGGCAATCAAGGTGCGAAACACTAATTGCGCAAGTCCAACTTGTACTTGTCCGGTTTTTTATATTAATTAAAAATCAACAAAAATTTCTACACTATAAATAGCCTGATAAAGATTTCAATTGAAGTGAAAACGTTGACGATTTAATCAAGCAAGAAGTTTTTTTTCATCCTAAATGAACAACGGTACAAACAAACAATTTTTACAGTAGGCTTCTGAAGCGTCCATACATCTATTGTAGTAAACATTTTTTTCTGTTACCTAATAATTAAGGAAATATAATCAATAAAACTATATATTTATCAATAAGAAGTTTTAGTTGTTAATTTTAAATATTTCTAGGGCAATGATGGACCAAAGACAATTCGGTTTACGACAGCATCACTGTCGTCACTGTGGAAAAGCTATCTGTGAAAGATGTTCACAGGGAAGACTGACTATTCCTTTAATGGGTTTTGAATTTGCCGTAAGAGTTTGCGAGCCTTGTCATAATTCTCTCAAAGATAAAGAGTAAGTATTTGTTAATTAATACAGTAAAGTGTATTTTGCTTTTTTCAATAATATTTACAGTTATGTTAAAGTATTAATTTATGTTGATTTGAGAGAAACAGAAAAAATGACACAAATACATTACATAGATAACATTCAAGGTGGCGGTGGCAGAACTTTTTTTAATGAACTGATAGGTCCTATCATCTGATTTAATTTACAACATGACTAAAATTGAAACAAGTATCGGTTAGAAAAAGCATAGATTATGTTCAGTCAACAGTAAAGAGTAGATCTCTCAGAAATCATTAAGTTATTGAAATTTAAAAAAAATGTTTGCAAGATAGTTACAAAGTAGTAAGGGGCCGCATTTGCTATAATAATACAAAAATTGCTCATTTGTTCAAATATTATAAATATAATGTAGGCCAGAAGTACACTTTTAGAATTGATATTTCGGATATGCCTGTTAATTTTATTATGATATTATGCTATTAAACAAAAATATCATTCATTCCGATTTCCTAAAAATCTTGAACCCAACTTTTTACGTTTTTTTACCTTTATGCGGTAAAGCTGCCGATTAAGAAAAATAAATTTAAAAAACGGGGGGATCGACATCTTTTGTGTTGGAGTATTTAAAAACCCTTGAAATTACTTGCTAATAAGGCTATTCTGTAATCATCATAAACTCGTAAATACAGGTTGTTGAAAAGGAATTTAAGAAAAATAGTGATAAATGTCGTTTGTCAAAAGTAAATTGGAAAACTTAGGTCAAAAAGCCCCCTCCACCACTAAGCGTTAAATACTGAAAACAGCTTAGAGTGAGCAATCAACTAATTGATTAATTTATTATTTTTCTTGCATCAAAATAAGTAAGAAAAACTAGGTCTTCATTCTTTAAAAGTGAAAATTTATATTGGCAAACGATCTAAAGCTACAGGTTTGAAAATACAGTCCATTTTATCTAGTTATTTGTCGGGATGCATCGTAAAAACCGTTTAAATAAGTATTTTTCTCCAAACGTCATTTTTCGGGGCTTGGCAGTAGACATATTGGTCGTCACGTGATTCAGTGACCGTCTAATAAAGGAGCAAATGACAAAATTAGATTTTTTTGTAGAATTTACATTGGTGTACAATGTTTAGAAAAAACAATAATTCTGTTCTTATTCCATTCCATTGTATAAACACATTTCTTTAAAAAGAACACTGTATTTTCCTCTTTTTAGTTTTGTTACCATTAATTTTATTTTATTAGGAGACCTTCATTTGCAACTTTTCATGATGCTAAGCATAGCATTGTAGCGATGGATGTAGATGAAACTTCAAGGAAGCTTGTTACAGTTGGCCAAGATAGGGTAATTAAAATATGGGATGTTTCAGCTTTGCTTTAAATTAAAAATTAATTAAAATGTGATTTCCTGTATAAATCAAAGAATATTATGGGCTGATGTCTATAGAAAGATCACTTTGTGTTAAATTTTGGAACGCCAATAGATGCCAACTACTCGTAGTAAGATACATATTGTGACTAAATGTCAGCGAAATGCTTGACATATTTTAATTGCTGCTTGGCGTTTAGTCAAAATGAAAGTTCTGTCTCGAAAAGGTGGCGTCCAATGGCGTTCTCAAAATGTCTATTGAATAGTTTTTTCCATAGGTATTCGTCTGTTATATTCTTTGTATAAACTTATCATGAACTAATTTAATATTCAATTAACATTTATATTTTAATGTTATTTATGCTGTATAGGTTATGTTTAATAGTGTTATGTATGTATAGTTTTTTAAATTTTATTGTTAATATACTTCCTATGGAATTTAATAAAAGTCATATTTCGTTTTTTAAAGGTTTTTTGTTATTTTAGATGTTGTCCATCAGTTTTTGTTTTAATTTAAAATTTCATTTGGAAAAACTTTTTATTAAAAAAATCAGAATTTTTATTACAATACTCTATAGCATTGAATTGCTCTTTGTTGTGCGTACTTTGTGTATAAATAATACATATAACCACAGATGGTATGACGTTAGTGGATAAATCCTGGAACATAATGGCTAAGCTTAAATGTGCCTAGTATGTACCACTTATACATTAGCGTTTAGCTTCTGGAACCTTTAGGTAAATTTTCAGGAGGGTAATACCGCATTTATCGTCGAAGTTTCATTTTTTGCTTTCTCCTAAACGTAGGATTCTTCATAATTGTAATAGTGGCGGGCAGTGTACTGGTCGAGGTCTAGTATAGCTTTAAATTTTATTATACATACCGGAAACGCTATAAGGCTTGACGTAATAATAGGCTTGACGTGAGTAATAGGATATCGTAAGATTATTGCAGATGGATATCATTTCGGTTTAGTAAAAAAAAACCTACTTGCTACAAGCGAACGTTGGCATTGTGCCTAAGAGATTTTTACTTCCCTTGCAAAAGAAAATATCGTATGTGAAAAAAATTATCTGAAATTTTTTCGCTTTTTAAGGTTTCTCGATCACGTCTATTTTCCTTCGGTCTGTCTGTTGCTACGATAGCTATCGGCCGAAATAAGATATCGATTTCAAATTTGGTAAACATAGTACTTGAAGTAGAAAAGGAACCTATAATTTAGATGGGGATCGAATAATGAGAATCTGTCTTGTATTTAGTTGTATGACGGGGACAAATTTTAAGTATAATTATTTATAGTCAAACATACTAGGGGTTAAAGGTTAGAGAGGTTGCTTCGCATTTATCATATTATATGTCTTTCCGGGTTCTTGGAATCGAGGCATCTGAAAATTGTCATTTTTCCTCATAAAGAACCTATCGTTTAAAACGTTGGTTCCCAACTGGTGGGTCGCGACCCACAAAAGGGTCGCCTTGGCTTTTTTGGGGGGTTGCCGGTTATCAATTTTAAAAACCAAATTTTAAAATTTAAAGGTAGGTGTTAAAATGTTAACAATTTATTTATGCTCGACAACACGCGAGATATGCGACGTAATCAGTGGACGGCTGGCGCACGCATCTCTCTTTAGGCCTGGCGAAATCCGACTTGTGCAAGCTAGCCGGGTAGTCCGCAGCGATCGCAACACTCCGTTGCTTCTCGAAAAAAACGTGTAAAAGAAAGAAGTTTCGAAATGGGCAGTTGACGTTCTGCCAAGCTGAGAATAATCAGCTGACTGATATATAAGCAACGAGCAGAGCCGTATGGGACAATCTTCAGTTATTCAGCCGCGAGTTTAAACTTTCGAATATAAGTGTACAGATAAATTGTCGCGCTCGGTAAACTTGTTACCTAGTGTTAAATCGTTACAGTGTTCTTATTGTCCTTTGTATATGGATAGTTCGTTGTTAGTTCTTAGTGCTGAATCTATAACACCCTCAAAGCTTAAACGTCACTTAGAAATAAAGCATTCCGAACATGTTATAAAAAGACTTTTTTAAACGACATGGGCCTTCCATGAAAAAGTTGGATTTTACTGGGACGTTTTCAACAACAAAGCCAAGCTGTAGATCAGGCATCACATGAAATTGTTCTGGAAATTGCAAAGATAAAAATGCGTAATATATCCTTGTCAAACAACACAATTCAGAGACACATTTCAGACATGTCGATAGACGTAATGGAACAACAATCTGAAATAAAGGCATCTCCTGTATTTTCCTTTCAACGTGACGAGTCTACCGATGTTAGTTCATGTTCCCAGTTACCGGTTTTCATCAGATATATTCCCTTGGAGGACCTCAAAGAAAAGTTTCTATTTTGTAAAGTACTAAAAACTATTACGAAAGGTGAAGACATCATTCTTAGAGAGAATGATGTCTTCACCTTTGAAATGAAATGAGACTTACAATGGAAAAACTTGTGTGGCGTATGTACCGATGGAGCACCAGCCGTGCCTGGATTGAGATTGGGCTTTCAGTTAAAGAGCTTGAGCTCAAGCAAAGGGACTGCAATGCATGATTCACCGATTTGCCCTTGCTACCAAGAGTCTTCCAAAACCTTTGCAAGAAGTGCTCGAGTCCTTGGTGCCAACTGTCAATTATATAAAATCTAGTGCTCTCAATACTCGTTTGTTCAAGGAACTATGCAAAAACATGAACTATGATCACGAAGTTCTTTTTTCTACACAGCTGTTCGTTGGTTATCAGAAGGAAATGTTGTTGGCCGAGTCTTTGAATTGAAAAACGAAATAAAACAGTTCTTAGAAACGAAAGGAAAACATGAGTTTATGACACACTTTAATGATAAGATCTGAATCCAAAGAGTGGCTTATTTATTTGATATTGTAGATCAGCTAAACAAGCCAAATTTAAAACTGCAGGGTAAGGAAACACACATTATTTACTTCAGAGATAATATCCAGGCGTTCGTATTAAAACTGTAATACTGGCGCAGTAAAGTAAATCTTGGAGACTTTACCATGTTTGAACACCTGAACACCTTTGTACCAAGACTGAAGAATCGGAGACGGGAATTGTAGATAATCTAAGAGACAAATTAATAACCATCTTCAAGCTCTTGAATCTGAAAACAATGTTATTTCCCGGAGTTCTCTGAACAAGAAGCTGCCTTAGTACGAAACTCATTTCATGTATCGTTGGATGTTACCGACATTCTCGATGAAGCGCAGGATGAATTTTTAGAGCTGCGAAATGACTCCTCAGCGCGTGATTTATTTCAGGAAAAATCGTTACCTCAATTTGTCGGTGTGCTATGCGTCATTCGTATTTTAAAGTTTTCATACCTTTTTTTTTCCAATATTAGTGCCATTTGCATCTACTTACCTCTGAGAAAGTGGATTTTCAACTCTTCTGCAGATCAAGGCAAAAGCTTGGAATAAGCTGGATGTTCAACCAAGAATTATAACATTTGTTAAGCAGATGCAAACTCAATCGTCACATTAATCACTAATACTTAATAATTAATACTTTATAAAAAATATCACTGTTAAGTCCTAAAATATATTTTTTGAAAACCTTTATTTTTTGTTTTATTGATTCAATATGGCGGATTGGAATGGTCGTGAACATTTTTAAAAATCTAAAAAGGGTCGCGATTAAAAAAGGTTGGGAACCACTGATTTAAACATCGAGTTGTAGTGTTTGGAATAAGTGATACTTTAGTGTGATAAAGTGGAATTTAGTACTTTTACTAGAACTGCGTGTTTGCAAAGGAATCATTGGGCAAATCCCTTTATCGATTGTTTTTATTAATTTTTACAGAAATAAAACTAAGGCCGAGTACATACTGGAGCAGCGAGCAAGGGAAAGATGAGAGCGAAGAACAACGCGACGAAAACAAACTCAGTTTCCAGTCGGAACACGCATACCGAGGCCTACGTCGGAGATGTCGCTCTGATATAGTGAAGCAAAGTGAAGCGATCAAATAAACTTGATTTCTCTGCTCTCATCGCTGTTAGTATTTTCGCGAAAAATGAATTCAGAAGAATTAATTAGTTGTATTTTGTTAAAAATGCTCTGTGGGACCAAGCTTTTTTGATAGTTTACCACCTCATGTGAGAAAACTTCCACCAGGGCAAAAAATGTTATTAAGGATGAAAATTCAAGAACTGGTGTACTATTCTGTTTACGGAAATGAATGCCAGAACATTCCGAAAGTTTATGTGCCGTCATAAGTAATGTAAGCATATTATATTATAAATCAGTTTTATTACCTTACCGTAACGTAACTGCAAGACATTCAGTAGGATCGATAGGATTCCGATTACAACTTATGTTTATTCTCTCCAAAATGTAATCAAATGTACTAATACTCATTCCAAAAATATGAACTCGTAACTCACTCTACAAGTGATGAAATTTCTCCATGAATGTCTAGTTTTATTGATATTCTAGTAGTTTTGTCTTTGTCGAATAAATACCAAATTTTTAAGGAAGAACTCTCTAGTAACAATAAATCCATCCTCCCCGATGCTGAAAACTCGTTTATGAACTCGTCACTATGTGTGGTTAACCCACTCATCGTCGCGTTTGCTTTTTACCGCACTGCGTCCCGCTATCATCACTGCTTTGCTCCCTGCTCCAGTATGTGTTTAGCCTACGAGTATTCTAGAACAATGCATTTCTAGGTAGACTAAATATAATCTATTCAATATAACCCTCGAGAATTCCTGGAAGCGCCACTCTACATTTAACATGTTTTAATATTAGGATACAAATATACTTAGTTTTTCAGAAATAGTTGTAACAAAAGGTAAGCATAATATCACATCAAGGATATAAATTTCAAACTTTGTTAAACACCCCAGATTAAAATATGAGGTTACTGCGACTTCAACTTAGGAGTTAGTGTTTTAACGTTTCTCAAATTTTACGTTTATAAAATAAGTGGTTTTCACCAAGACCGCAAAATTGATATCAATTTTTATTTATAGTGTCCAGTTTTCCAGTTTGATTTTGAGAGCATCAATTTATAAGGAGAAAAAAACCTAATGAACATATGGTTAGACGTGTCCAGTTTAATTTTGAGAGCATCAATTTATAAGAAAAGAAGAAAAAAACCTAATGAACATATGGTCAGACGTACTGTTTTCGAGTTATGACCTTGAGAAGTTTTAAATCGTGCCGTAATTTTGATGAAACATATCTTTCACCACTTTTATCATTAAACACAAAGAATCACTACTATCAAGTAACAGTGTGCCATTATCAGGAGAGAAGTGCGTGTTTAGGCAAAGATAATTGATTAATTTTTACAAGATGTTTTTGTCAATTACTTCCTAATACTAACACATTCTACGTCTTGAAAATAATCGTGGTCTATTTGTACATTTGTTTTTAAATATAACAATTGTTTAACTTATCAATGACAAATTTCAAAAAATGTATATTTTTTACCACATATTTATTATATCTCGTAGTAGTCTTTCGAACACGGAACCTGGCATCCGGTATTATCTATTTTTTTTGACTTATCTATAGGATTATTCCTACTAAAGTCCGTACCTTATAAAGCATTCTTTAGAAATTGAAAGCGAGTCTCTCCATATACTTTCATACTTGGAGGAAGACGAAGGTTGCCGTAAATTAAGGACAAGACTTAATCGCAACCCTGCCCGACTTTAAGTGCTATGATAATATGCAAAAGTGACTACTCTATCTCCATGCAACGCTGCAAAGAAAATTGAATGGTCACCTGCTATTTCTTTAGTAAAACCGCTTTGGATACCGTAATGGTGTTATCACCTAGATTTATTATTGTAATTGAACTAACCTGTTAAAATATAAATTTAGAAATATTCAACTGTTAATTGTAAATCTTGGCTCTAAAACTCTCTTTGAAACTATGCTCGACTGTTAATGATGATAATCAAATAATCTTTTAAATGTTGAAAGTCTAACAGCAGTATAAATGTGAACAATTCGTTATTAATTGATTCAATCAACCAATTATAAGTGCACAGTAGCTGATTGATAGTGCTTTAATAATATATATATATATATATATATATATATATATATATATATATATATATATATATATATATATATATATATACATATATATGTATGTAATATATATATATATATATAATATATATATATATATATATATATATATATATATATATATATATATATATATATATATATATAATATACATATATATATAATATATTAATAACATTTTTTTTCTCTTAACATTTTTTTTCTTCTTTTTCTCTTCAGTTTGGAATTTACAGTTTTAAAATAACTAAAAAGTAAGAATTAACAAAAATTTATTTCATAAAAAATAACATAAATATCTACATCGGATCTTAAATTACAACATATATTCAGTCTACAAAGGCTAACATCTCAGGCCAGAACCAATAGCTAAAAAGGTTCCAAACGAACCTCCTCCTTGAAGCATTACTTTTCCAACAGTGTTCACTAGTTCTCTTCCCCTTAAACCGCTCCTGAAAAAAATTTTGATTAAACTATAAATTATTTATTTATGTCATCATACTAGCAAATATTTGCCACGTTTATAGAATTTCATTCCGATATTAAAATTCAAGGAACTTCCCTCCGTTTAAAAGGACCAATATTTGTGTTTTTTTAATTCATTTAGCTTAAAGAAAAAGTAAGTAAGTCTTAGAGAATTATTTTTTAGTAAAAAATGATCCATATAATTTTTTTAAAATATGATTTCTATTATACATTAAACAACAGATTTGTTGTTATTGAATAATGCTTTATTTCCAGTAGAAATCGGTTTTCGATCAATAAAAAATTGGTTTTTATCCTTTAGAAGTAATATAAAATTACATTGTATTACGCAATTTAAAAGATAGAGTAATAACAGTAAAAAAATATAAAGTATATTTAGTTTTCACTGTATAACTCGCGAATTATTCAGCACCTTTTGATTAAGTAGGTACTAAACTTATTTATATATCGTCATGAAAGACGGTAACGGATAGCTAGTATAGAAGATGATATTAACGAAATATTTAGGAATAAATAAATGAGAAATGTGGTATATTTCGCTCTATTTGTGTATTTCGGTCTCGTGATTTCATTACAGAGAGTGGCAATTTCTGAGTTTTTTTCTATGAAATTGGAACTTTCCCAGTGTTTGTCAAATTTGTAAATGTCAGAGTATTGAAGTACAAAAAAAAACTTTTGCAGTTAAGTTTAAGTGTAAACGATTTTTTTCACTGTGCGCCGTTTTAATCGCAGGCGTATGCTACTATTCAGGCTAGAATCACAAATTAGCCTCTTTTCTTTGTACAGTGGATAAATAAAATTGCTTTATGTGCAATACTGAAGAGAACATTTTGGAGCTATAACGCGATAAAAAGGTGTATTCTGATCTCTCGTCAATCTATATAAGGGTTATTAACCTTAAATCAAAAAGAGTCTTAAAATATTTTTGCAAAGACTGTTAATGTGGGTTATTAAATATTCCGAAGCTAATAAAGATTATCGCCGAGCTTAAGAAGGAAATTAAACGTGTACAGATAGAGTGTTCTGCAAGTGTCCCTTCAGCCTCCATTGACTAATTGCGGCGTGAAGTTAATAAGTTGAAAAGTAATTTTGCTTCTAATGATGGTAGTGATGTCGGTATAAATGAAGACTTCTATAGGAAATTGCAGGATCGTCATGATGGAGCAAATTAATGATATTTAACTTTAAAGAAGGAATAGAAGAAATAAACAATTTGTTTAAAACTCAAGTGAAAACACATTGAATGTGATTTCAGTTAAGAGGGGAAGAGGAAAAAAAGGGATTTCGACCCATTAGAGTGATTGCAAAGGAAGCATGAAGTATTATCACTCCTGAATAATCGATCTGAGAAGCTTCTACCATTCTGATTTAACTCTTAAATGGAGAGAGCCGGAGGAAGCTGTCTCTTCCTAACTGACGGATCGATGAGTTCAAGAGGTGTCTAACTTGCTCTTAAGATATCAGAAAGGAGTTTCTATCTTTGTGCTATAAAACTTAAGTTAGTGCAACATTACTATTTCAACAGCTCATGGTTTTTTTTGAAAACGTCAGAGGACTACATACAAAACTTCAATACCCTCGAGAGTTTGTTTTGGAATGCCACTGCCATGTTTTGGTTTTCGTAGAGACCATTTAGCCAGATTCATGAACGATTACCGGATTTATAAAAAAGATAGATCACTACAATCTAATGCATGTTTAAGAGGGGGGAGGGGTATTAATTACCATACATAAGAGTACGAAAAGTAACCAAATTGTTTTAAATGATAACATAGAAAATATTTTTGTTGCTGTTAGCGATGGTAAAACTTCCTGAATTTTGACTGTCCTATACTTCGTACCTCTCTCACCGGGGAGTGCTTATGTACCTTTTAGTGAACATACAGATAAACTCTTAGAAGATTATCCTCATGCTAAAATGGGAATCCTGGTCACTTTAATATTCTCCATGTTTTGTGAGATAAGTATGTTTTTGGTTGCTTAGCCCAATCTGTACCCCCTGCAACCTCAACTGAAAGAGAGGCATAGTATTCAATGTATGTGCATTTTGTAGCTTTTTCCAACTTAATACAATAACTAACAGCCACAACTCAATTCAGTACTTGATGCTTTTTCACGATGAAACCTGCTCTATTCAATAAGCAGATAAATGCATTTTTTTATCAGTAGACAGCTATCATCCACCACTGAGAGTTACAGTTCTTTTTTTAAGGATAATAAAAACTGCTCTAATCTTAATGATGATTATTATAGAGACTTTAACTCGCTAAATTTTAATCTAATTAATGAGTCTGTGTTTGTAAACTGGGATGCTCTGCTTGATGGAGCTGGGTTGAATGACATGGTGAATATATTTTATATTATTTATTCAACATTATCTTCGGGACGCTTCCTCAGGTGCTGTTCTTCTGAACTTAAGCACTCTATAATAAAAAAGGAGGCTCATAAAAGAAATAAAGTAGTTGCGTTACAAAGTGCATACGAGAATTTTTTTTCATTATGACAACAATGTAAAATTTGTTAGCAGACTCTTATGGGAGTTAGGTTTCTTCCACTGACAATTCCATAGCATCTAATATTAAACAATTTTGGAATTTTGTATATTCGAAAAGAAAGCGTGTATAGTCGAAAAGAATGAACCGCGATTTCCTAGTGCGTTCCATTTTGATGATTTTCTTAGTGAATCCGGTTTTAAGATAGCTAATAGGTTTGCTAACTACTTCTTTTAGGTATATAATGACAAGCCTAGTTCTTGGAGCAACTAGGAGAGTGTACCCTAAATTAATAATATCAACATATCTAAATATAGTATTTCAATATCGGATATATATTCACATTTAAACTCTTTGGATATTAACAAGGGTCCCTGGCCCTGATGGCTTACTTTCAGTGCTGCTCTATTACTCTAGTCTTATTCTTGCTTGGCCATTAGACATAAGCTTTTATACCTCCTTAACCATGGGAATTTTCCGCGAAGTTCAGTTACATAACGCCTATTTATAAGTCGGGTAACCAGGATCAGATAAAAAAAACTATCAACTAATTACCATTATAAGTCTCATCCTGAAGGTCTTTGAACACATAATAACTGAGTTCTTAACATCTTGACTGAGTCCTACTATAATTACCTGCAGTTTGGATTCTTAACTGGAAAATACACTGGCCTTAATTTGCTGACTTATGTAGACTTTATAATGAATTCTTTGGAGAGAGGGACTTAGGTGCATTCAATTTATACCGACTTCTTTAAGGCGTTCGATAGGGTGAATCACGTTGTTCTTCTGTCTAAGCTGAGAAGTATAGGTGTTGGCAGAAAACTGCTTGATTGCCTGGGCAATTATTTTTGAGATGCTGAAGGATTATTCGTTTCAACAATTATTTATCTAATAGCATACGTGGCCCTTCTAGAGTTCCACAGAGTTCACAGCTGGGAACTATTCTCTTTAATTTGTTTATTAATGATTGGAGTCGACGAATGAGTACGATAAGTTTGTCATTTTTGCTGATGATTTGATGTTATATATAGAAGTGTTCTCTTCCGATGATGCTTATAAACTTCTGTCTGAACTGGATCATCTTGTAGCCGGGTGTGAGGATATGGAGTTGAATGCTTCTATGTGCCATTCTATTGTTTTCCATAGATCTAGGACAGTACTGGAACATCAGTACTCGATTGACGATATAGGTCCTGAAGTCGAGGGTCTGGGATTTATTATAGACCCTAGACTCACTTTCATACCTCACATTTAAAACTTAATCTCAAGATCCTTACAACTCCTAGGCTTTATTAAGCGTATTATTCACGATTTTAGCAGATTTACTGTGGTTAAGCAGTTGTATTGTTCATTAATTAGATCACATCCAGTGTTTGGAACCTTTGTTACAATGTACATGTCCAAAATATTGAAAGAATTTCATATAACTTTTGGAAATATGGACGCTTGTAATTAAGAAAAACGCTATTTTACAACACTGCTAACAAAAGACCACGGGAGCTACAAGAAATTGGTGGGATTAACAATCCTAATTAAAACAGGTATTATAATTTGGCGGGATTAATTGTCTTTTTTGATTGATATTGCTAATCCCGTGAAATTCTTGTTGCTATAAACATCTTCTCTGCGCTCTCTTTTTTACAGTGGTGTAAAATGGTATTTTTCCTTAATTACAAACGCCCATAGCTTTCAAACCAAATGGACCTGACTTGACTTACTCTTAGCGTTGCATCAAAAGTCTTAAAGATTGCCCAAACTTAGTAGATATTAAAATGCTTCATACTATTCATCATGGTGTGTATAGTTGCCCTTTTCTATTAAATAAAATAGGCGTGTATGCTCCCTCTCGAGATACTAGTTTTAAACTCACTTTTTCTATATGAAACCACAGAACCTACTGTGAGAGTAATAATTTTGTAACAAGTCTTTATTTTTTTTATAAAAATCGGTGTTTAAGAGACTCTTGAATAAAATTTAAGATCCCTATACTCTGTTGTGTATTGTACTTTTATTTTCTTACTGTCTAATGTTGATTGTCTTATTTCAGTTTTTTTTTAAATCTACTGCTGTAATTTTACTCTATGTTAATCTTAAGTATTATGAATTGTAATTATACATGTAATTGGGCTTGGTACATTAATCTATAATATATATAAAATGCAACGTCTCTCTGTCTGTCTGTCCGTTAGTGCGCTTATCACTGGAGCATCACTTACCCGATTTACGTACTTTTTTTTTTTTAAAACATACATATGTTCTCTGGCCAGGTTATAGGCTATATTTTATTACGATAGGTAGCAAAAGGAATAAGCAATGACGATAATAGTGAATGAAGTCGGAAAAAAGTTTGCCGCTAGCGCGTTCCCTTGCAATAAATACACAGCCTAAACCATTAAATAGGGAACAATATTATGTAGCAGAGAATATCTATAATCTATAATATATATAAAATGCAATGTCTCTCCGTCTGTCTGTCTGTCCATTAGTGGGTTTATCACGCGAGAACCACTTATCCAATTTACGTGTCTTTATATATATGAAATGCAACATATCTCTGTCTGTCCTCTGTCTCTGTCCGTTAGTGCGCTTATCACTGGAGAACCACTTATCCGATTTAGGTACTTTTTTTTAAAAACATACGTATGTTCTCTGACCAGGTTATCTATCTATAATATATATAAAATGCAACGTCTGTCTGTATGTCTGTCCGTTAGTGCGTTACGTACTTTTTTTTTAAAACATACATATGTTCTCTGGCCAGGTTATAGGATATATTTTATTGCGTTAGGTAACATAAAGAATAAGCAGTGACGATAATAGTGAATCAAGTCGAAAAAAGGTTACCGTTAGCATGTTCTCTTACAATACACTGCCTAAACCATTAAATAAGGAACAATATCATGTTGCAAAGAATATAATATTTATAAAATGCAACGTCTCTCTGCCTGTCCGTTAGTGCACTTATCACATGAGAACCACTTATTCGATTTACGTGTTTTTATAAATTTATACATATGATATGTTCTATATAATTCGATATAAGCCTAGATAATGGGAGATAAGGTGAGATAATGGGAGATAAGTATAAATAATGGGAGATAAGGAGAAATTATGGGAGATAAGCAGAGATAAGTCTAAGTAATAGGAGTTATGGTGAGATAAGGAGAAATAATGGGAGATAAGGAGAAATATTGCGAGATAAGTTGAGATAAGCCTAGTTAATGGGAGATAAGGTGAGATAATGGGAGATAAGTTTAAATAATGGGAGATAAACAGAGATAAGTCTAAGTAATGGGAGTTATGGTGATATAATGGGAGATAAGGAGAAATAATGGGAGATAAGGAGAAATATTGCGAGATAAGTCGAGATAAGCCTAGATAATGGGAGATAAGATGAGATAATGGGAGATAAGGAGAAATAATGGGAGATAAGGAGAAATAATGAGAGATGAGCAGAGATAAGCCTAGATAATGGAAATTATGTAGAGATAATGGGAGATAAGGAGAAATAATGGGAGATAAGGAGAAATATTGCGAGATAAGTTGAGATAAGCCTAGATAATGGGAGATAAGGTGAGATAATGCGAGATAAGTTTAAATAATGGGAGATAAGGAGAAGTAATGGGAGATAAGCAGAGATAAGTCTAAGTAATGGGAGTTATGGTGAGATAATGGGAGATAAGGAGAAATAATGAGAGATAAGGAGAAATATTGCGAGATAAGTCGAGATAAGCCTAGATAATGGGAGATAAGGTGAAATAATGGGAGATAAGTTTAAATAATGGGAGATAAGGAGAAATAATGGGAGATAAGCAGAGATAAGTCTAAGTATTGGGAGTTATGGTGAGATAATGGGAGATAAGGAGAAATAATGGGAGATAAGGAGAAATATTACGAGATAAGTCGAGATAAGCCTAGATAATGGGAGATAAGGTGAGATAATGGCAGATAAGGAGAAATAATGGGAGATAAGGAGAAATAATGGGAGATGAGCAGAGATAAGCCTAGATAATGGAAATTATGTAGAGATAATGGGAGATAAGGAGAAATAATGGGAGATAAGGGGAAATAATGGCAGATATTTTATTACGTGAGGTAACATAAGGAATAAGAAGTGACGATAGTAGTGAATCAAGTCCACGCGAGCGGAGCCGCAGGCACGGCTAGTAAATAAATAAAAGAACTAGCTGAACTACTCTAAAAAGAAAAATTATAGGATTCTGTTTTCAAATTAAAAAAATAAATAAAAGTAAGCATCATCTAAGCATCTGTCAATTGTCTAATTGATGACAAATCATGTTATTCATACAATTGTTTTCCCCAAATCAATCATTTATATAAAATTTCAATCAATATGGTAAGACCAGGTAGAAAATGTCAGATGTAATTGCAATCCAGCCACCTTTTAGCGCATCCTAACGAGATGTAAAAGTTTCTTTATCTTAATACTAGTTGTTCTGTAGTACAAGCAGCTATGGATACTGTAGCGGTGCTGCCACTTATTTATTAATTTTAATAGCTGGTTATATACAACTTATAAAAATATAGTATTATTTACCTTCTTCTTTATTATCTTCATTAATGATCAAAATCATTTAATGATACTGTGAAAGCCAGTGAACCAACAAAAACTTTAGTTTTGGAGGCCTATACTATACTATAAATTTAAGTGATTCATGATTAATTGACCAGTTTTGATAGAATATTAGATAACTGATTTTGTTTTCATGTATATATGTTGAGACTTAGTTTTTATCCAGCCTAATGATAGTTCAAGTTAAAAAGGCCCTTCTTACCTTTTTATACATCTATTAAAGCAGTATTTTTTTATGGATGGCATTCTAAGCTTCATACCTCTAATTACGCAGCCACTAATGAAATCATAAGGGAGTCACAAGTAAAAACCAGTATGTAAAGACAGGCCGAGTCAGAGTCCATAAAAGCCTGGGGTTGATTTTAAAGGTATAAAGTATTTCTAATTTAATGTACCTAAATGGAGGTTGTGAGTATACTAAGTCATAACTTATAACTAAGTAAAATGTAGTTTCTTTGTTTTGTGCTTTACCATTTGAACATTTTGTCTATTTGAAACAATGGTAAAATTTTGGTATGCGGGCAGAAAAAGGGGAGTTTTTTTTTAGAATAGGTCTAAAATGGCCTAATTTTGAAAAATTTATGAGAAAAAATCGGGGGAAGGTCGATTTTGCTAACCTAAACTAGCCTGACTAACATTAGTCTCCAGTCACTAATATAGCATGTATATCATTTTTCACATTAAGGCAGGATATTTTTTTCATTATTTAATGTAGTTTGTAATTACTGATTATTTAGTTCAGGTTAGAAAAAACGGCCTCCCCCGATATTTTCTTGTAAGTTTTGCAAAATTAGGCCATCTTAAGCCTATTTCAGAAAAAAACCTCGCTCTTTTCTGAAAAGCCCGCGTACCGAAATTTTACCGAAACAATTTTATAAGAAAAGTATTTTTAATTTATAGTATATAAGAAAATTCACTTAGAAGGGTGCTCGTTAATAAGTTATGAGCACACGACACACGGCTATTGCAATATTACTGGGGTAGTGTGTGCGTGGACACGTGTGTTTGTGTGTCTGTATATGTGCGCGTACAAGTGTATTGGAGAATGCGAAGTACTATTTAAGTATTTAATAAAGCTTAAAATGAGTAAAACCGGAAATTAATAATGTTTAGATGAGTTTGTATATTTGTGTGTTATATATATTTTTTTCTCACCTGAAGTGCCTCACTTCTGCAATTTCTTATGATAACTTGAACTACCTTATACTTATACATATAGAATTTATATGTAGATGTTATTTTGGAAAAATTCTGTGAATTCACTCATTTATATATAATATGCAATATCGCTTATTACATATATATGTAATAAACGATATCATTTATTACATATAAATGTAATAAAAAAAAATATAATTATATTCAGGCTCATGTAAGCGGGTGTGCACTGCACGCGGGCGTCACATCCAGGAGGGCGGCAAATACATGACAAGATATGTTCAAGCTCGAGACAATTCATAATTTTTAAAATAGGATGTGGGCGGGTACAGTAGGTTTTGCACGCGGACGTTCAGATGCCTAGCGGCAGGCATAATTGCAATAATGAAATAATAATAAAAAAATTGTAATAAAAAGATTCACGTTTCTTGACCTTACAAAATCATAAACAAAAAATATGAGTTTTTTCTTTTTGTTTACTTTTAGCTTAGTGGATAAATGCATTTAAGTTATTCAAAATTAGTATTAGTTCGTCAGTTCTTGAGTTCGGTATAAAATATCTCTTGCTATTAAAAATAATGAATATAATGATGAAAAAAATAGTTTAGCATGCTAATCATGCCCTCTCAGAAAATAGGAACCAAATTTGTTTATCGTGCTTTAAGAAAACAAAGGTAATGACTAAAATCCAAGGTGAATTATAAAAAAATTAGGTAAATTATTAAAGTGTGATGTAAATTTTTATACAAATGACGATAAGCTGCCTGCAGTTCTGTGTTCCTCATGCAATAGAAATGTATATTTTGCTTCATAATAATCCAAACATGCAAACTAGACACAATTTTTCAATTTCACAGGAGAAAATTTAATTACAAGATCAACTGCACTGAAAACCTGTCAGTGTCACTTATATGAGTTAGCAAGATTTTCAAAATTCAATTTAGTAAATCATTCCACATCAGTAATGTCACTAACATTAGGTAAGAAAAAAAACTAGTACTAAATGTTGTGTAAAATGTTTTAATGAAATGAAAAAAGGAATAACACATTTATGCGCATCATCAAATTACAAAATTGACTTTAAAACAAAAACGGCAATTGGCATCTAGTTTAATATAAGATATAAAAAAAGAAACTGAATCTGATTACAATAATAGTAACAAAACCTTGGTACGAATGTCACTTATGTACACAAAAGAACAGAACTCAGGGTTTATGATTTGGTGAGGTCTTATTATTACAATATATTTATTATCATAATAACATTGCTGAACCCAATATAGTTACATCGGGGCACTCCATTACTCTAGCATCGTCACTCAATTTGCTGAGCTTTAATTTGGAAGCAAATATGTCTTGGCATGAACATGTTGCAAGCATAACTTGCATGTTCACGAAGCTAGAAAGTTTACACTTCACAACAACTCAAATTCGACAAACGATGGAATGCTGCTCACATGTTTGGAGCTCTGCTTCCAACATACACTGCACTTACTGGAGCACTTACTGGATTCTATTCAGAAGAGAACTGTTCGCCTGATTGGAGACCCGGAACTGGCAAGCAACCTTGATTCATTGGAACATCGAAGAAAGGTTGGCGACTTGAGTCTATTCTACAAGGATTTTCATAGAAAGTGTTCTATAGATGTATCTCGCTTAATTCCTCCCAAAGCGGTGCATGCTAGAAATACACGGCGCGCTAATACTTCACATCCGTATGAAGTTCAGCTTGTTACTCCTCGTACAACCCTTTCCACCCAATCTTTCATATGGAGACCCTTATCCCTCTGGAATAACTTGCCCAGGACTGTGTTTCCGAACGAGTACAATTTACAACGATTCAAGATCAACGTGAATCACTTTTTCCGCACACGTGTCGTTCCTGTGGCGGCAACAAGATCAACTGCACTGAAAACCTGTCAGTGTCACTTATATGAGTTGCCAAGATTTTCAAAATTCAATTTGGTAAATCATTCCACATCAGTAATGTCACTAACATTAGGTAAGAAAAAAAACTAGTACTAAATGTTGTGTAAAATGTTTTAATGAAATAAAAAAAGGAATAACACATTTATGCACATCATCAAATTACAAAATTGACTTTAAAACAAAAACGGCAATTGGCATCTAGTTTAATATAAGATATAAAAAAAGAAACTGAATCTGATTACAATAATAGTAACAAAACCTTGGTACGAATGTCACTTATGTACACAAAAGAACAGAACTCAGGGTTTATGATTTGGTGAGGTCTTATTATTACAATATATTTATTATCATAATTTTTTTATTATGTATATATAATAAGCAATATCGCTGAAGGAATAAATTCACAGAATTATTCCAAAATAACATCTACATATAAATTCTACATGTATAAGTAAGTATACAGTAGTGCAGATTATCGTGAGAAATTGCAGAGGTGGGGCACTTTACGTGAGAAAAATATATATAACATACACAAAAATACAAGCCCATCTGAATATTATTACTTTTCGGTTTTACTTATTTTAAGCTTTATTAAATACTCAAATAGTACTTTGCATTCTCCAATACAGGTGTTCACGCACGCGCACATGCTACATAGAATAATACACAATGCACGTACCTAAACACATACACACATTATTTTATTTTAAATAGTTAATATAATCCATTAAATTTGAAAAAAAAAAAAAAATCACATTTTTTTTTAAAAATTTCGCTATATCAAAAATAGCTCCATGAGATTTCAAAATTTCTGTCTTTTTATTTTATATAAGTACTTTTACAAACCTTTTCCCCCATAATATTGCAATTGACAAGAATTTAAATTAAAGTCAGTTCAAGCTAGCCCTGTACAGTTATTAGTTTCCTTTTCACAAAAATTTGATTTAAAATATTGGAAAAGTAGGTTCAAAATATTATCATAATACCAAAAGTAAAATTTGAATTATACAAGTGGTTAACAATGAGATGTACCTTAATGCTGAGAAGCCGCCAAATAAAGCGCCGCTAGCCATTCCAACGCAAAAACCAAGGAAAAAACCCATTTTCATTTTATCCATACATGATGGTCCTTGCTGAGAGTAAACTCCTCCTGGTACTGCTGGCATCTAAAAGTAATCACCAGTTTAATAAAATATAAACTATCTTATTAAAATATGAAAAATGAAGAGTTGCGTTAGGTTAGTCAACTTGCCTATAGTTTTAGAAACCTTAAAAAATAGTTTAAACAAAGAGATAGTAGAACAAAATAATTGTAAATTATTCACTAATAATTTTAATTTCACTAACATTCAAATAAATATCTGAAAATAGTCAAAAATATTTGAAACTCATGACCACACCACTATACTAACCTTTAAAAATTTAAAAGGTGTTTTCGTGGATATCTACTTGATAAGTCGGATCTTTAACAAAAAATGACAATACATAGTTTTGAAAGGCTATGCCAGATGCAACAAAATAAGTACCATTAAATACGGCTTGATTAACTTGAGAATTTAAAATGTAGTATATGGTTACGTATATATGTATATATATATATATATATATATATATATATATATATATATATATATATATATATAATATATATATATATATATATATATATATATATATATATATATATATATATATATATATATATATATATATATATATATATATATATATATATATATATATATATGTATATATATATATATATAATATATATATATATATATATATATATATATATATATATATATATACATACATACATATGTGAGCCAAAAAATGGACTCAAACTATTTGGCTTCACTTAACAAGGATCCTAGAATTTATTTTATTCTCTTTCTAATGATACCAAATTCCATACCATACCTCATACTTTTTACTGATTAAAATGATTGAAAGGGGAAATAAGGAGAACAAGGATTGAAAATAGGGGTAAGTGAAAGGAAAAATTAAACACATTTTAAGTTTAACAATTAAATTTATTGATAAAAACCAAAATTACTATTTTGTATTACTCCTCTAGCCCTTATTACTGCTTCCAGCCGGTTTTTCATGGAGCTGGTGAGTCTTTTAACCACTGTCTGTGGGATTCTATCCCATTGTTTCTCCATGGCAAGTTGTACATACTACTATACAATGAATCGACATAACTTTGGTGCACAAAAGAGAAAAGATAAACGAGAAAAAAAAGATAAGCAATGACCTGAGGAAGAAAAATCTTCTTTTCACGTTTTTTGAGAAGAGACGGAAAACTGAAGAAGTGGCTTCAACAAGTTCAAGCATCGAGATGTATAACTCAACCATAGAGTGTCAAAATGATTCTATGATGACGATGAATTAGTTCAATATCAACTGAAACTAAAACCTTGGAACCGGAGATACGGCAAAGTAATTTAAAAAATCAAAGTAGTCCTGATGAGCATACTTCTGAACTATGTTAAAGCACTATTGACTTGGCAATGAACTCAATAAAGATATTTAACCCAAAAGATCCGGGTGCATGGGCACGGTAGGTTATCGATCATGACAAGCAACTCATCGTGAAATAGGGCTTAAATACTGAAACGAAATTAATAGAAGTGGTCACAAGCCTACCCAAAGATGTTGAAGGTCATGTATCTCCAGTTTATTTACTCCGTAATAATGCACCGAACGGACGCGAGAAGTTAGCAAGAGATTGGCTTATGGCAAGTTGCGAGACTAATGCATTATTTTGTGGTCCTGTCGACTATTTTGGTCCGATTCGCAGATGAAACATAAAGCTAGTTCTCTTATTACAAAACAAGGGTTTAATCCAAATATGTCAATATAGCGAAAGTTGAACAGGAAATTTCTAGAACACGAAAATAGTCATCAACACTAGAATGCGGTGGAGAGCACTTGAACGTGCTGTTAAGGGAGGCGGTGTAGCAATTGATAATGAACTGCAAAAACAATTAATGACCGAAAGAGATAAAATGATTTGCCTGCTGAAACGCCTGTTACGATTCATTTAGGCTCATGTGATTTACCTTTTCGCGATAGTTCTGAAAAAATAGGAGACGTGGCCGACGGCAATCTTCTCGGTTGGCTCGAGTTAATTTCACATTACGACACGCTTGTAGAAGAGCATTTAAAAAAAGTAAAGAAGAGCTAAGATGACAGAGCTAAACGACTTCAAGCTCATTATGTGGAAAACGAGTTTTAGAAGTGATTTTGGATGAAAGAACAAAAGCAATTTATTTTTCCCTTATATGTGATGCAATACCAGATGTAGCTCATATTGAACAAAATGTATTGATAGGAAATAAAATCAGACAGACAGTGGATCATAAAAGAAAGGTTTATAGAGTTTTTCGACTTTAGCCAGAAAACTGGATTGGAAATAGCAGATGACGTGTTATGCCAAGTCCGATGGCATTAATATTGCCGATTGCAGGGGCCAACCCTACGACAATGGCAGCAACATGTCGGGAAAATATATAGCTATACAAGTACGAATTCAAGAAAAGCATCCTACAGAAATATATTCACCATGTGCTGCATACTCTTTAAATCTTGTTGGTGTTCATGCCCTGACGGATGGAGTATATTAACAAAGAAAACGGGTTGTTCCTTTCACAGGCAAAGCGATACTCGTTGGAGTGTCAAAAAAGAAGCTGTAAGACCTATTGCTAGGCCTCTTCTTAGTGTACTAAGTTGGGAATGTGGAATCTTTGGCATAATGACACTACTCAGTATATAACACCACTACACCAAATACTTTATTTTAGCGCTCGACGCGCGTTTCGCTAACCATGTTAGCTTCATCAGGAGCGATGATTGACTGACAATCATCGTTCCTGATGAAGCTAACATTTTTAGCGAAACCCGCATCGAGTGCAAAAATAAAGTGTTTGGTGTAGTGGTGATATATACTGAGTAGTAATCTTCCTAGTATTATTGAGGCTTTAGAAAAGTTGATTGACACCAGACGTCAAAAATTCACCGCTGAAGCCTACTCGGAAGCAATCGGTTTACGAAAATCTTTTTCATCTTTTAAAGCTATATTAATGGCGGTTTTGGAAAGGTTTGATGAAAGGAATTTGATCTTACAGTTAAGAGCTATTGCAATGGAAATTGCTGCAGCAAATATAAAAAATCTAACAGACGAAATGAAGTCACTGAGGGAGGAATGGCCAATTCTACTTTCGGAAACCAAACTCGTTGCACAGAATATAGGTATTACAGAAAAGTTACCATCCGAACGTCGACGAGGGTACCAGATTGAATGTTCCGAAGATATGGACTTGGAAACTAAATTTAAAAGAAATGTTTTCTTGATAATTATGGACTCTTTAATAACAGAACTCAAGTTTGCCGATTTGAGCACTTGAATCATATCTGCTCTGTGTTTTCACCGATTCTAAGTTTTCACAGTATGAATATAGATGATATAAGAGAAAAAATGTAAAATATTGATTCAAATGTACCTGACACCAAGCTAGGAGAGTGAACTTTTTCACCTCAAAAAAAAATATTTACCAAGCGACATTTAAAGAAATTACAGGTCCTTTAGTATTATTGAATGCGATTTACAAGTTGCAATTAAAAAACATTTTTCCAAAAGTGAGCATTGCATTGCACCTTTTCTGCAGTCTGCCAATTACAGTCGCGGAAGCTGAGAGAACATCTAGCAAGCTTGCATTAATAAACAACTACATGCGCGGAACAATGCTTCAAGAGCGATTGATTAGTTTGGCATTGTTATCTATAGAGCATGAAACAGTACGAGAAATAGATTTCAGTAACGTTATAAAGGCCTATGCCACATTAAAAGTAAGAAGGCTCATTTAAAGTTGAAATATATTTTGTTTCTAGCGATAAATAATTTAAAAAATGTTTCATTATTTTATTATGTACCTACCCAAATACATATAAAGCTAAGCTATAGCAGAGTATTACTTGCTACTATAATATACTAACTACTAGAGATCAGGAGGGCCCACATGGGATGAGAGTAACGGGACTCAACATTTCTGTCGCCAGGCCTGCAGCAAGGGTATTAAAAAAAATTGCCAACAGCCACTCGTAAAGAACGCTTTCAGAGGAAACCTAAGAGCCATAAACAAAACCGTTCAGATATACTACAAGAGCGTAGCTTAGCCAACAATTTTTCATGCTAAACACTGTCAAGTGCCTTAAATATATCAAATATAACCGCTCGAGATTCTCCAAAGTGTTCAATTACGTTGTTCCAAACATGTGTGATATTTCCTTACGAAAGCCGTACTGATTGTCTTTAATAATATTGTATCTTCTAGATCAAGGGTGCTCAAACTTGAACTGCTGGCGATCTACCTCAATATTGTTAGACTACGATCGATCGACTCTGAGAGGCTGCAAGTAAGTGTGATGCAGGATTGTCGTCTAGGTAGGGTGTATTGTGGCATAGATATTAGTTTTCCGCACAATATGCATTTTTTTAGTCAAGGTAAGTGTAGCTCTGCTCTAAAATGTCAATGAAAAAACTCATAATTATTCAAAATTGCGAGTTTATTGGTTCTTACAAAACAAAACGAGTTCTAGTGTCTAAACTTAACTAAAGAGTGACTTTAGATGTTGAAGCGTGGCACTGCATGTCCTCAGCATACTTTTCATAAGATGGTACGTAATTACCGAGTGCTAATCGCAAGCACGATGACATATGTTCGTCAGTTAGTCGATTGCGATATTTTGACTTAATTATCTTCATTTCAGGAAATGCAGACTCGCACAAGTAAGTTGACCCAAACATTGCCGTCTGTTGAAGGGCGATTTGCCTTAGATTCGGATATTTATCTTCAAATATAAAACACCAGAATTTTGTATCAGATGCTGTGGCTTTGAGATGTATATCTGATATAATCTGCACTAACTCATTTTCAACAGAACATGAGTCCATGTTAAACTGACTTGCTATTTCAGTAGCTAATTCCTCAATGTTTTTACACGAAAAAGGATAACTCATAAATGATGCGATATTTGCCAATTTACTGAAATCATAAAAAAAACGTTTTTTCGAATTGGCCCAAAATATTTGATAATTCTGCCTCATAAATATCATAATTCAACTGAGGAATCCTTGCTTTCAAAGACGAAAAATTTTTCAGATCCTTTCTTTTCAGTTGATCTATCATAAGTTGCAATTTACTTTTGAATGCGTTTATTGCGCTAATCATCTCAATAATAGTTTTTCCTTTACCTTGAAGCTCCAAATTAATGGTGTTTAAATGCATTGTGATGTCTGTCAAAAATGAATAATTAATGCCAAATCAGTCAGCCATTTTCCGTTTTTCAGCATCTGAGTGTCATCACCTCTTTCGTCCAGAAAAGCTGTTATTTCGGACAATAATTCTTGAAACCTTTCTAGGAATTTTCCGCGACTCAACCACCTGACGTCCGTGTGAAGAACTAAATCAGTGTGTTCAGCTGACTCACTATCTTCCAACTGCAATTTGAAGAGCCGTCGTTGCAAGCTACGTGCACGGATAGAATTCGCAATTTTTATTGCAATGCCCATAATCTCCTCCATGTTTAGAACTTTTGAACACAAAACTTGTTGATGTATAATGCAATGGAAGGAGAAAAATGAAGGGAAATCATCATTAGCTCGACACAATGCCACAAAACCGTTTTCGTTTCCAGTCATTGCTGGTGCTCCATCGGTTGTAACGCACACTAGTTTATATATTGGTAGGTTGTAGTTTGTTACAAAATTGAAGAAAACGTCATATATATCTTCGCCACGGGTCTTTCCTTTCAGAGGAATCATTGTCAAAAACTCTTCCTTAGCCGACATGTCATTGAATATCATTCGAATAAAAATACACAACTGGGCAGTGTCTGTCATATCGGTGGATTCGTCGAACTGTAAAGAAAAGTATGTACATTCCATGATATCATGTTTTAGTTTATCTGCCATGTCCTGACTCATGACTTCAACACGCCTTGTGACAGTCGGCCGAAATAACTGAAGTTCTCTAATAGCAGACATAATCTCTATTTTATTTTTAAAATCTCCAAATAAAGTCTCACCCGCTTCAATAAATGCTTCCTTCACAACCAATCCATCATCAAATGGTTTCTTGTGTTTCGCCAATATATGAGATATTTTAAATGACGCGATCGTTGCAGCTTTTGATTGTTTGGCTGGTCTTGTGAACATGGTTTGTTCTTTTTTCAAACAAGTTATCAAATCACGTACTTTTCATTTTCTTAATTCACTCGGCGGGAATCAAAAAACCCGGCTTTTCTTTGACAAGTACCGCGTGTTCCTTTGATAAAGCCGCCTTTTGCCGCTAGCAGGGGGTTATTACGATAAAAGAAAGTGGTGAGGGGGTTATTCTGGCCTAATTGTGGATCGAATAAATTTTAGTAGTTTATTCATTACATTTTGTTTTAGTTACCTATCGACTTGTCGATCGCGATCGACCGTTTGAGCACCCCTGTTCTAGATATTTTAGAAGATGCTCATTGATAGCCTTTTCCATAATTTTCGATATTATTGTAGTGTGACTGGTCGGTAGTTGTTCGGCAAGCTCGTCTTGTCTTTTTGGGTGTCGGCCGAACTATAGCACATTTCCAACGGAATGAAATATTCCCATTCTTAGGATAGGTTGAAATGTTTACAGAAAACTAGTGTTAGTTTGCTCGCGTATTTTTGGAGTACTATAGCAGGTATTCCATCAGCGCCCGAAACTTTTTTGGTATCTAGCTTCATTAAAATACGTTTTAGAACGCTGTCTGAAGACAATATTTGCATATTTGGAAGAATGGGTGAAAATCGACAGTAGAATGTGAAACGAAGACTTCAGCTAACAAGTTGACTTCCTCACCAGGTGTTATTGCAATGGTATTATTTAGTCGTAAGTGGTGGTATAGTGGATTTAATGACATTTTGCCTAATGGCTTTGGCCAAAAAGATCTGGAGTTGTTGAGGTAGGTAAGAAGTTTGTTTTTAATTCCATGATTGCATGTGTCCTTAGAATCATCGATCATTTTTTGTATCTATTCTGGATTTATGACGTTAGGATTTTCACGCCACTGTTGGCAGGTAGGATGTTGAGAAGCAATAGCTTCTTTGCATTTTTAATCGCACTAAGGCACATTGCAAGGGCATTTTTTTCGAAAAAATAATGTAAGGTTCCATACCAGCCAAAATGACATCAGACACCTCCATATATGGGTTGTCGGAACTAAAGCAAACGTCTAACCAAGGGAAAGCTCGAGTTTTTCCTATTTAGCACACTTATAGTGCCAAATGCAATTTTCTGATACTAATAGGTAGAATACTGAATGTCGAAAGCAGTTTATGGTCGGAAGAACTTAACGGCGAATTTATGATGATGGTGTAAATCTCTGGATTAATGGTTAAAAACAGGTCAAGAAGACTAGTGATATCTCCGTCATGATCAGGAATCCGTGTTGATTCATTGATTAGGTGAGCGAAGTCCCAACTAACAGAATGATTCAGCTTCAAGACTTTGTTCGTCGGTCGTATTCGAATACTTAAGCAAGTTGATGCTGTGGATATTAAAGTCGCCCAGGATGGAAATTTTATTACTTGAATAATTAATATATAAAAGAGCGATGGTGTTTGCAAGAGTAGCGAAAGTGTTCTAAAATTAGTATCACTTGATGGTAGATAGAGGCAGTAGATAAACCTTGTGGTTGGTTTCTTCGTTATTTTTAACCACATAACATTAACGTTTCGGAACTTCAGAGCCACCTCTCCTTGGCAAGAAAGATCGATTCTAACAAAAAGACAAATTTCAAAGTTACGCCTAAATAGAAATCCTAGGTTAAAGAAAGTTGACTGTGCTTGTCGATAAACTGATCTTATTTTCGCAGAAAGCGAGTAAATGAGTCTTATTTAATTGTAGGTACAGTATGTATTCACGAGAATATTGGATCAGACTACCGTAACAAAGAAATATATATTCTCTCACACAGTAAAGCTGTTTTAGATATCTATCAGGCCAACTTTAAGATTAGGATGGAGGGTAAATGTGACCTGCTAGAACTATCTGCCAACAACAATAAAGTTGAACTACAGTGGGTTCCAGGACACACAGGAAATGAAAAAGCGGTTGAATTAGCTAGATCCAGAGCTACAAAATCATACAGACCCAGTATTTGGTATATTGAAACAAGTGATAAAAAATACACTCAATAGATGGTCATATCAATAATATCTAAATCGTTGGCTGACAACATCCGGACAAAGACATGCAACGAAGGGCCCAGATTAACCTAATGGTGGCACTGATCACCGGCTACGGTCATCTCAGGAAATACTTACCGAAAATGGGAATCTACAATTGTTTCACAATATGTACACAATCTGGTGATGAGGGGGGAAACCTCTATGTACATCTTATATGAATGTGAGGCTATGATTTGCAATAGACAAAAACTGTTTGGAAATAAACCTTCTTAAAAAGACAACGCTCCTACAATCAAGACAGGGGACTGCGGTGTATGAGCAATCGTCTACCCCGCCAACAATCAACCAAGTTATCATGAATATTGTATACGTTACTACTAAAAATTTATATTATGTTATTATATTTATATTATATTTATAATTATATTATATGAGTTATTCTAGAGTTTTGAAAGAAACAAACAAATATTTTAGTTCAAAAAAATTTAAATTTATTACAGAAAATTATTTTGTTAATTTATTTTATCACATTTTGGAACATTTTGTTTCTTTATTTAAGGCCTTTTCAAGCTCAATAATATTAAAAATGGAAGTTATTTAGTCTTAAAATTAGGGGACGTTTAGGAAAAAATGGCTTCATATGGACAACGACGATTTACGAGATTTTTTTTCATTCAATAATTTTGGTAAAATTTCTGGAAAGATTTTTTCAGTTAATTTATGAGCGTGTAACGATAAGTGCTTTTGATTTCTGTGAAGAACGATATTTTAGTAGTCTTCCCATATTTCAACCTGTTCCTGTTAGCTTGTGGTAAAACCTTAGGAACCTTTTTAATAAATTATAGAAAAGCAAAAGAAGAGTACTAGTAGTAGTATTGATGGGGAGGCTTTATAGGCAAGTAAATAGAGCAGAGAGATTCTTTTTACCAACCCCATTAGAAGAATAAATAAAAAACAAAAGATAGCACATGAACAATTTTTGATTACTAATTTTTTTTTTTTTATGGGTCTAGCACACATGCTGCAAGGAAGTCCCTAAAGGGCTACAGGAGCGATACGTGTGCGGAAAAAGCGATTCACGTTGTTCTTGAATCGCTGTAAATTGGGAAACACAGTCCTGGGTAAGCCATTCCAAAGGAATGGTGTTCTCCATATAAAAGACTGCTTGAAAAGCGTTGTACGAGGAGTAAGAAGCTGAACCTCATACGGATGTGAAGTATCAGCGCGACGTATACTTCTAACATGCACCGTTCTGGGAGGAATTAAGCGGGCTACATCCTTCGAACACTCTCCAT
Source organism: Pachyrhynchus sulphureomaculatus (assembly GCA_019049505.1). Taxonomy (NCBI): domain Eukaryota; kingdom Metazoa; phylum Arthropoda; class Insecta; order Coleoptera; family Curculionidae; genus Pachyrhynchus; species Pachyrhynchus sulphureomaculatus. The sequence goes on along the minus strand of CM032447.1, from coordinate 162,181,352 downwards.
GAAGATACTTGTAGAATAGACTCAAGTCGTCAACCGTTCTTCGATTTTCCAGCGAATCAAGGCCGCCGGTCAGTTCTAGGTCTCCAATCAGACGAACAGCCCTTATCTGAACAGAATCTAACAAGTGCAGTGTATGTTTGGGAAGCGGAGCCTCAAACATGGGAGCAGTATTCCATAGTTGGTCGAATTTGAGCTTTGTAAAGAATTAACAGTTGTTGTGGAGTGTAAAGCTTTCTGGTTCGAAATAATATTCCCAACTTTTGAGAAGCTCTCCTTGTTATGCCTGCAACATGTTCATGCCAGGACATATTTGCTCCCAAATTAACGTCCAACAAATTGAGTGACGATGCTAGGGGAATGGAGTGCCCCGACATAACTATGTCGGGTTCAGCAACATTAACTTTTTTAGAAAAAACTGCCGCCTGGGTTTTTGTAGGGTTAAATTCCACTTGGTTACTGTCACCCCAAGATAGAATTTCTTCCAGGTCTTTGTTAAGTTGAATGACTTCCTGCTGTCTGCGGATATTCGCCTGAGCAGCCGATGTCCGAGCGTTCAAAGTGAATGAAGAGATAAGCGTACTGTCATCTGCAAAGCTGGAAATTGGATTCCCGGACTTTTCCAGCAGATCGTTAATGTAAATGAGAAAGAGAGTAGGAGACAGTATGGAGCCTTGGGACACACCGGCGTTAACAGTAAATGTGTTAGAAAGAACGCTCTCTGAGGAAACATGAGAGCCACAAACAGAACTTTTCAGACATACCATAAGAGCGTAGCTTAGCCAACAGTCCATCGTGCCAAATAAGGTTGAATGCCTTGGATATGTCAAGAGCAACCGCTCGAGATTCTCCGAAGTGTTCAATTGCGTTGTTCCAAATATGTGTTACATAAGTCAGAAGATCTATGTTTACGAAAGCCATATTGGTGATCGCTAATAATGTTGAATCCTTCAAGGTATTTTAGAAGATGCTGTTTTGACAGCCTTTTCCATGACTTTCGATATTATTGAAAGCAGTGCGACTGGTCGGTAGTTGTTTGACAAGGTATCGGCTGAACTGTGGCACATTTCCAGCAGGAAGGAAATATTCCCTTTCTGTAGGATAGGTTGAAAAGTCTACAGAAAACTGATGTTAGTTCTCTTGCACAGTTTTTGAGAACTATGGCAGGTATTCCGTTAGCCCCCCAAGCTTTTTTGGTGTCTAGCTTCATTAAAATACGTTTTATGATACGCTGCCTGAAGACAACATCGGGCATCCTTGACTGCACTATGGGAATAGTAGGTGGTGTTTTTCCTTGGAAATCGGCAGTAGAATGTGAAACAAACAGTTCGGCCAACAAGTTTTCAAGTTACGGTTAGTACGTACGTACGTAACAAGTACGGTTACAAGTAGTAGTAGTTAGTAGTACCTCAGGGGCTAGGGGAATCCCAGGATACTCCTAGTACGGGCACTGACGATTCCGAGGTACTTGAATCATGTTGTGCTGTCTTGTGTTGTCCAGATTATGTGTAACAAAACTGCAATCTTAAGGTGTTTACCGTGTCGAGAAGATGAATGGCTCAGCGTTTATGAGTCGCGAACGGTTCCCCCGGATACCGGGCGCCCCCGGGAGTAAGTAGCCTTGCTGTGGCATCCAGGCTCTGCCGCAGTCCACCCTTCTTTCCTAGGATACTCGTAGGAACACTATGTCGAATAATAATAATTATAATAGTGATAATGGCAGGGTGTTGCGGAGGACCCCTGTCGAACAAACAGCTACAGCACCACCACAACAACAACAACCACAGACGATCCAAACAACCGCCTCAGCCGAAACTATCCCCGATAGTTTTACTAGATCCGATATTGTAGGTGATGGAAATTGCCTTTTCCGTGCAGTTCGCTTACACTTATATTGCCACCAAAACCACCATGAAAAACTCCGAAAAATTGCTCTAAGATATATACAACAGAACTGGTCGGAACTTCACACATTTTCATTAATTGAAGACGACGATATGAAAGACTTCGATAACTACTATAATTATATGAGGAAAAATGGCACCTATGGAACGTGCAGAGATACTTGTCCTCTCGAAAACTCAAAACAGCAACTTTCATATCTTCTCAAAACAACGAAGAATAAGAGATACAAAAATAACGTTTAGGGACAGACCAACAATAATAAGCACAGGAAAACACACCGAAACTATTTACCTTCTAGTAACAGGCAACCCAATGTCGGGACACTTTGAGTTTCTGACATCACAAAACACTAGAAACATCCCAAATAACAGTGGACCAATAAAAGAGCGACGTAACTGTGGAGGACGTCGCGAGAAATGGCAGCTCGACCAAAACGATGAAGACCGGGCAACCAAAAATGGACCAGCCAACAGTGCTGTGCCGGCGAATAAGCCGACACTCACCAAGGCGGAAAAACACACCAATCACCATTCTAACACAAAATGATCAAAAACTCTCGCAACGACAAAGAAACTCCGACAGCACAAAACCAAAATCCAAATGGCAAATAAGAATAGAAAACAAAATCAAAAACATCAAAAGAAATCTAGGATACCTTACCCAGTTTATGAACGAGAACGCGTCCAAACGTGTCACACATGGTGTAGACAAGATCAAGTCCAAGTCTCCCAACAAAACACCGCCAGAAATCCTTGATACTTTGAAGCAAAAACTATCTGTATATGCCGCAAGACTTCGTAGATATAATGAATCAAACGAGAGGAAAGACACCAACAACCTCTTCCGAAGAAACGAAAAACAGTTCTACCGAAAAGCTATGTACAACAGACAGACAGCAGTGACTGAACCACCAAATTCCACCACAAAAAATTCCGGAGGTAAAAAAGTCCCCCGTTCGGATTTCCGGGTGGGGGCTGGTTCAGAGGCGTCGATATGCAAAGATCATAATTTTAAAATAGATTTTTGCAACATACGAGGTATAAACTCGATTTAAATTCGGTGCACCAACACCTGCATACAAATAAACCTCATGTACTCGCTCTCTGTGAAACCAAGGTCAGTTCATCGACCAGCACAGTTAACTATCTTTATCCTGGGCACGACTTCTATTCCCGATTTAGGCGTAACTTTGGAATCTGTCTTTTTGTCAAAAGCGACCTCTCTTGCCAACGAGAAGAGGCTCTGGAGCCCCCTAACTTTGATGTTATGTGGTTAAAGTTAACGACTCAACAAACCACAAGGTTCATCTGCATCCTACCAGTCAGTGACAGAGAGGCGCCTAAACCGCGCAAGATTTGGCATTACAAATCTGCTAAATGGGAAGATCTCACGGAATATTTTCGAACTTTTCCTTGGTTAGACGTTTGTTTTCGATCCGACGACCCATCTGACTGCGCCAGGGAGGTTTCCGATGTTATCTTAGCTGGTATGGAAGCTTACATTCCATTTTCGAAGAAATGTCTTTCTAACGGCAAGCCTTGGTTTGACCGAAAATGCAAAGAAGCTGTTGCTTCTAAACATCTAGGCTACCGACAATGGCGTGAAAATCCTAACACCATAAATCGTAACACCTTTGTTCTTGCCCGGAACAGATGCAAAGAAATTATCGACGCAACCAAGGAGGCATACAATCAGCGAATTAGAAACAAACTTTTCGCTTGTCCTAACAATTCCAGGTCCTTTTGGTCAGTCGCTAAGGCAGTTGGTCAAAATTTCACCAAATCCACCATACTCACAACTGCAAAATTATTGAATTTTTAAGAAATATCAGAATATTGTTTAAATCTACTACAAATCTTAGGATAAAAAGATGTTTGCATTGGGTTGGATATTTTAATTTACACTTCTAATTTATTTAAAACAGAGAGACATTTTAAACACTTATTTTTTTTACACAAAATTCCAATTTATAGATATTTTTCAGGCACATATTTAGGTTAAGAATGGATCTTAAAGCGAATATATTTTGTTAAATATTTCATATAAAAGAAATATGGATATATTTACAAATACAAAATATATTTCAGCGTCATATCGAGCGTAGTATAGAGAAATTTTTTATAGATAAATTCAGTCAATTACTGGCAGTTCTAGGATTCACTTTTTATATTCCATCTAAAATTTTTTTGTGAAGTTTTGGGAAAAAGACATTTACAATTTTATTTTCAATTTTGATACGTATTTCAATTTAAAGGTTTACTAAGAAATAGGAAAAATGGGAATAACAATAAGTAAAAATTATAATTATTTAGCAGACCTCTAAAAAGGGACATAATATTTACTGACAGAATCAAATTTTAATTTATCCCAATAACCATTTTTATGGACATTATCATGCAATTAATTTGTTCTTCCAAAAGGTTAACCAACTTCGTATGTAAAATAATCGGCGAAGTGCAAGTCGGACTTGCGCAATTAGTGTTTCGTACATTGATTGCTTTTAAAATAAAAATTTTTGTTACAGAGGTATGAAATGATCAATGACTAAACACACCCAAACGAGTTTTCAACAAAGTTTGTTTCCCATCTTTACTGAAAATGGATGACATTGAAAATTTTGTTTTTTTTTTATATACCAGATAAATTATTAAAGGTAATGCACTCGTGATAATTTTCTTCAATCTACACCCTGTGGAGAATATTACAGAATTTTTTCAAAATTTTTTAGTCAGTCCTTTTCAAGATAAGGGGGGCAGCGATTCTCGCAATTTTTAAAAAATTGTACAAAGGAAAGTGTGCACAAGTATTACATTATATATATTTTTGAACTGTTTTTACAAGCTTTCACTTGACACTCCACTCGATAACCTGGCAAACATTTTTTTTTTTAACTTCCGATTTCATCCCTCAAAACCCCTTAAGTCAAAATTTAACTTCAAAACTACACGGCTCTGATGATGCCATCAGTTCCTATATTAGTACAAAATTTCAACTTTCTATGTCAAATAGTTTCGGAGAAAATCGGGTGTGACAGACGGACTGTTGATACCGAAGTAATTTAATAAGTGTTCCGTATGGAACACTAAAAATACGTTAGTTTATAGTTAGACCTACGAAGCGTAATCCAGGAATTATATTAAATCAAAACGATTTTTGATTGCGGAAATCCGGAAAATAAAAGTAATACAGCAGAATGATAATTATTTTAATATGTATTAGTACTAAGAAATTTTTATACTCCAGAAATTCAGGATAATTATGTCTGTGTGACCAGCGAGTTTTCGCCACTTATTTCTGAAGAGATTATTTTATGGTTATGTAGTATATCTAATAAAATAGTCTATTCTTTGTTTATCAAAAAAGTTGACTTTTACTAAGTGTGTTTTATTGTAAATTTAGTTATGGAGTTGCATTATCTATTAAATTAGAATAATTAGCATTTTACCGATGATTAAAATTATAAAATAACTCACAATTAAAAAAAACAAACTCTGCTTAATTTATTGCTTAACATTTAATTTAATCTAATTCATTCACTTAAAACTGAAAATTGTATGGGATTCCTGAGTACTGCTATCTAATTCTATTTAGCCGAGCTCACTAACCAAGCCCCAGTCTATGGAGCACATCAGCTAGATCTAGGCCAGGTAGTACCGAGCCTTCTAGGGTAATGACACAGCATAGGATTGCGATTCTTTTTAAATTTTCAAAACCGCTAAAAGGGAGCGGGGTGAATTGCTAATATATATAATCTCTATATTGGTAGAGCTAGGGAATTCTTTCTGTAGTTTCAACACCTCAGTGTTGCTGTGTCATCACCTCAGAATACTTAATAATGCCTAGCCTAAATCTGCTGATAAGATCCAATAGATCATAATACGTCCTAGATTGTTTGGTGAGAGTGCGCAGAAGAGGCCCAATATTTATGGCGTTCCCATACTTCTAATAAAGTGAAAATGATACCGAAAATAGACTTTTTTTTTGTACTTCTCCTTATTCCGTTAGTTATTGTTTTTTTTTGATAAAAACATATTCTCTCGTATATCTGTAATGTAAAAGGTATTTCAATTTATCCTCTATATTGGGCAAATTATTTAAATAGTCACTCAACAAAAACTATTCTGTAATTTATCCTACAGTAATTTTGTGTCTTTGACGTGCTTTTTTGAATATCAATATATTTTGTCTTTATAAAATTAACAGGTGAAAACTCTTGTAAAATACTTGTCCATTTGCTACTCAGCTTCAAAGGTTTTTAAACTTTTTACATTTTTGTTTAGAGAAAATGATTCCTGACATTCCGCATATTAGAGATTTTTTATAGTAAGTGTCTATAGCATCTATCACGATGAATTATTCAAGCTGTTAGATATCCATACGGTTATTTAGACTCCAAGGAAGATCATAATTACTTTTTTATTTTTGATGGACTTTTAGAACCGTGTGTATATTTTTTCTTATACAAGTAAAGGTCTTTGAAATTTTTGCAAAACGGAATTTTATTGGATACCCAGCACTACATGTTTTAAAATTATTTGTTTTTTAGAATTGTATAATGTTGAAAATCGCTTCCGACGTCCGTCATATTGAATTTTTTGTATACAGTTCATGTTGTTGCCGAAATTATGACAAATCTTTTGAGTCGTAATTTATCAAAATCCATATAGCAGTTTAGGCTCTACGAGGGAACAAAGAATTGTACATGAAAGTACATACATAACCCTCCTTGCGACGTAGTCCGGCAAATATAAAAATCGTCGGTCCTGTGATTTAACCAGTACTTATCTTGCAAACACATAGTTTTAAAATAAGAACTAAATTGGATTTTTGTGCACTTACACAACTTAATTCAAGCATAACAAGTCGATATTTTAAATTTTTATTCTTGAAAAAGTTGTGCAGAGAAGGTCTACAGAGATATTTATAACATCTCCTTCTGCCTATTATTTTTATCAAAATTGAAAATAATGAAAAATAATTATTAGATTCCTTTACCTCAAGAATTTTGAGCGTATAAGATGAGATATACGAAACAACCCCTCTAACCTCTTCCTCCACCTCATTAATTCATTATATATTTGACCATTAACGAGTGAATATAATGAAAAAAGGAACAATATCTTTAGATTCCTCAGCTCCAAGAATCTTAAAAGTGATATATAATACGATACATACCAAACAAACTTTCTAATCCCATCCGCTATCTTCTTAAACCCTTAAATGTTTAACAACAAATAATTCAAAATAATGAAAAAAATAACATAATATTCAGATTTGTAGCCTATAAGAACTCTAAGAGGGCCGTATCATCCTACATACACAAAGCAAACTCTTTAAACATCCTCCCTGTTACCTATATGTTTGAGTACGTATGTATGATAATGCTTAACATTTGTTTATTTTTTCATTAAAAAACGAAGAAAAATTACCATAATGATATGAAAATATATAATATTTCTTGACACCCCTCTTGCACCCTTTTTACCTAATGAAATATTGATCGAAAACTATAGGTTCCATTCTTGCTTGAGGTAATATGTGTATACCAAATTTGAAATTAATATTACATTTTGTTCTAGAGTTATCGTGCCAAGAAGCAATTTCAAGGGACTAGCACGTATATGAAAAAAGAAAAGAAAGTGAAACATTAGATGCACTAAATTGCGCGAAGAGTGTAACATGGAACAACTTGTCTTATTTTCAGATTAACAGAGACAAAAGTAGTTATCTAAAAGTCGCAGCAGCTGGTTACAGCAAATAATTGCGTCGAATTGTATTAATATCCAAAGGCATTATCAGTCAGTTTTGCGCTGCTACTATGTGCACCAAAGGTGTACTATCACTGTAGTAACATGGTACATATTTTCATTGTTTTCTGGGGACAACTTGAGAATAAATAAAAAATCGTACCGTAAACATAAGCATTACACTATAGAAATAAATCCTTACCTTTCAGAAAATTCGGTTGATGGTACTGTTTTTTGTTGAATGTGGAAAAATTATAAAAGATAGACGTATTAATTCATATAGCATTGAACTCTGACTGAAAAACAACAAATAGAGAAAAGATATGTGGTGTACCTTCTGTAGCTTTCAAGATGGACTACTTACCTATTGATTTCGTTTTATCTATAGAGAGTAAAGAGAGAGAGAGAAATTTTGAATATCGAGACTAGCTTTTATAATTTAAATTGTTATAGAGAAGAACAAAAGAGAAAAGCACAGTAAGATGGCCTTTAATGCTTGTTTAGAAATATTAAATATGAGATTAAAGTATTCAAATGTTTATTGAATTGTCGGATCTTTCAAAATCATTTCTAATTATTTTGATTAAAAATTTAAAAATTGTTTCTATCTGCAGATCTCTGTGTATGATTCTATTTAAAAGGTTTTTAGTACTTGAAGCATTAATTTTAGGACTCTATTCTACATTATTTGATATCTTTTAAGTTTGATCTTGCTAATGATGCACCATGAGGGAGCACCACATGTCAAAAACCGACTTCAAAAAGATTTTATATTTAGTTCGTAAGTGTAGTTTATTTTTTTATTTATCAATGGATAAATTGCATGTAGTTATCTGAGAGCATTTTTAATAATTTTGTTTGGGATGTTTTTCCAGTTAAGTTGTTTATCAAAACCGAGTCTCAAATATTTAATCTGTTGATCTCTTGGTTATAAACTTTAACTTTCGTTAAAGGTAATCTCGTATCGCCTTTCTGAAATAAAGAGGTTTTTTTTTTATGGGTCTAGCACACGTGCTGCAGGGATGTCCCTAAAGCGCTCCAGGAGCGGCACGTGTGCGGAAAAAGCGGTTCACGTTTTTCTTGAATCGCTGTAAATTGTAATCGGTGGGAAATACTGCGTTGGGCAAATTATTCCAAAGGGATGATGTTCTCCATATAAAAGACTGCTTGAAAAGCGTTGTACGCGGAGTAACAAGCTGAACCTCATACGGATGTGAAGCACCAGCGCGACGTGTATTTCTAACAAGCACCGCTTTGGGAGGAATTAAGCGGGCTACATCCTTCGAACACTTTCCATGAAAATACTTGTAGAACAGACTCAAGTCGCCAACCGTTCTTCGATGTTCCAGCGAATCAAGGCCGCCGGTCAATTCCGGGTCTCCAATCAGACGGGCAGCTCTTCTCTGAACAGAATCCAACAAATGCAATGTATGTTTGGGAGCGGAGCCCCAAACGTGGGAGCAGTATTCCATATTTGGTCGTATTTGAGCTTTGTAAAGAATTAACAGTTGTTGTGGGGTGTAAAGCTTTCTGGTGCGAAATAATATTCCCAACTTTTGAGAAGCTCTCCTTGCTATGCCTGCAACATGTTCATGCCAGGACATATTTGCTCCCAAACTAACGCCCAACAAATTGAGCGACGATGCTAGGGGAATGGAGTGCCCCGACATCAACTATGTCGGGTTCAGCAACATTAACTTTTTTAGAAAAAACTGCCGCCTGGGTTTTTGTAGCGTTAAATTCCACTTGGTTACTGTCACCCTAAGATAGAATTTCTTCCAGGTCTTTGTTAAGTTGAACGACGTCCTGCTGTCTGCGGATATTCGCCTGAGCAGCCGATGTCCGAGCGTTCAAGGTGAATGAAGAGACAAGCGTACTGTCATCTGCAAAGCTGTAGATTGGATTCTTCTTTTCCAGCAGATCGTTAATGTAAATGAGAAAGAGAATAGGGGAGAGTATGGAGCCCTGGGGCACACCGGCGTTGATAGTGAAGGTGTGACCGCCACTCGTAAAGAACGCTCTCTGAGGAAACATGAGAGCCACAAACAGAACCTTTCAGACAAACCATAAGAGCGTAACTTAGCCAACAGTCCATCGTGCCAAACACGGTCGAATGCCTTGGATATGTCAAAAGCAACCGCTCGAGATTCTCCAAGTGTTCAATTGCGTTGTTCCAAATATGTGTTACATAAGTCAGAAGATCTCCTGTTGATCTATGTTTACGAAAACCATATTGGTGATCGCTAATAATATTGAATCGTTCAAGATATTTTAGAAGATGCTCATTGATAACCTTTTTTATGACCTTCGATATTATTGAAAGTAGTGCGACTGGTCGGTAGTTATTGGCAAGGTCTTCTTTGCCTTTTTTAGGTATCGGCTGAACCGTGGCATATTTCCAGCAGGACGGAAATATTCCCTTTCTGTAGGATAGGTTAAAAAGTCTACAGAAAACTGGTGTTAGTTCTCTTGCACAGTTTTTGAGAACTATGGCAGGTATTCCGTCAGCGCCAGAAGCCTTTTTGGTGTCTAGCTTCATTTTGCTTTTGTTCGGGTTGAACTTAATCTTCCAATTCCTAATCTACAGCTCTAATTTATTTAGCTTCCTAACAACCGGTCTTGTTTGTTTTGAAGCTATAGTTATTGTAATATCGTCCACAAAAAGATATAAGTTCTTTTTTAAAAATTATTTTGAAAAAATTTTGAGATACCTGCAGTGAATAAATTGCACAAGGTGCACGATAACGGGAAACCTTGCAGTATGCCCGATTTTATTTCTTTATCACTGGAGCTTGCCTATTGAAACTTCGAATTTTCTATTTTCTATGTAGTGTACCTTATTTCTAAAAGATATATTTATATTTTAAAATCATAGAAAATGAGATGTTCAACTATTATTTTTCTCTTTTTAACATTATAATTAGCGGAACATCCCACCAATTTCCTAGCTAACCTGATTAAATGCTATGATAATAAAATTAATAATATTAAAAGTAATAATAATATGATGATGATAGGCATCATTATCCTCAATAATATATACAGTCCAATAAATATATTGTACTTGCTTTGTCAAAGTTCACGGCACCAGTGGCACTCATAGCGTTACCATCGTTAGTACTGACATAGCTCGTTTTTTTCCAAATTCAAAAAGCTATATTAATATTCAATAAAATTTAGAAGGTTGGTTTACAGTTTTCGAGTTCAGTGAATACAGTGTGCTCTTTAGTACATTCATCCACTGGTGTTCTGCAAAGTTGATATACCGTATCCGATAATCTTTCAGTAATTTCCGAATCACTATTATTATTTGTGTTTTTTTTTGTGAAGATATTTTAGCTGTTCTTAAAATTAGGGTAATTTTTTAACTTAGTCTGTTGGGAAACATTTTTAATAAAAAATTAAGCTTGATGTCACAACTCATGGTATTGATCAGGCTTGAGCAATTTCACACTCATTTGATATACACGACTCCAGACTTATCGGCAAATTAAGCAGACATGGTGCTTTTGAAAAAGAAGTTAAAACCCTTTCTGTGATAGAATTTTCAGGTCCGGATAGGACCAATATTGGAACAAAAGGGAAAGACCCCCCCCCCGTACTCAGGATATTCTGTTGAAATGGTTGTTCTCATAAATGGTTTTTTCGGTGGAATTGGAAATACGGTACTGTCAGATTGACTATATAGTATTTATTTTTAGACAATAACTTACAATATTATTATTAGTTTGGATTATTTAAGAAAAAGATACACCGATAGCTAATAAATAAATTGCGTTTTAACCTAAAGCATAAAATTGTTAGACATCATTAACATCTTAACTTTAAATACGAAATATTTGGAGAAAAATTTAAATTTTACTACGCTCCTAATTATGAAGTACTTAACTGGTTTTCACTACCTAATTACTTAAATAAGTTTATTTACTATAATACACGCATTGCAATAGACAGGTTAGATAAATCCCCTACCATAGATATCTGTGTTATCGCAAGCAAAATTGACTTCTATTGTTATCTGCATAAGCATTTAACAGGTAGGTATGAGAGACGAGCGGTAGCTAACTCGACGAAATAGTGACAATTTCGACTCAAATTAGATGAAGAAAAATACATGTTGGCCTAATATCTCGAATTTTGTAGAAGACAACAGTGCAAAAGCGTTGGTAATCAGAGATGCAGAGTTTCGAAAGACTAGAATGAAAACATGCATTATTTAGATGGTACACTCTATATATTATACTTTTATCAAATTGTACTTAAAACTTTAGATGTAATATACTGTAAGCTGGTAGTTCTTAAGAGATTGAGGTCATTTTTTTATATTTTGGTAGTCTTCAGTATTTTAACGGTGCAGTTTGGTTTCCTATGTTGTATCTATATAGGCTAACGTCCTATTACCTAGGAATAACAATTTTCGTTTTACCAGAAGAACCGGTAATTAAAATTTTTAGATAGTACAGAAAGCCCTAAGACAGAAATATGCGAGTCATTTTAAATTTTTAATATTATTTTATAACCTAAAACCACTACTGTTAAACACTAAAAATAGTAATAACTTTATAGAAATACATAGAGTAGTATTTTAGAAAATCTAGAACATACTTATATATCAACATATATTCAGCTAAGTTTAGGTTAGTACAGGTTGGGGAATAAAGAACATTCTTTTTTGAAGTCTCTTGTAAGTATTATTTTTCACATGTTTATACCCTTAGGCATTCCAAAAAAATTTTAATTTCAGAATAAATTAAAAAAAAAAATAAATTGATAATGAAAAAACTATCTTATCTAATATACAAGATTCTTTGGAAAATTATTTCTTAAAAATTGTGCCATCTCAATATGGGCTGTTATGTTCCCGGCACTCTTCTAAGCAAGGGGTGAAACTATTGATCACTCCTCGGCACATCGTTTACGTGATCGCTTCCATTTCTTGCCAAATATTTTCTATTACTTCCAGGAAGCGAGGATTATTACTGTAAACCTTTTGATTTGATATATTCCTACTAGAAAAATCCATCAATGCCAAATCAGGGCTACTTGGAGGCCAACTTACGTACATCTCATTTGAAAATCATTTTATTTGAAGTTAAGCCGCAGCACAATGGACTTGACAGTTGGACTCAATGTGTGTATTAGCTGACTTTTGTAGATATATCTATAGGATGGATGTGTTGTAACAAACTCCCGTGCACATTTACGGCAGTTAATCGTTTGCGTACTGAGAGGTCGATGTTCTCGCGAATTGATGGAAAAGCATCACTCCTTGGTCACTATTCTCGAGGTTTATTGAAAGTTAAACAAATTTATTCAAACTTCTGCATTCACACATTAATTACGTGATCATTAAGGGTTGGACTAAAGTTGTACAAATGAACAAAAAGTTCACTGCGCAACTGTAAAATTCCAGGTACACTCCACTCCGGTCAAACTCTCTATAAAAACAAAATTTCCAAGGACCAGGTTTATGCTCTGTGCTCCTTATGCGGATACATTTGAAACTATTTATGGGCCTCTGATTATTTTATATTAATATCTCTATACAGAATTTAAAGTAGACTTAGGCCGCTTCCTGATTTGTCAGTGAGGTGTCGTTTTTCTTGGTGTGCCTGACATGCTCGGGCGCGGAGCAAATCAGGTGGGTTTCATTGAAATATAGGGGTTCGGCATGTTTTCGTTACCGAATTGATCCCGAACACACCGAGAAAAACGATACCGCACCGACAAATCACGGCGCGGCCTTAAAGTTTTTTTTCAGTTTGAATTGTTGCTAGTGGGTTATGTTGTAGCATAATAACGTAGAATAGTCAAGGCTCTTCATTTCTAAATATTGTGAATCACTTCAAAGTTATTAGAATTACAAATTATATATATATATATATATATATATATATATATATATATATATATATATATATATATATATATATATATATATATATATATATATATATATATATATATATATATATATATATATATATATATATATATATATATATATATATATATATATATATATATATATATATATATATATATATATATATATATATATATATATATATATATATATATATATATATATATATATATATATATATATATATATATATATATATATATATATATATATATATATATATATATATATATATATATATATATATATATATATATATATATATATATATATATATATAGCTATATATATATATATATATATATATATATATATATATATATATTATATATATATATATATATATATATATATATATATATATATATATATATATATATATATATATAATATATATATATATATATATATATATATATATATATATATATATATATATATATATATATATAATTATTTGTCATGGAAAGTTTTAGCTTATTAGGTATGTGTGTCAAATATATACCTAAGATAACGACAGGTGTAATAATATGACTAGAAAAAGATTCTCGTGAAAGCTGTCAAAAGTAATGGAAGTGCTATACACGTGTTTCAGACTTTTTGTTTTTCATCATTAGCACGCAGGTAGTTAAAAAACACCAAGAGTTTACAGACCAGAGCATGTAACTTTATTTGTGGTTTAAGTCAAAAAAACCAACGGTATTGTTAAAAATTATTTATTGGCAGCAAGCGTCTTCAACTACAAGTGTGCTAACAGGCCCTGGTCTGTGAACACTTTGTGTTTTCTAACTCTGAAGTCTTATAGCTTGGTGCTTATTATTAATAATGAGCAAAACGTCTAAAACACTTGGCTAGCGCTTCTATTAGTTTTGACAGTATCCACGATAATCTTCTTCCCGTTGTAACATTACATCTGTCGTTATCTTTCTTAATAATTTGCATAGCGTAGAGCCTATTGTAGCGTGGATAAGCTAGTTGTTGCTAGCAAAATTGTTTTTCTTCTAACTTAAACCACAAATGTACTTATATATATATATATATATATATATATATATATATATATATATATATATATATATATATATATATGTACATACATGTATATATATATATATATATATATATATATATATATATATATATATATATATATATATATATATACACAGAGGATATATATAAAGTTGTGAAATATATAACATCCTTCTCGGAGAAATTGAGCTTACACAATATTAAAAATGTGTCTCTCTAGCGTCAAAAGTTTCTGACATAGTTAGAAACATTATTTATTTTAACAAACAAAATCAGTTGATATTGAGAAGTTAGTGTTATTGAAAAATGAAAATATGTCCTGAATCTATTCGTTAATCAGTATCTCATTACGCAGAACATTAACCTACAAGAAGAGATTAACGGTCTTAATAGGTTGTTGTTTTTAAAAAAGATCATTAATTGCTAGTAAAACCTTCTCTTGTAATAATGCCTGAAGGTCATTCAACCTGGCCTCTTTGCTGTTTGAATTTTTAAGGCATATCACTAAAAATTTTACATATTTATAAGACTAACATTTTTGGTCAAACAAATTATTGATTGATGATTTTGGATTTTTTACTCCCTTGAAAATTTGCAAAAAATGACTTATGACTAAGTTCGATGTATTTTCTATATAAGAGGGTGAATGGGAAAGTTATCAATCTAGCCATGAAATTAACGTCATACAAAAGAATTGTTCGGATGTTCAATTTCTGTCCCTGTTGTCAGTACTTAGACAGAATTTTGTGTTGAGTTTTTTTGCGATTCTTTTTCTTCTGAAAAATAAGTAAAAGTAGTTTGAAGTAGTGCGGAGTGATAAAGTTTTGCACTAAAAAGGAAAGTGGTCCGAAAAGTATTTATGCAGGAATATCTACGGTACTATGGACCATTTTATTTTCGAGTAAAATTTTTAGCCTAAACATTTTTAATACGGTCGAGAGCGGCTAGCAAGCTAGTATTGAAAAACGTCCAAATTCATGGAGAACAAGAACTTTGCTCTTGTACACACAATTTCAGCCATTACCGAAATATTTGAATTCACTGAATTAAAATATCCACCGTATAGCCCTGATTTAACACATTGCGACTTCTTTTATTCAAACATTTGAAGAAAGAGCTCAGGGGCTGATAGTGGCTGTACCGTCGTTTTTAAGGGACAGTTTTTTTTGAAACGCGGTACTAATTACATTAATGTAGACTGTGGTTACATAGAAAAATACATATTTTTTAGGTTTTGTGAGTTGTCCTTTAGAGATATGTACATAACTTCAAAAAAATATCCTCGAAACTGTAACGGAGGGAGCAGAGAAAAATAAATAGTATTTCTGAAATAAATTGGTGTTAATAAGTGTCTTTTTGGAAGAAAAGTTATCGAATACTATCATGGCAAAAAAATGGCGCCGGGATTTTTATTTTCTCATGGAAATTAACAATTAGTTAGAATAACTGAATTTTAATATTTTTAACGTACAAATTTAAACTAACTTAAATTACACATGCATACACATCCACATTCTTATACTTTAAATGACCTTGAGATTTAATTATAATAACATAGGCATTACATTTTATTGCAGAATATAGTCCACATATTATATTATTTTGGAAAAACAAAGCATTCAACTAAAATGAATTAAATTATTTATCTAGTATTTCTCTGGCAAACGCAAATTTTAAAGCAAAAACTTAATTTAAGCATTTCCTACTAAATAGTAATTTATCTTAATTATCGGGAAACTGAAGATATGGCAAGAGTAAATCACAGAGTTATTTTCTGATTCAAGACCAGATTAACCACAATGCTCAATAGACTTGGTTGGGCCCTGTATTACCACCGATGAAGTGCGCACTGCAATAAATTCCTTAAGCTCGTGGATGAGGATGGGATTAAGTGATGATTACGGTGATTTACAATAAAATCTATGAGCAGAATACCAGAAAGCTGGTTAAAATCTGAGCTTATACCGATCCCAAAAAATACAGGCGCTAAAAAATGCGGAGAATATCGAACAATATACCAAACCATCTTTTAAAAAACATTTCTAAAAATCATTCACAGAAGAGTGTACAAGTTCTTCTTCTTCCGACTTATAGCTAGGCACTATTGCCTGTTTTCTTTGTTCCCTGCTGTATAGATCGTCGCTCCATCTCTTTCTTGGACGTCCCATTGATCTTCTTCCATTCGGCGACTTGTCTCTTGCTATCCGTACTATCCTGTTGTTTGCCATTCTTCCTATGTGTTGATCCCACTCCACTTTACTTCCTCTTATCCACTGGTTGATATTTTCTATATTACATGTGCGTCTTATGTCTTCAGTCCTTACTCTATCCCTCAGTGTCTTGTTTGTACATCTCCTAGGTATTCTCATTTCATTTGATTCCAGCATCCTTTGTGCTATACTTGTATAGGGTTTTGTTTTAGATGTGTAGGTCTCTCTCTTGTCTATTTTTGTTTTGGTCTCAATGGAGAGGAATTTATTTCTAAATATGGTATCATTGAGGCATCCCGCTATCCTATTAGCCTTGTTGATTTGATGTTTTACTTCTTCCTCAATTTTTCCGATACCAGATATTTTGATGCCCAGGTAATCGACCTCCATCACCTGTTCTATTGGTTTATCTTCCACCACCAGCTTACACCTAATCTGTTATTACTATTATCCTGGTTTTTTCAGTTGAGATTGATATATTATATTGTTTTCCTGCTATGTAGAATTCGTATAGGAGCCTTTGCAGATCGTTCTCGGTCTCAGCCATTATTACCGCGTCATCTGCATAATTGTAAGTTCTCTGTTACCCATTCTATATTCCTTCTTTCTTTTGACATTCTTTATAATTTCATCCATGAAAGAGTCTCACTGCCTGATTCCAGATTCATAGTTGATTGGCTCTGTCATTTCTTCTGCTAATCTTGCGACTACTTTATTGTCTTTATATATATTCACTATAGTTTTAATTAGGTCTAATGGGATTTTCCCGTTATATAATAGATGAATAACGTCTTCTATTTGAACATTGTTGAAAGCTTCTTTTAAGTCTATCAGGCACAAGTATGCTCGAATGTTGTATTCTATGGATTTTTCTTTTACCTGTCTTACAATGAATACGGCATCGGTGCAAGGGCGCCCACTTCTGAATCCTTGCTGTTCTTGTTCCAGTTGTATTCTCGCGTTTATTTTTTCTTTTAATAATCAGGTTTTGATTCGGCGATGTAGAGACGTCAATTGTGACATATATTTGTGAACAGTAGGCCTTTGATAGAGTCCAACATTACAAAATGGTCGGAGTTCTGAAAGACCTTGGGCTAGATGTAAGGGATCTGTGGATTATTAGCAGCCTCTATTGCAACCAGATGGCATTTATTAACACAGAAGGGGAGTGTTCAGAAGCAATATCGATTTAGCGTGGATTAAGGCAGGGTTGTGTCTTGTCTCCACTATTGTGTAATAAATACTTTGAGCTAATCTTCACAGGGGCATTGGAAGAGGCTGATGAAGGAATACTGCTAATGGGGAGCGAATAAATAATATGCGTTACGCTGGCGATACGGCGGTTAAGGCTGATAACTTAAAGGGTTTACAACATCTTATGACAAAATAAACGAAGTCAGTAATCGATACGGCCTCGAACTTAATATCGACAAAACAGACATGTGAATCAGCAAGTCCCCGGTTCCTGCTACCTTGTTGATGGTTAACGGTCAACAAATACAAAGAACTCCACAATATTCATAGCTCAGTACCATGATAAACGAACACTGGGATCATTCCCAGGAAATTCATTGCGGTATCGAAAAAGCTAGAGTAGTATTCTTCAAAATGATATTACTTTCCAAAAGCTCAGCAATAAAATTAAGCACAAAAATAAGACTCCTAAGATGTTATGTCTTCAGTGTCTTTCTTTACGGTGTGGAATCTTGGACACTGACTGAAGCCACTTCTAAGAAACTTGAAGCATTTGAATTATGGCTATATCACAGAATTTTGAAAATTTCTTACACTGATCTTATTACCACCGAGGATGTCTTACGTCGCATAAACAAGAGACTGAAAATTATGGAAACTGTTAAAGTAGTAAAATTGGAGTATTTAGGATACATAATGAAAAATTCTCACGGATATGGATTTCTACAGCAAATACTCTAAGGAAAAGTATTTAGAAAAAGGAGACCAGGACGCAGACGCACAAACAATCTAAAAAATTGGTTCTCAACAAATACCAGTGTTTTCAGAGCTACAGTGGATAATAATAGCCAGAATGACTGCAAATATTTGTACGGGGTGAGCAAACAGGCATCCTTAATTTTGAGCACTGTTTACGAATTTAGAGTACCTGTCCACAGTGACACCTCGATGCAGTCAGCAGCTGAGAAGGTCAGTGTTCCATTATACGTCGTTCAAGTTAAGTTAGTACAGGTTAGTTACTGTTAAAGACCGCCGCGAGTTCTGGAACCGCCATATCCTTAGTCTGTTCTCTCGTTTATACATAAAATAATTAACGACGGCGTTTTGCTGATTGATCGAATAGTTTTGAAGGAAGTTTTAACTCTGGTGGCTTACGTATCAAAATATATTACAAGCAATTAATTATGAGTGGAAAATTGAAAGTTGTCGGTTTGTCCCAACACCCGTAGCGGCGCATATAGATTCTAGGACACAGCTCTACTGTACATGCAACATAACTATACGAAACGATTTACTTTGAATTTAATAACTATATCGGTTTCTGCTTACGAAAGTGTTTTTAAAAAAGCATGAAGCATTTGAATTATGGCTATATCACAGAATTTTGAAAAATTCTTACACTGATCTTATTACCACCGAGGATGTCTTACGTCGCATAAACAACAGAC
Source organism: Pachyrhynchus sulphureomaculatus (assembly GCA_019049505.1). Classification (NCBI taxonomy): domain Eukaryota; kingdom Metazoa; phylum Arthropoda; class Insecta; order Coleoptera; family Curculionidae; genus Pachyrhynchus; species Pachyrhynchus sulphureomaculatus. The sequence goes on along the minus strand of CM032447.1, from coordinate 162,161,893 downwards.
TGAAAATTATGCAAACTGTTAAAGTAGGAAAATTGGAGTATTTAGGACACATAATGAAAAATTCTCACGGATATGGATTTCTACAGCAAATACTCTAAGGAAAAGTATTTAGAAAAAGGAGACCAGGACGCAGACGCATCTACTGGTTAAACAATCTAAAAAATTGGTTCTCAACAAATACCAGTCTTTTCAGAGCTACAGTGGATAAAGTAATAATAGCCAGAATGACTGAAAATATTTGTACGAGGTGAGCAAACAGGCATCGTTAATTTTGAGCACTGTTTACGAATTTAGAGTACCTGTCCACAGTGGACACCTCGATGCAGTCAGCAGGAAGTTTTAACTCTGGTGGTTTACGTATCAAAATATATTACAAGCAATTAATTATGAGTGGAAAATTGAAAGTTGTCGGTTTGTCCCAACACCCGTAGCGGCGCATATAGATTCTAGGACACAGCTCTACTGTACATACAACATAACTATACGAAACGATTTACTTTGAATTTAATAACTACTCGTATATCGGTTTCTGCTTACGAAAGTGTTTTTAAAAAAGCATCTACCGGAACCCAAACTACACGATAATAACACCCCCTGGATCAAGGCCAAAAAAGACAAGCATGAACATGTGACGGAGCAGGAGGGTTCCACATTAACTACTGTGGGACCAATTAGCATGACGAGGCACCTGGATACAAAAAATTTCGGAGGTAAAATAGCTCCCTGTTCGGATCTCAGGGTGGGGGCTGGTTCAGGGGCGTCGACATGCGGAGATCATAATTTTAAAATAGATTTTTGCAACATACGAGGTTTAAACTCGAACATAAATTCAGTGCACCAACACCTGCAATCAAATAAACATCATGTACTCGCTCTCTCTGAAACCAAGGTCAGTACATTGACCAGCACAGTCAACTATCTTTATCATGAGTACGACTTCTATTCCCGATTTAGGCGTAACTTTGGAATCTGTCTTTTTGCCAGAAGCGAACTCTCTTGCCAACGAGAAGATGCTCTGGAGCCCCCAAACTTTGATGTTATGTGGCTAAAAATAACGGTTCAACAAATCACAAGGTTCATCTGTATCCTCTATCGACCACCAAGTGATACAAACTTTAGAACACTTTTCGCTTCTCTTGCAGACAAATTAACTTTCCAAGCGCCGAAATTGCCATCCTGGGCGACTTTAATGTCCACAATATGAACTGGCTTAAATATTCAAATACTACCGACGAACAAGGTCGTGAAGCTGAATCATTCTTAATCAGTTGTGGCTTAACTTAGCTTATTGACGAACCAACACGGATCCCTGATCGAGACGGGGAGTTCGCCAGTCTTCTTGATCTGTTTTTAACCACTAATCCAGAGATTTACGCGGTCACCGTAAATCCGCCGTTAGGTTCTTCCGACCATAAACTGCTTTCGACATCGAGTATCCTACCAATCAGTGACAGAGAGGCGCCTAAACCGCGCAAGATTTGGCACTACAAATCTGCTAAATGGGAAGATCTCATGGAATATTTTCGAACTTTCCCTTGGATGGACGTTTGGTTTCGATCCGACAACCCATCTAACTGCGCTAGGGAGGTCTCCGATGTCATTTTGACTGGTATGGAAGCTTACATCCCTTTTTCGAAGAAACGCCCTTCTAACGGCAAGCCTTGGTTTGATCGAAAATGCAAAGAAGCTGTTGCTTCTAAACATCTTGCCTATCGATAATGGCGTGAAAATCCTAACACCATAAATCGTAATACCTTTGTTCGTGCCCGAAACAGATACAAGGGAATTATCGACAAAACTAAGGAGGCACACAATTAACGAATTAGAAACAAACTTCTCGCTTGTCTCAACAATTCCAGGTCCTTTTGGGCAGTCGCTAAGGCAGTTAGTCAAAATTTCTTTGTTAACACTTTCACTATCAACGCCGGTGTGCCCCAAGGCTCCATACTGTTTCCTATTCTCTTTCTTATTTATATTAACGATCTGCTGGAAAAGACCGGGATTCCAATCTACAGCTTTGCAGATGACAGTACGCTTATCTCTTCATATACTTTGAACGCTCGGACATCGGACACTCAGGCGAATATCCGCAGACAGCAGGAGGTCGTTCAACTTAACGAAGACCTGGAAGAAATTCTATCTTGGGGTGACAGTAACCAAGTGGAATTTAACGCTACAAAAACCCAGGAGGCAGTTTTTTCTAAAAAAGTTAACGTTGCTGAATCCGATATAGTTATATCGGGGCACTCCATTCCTCTACCATCGTCACTCAATTTGTTGAGCGTTAGTTTGGAAGCAAATATGTCCTGGCATGAACATGTTGCAGCCATAGCAAGGAGAGCTTCTTAAAAGTTGGAAATATTATTTCGAACCAGAAAGCTTTACACTTCACAACAACTGTTAATTCTTTACAAAGCTTAAATTCGACCAACTATGGGATACTGCTCCTATGTTTGGGGCTCCGTTCCCAAACGTACACTGCATTTGTTGGATTCTATTCAGAGAAGAGTTGTTCATCTGATTGGAGACCCGGAACTGACCGGCGGCCTTGATTCGCTGGAACATCGAAGAATGGTTGGCGACTTGAGTCTGTTCTACAAGTATTTTCATGGAAAGTGTTCGAAGGATGTAGCCCGCTTAATTCCCCCCAGAGCGGTGCATGTTAGAAATATACGTCGCGCTAATACTTCACATCCGTATGAAGTTCAGCTTGTTACTGTACGTACAACGCTTTTCAAGCAGTCTTTTATACGGAGAACACCATCCCTTTGAAATAATTTGCCCAAGGTTGTGTTTCTCACGTAGTACGATTTACAGCGATTCAAGAACAACGGGAATCGCTTTTTCCGCACACGTGTCGCTCCTGGAGCGCTTTAGGGACTTCCCTGCAGCACGTGTGCTAGACCCATAAAAAAACGGAGTTTTTGTAGCGTTAAATTTTATGTAGATAGATTTTCTTAGTATATATTAAGCTATAAAACTTCGTGTTATCCGTAACTATATCTATCAGGAGATGGTATTTCAAAGTCCAAAATAAATCGAAAAGTAGGCATCAATAAAGCTATAAGTTGGATCTAATTTCTTTTCAATAAGTCTTTGATTTAAAGCCGAGAAGTAGTAAGAGGCAGTGTGAGCCTTAGGAGGGGCAGAGGTTAATAGTGAAGATCTCAGCAAGAAATTCATCGATTACCACTTGCAAAGAATAGTCTGTAAGGAAGTTCGGGGGTTGTAAATAATTTTTTTGATATACGATAACAGAGAAGCTTAAATAATAGTCCATTATATCAACCTTGGTCAAATACTATGCATATGTCAAGAATAGCCACTCGAGATTTTACCTATTACTTGTCTCGCATTTCGTCGACAATGTCTATACGGTTATGTGATTGTTACATTTTTCGTCGAGAATGCAATCGCCGACAGGTAGGTATGTGACTCACCCAGGTAAAATCGTAATGTTACGTCGGTAGTCGTTGAAGATATCTACCTACCAAATTCCACCACACCTGTTGGGTACTGCTAAACTAGTAGTAAAATGTGATTTTTATTATTTTAATTCTTCTTATTAAATATGGGAAAAAACTCTTGTGTAACAGGATACTTAGTGATTTTGTGCAGTTTTAGTGTTGTTCTTAGTGCCGAGATTTCCGGTCTCACAGTTGAAGGACCAAGATGTGGTCAAAGAAATTGCAAAATTTCTGAATATTGCTCAGAGTTTGATAACACTTGTCAGCCTTGTTCCGTTGTTTGTGATATCACAAGCCACAATTATGAAAAAAACATTTGTGAGAAACAGTGTCAGGGTAAGTAAATATATAGATATAGGTAGATAAAGTAAAATAATTCTAGCAAATGAGGTTAATAAAATTCAGGCGTTACGGTTACATAGATTTTTTTTTCCATCGAAATTCTAAGTGGAGTTCAAATCTAAGCAACATTTAATGGTAGATATTAAAAACTATTAAAACTATAAAGTTAAATTTTAGTTTTCTGGTACTTGAAACAATAATCTCAATTCTGATATAATTATTATTAAAGGTAGTATCACGAATTTTCAAAACAAGTGTAGAAGGAGAAGAAGTTTTAAGAATACAAGGGTAACTGTATCTCTCATGCTGCAAAATATTACTTCTTTTAAAGTCTAATTTTAATCTAAATATCCACTTTCGGCATTTCTATTCTTCGTTCCTAATTATTAAGACTCCTACCAATTTCTTTTGAAATGACTCCGAGGTACTTTAAACATAAAAATTTTACTCTTTCTATTAACACAATTATTACTGCCCATTGTGAGTATATCCAACGCTGATATTCATGGGTTTAATATACATGTGATTGTGCAAATGAATGAAAATTCATTCGCCTGTAAAAATATAAAGTACAGAGATTGTTTCAAAATTTTCTAAAATTTTACTACAAATAAAATAATAAATGCCATGGCAATTTTAAGTCTGAACAACGCTTATAGGTTAAAAGTACATGTTAGCTTTATTCCGGTGTATGAATCACCAACAACTATAATTGTAAAAAAAATATTATGACAATTAATGAACGGAAATAATAAAATATTAGGTAAACAATAACAGACGAGCAACCTTAAGGAAGATTTACGGTCATATGTATATGCATATTGCATATTCATTTTAGCTCAAGGCTAAAATTCAAAAGTTACGAATATTTAAAAAATTAAATATCTTTACATCTTTATTGCTTCTACACATACTCTGTTTTTTAAAGACATACCAATGACAGACCGTTGCGTTCAAGGAATAAATTAAGTATATTTTATTAATTATGCAGCTGCATGTATATATTTTTTGTTTAAAAGCAAACATAGTATTTAGGAGATTAAGATTATTCCAGAATATGATAAAACTGTTTATTTTAAAAAACATCTGGCATAGATATTTTAAAACGGCGTGAGTTTCGTCAGATTTGCGAGTTAAAAGTTGTAGATCTTTGGAAAAATTGTGTTCTTTAATTGATTTTTATTCATCACGGAATATTTTAAGATTTTGTAAGAATTTTTTATTTTCGTCTATTTTATGGGAATATTTTCGAAAACTTTGAAAAAAAAATCGCTGATTGTTATTGAAACATCTGATTCAAAAACCTAAAACTTTATAAAATACATATTAGTTAGATGTTCTAGAAACTAGAAAATATATTAATTTCGGTTGAAGGATGGATACGATATGTCAGAAATTTAGGGAAATTGTATATTTCAATTGATTTCTATTTAAATTATTAAAAAAATCGGTAAAAGTAAATTAGTTTTATATGATTTTGACTAATTTCTTAATAATAATTTTAGATATTTGCAAAACTTGTTCAAATATGTGAGAAAAAATTATAGTAAAGCAAGGAAGCATCAAAAGTATACGAAGACAAATTGGAAATATGATAAATTTTGTTCAAAATATAACATACGCGTTGGCGTAGCCCTATTGACCATATAGATACACGGGGGGTTTCTTTAAGGGAAAACACTAAACGAAACTGCTTACCGAAGGGAGTATTAATCGACAACCGGGACCGAAGCCTTTGATAAAAAAACATATTGCATTGAAACTGTACAAGCTTAGACCCTTTCTAGTACAGTAAACTCAAAGACAACGTTCATAAACAAAGAACCTTTTCATTTAGTGAAACTGTTTTCACCCAAATTGAAATTAGAAAAAAAATGAATGATTGGTGTAGAAAATTTTTCACAAAAAGAACAATAAAAATGTAAAAAAAACTTCCTGAATTAAAAAACCGTTTTTAAGAATGCTCTCTTTTCGACATACATAAGGCCGGAGTTAGGGGCATATGCCCACCTTGGCAACACCACAGAACATACAGTGTTCTACAGGGTAGTACAGTTCCTATTTTATTTTTAAATTATATAAATTATATTTCAAATTTGAATTTAAAAGAAGACTGACGACTATCTGCTGACGATGAATTATACGTGTATATTTGACTAGTGGCATGAACAAAAATTTACACTAATGTTAAACATTATGTAAAGTTTTTTTATGATAAGATGCAAACATAACTCGAAGATACACCGTCAAGGATATTTGATGGCGAAATAATTAAATAATCGTGTGTAACAAAATTTTTAAGTTCGTATCCGAATGAAAGTTAGCTAAATCATATTGAACATTTAAGAATTAATATATTTTCAGTAATTTTATACCTTGTCACAATTTATATCCATTTAAAAGATTTAAAAAATGTGTGTTTGTTTTAATCAATTAAAACAAAAATCACTTCTGGCTTATCGACACTGAAATTATTAAAGAAATACAAAATAAAATGTATCGTTATCCTTTATTAGACCCGACCATAAATTTATATAAACAAGAAGGATTGTTAGATATAGGTAATTTACAATTTTGAACTAACTAATGTGTTTCTTTGCATCTAATAGCAATTGAAGTAGCAACATTTCTGACAGGTGTGAAGAGTGTTTTGTAAAAAAGACATATTTTTATTAAAAAATATTTTTGTTCTACATATATACCTTGGAACAACGTATCACGTATTAAATTATCAACTGTATCATGCATCAGCATTAATATGTTCTTCAGAAAGCCACGAACTCCAAAATTGCATTGTAACCAAATAACAGTAGCAACGTAATAGTAAAAAAATCGGTAAAGTTATTTACCCAGTACTTTCCTTGCAAAAATGTGGTTCTAAAATAAGTACTCAAGAAAAGAGTAAGTAAATTCCCACCCCTTTCAGTCCCTTATTCTGAAACGATATTAATTAAGAACTATAGGTCATCCATACTTTAAGTACTATATTTTCATTTGGTCGAGAGTTATCGTGTCAACAGATCGAGAGGCCGACAGTCAGATAGAGAGACAGATGAAAATGGAGAAATAAGTAAAGAAAATCAAAAATTTCCAAGGGTAATTTTCTTAAGGATACAAAACTTCTCGTTAGCAAGGAAAGTAAATACAATAATTTCCCTGCTGGGTTATAAGTACGCTTCGGCCAACTTAACCATTTGCTCTATATTGATCTCAATATCTTTTTAGGTTATCTTGTAACCAAATTCCAATCCCTTCTATAAACAATTTTTGTTAAAACTGGATATAATGGAAAATCTAAAACACCCAATAGATGTATATTACGTATATTACTCTTCAATAACTCAATCAACGAAGATGGAAGAGTGATAACGGATAGGGAAGAGATTATGAATATTGTTGGAGGTTTTTATAAAAAGCTTTATAAAAACATTAATAATGACACACTGTATGAGATTCCACATATTCAAAATCAAAGTTCGGAAGATATTCCCGAAATAACAGAAGATGAGATCATACAAGCCTTGAGTGAGGTGAAAAATAAGTCTCCAGGTGAGGATGGTATTGTGGTTGAAGCCATAAAGCTGGCTGGACCTACTGTCATCAGGATCCTTACAATACTATTTAACCTAGGTCTTACTAAGTCTATAATACCAACAAAGTGGAACAACGCTATTATCATTTTCCTCTATAAAAAAGGCAGTTAACAGATCTATCAAAATACCGTCCTATAAGTATCCTCTCCCACGTTTACAAGATGTTCACAAAAATATTGGCAAAGCGTTTGACCTCAAAGCTAGACTTTTACCAAACACCTAATTAAGCTGGATTCCGAGCAGGCTGTGGTGTCAAGGATCACCTTTTGACTGATAAGTTAATTGTGGAAAAGTGCGTCGAATATAACAGGCCTTTAATATTAATCTTCATGGATTATGAGCAGGTCTTCGATTCACTGAACCAGGATATGCTTTTTAAGGCTCTTGCTGAATGCCGGGTGGATTCAAGGTACATCGGAATCTTAAGACATATCTACAGTCAGGCAATATCAACAGTTAAATTACATAGGGAAACAAACAAATTCGAAGTCGAAAGAGGTGTGAGTCACGGTGATACTATTTCCCCAAAGTTGTTTATCATCCTTCTGGAATACATGTTTAAAAATCTGAATTGGATCAACATGAGCATAAATATAAATGGAGAGTCCTGTTAACAGATCGCGCAGATCATGCGAATGTCATGCTTTACACCCTAGAAGAACAGTCCCATAAAATTGGCCTAAAGTTAAATTTTTTGAAGACCCAGTTTATGACAAATCTAGTCATGACATATAAATATTTGGGACATCAAATTAAGTTGGGCAGAGATAATCAGACTCATGAACTACAACGGAGGGTCGCTCTAGCTTGAGTCGCATTTGGTAAACTACGAGAAACGCTGAAATCAGGCATACCTATTTGTCTTTGGAAGATCTTTAACCAATAACACACATTGGTTAAAGATCTGTGCTTACTCATGAAGCAGAAACTCTAACTTTAACAAAGACAATAAATAGAATAAGGGTAACTCCAGCGGCAATGGAGCGGTCAGTGTTGGGTTTGACTCTTCGAAATAAAGTCCCAAATAAAAAAATTAGGAACCGAACAAGAGTTATAAACGCAGTTGAGAAGCTTCTATTGTTGAAATGGAATTGGGCCGGTCATCTAGCCAGAACGCAAGATAACAGATGGACTAGGAAAGTGTTGGAATCGCGACCTAGGAAAGAAGCGTGTAGGAATAGAGGAAGACCTCCCACCAGATGGACAGATGATCTGAGAAGAGTGGCGGGAAACTGGAACCAAAAAACCCAAGACCGGTTTAACTGGAAAAGATTAAGGGAGGCCTATTATGTCCAGCAGTGGACGCTAAAAGCTGATATAAGGTGATGATGATTTCAATCAAGAATAAAGCAAAATTATCATAATACTATTGAAATGATGCCATTCTCCCTACCTCTTTCATCCTCTTTTCATGCGAAAAATGAAATATTGAAAAAAAGAAAATGTAATGTTTCGAGCCCTTGACTGACCGAAAATCAAAAAAAAATTGATGAATACAAAGTCACTCTTTTACTTCCCTTTTCTACCCTTTTGGCTTAAATATGTTTTTTTTTTATAAATGATTAAGCTTAAAATTTGCCCATAGTAATGACAAAATATTCTAAATTTCTTATTCCTACAGTCCAAGAACCCTGAAAAGGACATATAGTATAATATAAATGAAGCAACCCCTCTAATCCCTTACCCCACCCCATTGACCCCTTATATATTTTATTATAAATAATATGCTTAAAATTTGTCAAATGCTTCAATCAAAATATTTGGAAAAATTCTCAAATTACTATTGAAATTAGACAATCTTTAATGACCCCACTCCTTTCACCGCTTCCTTGGTTTAAAATTGCAAATAATGAAAGAAATAACCTAATTTTTTAATTCCTCCAAAACTCTCCAAAAACCTCGAAAATGATAGATAATGCTATATAAACAAGTCATACATAAATCTGCATCGCCATCTCTTTCGCCCCTTTAATGTTTTACTATAAATATTTATACAAAATGTTTGTTTATTATATCAATAAAAAATTGGCTATTGCATGCAATGCTATGTTATGTAATGCATATCAAATATAGTAGTAAGAAATTAGAAGCTTACCTTGTTTAAATAATCCAAAAAAAGTATTTAATAATTGAAAAACTACAGTTCTCTCTTTTAAAATCACAAACAACAATATATATACTTTCCAGCGAAATACGTGTGTAGGATACAAACAGAAAAATTTTCAGGTATGTTTAAGGTGTAAATAAAAATAAACCTTCTTGCAATCTGTGGTTGCATTATTATTTTCATGATATTTAATAATATAAAAAAATAATAAAAATATGTTTTTCATGATACGAAAACCTTAAGACCTAAAGGAAAGAAAAATTACCTGCTGTTCCAGAATGACATTTCAGCTAATTTAACAGTTTATATTTCACAACGTTGTTCTATATTTAACTGAAATGTTTTTTTAGGTTACCCTGTAATTAGATCTCAATTTCTTCCATTTACGATTTCTGTTTAAATAGGAAATTGTGGAAAAACAAGAATAATTAATTACTATGTTACTGCATACACGCAATCATCCTTTTTGCCCCCTAACTCATCCGTTTCATCCCGTAAATATTTTACTAAAGAATAATGATTTTATATTAAATATCCAATATTCCAATCAAAACTAGGAAAAATTCTCATAATACTACTAAAAGGATACAAGGACCCTCATTCCTTCAACCTTTCTTCCATGTTAACAATGAAAATAATGACAAAAAAGTAATGTTTCGATTTTTTTAAAAAGATCCCCGAAAAAGACCTCTCACAAGAAAAATACAAAGCCACACTTCTACCTCCCTTCTCCATCCGTTTGTCACCTTATTTGTGTTATTATAAATGATTATTACCTGGAAAATTTCTCATAATATTATTGAATCTATCTGAGATTTTCCTAGCTCTTTCACTCCACTTACAGTCCAAGAACATATAGCATTATATATATTTATATATATATATATATATATATACATATATATATATATATATATATATATATATATATATATATATATATATATATATATATGTATATATATGTATATATATGTATATATATATATATATATATATATATATATATATATATATATATATATATATATTTATATATATATATATATATATATATATATATATATATATATATATGTACATATATATATATATATATATATATATATATATATATATATATATATATATATATATATATATATATATATATATATATATATATATATATATATATATATATATATGTACATATATATATATATATATATATATATATATATATATATATATATATATATATAATAAATAAATAATGTTACAATAGGAGTTTTCACGGATGGTAGAATGTGTTCGTCTAACAATAAAATTTGCAGGACGTTTCGCCAAAATCTCATTTGGCATTTTCAAGTGCTCCCGCTGCTATATTTATATATATATTTATATATACATATATATATATATATATATATATATATATATGTATATATATGTATATATATATATATATATATATATATATATATATATATTTATATATGTATATATATATATATATATATATATATATATATATATATATATATATATATATATATATATATATATATGTACATATATATATATATATATATATATATATATATATATATATATATATATATATATATATATATTTATATATATATATATAGATATATATATATATATATATATATATATATATATATATATATATATATATATATATATATATATATGTACATATATATATATATATATATATATATATATATATATATATATATATATATATATATATAAATAAATAATGTTACAATAGGAGTTTTCACGGATGGTAGAATGTGTTCGTCTAACAATGAATTTGCAGGACGTTTCGCCAAAATCTCATTTGGCATTTTCAAGTGCTCCCGCTGCTGCTGCTACTCGATACTGTGATCTTGCTGCTGCTGCCGCTCGAAGCTAACTCTTAGTCATGCAAATTCATTGTTAGACGAACGGATTGAAACCCGGAATTTTAACATATTATATATACATACATACATATATATATATATATATATATATATATATATATATATATATATATATATATATATATATGTACATACATATATATAAATATATACTAATAAAACTACATAATTTTTAACTACCCCCACCCTTTCATCCCCTTTTTGGGTTAAAATTTAAAAAAATTAAAAAATAACTTAATTTTGGAAATCCTTGATTCGAAAAATCTTAAAAAGAATATATAGTGCTATATATGAAACAACCCCTCTAATTCCCTCCTCCACTCTTTTCTCCCCTTTTCGTTTGTGAGTTATCGTGCCAACAGACCGTCAGACCTACGAAAATGAGTAACTATGTTTTTCATTATCTTCATAGGACTCTTAAAACGCCAAGAAAAGCAAAAAACTTCGAAGTTTTATTTTTTCACGTATACAATATTTTCCTTTAGCAAGAAAAGCAAATAAACTAACGTATAAAAATGTAATATGTAATGCAGCAAAATACAACTTGGTCTCAGAACGTTCGCTTAGATAAATAAGCTGTGGCTAGACAAAAGAATTTATAGAAAAGGGCTACAAATAACTAATTTATTTTCTTTTCTTTGAACAGTTTTTCAAACTGAATTATAAAAAAGGTATTGAGTGCATTTCCCTGTAAGTAGAAATGAAACATATACAGGAAAATTAACAGAGATGTATTCTGTGTAACAAATTCGTATTATGGAGCATGTACGAGGGTGGGCCCAAAAGTAACAGCAAATTTTTCTACGAACATCTATTAGTCTCCTTCAAAATACTCTCCATGGAGCTAATACACTTTTCCAATCTTTTATTCCATTGTTCAAAGCATTTGTTAAATTCGCCTGATTCAATGTCCTTTAGAGCCTGAGTCATTTTTTGTTTCGTCCCTTCTATAGCAGCAAAACCTCCTCTTTTCAGGTCCCTTTTCATCCTGGGAAATAAAAAGAAGTCGCATGGAGCTAAATCCGGCGAGTAGTGTGGGTGGGGCAAAGGGGTCATGCCGTTTTCTCTCACAATTTGGCTGCCACTCTTCTTATTTCCAAATATTTTGATAAAATTCGCTGAATCGAACTCCACGTCAACTGGGGTAACTCGACTAGTTTATCAATAGTCCTACGTCGAGCTTCAAAAATTAATTCCCGAATTTTCTTGACATTTTCGTCAGTTTGGAAATTTGAAGGGCGCCCGGAACGTGGTTGGTCTTTAATCGACATTTCACCTTTCTTGAAGCGGTTAAATCACTAGTAGACTCGAGTTTTACTCATAGCATCCTCGTTGTAAGCAGTTTTTTAACGTAACAACATTTTTTTGCGGCATTTTTTCAAGTAGATAACAAAACTTCACAGCCGCGCATTGTTCCTGAGAATCCGCCATCTTAAAAAAACGACGAGTACACAAAACAACTTTTACAAAAAAATTTCCGGAGCCTCTCACAACCTTCTATACCGATGCCCCTTGGCAGACTGATTTGGGAGGAGTGCAACTACATAACCCTAACGTGCGAACCGTATCTGAAAAGTTTTTGGTCTAGCTACTTAAAACACATTTTTTTTTGCAAAATTCGACTTTATTCATCAATATAGTCTCCTTCAAGAGCGATACAATCAGTCCAACGCGTTTCTAATATTTCTATACCTTTCTTGTAGAAGGACCTGTCTTTGCCGGCAAAATATGCCTCAGTTTCGGCGATAACTTCTTCATTAGAGCCAAATCTCTTTTCCGCGAGCATTTTTTTGAGGTCTGCGAATAGATAATAGTCGCTGGGAGCCAAATCTGGAGAATACGGTGGTTAAGGAAGCAATTCGAACTTCAATTCATGCAATTTTGCTATCGTAACCAATGATTTGTGACACGGTGCATTGTCTTGATTAAAGAGCACTTTTTTCTTGTTCATGTGGGGCCGTTTATGCGACTTCTGCCTTCAAACGCACCAATAACTTTATATAATATTCGCTATTGAGAGTTTTTCCCTTCTCAGCATAGTCGATGAAAATTATTCCATATGTATTCCAAAATACAGAGGACAAAACCTTCCCAGCCGACTTTGGTCACTTTAGGCGCTTTCACCGGCTGCTGTCCACTCAGCTGACTGTCGATTTGATTCCAGTGTGTAGTGGTAGTAGTAAAAATCCTTTTTATTGCGCTTACATAGGTCCAAACAGCGCTCAGAATCATCAACACGTTCTCTTTTGGTCCGTTGTGAGCAAACGCGGTACCCATTTCGAACAGAGCTTTCTTATGCCCAAATGTCCATGCAAAATATGACCAACAGGTTCTTTTGATTTCTCTAGGATATCAGCTATCTCACGCAATTTCATTTTATGGTTATCCAAAACAATTTTGTGGATTTTTTTGATGTTAATTTGGCCGTCCACAGCGTTCAGCATCATTGTATCTGTACAACCGCATTTAAATTCAGCATACCAGTAAATGATAAATTATTTTCCATGGGACTCCCCGTAACACTTATCAAGCCATTGCTTTGCTTGAACGGTATTTTTTGCCATCAACAAACAGTGTTTAATCAACACACTAAATTCGATTTTTTCCATTGTTTTGAAAATATCAAAAGTAGCCCCATTAAAACCACTGTAACTTATAAACTAATCGTCGAAATGCCATGAAATTTTGACGTATCGTTTGAAGGTTAGTACTTCCTAAAAATCATATTAGACATCTATGTGTCAGAGAATATATATATATATATATATATATATATATATATATATATATATATATATATATATATATATATATATATATATATAAATATATATATATATATATATATATATATATATATATATATATATATATATATATATATATATATATATATATATATAGTAACATTCATTTTTTCCTAGATTTTAAGATCATGTTACGACACTGTTTCCACTTATAATTTATATTTTTTTTACTTTACTTTACTTACTTACTAACTTTTAAGCAGTGTAGTTTAAAACAGCCTTTAGAATTTTTGAGCCGTTTATTTTACAGTGTGCATTGCGGGTTACCTACTGGACCTATTTAATTTGCATCGAATGAGTCCGATTGGCTAAAGATTTGTATCCGGAAAGTAGCTATCTTGAAGACGTGATTTTAAGGAAGGGAGAAAAATATTTAAATGTCCGGATGGCATGAATAAGGGCTTTTTCCAGCCGAGATGTAGTAAAAGCTTTTTCCAGCCGAGATGCAGTAATGGCTTTCTCCATCATGTAGCCGCAGTGGGCTTTTTAGATCATCAAGCCGCAGTAGGCTTTTTCCATTACATTGCCTTACTTGTTTATTAGTGATGTAGTAGTGCAGAAACGGTTTTAGTTTTCAAGTTCAAGGCCTTTTTCTTGAAATATCCTGCTTATTCTCAGGCCTTTAGGGGTCAAGAAATGTTTAACAGCCAGAAGGGAAGTGGGGTAGCCAAGGTGGAGACATCAGTGTTATGAATATCTCACCAAAACAGGCCAAAAAACTCACAGAAAAACCGTAAGTCATAAGCACAACATCCATAGATCTTGCTTCCTGCTGCCAAGTGCGTTTACATCGTCTATTCAGCGCGTGTAACTCGTGAAGTTAATTCCACGAACTCTTAACAACGTGTTTAGCTAAGCCTTTAATTAGAATCCTGATTTAAAGACTCTATATAATCGTACCATCTACTAGATTAAGGGATCTTATTTAGTAGTAGTAATTTTAAAGTGTAGTGAAGTTAGAACTCTTAATTTTGTCATTAATAAACCCTTTTCTTTATTTAAATCTAGCGTTTCACTGAATCACCCGTTTTATCTTTCAGGACACAACGGTTGTACCATATTAAATTTTTTTAACAACTACATAACCCTTCAGTATTTTTTCATTTTTTTGAACTGAAGTAAGATTCTTTTTATTTTAAAATGAATGGTGCCCAAAATCTGTACAACCAAAATTTTAAACAACTATAGAGACGATTTTCAAAAGACGTAAAAAAATTATCTCTTATCCATATTTCTCTACCAAAAAACTGAGCTAGTTTATGTCTAATTTCTTTAATTCTTTCAGTATTAATATCCACTCAATCCATTCTCAGAAATTAAGATATATGTAAGGGGCAAATAACGACTTCTATTTAATAAATAATATATTTATTAAAAGCAAAGAAGTTAAGACGTTTCAAAATTGCGCCTCAACGTGCGGGCGTTATTAAAAGGTTACAAAATTACGCCCAAACGAGAGACAATTTTTTTAATACGCTACAATATATATATATATATATATATATATATATATATATATATATATATATATATATATATATATATATATATATATATATATATATATATATATATATATATATTTTTTATAGCACTATGAACGTGCTGTTTTTAAGTATAAGCAAACTTCCATAAGACATATTGGATATTGAAATCATACATGACTAATGATTTAATCAACCACCTAAACACGCCAATGACAAAAAAATATATAATAAACTTAATCAGTCTGAAGTCACGAAATAATAACAATTTAAAAACAATGCTATTATAAAGAAACAATCATGCATAGTTTGTTAAGTAGCAAATATTTTATTTAATAGCCAGTATGTACAGATAAAAATCCAATTAAGAGAACACTTGCTTGTTACCTGACAGACAACAGTTAGTGTTGTACTCATACACCTATATGATACATGTATATATGCACAACATAGTTTTATCAAAATAAATATTTATATACTATAGTTAAACGATTAGTATTGAATTATGCACTGTTTATAGGGAAATTTAAATAATTGTCGCTGAAAATTCCCATTGTTAAGTGTATAATTGGAATTTTTAAATTTATTGGTTTATTAAAAACACCTAGAAAACGACGCGATGGCGACAGAGGATCTTCTTTAAACCTGCAACAGTAAAATATTGCGAACTGCTATGAAAAATGTTAAAAGCGTACTTTTATATGCCCTAGAAAATTATTTATTTCCCACTATCTTTAAATTTTATCCAATCCGCTCTCTCATGCCATTTCATTATTCGGCCGTTGAGCTAGATCATCCACCGTATTTACCTGACATTTCGTTAGACTTCTATTGCTGATAAAAGTAGAGCGATGAAATTATTTAAGCACCAGTGGCTACATTCCCCAATGTTATTCACAAAAAACATAAAAAATTGATTTAATGAATTAATTGACATGTGAAATACTGTATTGAAGCCTGTAGTATTTATTTTTGGTAATGTACACGATTTGTATAACGCTACGTGGTCGTTTTGTACATAATACTAAAAAATATTTTAGAAATCACATTCACAGGTTACCGAACTTATTGGTATAATTCGTTTGGATATCTCCTGTATAGATTGTTAAAGTGGTACTGACGTGTTGCTGATCATCCTACTGGCTTCTTTAGAGCTCGTTTCGAGAACTTGTTCGCAATCTAGCACAAAACTGATTTAATTCGTTTTGCACAGGCCTTCTTGTATTAGTGGATCAGGGTGGGTGGCTTCATGGACGATCTGTTCCCAGATTGATGAGAGATAAAGACCAGTATCACGTTTAAGGTTGTTGGGATGTTTAGATGTTTCAATTAACTCCGAAATTTAGATAGAATAAGGAATTTGTTGCAAGGATCTTTGATTAGGCACAAATAATCTGGTGTCTTGTTTTATGCTTATATTTTGCAAGTGCTGAAGTGGAAATGTTACGGAGACCTACTGCTCTTTGATGTTCTTTTATTCTAGTACAAATTTTTCTGCTAAACGGGATACTGTAGACTACTGGGATCTTATGAGAGTTTAGGGCACGTAGAGAGTTATTATTTTAGAATTGCGATCTATGACATTATTCATATACGGAAGGACTACGATACCAAGGGTCTAATTTGCTTGACTTCTAGTCTTCAAAGAGACCTAGGGAGATGTATGTTCTTGAATGGAATGTTTTATATCTCGGTATTGGAAATTATTTGATTGAAGAACGCAAGTAAAATGCTTTAGTTCTGATTAAAGAGATTGTAGCTCAGAGAGTGATATAGTTCTGTGAACAAAGGTGGTGACTGAGTGTTTTTGGGCGGGATGGTGATGCGAGGAAGCATTTAGATATCAGACAGAAGCAAGGTACCTTGCAAGAAAATACGCTTGAGAGCCAATGGTACTGACAATTGGGCGAAGGGTTTTGTGAACTTTTGAAAGCCTACAGAGACAGGGAATTTTGGAGTTCTTGGGTGTAACGCTTTTTGGTAGTTTTTATGAGTGATGATACTAAAATATATCTATACACTCATCTTCTAGACACATCATTTATTTAGAATTCTTAACGCAAACTTAAGTGACATACAGCCTCGTTATGTTGCATCGTGCATATTTCTTGTTTAATTGGGTTTGTTGGTTCTTAAATTTTTCCACATTTTCTTCTAGTATTTATTTTTTTATAAATTAAATCTGCAATTTAACCTCTGGTTTTTATATTGTTAAATATGTTTTAGTAAGCTTAAGTTTTTACATTTATGTCTCTTTTGTGATGTTTTTAATGTATTATACTAGAGGTACCTACGCTCCTATTGAAATTAAATAGATACTCGTAGAAATTATAACCATTTGTGAATTTTCTTTTTTATTTATTTTTTCATAATTTATAGTTTTGACACAGCCTAGTTGACAGATGTGTTTTTATAAAGATATTTTTTTCTTATTTATTCTTCTGTACCTTTGGAATTATTTGTTATTTTTTGTTAATTTCTACCAATTTTCCTAGCCGTTCCAGTATTTTTCATTGAATCGTCAACCATGATGTAGTAATTTTTGTTCATCTGTTTTTTTGTCACCCAAAGCATCAGGATTAGGTTTAGTTTTGAAGTTCTATATGGGAAAATTACCTCACTATAACTAGGTAAGTTCACTCATTTTCCCTATTTTCTTGTTGTCTAATCTATCCTAGAACTTCCAAAAGTTCTCGTTTTTATAGAGTGAGAAATGACACAATATTTTTGAACATCTTTGAAACTACGTTGTAAAGTTTAGTAAGGTAAAAATATTTAAAAAAACTAAAAAAATATTTTAAAAATTAATTTCTTTCATTTTACTTCTGCATTTATTTGCAGTTTTTATTTTTAAATTTAATAGTAAGTAAAGTAATTCAGGTAAAATTGTACATATGTAAATAGAATAAAGACAAGGTTTAATGCAAGAGAACTGCTTTACTTCAAGAGGATAGTTTTGTTATTCAATTCATCAATTTGAAGTAGTAGTTTCCAATAAGTGGGACTTCTCCTACGTAAGAGTTGCTGTATTCATTCCATGTAACCATTTATGCTACAAATTGAGGCAGACTATATTGAGTGAAATAAATGATTTAAACTTAATTAAAAGTTCGGTTTCTTCTTGGACAAAATTCAGTTATTTGAAAAGATGTCTTAATCATTTTACCTGGAAGCTATAACAAAGTTGCATCATTGTTGAGAGAAGGTAGCGGTTTCAGCAAACTTTATTCTAAAAAGGTCAGGAGCGAGGCTTAGATATCAACTAGAAACTCTTTATACCCTAAAGGACACAAACCATGTCATGGATGTCATTGGTATAACAACCAAAGGCGAATCGAAAGATTCACAGCATTTTTAGAAGTCCCCAAAAGTGTTCTTTGTATTTGCTGAACCATCCCTCCTCCTCAGTTGGGCTGGGTTTAGCAAATACGAGAACACCATTTTCAGTCCTTATTCAGGTACTAACGGAAAACTATGACAAATAGATGCTTATACTGCACTCTGTCGGTAACTTACAAAGTCTTTTCAAGCAGAGGGGCACAGCACGGCTAGCACTTATTGCAGAAACGCACCTTCTCGAGCTTGCCGCTCGAAGGCTTAGATGCATTGGTATAACAACTAAAGGCGAATCCAAAGATTCGCATTTTAGTCCTCAAAAGGGTTCTTTGTATTTGCTGAACCATTCCAAGACGCGTTTCGACGTATCACGGCTCCTCAGTTGGGCTAGGTTCAGCAAAGACTTTGTAAGTCACCGACAGAGTGCAGTATAAGCATTTATTTGTCATAGCTTTCCGTTAGTACCTGGATAAGGACTGAAAATGGTGTTCTCGTATTTGCTACACCTAGACATTAAAATAAATTTATAGACTATAAAAAGGCTTTCGATAAAGTTAGACATGTAACAACGATTGATTTTTTTAAATGAGTTAAGGTTAGACCTTCAGGATATAATAATAAAGAATTTATATTCGAGACAGCGCGCAAACATAAAGGTAGACTCAGAGCTGTCAGACGACGTAGAAATTCAACGGGGAGTGAGGCAGGGTTGTATACTGTCTCCCCTGTTATTCAATCTACATTCAGAAATGATTTTCAAAGAAGCGCTCCTCAACAGGACTAAGGGCATTCTTATTAATGGGGTCCTAATAAATAATATTAGATATGCTGATGATAGTATATTTTTAATAGAAAGTGCAGAAGATCTACAAACACTTCTAAACAGGGTCAGTACGGTCAGTAATGAATATGGTTTAGAAATGAATACCAAAAAGACTAAATTTATGGTAATTACTAAGAAGCGAGATATACATGCAAAAATTGAAATTGGAACAGAGCAAATAGTCGGTCGGTCGGTCGGCAGTTATAAATATCTGGGGACATTGCTTCATGACGAATTGAGACAGGACATGGAAATTAGAAATAGAATCGCACAAGCCAGGCAAACGTTCATGAAGTTGAGAAACGTTTTATGTGACCGCATTCTTAAGATAAAACGACTGCTGAAGTGTTATGTTTTTTCTGTGGTTTAATACGGAGTGGAGGCATGGACACTTACCGATGATATGTGTAAGCGAATAACTGCATTTGAGATGTGGGCCTATCGGCTTGTATTGCGAATACCTTGGGTCGACAAGATACGTAATGAAAAATGCTTGGTAGAATGAACACCGAAACGGAGCTACTGTTAACAATAAAAAGAAGAAAACTGGAATATTTGGGACATATTATGCGAAGTTAGAAATACGAACTGTTGCAGTTGATAATTCGGTGTAAACTGTGTGGTAAGAGAGGTCCAGGTCGAAGGCGTGAATCCTGGCTCAAGAATTTTCACAAGTGATATGGAAAATCGGCTACATCTCTATTTCATGCTGCAGTCTCAAAGGTTAAGATTTCCCTGTTTATTGCCGACCTCCGGAGTTAGGAGATGGCACAGAAAGAGGAAGAGACATTAAAAATCGCATGTAAAAGGAGTAAAAGGTTATCTCAGCTCACAAGGAGTTTTAGTAGGTATGCCAACCCTTCAGGTTGGAGAGCCCCACATAATTGGAGCACTTGGGGGCACCCTTAAGGTGACGTAGACTGTTCCAGAATCCATAAGGCGGATTTCTCCCTGTAAAAAAAAAAAATAATAAAAACTACTCAGAATATATCACCACTACACCAAACAATTTATTTTTGCACTCGACGCGCGTTTCGCTAACCATGTTAGCTTCATCAGGAGCGATGATTGACTCGACTCGACTCGACAGTCAATCATCGCTCCTGATGAAGCTAACATGGTTAGCGAAACGCGCGTCGAGTGCAAAAATAAATTGTTTGGTGTAGTGGTGATATATTCTGAGTAGTATCATTGTGCCAAAGATTCCACATTCCCAACTTAAATAATAAAAAAATAAAAAATCTCGTATTTGTTGAACCTAGCCCAACTGAGGAGCCTTGATACGGCGAAACGCGTCTTGGGATGGTTCAGCAAATACAAAGAACTTTTGGGGACTTCTAAAAATGTGAATCCTTCGATTCGCCTTTAGTTTTTCTATCCTGTCTTCGAGCGGTAAGCTCGAGAAGGTGCGTTTCTTCAATAAGTGCCAGCCGTGCTGTGCCGCTCTGCTTGAAAAGATTTTGTAAGTCACCGACAGAGTGCAGTATAAGCATCTATTTGTCATAGTAAACCATGTCATGCATGAAATCGCCTCCCCTCAAATTAGTCATTCATTTAAACGTTAAGTGATCCTAGTACGGACAAGTAAAAAACCGTGGAGTAAATTGCAACCCTGTCATATATAAAAAATTACCTTACTTCGCTTCCATGCAACACCGCTAAGGAAAAAGACTCGTTGTTGATGTCTTGTAGTCAAACCAGTCTTGGATAAGTACCGGTGTTATCACTTAGACTTATTAATTTAAGTAGGTGGTTTTATGTGATTAAATATAACTTATTATAATACAAATTTGAGAAACTATTCAGCCATTTCTTAGAAATATAATGTCATTTACTTTCGTTTCCATTAGCTAAAACTATGCACTTCAGCAGATTAGACTTTTAAAGATATAGGAAAAACTAGTAAACCAACGAATTTTGAGAATTTTAGGACGAATTTTCAGGACAGGTTAGGTATTTGCTCGTATTCTAATGAAAACATGCAGGGGTTTGTTATCACTCCACGTGTATGTAATTTTTGATAATTTAAACTATGTAGCTATGTGAATATTTGTTGTAGTTATAGATAAAGTACCATGTGTAGTACATGTGGAAGATATTCTTCATACTACTGTGAGACACTTGTATATATATATACTATTGAGAATAATATCAGATATGGTACCTTATTTATTCTTAATTTGTAAAATTTCGTTAATGTTCCGCAGTATTCATAAATAAAAAATAATTAATTTCAATTGTGTTATAACCAGAGGTAGATTACTGCATTAAAATATTAAAAGCTTTTGCAGAAACTGGGAATGATGTGTATTATACTTCCACATCGCGTAATTATCCGCTTAGCACAACGGATATCCATCTTGCAAAATGCTATTATAACGCTTTTACCCTTGACGAAATAAACTGGATGAATGTGTTTAAAATGATTGTATACTGGTTTCCTAAATTGTTAAGGAGAAAATACATGTTTTTAGTGTTCCGTATGGAACACTTATAAGATTACTTCGGTATCCATCCGTCCGTCCGTCTGTTATACCCGATTTTCTCCGAAACTATTTGACATAGAAAGTTGAAATTTGGTACTAATCTAGGAATTGATGGCTTCATCAGGGCCGTGTAGTTTTGAAAGTTAAATTTTGACTTAAGGGGTTAGTTTTGGGGGATGAAATCGGAAGTTAAAAAAAAATTACTAGGTCATCGAGTGGGGTGTCAAATGAAAGCTGGTAAAAACACGAGTTCAAAAATATATATAATGTAATACTTGCGCACTTTTCTTTGTACTATTTTTAAAAAATCGCGAAAAATTGCTGTTCCCCCCCCCCTGGATCCCACCCCCCCCCCCCCTTATCTCGAAAAGTACTGATCAAAAAATTTTGAAAAAATTCTGGAATAGTCTCCATGGGGTGTAGATTGAAGGAAAATTATCACGAGTGCAATACCTTTAATAATTTATCTGGTATATAAAAAAAAAAACAAAAATTTCAAAGTCATCAGTTTTCAGTAAAGATCGGGAATAAACTTTGTTGAAAACTCATTTGGGGTGTGTTTTGTGAAGTCATTGATCATTTTATACCTTCGTAACAAAAATCTTAAAAGTAATCAACGTACGGAGCACTAATTGCGCAAGTTCAACTTGCACTTGACAGGTTATTTTAGAAGTTCATGGTGCGATGTAACACGTAGGCTGAAAAGTTTTTGGTCTGATACATAGATGTCGCCCTTTTCAAAAAAATCCTTATGATTTTTAGAAAGGAACAACCTTCAAATGTTACGTGTCAAAATTTCATGACATTTTGAAGATTAGTTTACAAGTTACAGTGGTTTTAGTGACGTTACTTTTGATATTTTCAAAATAATGGAAAAAATCGAAATTCGTGTGTTGATTAAACACTGTTTTTTTGATGGACAAAATACCGTTGAAGCAAAGCAATGGCTTGATAAGTGTTACGGGAACTCTGATCGTGGAAAATCACTCATCATTTACTGGTATGCTCAATTTAAACGCGGTCGTACAGACACAAATGATGTTGAACGCTCTGAACGCCCAAATGAGGTGATTACACCGGAAAACACAAAATTGTTTTGTATGACCGTAAAGTGAAATTGCGTGAGATAGCTGACACCCTAAAGATACCAAAAGAACGTGTTGGTCATATTTTGCATGAACATTTGGGCATGAGAAAGCTCTGTTCGAAATGGGTACCGCGTTTGTTCACAGTGGACCAAAAACAACAACGTTTTGATAATTCCGAACGCTGCTTGGACGTGTTTAAGCGCAATAAAAAGGATTTTTTCATGAGATAGGTGACAATGGATGAAACATGGATCCACCACTACACACCAGAATTAAATCGGCAGTCAGCTGAGCGGACAGCAGCTGGTGGAAGCTCGAAGCAACCAAAAAATTGCTCTTTCATCAAGACAATGCACCTTGTCACAAGTCAATGGTTACGATGGCAAGATTGCGTGAATTGAAGTTCGAATTGCTTCCTTATTCACCGTATTCTCCAGATTTGTCCCCAAGCGGCTATTATCTATTCGCACACCTCAAAAAAATGCTCGCGGAAAAGAGATTTGGCTCCAATGAAGAAGTTATCGCCGAAACTGAGACCTATTTTGAAGGCAAAAACAAATCCTTCTACAAGAAAGGTATATAAATGTTAGAAAAGCATTGGACTGATTGTATCGCTCTTGAAGGAGATTATGTTGATGAATAAAGTCAAATTTTCCAAAAAAAAAAAATGTGTTTTTAAGGGGCTAGACCAAAAACTTTTCTGCCTACTTGTTATGTGCCATTGAAACTTTATAGAGTTCCATAAAAACTTTTAAAACTAAAATATTTATAGTAATAGGACGATTTGATAAATGACGAAAACATTTATTGTACATGAAACTACAGTCCTTGCCAAATTATGTCTTAAAACTGGTGTAATCTAAATGTGAACCGTTATGTTCCCGGCGCTCTTCTAAGCGACCTGTCAAATTATTGATCACAGTTCGATACGTTCTTAGCGGGATTGTTGCCGAATATATACTTTCAATTGTTCCAGAAATCGACAATTGTTACTGTAAAGTATATTTTTGAGATATTCTCCGCAGAAAAATCTATCGAAGTCGAATCAGGACTACGTGAATGCTAACTTACATTACCTCAGTTTAGTCTGGGAAATTTCTCAAATAACTGGCAAAAATGAATTTCAAATTTGAGGTCGCCCAATCCTCCTGAAACCAGGTTCTCTAGTTAAAATCATCAAATTTTTGTAAAGCAGGTATGAAGAAGTTCTCAGTCATCTTCAAATACTGCTGTGAATTAATGGTCGTGCGGTTTCTGTCATCCCTATTCTCCCATCTCATCACTAGATCAGGGCTTTTGATACTATTGTTTTGGATTGTCGGACGGCAATTTTATTTATTAACGTAGTCGTTAAGGTAGAAACGTGCCTTTTCCGAGAATAGATCTAACAACAATTTTCTTCTTCTTCTTCCGACTTATAGCTAGGCACTATTGCCTGTTTTCTTTGTACTCTGCTCTATAGGCTGTCGCTCCATCTCTTTCGTGGACGTCCCATTGATCTTCCATTCGGTGACTTGTCTCTTGCTATCCGTACTATCCTGTTGTTTGCCATTAATCCTATGTGTTGATCCCATTCCACTTTTCTTCCTCTTATCCACTGGTTGATATTTTCTATATTACATCTGCGTCTTATGTCTTCACTCCTTTCTCTATCCCTCAGTGTCTTGTTTGTACATCTCCTAAGTATTCTCATTTCAGCATCCTCTGTGTTATACTTGTATCGGGTCTTGTTTCAGATGTGCAGGTCATTACTGGTCGTATTATGCTCTTGTATATTCTTGTTTTGGTCTCCATGGAGAGGGATTTATTTCTAAATATGGTATCATTGAAGCATCCCGCTATCCTATTAGCCTTGTTAACTTGACGTTTTACTTCTTCCTCGATTTTTCCGATATTAGATATTTTGATGCCCAGGTAATCGATCTCCATCACCTGTTCTATTGATTTATCTTCTACCACCAGCTTGCACCTAATCGGCTCATTTGCTATTACTATTGTCTTGGTTTTTTAAGTTGAGATTGACATATTATATTGTCAACAATTATGCGAAGCGAAAACATCGTAGTTGATCTTCTGAGCAGCATCACGCTTTAATACTTGCATAAGTTGTATTGTGTAGGTAACAGATATAACATTTTACGAAGCATGAATTTTAGTGAACTTCTTGGTCCATTTACATCACTTGATTTTTCGTACATTGAGAGGTCGAAATTTTCATGAACTGACACTCGAACGCACTATACGTTTGCATCCCTTTTTGATGTTCTTCGTCGCTCTATCGGAGATTAACTTTATCGGACCTGTTTCTCCAAATTTCTGCACTCATTTTTAATCAGCTGAATACTTTAAGTTTGATTTACGCTGTGCCAGTGATATTGAAGTAGAAATTTTTGCCATGCAAAAATCATACAATCACTCTGCACTCCAATGCTCTTCTTTACTACTTGACCGGAACTTATTTTCCAAGGACCAGGTTTACGCTGTGTGTCTATAAGTTGCCCCACCCGTATGTTGCATGTGCACAATAGGCTAAACGAATTTGAACTTATTTATGAGACACCTACATAATGAAAATAATAAATATATAAATTTTTTTATTAAATTTAAAGCTGAAATTAATTAATTAATTAAAGTATTGGCGGAAAATGGGTTTCATGCTTGCTTTCAAGCATATTGCATTTGCTTTGATATCAATAAATCGTTTTTACCAGCACAGAAAAGTTAGTGATTATCTTTTTCTATAAATAGTTTTTAGAGAGTATTCTATTGCTGTAGCCCGTTTAATTTCTCTTTGATCTGTGTATGTTAGGAACACACGTCCCGCTAATAAAACAAATCTATTCAGCTTGTCACGTCTTGTACAACCCCTTTAAGAATGTTGTTATATTGCGTGCCTCATAACTTCATAATGATATGCTCAAAGCTGTGCTTCCATCAAGTAACAATATGGTAAAATTTTTGCTGGGTTTCTATACGTATTTTCAAACCCAATCGGTGAGCAAAGATACGAAAAAACTGTGTTATAACGTAGCTTTAAATATATAGCAAATACAGCAACTTTGCTTCATCATATTTTCATAAATATCTTAAATGTAAGTAAAAGTCAGGTAATTTTGATGCACTTTCTAATCATCAGAGTCAAGTTAATGATGTTGCCGTGCTTCCTCTCGTGAAACGTGATGCGGTTCCTCATAAAAAAAGAATTTTCTCTAAAGTAAAAGACAGTTTAGCAAGAAATAAAACACGCCAGTTGGAATACAGTTTTTCTCCCACAGGATATATACTAGATATATAATAATTTTCTCCTCATTTTCTATAGAATTTTCAATTTAGTATTTCCTCGAAGAACAATAAAAATTCGCCACATTTGGAAACCAAATCCTTGATCTCACATTGCTTAAAACAGATTCAAAATCAAAAAGAATCATTCATATTTACATTGTACTAAACAAATACTTTTTCACTTTATCCATTTCATTTCGAACCTACTGTCAAAGTTAAGCATGTGAGCTATAAAAAATATAGAGTTGGAAAGATTGTCCTGAACATACAGAAATAAAACCTTGTTATGATGTGATTTTTAAACTGTCAAAATCCTGTATATAACTGTGCTAACACCAAAAAGTTCGACGAATTTTTCTATTTGGTTGCTTTGTTTAGAAAGTCACGAATTATTCATACATTATTAGAAAAGTTTGAGCAATTTTGAATGTGATCACTTTTTCATAACAACTTTTGTTAAGACAATCGAGAAGTATATAATAGTAAAGCTTTAACTCTAACCAATAATATGAAGTTTTATTGCCTTGAAAGTAAAATTTTTGACTGTTATAACATTGTAACTTAAAACAATAAACAAAAAAATAAATTATTGTATTTATTTTCAGATTACTTACACGATATTAGATATGTCAGAAAAACGGGAAGTGGTGATGATGATCTCAGGGGTATGTAAAATTTAAAATAAGTTAAAATATATGTTTATTTGTAACAAAAATTTATTAAAAAATATATTTGACTTGCTTTATTAGATGAAAAGCTAAAAGGTTTTTGAATTATTAGGTCAGGTTTAGTAATAATAAATGTCGTTTTTTAGGTCTAATTATTTCAGACACGAACAAAAATTGATCTGTAAATAATTGCCTTAATTTTCAACTATTTTTACCCAATATTTTGATGAGTTTATAATTTTTTATGGAGTTATGATTAATAAAAAATGAGGCAGCCAACATTTTTAATTATAATCACATAAGAGTTTTACACCATAGAAACCAAAAACACACCAAAAGGTTGGGTAGAAGTAGTCGAAAGTACAGGCACTTTTCATAATTAATTTTTTCCCGTTAAGGGAGTTCTTTAAGGAACGAAACAAGTGAAAGTCCGCAGGGGCAATATTGGAGGAGTGCGCAGGGCAAGGCAGAACTTTTCGTGCTACTGATCCAATTTTTTGTCAAAGAGTTACACCCTTCCGACTCATAAGTGCGGGCTCCTCGAGCCTTAAAAGTTGTAGAACTTTCTACAACTGTTGACGAGAGACATCACTGGCCAACG
Source organism: Pachyrhynchus sulphureomaculatus (assembly GCA_019049505.1). Lineage (NCBI taxonomy): Eukaryota > Metazoa > Arthropoda > Insecta > Coleoptera > Curculionidae > Pachyrhynchus > Pachyrhynchus sulphureomaculatus. The sequence goes on along the minus strand of CM032447.1, from coordinate 162,133,872 downwards.
TTTGCTGGTCGATATTTTTGATTCAACTTGGATAGACCATCCTGATCACATTCCTCTCTAATGAAGTTTCTTTCACGAAATTTTATAGACTATGTTTGATATTTTTGATCGCGAACAGCACACCAAACTCACTATGCATGTTTTTCACGCCATCCGATGCTTTTCCTCTAGTTGAAATTCATAAAATATGCGATGCTTAAGGTGCCCTGTACCCGCCATTTTGTTGTCACTAAATTTTAAAAGAGGCAACAATAGTTTTCACGCGTAAAAAGTGGTAACTAAACTGCAACTTTCAGTAAATATAAATTATTTTTAAGTTATGTTTTATAAAGACTAGAAACTTTACAAATGAATTTTAAAGTTAAATCAAGCAGTTTTTTGAAAATAATGCTCTGAGTAAATCATTTTAGCAGAGAATATTTTAGTGATGTGTTGTTGTATATTAGTTATAGTTGAGATTATCACGGATCAACATTTCAATCGAGTGATATGAAAAAAAGGAAATTAATTATTACTATAACAATAAATAATAAATTAGAGTAAAATTTATGAAATAAAAAGATATTTGAAAGGAGATACACAAAATGAATTTAAAAAAAACATTTTAGTAAATAAATATTCTGTTATATTTCAGGTACAGTACAAAGATTGTCTAAGAAAGATGTTGACGATAACGCTGGTCTTGGTGGTTTTTATGCTGGTGGTTTTAGCTTTTGTTTTATGTTTTTCAACTTTACAGATGGAAAGTTAAGAAAAATATCACTTGGGATGTCATCAAAAGCAAATTTTTAAAGAAAGTATGTAAAAACTGTATTAAAACTTACTGTTAATTCACTCTTTATAAAGTAAATTTACAATAATATATGTTTACAAGGTGTCCCATAAAAAAGTTTATTTTCAAAAAATTTGAAGTAAAAAACAAATTGATAAAAGACAACAATTTGTATTGTAAGGGTATGTTGTGGTTGGAAAATTATTTTTAAAAAAATTGGTAAAGTGACTTATCCAGTACTTTTCTTGCAAACATGTAATTCTAAAATGAATACTGAATTTCATTTTCTCAGGTAAAGAGAAAGTAATTTTTTTTAATACAACTAAAACCATACAACATAGCGATACTAACCTCTTTTACTTTCTTCACCTGAAACGATATAGGTCAAAAACTATAGGTTTCATTCCTACTACAAATATTATAATATTATTTTGTTCGAGAATTATGGTGCAACAGACAGATAGGTCGACGGAAATGGAAGAATATGTTTTTTGTAATCTTAGAACCCTAAAACGTAAAAAAGCAGAAATCGTGAAAGGTACAATACTTCCCTTTAGCAAGGGAAATAGAAACAATAGTTTACCTATTGCGAGAGAGGTTAGTGTTGGTCAATTTAACTGTTTGTATTTATAAAACTTTCCTATAATCAAAATCATTTTTTAGGGTACTGTATCAGATCTCAATCTATTTAAAAAACTACACACTGAGATAGACGTGTATTATGATATACATATATGCAACCACCCTTCTACGTCCCTATCTCATTTTTTTCACGTCATATTTCTTTTCCTATAAATTATGATGTAAAACTTTATGAAGTATCCTAACCAAAAAGCAGGAAAAATTCTCAAAATAATATTGAAATCAAACAATATTTAATGGACTCGCCCCTTTTGCCTTCTTCACCTGTTAATTTTACAAATAACAAAAAAAAACAAGATTTCAAATCACTTGACAAACAGCTCTAATATATTAAATGTGCAGTCGTTCTTCTAACTCTCTACCCCTTATGCACAGCAGAATAATTTATAGTAAATAAATAATTATCCTTAAAATTTGTTCATTACCGCTCCTCAAAAACTGGAAAAATTACTAAAATAGCATTGAAACTATACAATATTTATCCATCCAGCTCTTTTATACCCTTCCCACATTAAAATTGAAAAAAAAATGACTAAATTTTCAGATTTTTCGATTCAAAAAACACTGAAAAGGACCTATAAATAACTTAGAATGCCCTTGAAATTATACAATATTAAACGACCACCGCTCTTTTCGGTCCCTTCCCGGGTTAAAATTAAAAGCAATAAAAAAAAACTTAATTTTTAGATTTCTCGTCTTCAAAAACCCTGGAAAGGATATCTATAACGCGATGTATACAAAGCACGATGTATACAAAGCAACCTTTTTAATCCCCCCTATCCTTTTCGCCCCTTATAAGTTTTACTATAAATATTTACGTATAAAATTTATTTATTATTTTAACAAAAAAAAACTATGAAAAATTATCATATTACTATTAAAAGCACATAAAACTTATCGACCCCTTTCACTCCCCTTGGCCTGAAGCGATATAGTTTAAAAACTATAATCTTCTTTCCCTCGTTAGATGTTGTCTATGTACAAAGTTTGAGAGTAAAATCTTATTTCGCTCGAGAATAACGTGTCAACAGTCCGACAGGCCGACAGGCCGACGGAAAGCCCTAAAACGTGCAAAAAAGCAAAAATTTCTAAGTGAGATTTTTTCATGAATGCAACACTTTCCTTTAGTAATGAAAGTAAAAATCAATCGGTGTCATATTTCACCTGTTTTGAAAATCCATTTATTCGTGAAAACTTGAAGTGCGTAATGCTGCCATATTCTGTGAAAATCATGTTCTCTGTTTATAACCAATAGAGTTAGTTATTTTAATAATAATAATAACTGAGATGGAGATTATGGATTTTGGAGCCAATCATAATTTACAGACAGTCTAAGAAGAACAGAACACATTTTGTACTAGTAAAGAAAAATCATAAAATATACACTGAAAATCTCTTCTGTTACTATAGTACCATAATTTTTTTTAGGTTGTTCATAAATTATTTTTCAAGTTACTGGTGTAAATACAATTTCTTTAGAATTTTCCGGTTAGTAGTTAGTAGATATATATAATAGAATTTTATTTAGTGGCTTACAGTAGTAGTTATTTCTGCGAATTAATAACTCAAACTACGAGTATTCAATGACTATTCCTAATTTTACGATTTTTAGTGTTCCGTACGGAACACTTATAAGATCACTTCGATGTCCATCTGTCTGTCTGTTACAGCCGATTTTCTCCGAAACCACTTGACATAGAAAGTTGATATTTGGCACTAATATAGGAATTGATGGTCTTATCAGAGCCGTGTAGTATTGAAAGTTAAATTTTGACTTAAGGGGTTAGTTTTGGGGGGTGAAATCCGAAGTGAAGTTTTTCGTCATCGAGTGGGATGTCAAATGAAAGCTTGTAAAAAGACCAGTTCAAAAATATATATAATGTAATACTTGCTTACAATTCTCTTTGTGTTATTTTTAAAAAAGTGCGAAAAATTGGTGTCCCTCTCCCTTATCTCGAAAAGAACTGATCAAAAAATTTTGAAAAAATTCTGGAACCTTTAGTAATTTATCTGGTATATAAAAAAACAAAAATTTCAAGGTCATCAGTTTTCAGTAAAGATCGGAAAAAACTTTGTTGAAAACTCATTTGGGATGAGTTTTGTGAAGTCACTGATCATTTTATACTTCAGTAACAAAAATTTTTATTTTAAAAGCAATCAACGTACGGAACTACTAATTGCGCAAGTCCAACTTGCACTTGACCGGTTATTAAAACTTACAAAATCATTTTAGTCAATACCGGTTATAGAGTTAAATGAAATTATCTATTTTTTTTATTATTTATTTGATTTCGAATAATCAAAGTAGCCAAAAAAAATTTAACAGTTAAAATATTAATAATTTTTAGTATTCCGTACGGAACATTTATAAGATGACTTCGGTGTCTGTCCCGTCTGTCGGTCTGTCCGTCTGTCTGTCTGTCTGTCTGTCTGTCTCTCTGTCACACCCGATTTTCTCCGAAACTATTTGTCATAGAAAGTTGAAATTTGGTACTAATATAGAAATTGATGGCCTCATCAAAGCTGTGTAGTTTTGAAAGTTAAATTTTGACTTAAGGGGTTAGTTTTGGGGGGGAAATCGGAAGTTAAAAAAAAATTTTTTTACTAGGTCATCGAGTGTAGTGTCATATGAAAGCTTGTGAAAACACGAGTAATATATATATATATATATATATATATATATATATATATATATATATACATATATATATAATGTCGTACTTGGACTCACTTTTCTTTGTATTATTTTTAAAAAGTCGCGAAAAATCACTGTCCCCCCACCTTATCTCGAAAAGTACTGATCAAAAAATTTAGAAAAAAATCTGGAATGTGTAGATTTCACGGATACATTACCTTTAATAATTTATTTGGTATATAAAAAAAACAAAAATTTCAAGGTCATCAGTTTTCAGTAAAGATTGGAAACAAACTTTGTTGAAAACTCCTTTGGGGTGTGTTTTGTGAAGTCACTGTAATAACATTTTTTATTTTAAAAGCAATCAACGTACGGAACACTAATTGTGCAAGTTCAACTTGCACTTGACCGGTTTTTTAAAATTAGTTTGGTAGAACGGTGTCTGTCCGATCGAATAACATGTTTCCTGTTTTCGATTTTTTTTTTTAAATGGAGGCTTTGGAAATGTACTTTAGCCAAACAATTTTTGCATAATGACGTCTTCAAATACTTTATTTTAAGGAAACTGGCTGTTAAAGTAATAAATTTAAATATATTAATTTTTTGATTTTGTCATATAGAACAATATTGGGACAATTTTTTATAGAGAGCAGAGCCCTAGTATAAGGAATCCCTCTGCTATTGTTAATGGGTAAAGTGCGATTTCTATTCAATAAAACTCCTTCTTTTTTTTAGCTCTCCCTATTAGGATCGCTGTCGCATTACTTCGGCCCAACGCGGCCTGACTTCTTGCTCATTTATGCTACAATTTTTATTACTAACCGATTTAGTTTAGGTGGTAGTTCTACCATCCTTGGTGTTTTTTTTCGATTTGATAATACATCTTATGACTTTATAAGCTGGCAGAGGTAGTAGTGCCTCTTCTCGTATGGCATCTCTAATAGTCGAGGTATTAGGAATGAGGACTAAGTGTCCAGCTTCCACGAATCTCCGCATTCCAGTCTGCTCGAAATGTGGTGAGAGGAAAAGGCCTAGCATTTTTTCTGATCTGTGATGGTACATTACCTTTCTTTCTTCCTTATTAATTTTATTGGCGGTATCTTTGCTATGTCTCCTGTCATAAGTGAAGCAAACCTAGAGCCTCTGCATACACAGCAACATTGTTTTTTTTTGAGGTTCAGTAGTAGTTTCTTATTATCTGATACAAATACATTGTATGACATTTGTGAGATCATTTGTCAGCACTCTCCTCTTAGAGGCTCTAGGACCACTAATAATAGAATGGTTAGAGATCATACTCCTAAGTATTTTAAGGCCAACATGTCTTTCTTTCAGTTGTTAAAAGGACTGGTTCCGATTTTTTTTCTGGAGCAAGTTGTTTTCTACTTTTAAACCAATTTACTACCCTACGTTCATCGAGCACTATTTTGTTTTGGCCACCATCATCATAGCAATTTCATCTGAAAATTCAATTAAAATTATCCCTACTAGCAGGTACTTATCGTATATTACCTTTCAAAAAGTTGACAGATATGGGCACAATCTACTGGCTTATTTACAGTTAAATATTCTATCGCAATGCTATAGACATCTATCGTAAGTCGCCTAACTACGAATTTAATGTATTATATTTCAGGAAGTATTCTCTCAGTTGAGACAAAATTGTAAATCTAGCACATTTTGTTAACACTAGAAATATATCTCAAGTCGACATTAAGGCTTTAGTGCAACTTAATAATTTATATAAATTCAATATTTAACCCTTGGAGTCGATCTCTTAATAATTAGCTGAATTAAATGAAAACTAATTATAACTGCAGTTCAGATTAACAAACTTCCGAATAAATTATTCTATTAAAGATAAAACTACAATAAATTTTATATTAATCTATAATATATATAAAATGCAACGTCTCTCTGTCTGTCTGTCTGCCTGTTCGTTAGTGCGCTTATCACCACTTATCTGACTTACGAACTTTTTTTTTTTAAATATACATATGTTCTCTGGCCAGAGGTTATAGGGTATATTTTAATATGATAGGTAGCATAGGGCATAAGCAGTGACGATAATAGTGAATGAAGTCAGCCTAAACCATTAAATATGGAACAATATTATGTAGCAGAGAATATCTATAATCTATAATCTATAATATATATAAAATGCAATGTCTCTCTGTCTGTTCATTAGTGCGTTTATCACGCTAGAGCCACTTATCCGATTTACGTGTCTTTTTTTAAATTCCTACATATAATCTTTGGCCAGGTTATATAATAATATTAATAATCTATATCTATAATATATATAAAATGTAACGTCTCTCTGTCTGTCTGTCTGTCCGTTAGTGCGCTTATCCGTCGAGAACCACTTATCCGATTTACGTGATTTTTTAAATTCATACATATGTTCTCTGACCATGTTATAGATATATATTTTATTACATCTATAATATATATCAAAATACAAAGTATCTCTGACTGTCTGTCTGTCCGCCCGTTAGTGCGCTTATCACTGGAGAACCACTTATCCGATTTATGTACTTTTTTTTTAAAACATACATATGTTCTCTGGCCAAGTTATAGGCTATATTTTATTACGATAGGTAGCATAAGGAATGAGCAGTGACGATAATAGTGAATGAAGTCGGAAAAAAGTTTGCCGTTAGCGCGTTCTCTTGTAATATACATTGCATCCATCCACATCCATTAAATATGGAACAATATTATGTAGCAGAAAATATCTGTAATCTATAATATATATAAAATGCAATGTCTCTCCGTCTGTCTGTCTATTAGTGCGTTTATCACGCGAGAACCACTTATCCGATTTACGTGTCTTTTTTTAAATTCATACATATATTCTTTGGCCAGGTTATATAATAATAATAATAATCTATAATCTATAATCTAAAATATATAAAATGCAACGTCTCTCTGTCTGTCTGTCTGTCCGTTAGTGCACTTATCACTGGAGAACCACTTATCCGATTTACGTGCTTTTTTTTTTAAAACATACATATGTTTTCTGGCCAGATTATAGGCTATATTTTATTACGTTAGGTAACGTGAGGAATAAGCAGTGACGATAATAGTGAATTAAATCGGAAAAAAGTTTGCCGCTAGCTCGTTCTCTTTCAATACACTGCCTAAACCACTAAATATGGAACAATATCATGTAGCAAAGGATATCTATAATATATACAAAATGCAACGTCTCTCTGTCTGTTTGTCCGTTTGTGGGGCTATCACTGGAGAACCACTTATCCGATTTACGTGCTTTTTTTTTAAACAAACATATGTTCTCTGTCCAGGTTATAGGATATATTTTATTAAGTTAGGTGAGATAAGGAATAAGCAGTGACGATAATAGTGAATAAAGTCGGAAAGAAGTTTGCCGCTAGCGCGTTCTCTTGCCTAAAGCATTAAATATGGAACAATATCATGTAGCGAAGAATATAATATATATAAAATACAAGGTCTCTCTGTCTGTCTGTTCGTTAGTGCGCTTATCACTTGAGAACCACTTATCCTATTTACGTGTTTTTATAAATTTATACATATGTTCTATATAATTCGATATAAGCCTAGATAATGGGAGATAAGGTGAGATAATGGGAGATAAGTATAAATAATGGAAGATAAGGAGAAATAATGGGAGATTAGCAGAGATAAGTCTAGATAATGGGAGTTATGGTGAGATAATGGGAGATAAGGGGAAATAATAGGAGATAAGGAGAAATATTGCGAGATAAGTCGAGATAAGCCTAGATAATGGGAGATAAGGTGAGATAATGGGAGATTAGAAGAAATAATGGAAGATAAGGAGAAATAATGGGAGATGAGCAGAGATAAGCCTAGATAATGGAAATTATGTAGATATAATGGGAGATAAGGAGAAATAATGGAAGATAAGGGGAAATAATGGCAGATATTTTATTACGTTAGGTAACATAAGGAATAAGCAGTGACGATAGTAGTGAATCAAGTCCACGCGAGCGGAGCCGCGGGCACGGCTAGTAAGGAAATATAACTGTGCAAAACAAAATCTACCATTGAAGATAGGTAGAAAGGTAGATCTGGCTACAAACTTTAAAATTTCACTTGCAAAACTACATACAGAACATGGATATTTTATTTAATAAATAAGACAAATAGAATTTTGTAATTCCAAGAAGTCTTTGTGTTGTTGGCGGTGGGGAAAACCAACGGAAAGCTTTATTAATAGGGTCTTATTTTGACAGAACTAAAAGGCGTTCCAGTAACGTTTTAATATATAGTACTGAATTGTCTTTGTCCATTTTTAGATTTGTTTATTAGCAAAACTAAATCATATTTATAATTCTTTTTTTTTTAATTTTTAATATCTTAATTTCAGAGAAATGATGGAACCACAACCCCATCAACAAATCCCAACGCAAAGAAAAGGGATCTGCGACTAGAGATGCCCTCTCCAACCGTTAATTCCGACCATAGTCCAGTCACGGTTACAACTTCAATAGACCGAAGACCTGCTGAAGATAGTGCTCTTGATTACGCTTACGATAATCCAGCTATGGCTAAATCTAATACTTCTTATTAGAAGTTGTGAAATATGTGATATTCAGTATTCTACTTAAAAGGAACAAGGGATTATTTACAATGTACGTAATTTGTTCAAAAAGTTTCCGTAGTATGTTTATTAAAAATTAATTTGTTAACTTTTGAATACATTAATATGGCCTGCTGCAGAATGTTGGGGATATTCGGAAGCCGGTATTAAAAAAAATACACTAATCTTAGCTTCGTTTTAATTACAGAAAACACTTTTGGAAGTGTGCACCTCTTAAGCTGGTCACCCGCGATGACATTTCTTTCTAATTGTTATTATGGCGCATTAGCAATCTATATTTGGATAACAAGAACAAGTCGCAGTGGGGCTAAATCCTGCTCCTTCTTTACGCATGCAATTTCTGAGTAGCTTCAAAATCTTCATATCAAGAGCTGTTTAGATTGTGTGACCGTTAGGTATAAATTTGTGGTGCACAATTCCACAACTGTTAAAAAAAAAAAACTGGTAGATCTACGATTCGTCATCTGTAATGACCCTTCTCAAGAATTTATGGCTTAGTTTCTTCTGAGAGCTTCCAGTTAATCCCCTTTTGCTCAGGAGTGAGCAGTTGCAGCAAAATCTTGGAGCAAACCCATTTCATTTTCAAATAACCCGTGAAAATCTGTAAACGGACGATTATCCTAAACTAAGTTCTTCTGCTATCATTCTAACTATTAATCGGCGGTCACTAATTACGAGATATGACAGACGATCAAGATTTTCATCATTATTTGAGGTGGACGGAGGTTTTGACCTAGCATCTTCATCGGGGTCTTCGAGGCCTTCCTCAAAACGCTGGACCTACTTGGAACCATTATTTTTCTTTAGTACAGTCCCTTTTTAAGTTGTTAGCAACATTTGATGAATTTCAGTACTATTTCTGTTTTGTTTCACAAGAAAAGGTTATTTCGTTGCACACATGAAATTTGGCTTTATCTTCCGGATTCATTCAGAACATCAATTAGGCTCTATTGAATGAGGAGAGTGGAAGGGGTGCGATGCTGGTTCAAATTCCATTCTAGCTCGTTGTAGAGACTTTTCGAACAGGTTACTTACAGTTATACGTTTACACATTGTAAATTTGAAACGTGAGTTCTTAATAACGAAAAAGTATTATATATTTGACAATATGGATATATTTTCTTATGGATCATCACATTATAAAAAGTTTCCAAATACAAGATCGAAGCAATAAAATATTTACTCATTAAACTATTAGTTTCATCAGATATATTTATTAAAAGATATTTATATTAAGTGAAAAATAATGTAGGGTAAAATTTACAATAATATGGACAGTGTTATAAAGCAATGGGGTAAGCCACATATGTTTTGTTTTCACGTAATTAGCTAGAATGTGTAATTATTTGAATCAAATTCAATTTTTAATTCAAATAATTACACATTCAAAATAATATCTATTTTGTCTCTTTATGTATAACAGTAAATAGGAAAGCTTATTTTAATAAAAATAAAGGGAAACAAAGTTATTGTCTGACAAAAATATTATGCTGATGTGAGTCAACACCGTTGAAATATTAATATTTTAGTTTTTTGTGTAATTTGAGGCGACAAATATATTTCTTAAAATTAACTACTATTAATATAAAGCAGCATAATAAAATAGCATTTTTAAATTAAGTGTACTCCAAGTAACTTTATTTAATGTTAAAGTCTGGAGTGCTACGAAAGCCTGCGTCGTCTTCCTGAAAACATCGCTATTCAAGAGATTTTAGTAATTTATAACACGATTTTCATCTTATTTTGGTCCAAAAGTATAAGATGGTAGCAACTTAACGCGTTGATGTATTTCACTTGCTGTGGAAAGTATTATTGTTGAGAGTTTTTGTACCTTGTATAAACAATTTTGCTTAGATACTTTGATTGTAAATGGCACGTCAAGATATTCATTGAATCATTCCCATATATCATTTATGTCTTTTTAAATAAAGAAATATTATAGTTTTGCAAAATATAAGGGTTAAACCATTGTTTAATAGTAAGTTTAATTATATTTTAAAATAAAACAAATATGTATTAATAGGAGATTAAAATACTAGTCTTAAACTTACTGTACTTGGTTTAGGCAGTTCTTGTATAGATAGTAAAGAAAAACAAAATTGTATATACATTTGCCTAAGTTTTTGGTATTATTATTGCAAACAGCAATTAAAGGAGCAGGTGCAATTGTAGGGTTTTAAGCAATTTTTTAAAAAAATGGTGTTACTTATGCGATATATGATTTATATTTGTCATTACTTTTAAAGCATCACCTTGACACGTTCTGTTTTAATTTTCCAGATTTAAATTGTAATAATCCTAGTTAAACAAATATTATTACTAAATTATATTTGGAGGGTTCCCATTTTCATGTCCCGAAGACTTTGGGATATAATAGAGCATCAAAGAAAGAAAACTTAATAATCGCATGACTGGTTGGTTGTAGGCGGGGTAGGTGATTGTGCCTGTTTGTGCACTGCAGCCTCTTGGCATGTTGTGCTCCCCTTTCTTGATTAAAAGGGCGTCCCTTTAAGAAGGTTTGATAGTTTTCTTCCAAGTTCTTTATGTGGTAATTTACGGCCTTAGATCTCCGAACAGTTCATGTCTGCTCCGAGTTAAAGCCGTACATTCATATAGGATGTACATAGAGGTTTCTTCCTCTTCACCACATGGTCTGCTTGTTGTGAGACCATTGTGGATATCCATTTTCTGTAAATGTTCCCTCAGATGACAGTGACCGGTGATCCGTCTGTGAAAAACGCATGGTCTTTGACCATGTATCGTTTGAGAAACGACCTTGAGAACCTGGACGCTTGCTTAGTAATCTCACTGTTAAATACAAAAGAAGAAGCATACTATTGTTAATTAACTATATGCAACTATCAGGAACAGAAGTATGATTCTGGGTAAAAATAATTAATTAGTTATTGCAAAAACATATTTTTGCTTAAGGTTATTCCATAGTCATTGAACTATCTCCCAAGATATTCCAAAAACGGTACATTTTTGCTTATAGGTGTAAGAATTTTTTTTTCTTATATTTTGATGCTCTATCACATCCGAAAATCTACAAGTCACTGAATTGGGCTCCCTGCATTTATGTGCAGAGTACTAACCCGTCTACAATACAGGATAGTGTTAAAAAACGGGCCTCGCTAATTTTAAACCTACCCTGTAGTAATATGATTTATTAGAATTTTGTAAAACTACTTTATTCACTTAGATTTATACTCTTATTACTACTGACATAAATTTATTTCAAAAATTTAAACCATAGTAACCATTCGATAACACCAAAACTAGTGAGTGTGGAGTTATTTCTCATCATTCAGTCATTTACACATTTAAATAATCGCGCAATTTTCTGATTGTTCTGATTTCATTTACAACTAAATCGCTCGTATGCGGCAAAAAGTACTTAACTGTTTAGTTGTAGTATAGTAAGATTTTATTTAAATTGAGTATATTATTCAGCGTTTACTGTCAAAAAAACAATGGTACATTTAAACCAGAATAACGCCACAGAAGCATTTATTCCAGGGTTATTTTTTGGAACAGTAATCAGGGACCAAAAGTGAAACTGCTAAAAGTGAAATTGAATATATTATGTTTTTTTTGGAATACCTATTTGTTTCAAGGGTATATTAATTAATATTACAGTTCAACAAGACTTTAATAGCTATATGTGTATATTAACAAGATAAAATATTATTTCCACAATCACGCTGTGCATGTGATAACCCACACTGTGGCAGATTTACAACCTTTTACTTTTCAAGGTAGCCCCAGTGAATTTAAAAAAATAGTTTTAGCTGAACAATCACAAAAATGAACATTAGCATTTATAAATAAATCACGCAAAATATTTACGAACTGAAATATAGAGAATATATGTTACTATTATATTTGTTTTGTATTAACACTTGCACAAAATATGTTTCAGATATAGTTATGGGATTTAAATTTTAAAATATCATTATTATTTTTTGGATAAAACAATTCAAATTAATTTCGATCTTTTATTGTTAAAAATTCATTCCATTACTTATTTTTCAGTTCAGTTTTTAGATTGGAACGGAAGAAGCTTTGCATCACAGAATAGTTAGTAGGTGATATTAATATTATTTTCTCGATATAATAAAGTATATTTCAATTAAATGTTTGTTGTTGAAATTTAACGGTTCGAAATCATTTTTTTTCCGTAAGATCCTGTTTTACTGGAGACATAAGCCTCTCACCACTTAGAAATGTGGCTGAGCAATAAGCAATATTCTTTTTAAGTGATTACGAAAAGGAATGTGTTATGATTTAGATAACGGATTAGACTTAACCTGTTTTAATTTTTTATATATTTTTTAAAGTTTCCATGATTGATTCTTAGAAAATATAAATAATTGATGTTTATATTTAATTTAAAGTTTTTATTATATATTTTTACCAATAATAGCTTTGGTGATTCTTAGAGAAGAAGAATAGAAGAATTTTTATATTTCGGAAATCTTAACTTTTTAGTTTAATTATCAAACAACAGAAGAATAAAATATATTCTGTCTTACGATGTTAGTATGAGGGAATTTTAAAATACAAGAAACCTTAAAGTAGTTTTTCTTGTTATATTTGAGGTTACATTCCTAAAGCCTTTGACACAGAAAGTGTATGTCAGCTATCGCTACTAACCATAGAGATATTAGAATAGAGTAGGTAAGTTCTCGCGAGAAGCGTGGCGCTCATAGAAAGAGAAAGAAATCATAGGGATTATTCTGTCTCTCTTAGTTGGCGCCTGCCCACAACACTAAGTTAGAGTGCGTACCCGTGCGAGAATGTTATTTGTATTCTTCGCTCGCTCTGATAAGAGAGACAGAATGACATATTATTTTTTTCTCTTTTTCACGACGCCACGCTTTCGCTTACAGCAGGCTCTATACTTCACTCCTCTATTCTAATATCTCTGTGCTACTAATCCAGTCTTATTTTACTAATGTTTGGAGTATACTATAAAAGAATAACATTACAGGAGCCGCACCTTTGTCTTTAACCGACCTCTGGCTCAAAATACAATGGTTAAGGAATTATAGTCACAAAAGAAGAAAAAAATGTCATAAGAAATTAGTTATGTGAGAGGGATTAAAATTTTTAAGAATGCCATTTTCATGTCATATCACATTAGTTTTCTGGATAAATATCAATTATGTACAAAAAAATTAGCAATATCAAGTTAGTGCCCCAGATGCAAAACCTGAATCTTTCAAAAGAAAGACTAAAATAAATTTATAAAATAGTGAATTGTTGAAATTAAATAATGCTTTATTTACTATCTAAAGTTTCGTTGGACTTCTTAAACCTAAAACATAATTATATTTTAAGGTATAATAAACTAGAATTTGTCGGGTTTTGCTTCATTATTACACTGCGAACAAATAGGACTCTATTTTTTTTTGTTGATTGGTAAGTTAAACTAATTTTTGGCTACTAAAATTATAGGTAGCAATTTCGTAAACACAACACCTTAATCCATAACATTACGTTTTTCATCTTTCCAATATTAAGTATTCCAAATTCCTTTTTTTTCTGCGAAATATATCATGGCCTTTCAATTGGTCAAAAATGATTAAAGAATAAGTTAGTCTCTTTATACCTTCTTAATTAAAATTGTTTTTAATTTGTTATTTTGATTATTTGTATCACTGTATATAGTCATTTTAATAAGACAGACAATAAGTATGCTATATAGTATTATATTCTATAATACAAATCCGTCCATACAAACATTCCATTAGGTTTTAGTAATTTTCTTTTGTTTTATTGCGTCCTTAACGTAAGTATTCTATTTTAATGTAATTACTCTTATAGAAAGGTAAATAAATGTTTATTGTTATAAAAGAATGTTTTATTTATGTTAAACAGATTGTTTGTATTCTCAAGAAAAAAAATATTGTACTTATATATACCAATAATATATTTTTATACACGGTAGACTAGACATTTTGATATCTATGATATCTTTGGGGATTGAAGTTCAGTAGTAGATAGTTGGAATATTATTTTCATTTAGTTTTAGTATTCACTAAATAAAGCCATTTGGTCAAACATTAAAATATTTTGAAAAGTCCCTTTGACTGTAATACATAAGCGTCTACATTTAATTCTTAAAGAAAAACTTTTTTTAAGCCTGTTTAAAATGGTTGTATAGTAGGCTTGATTATTTATGAAAATGGAGTTAAGCTGCTCATAGACGGTCAATATTATTGTGCAATATGGATTGCACAATATTTTGACAGCTGCCCATAGACGTTCAATATTATTGCACAATAATTGGGTTTATGCAATAAATTGAATCATATGGAGGCGATATTGATGGTTGTGCAATATTTTGCGCAATCGCCAGTACAGACGTACGAGCTTGGCAATATTGTCAGTCTCCGCCGGTATTGTAAAGTGAAGTCATATTGAGTGACACTCTTGAGTTCTTTCCGGAAGTTTGTCCGCAAAGAATTTATTTTTTTGACAACGTCTTGCTTCTCGGCATCCGGGTATTTTTCGCGATATTTCTCTACCAGCACGTCATCTTTCTCACCTTTTTTTAACGCGATTAGTATAATCTTTGCATTTAACATCCCATAGAGCCGGAAGTCCATGGTAAATTTCGATAAATTCCAAAATGAACTGTTTATCCAATTTTTTATCCGCCATCACGACGCGTTGGCTACCACCTGTTGATACCGACTGACGGGATATTGCACGCACAATCCTGCCCACAGACGGCACAGTATTTTCCAGGTTGTGCAATATATTTTAACAAATTTTGATTTCGTACAATCTATTGTATAACCTTTCAATACTGTCTACACACGTTCAATTATATTGCACAAACCCAATTATTGCGCAATAATATTGACCGTCTATGGGCCGCTTTAGAAATAATAGAGGATATTACAGATAAATATAGATAGTTAGTATTATGTCTAAAATTTTGGAAAAACAATCTTAAAAAAGAGGTTTTTTATGAGTATGGTACACGAGCCACAGTGAAGTCCTAAAAATCACTAAAGTGCAAGTTGTACTCGGTGGGAAACACAATCCTAGGTAGTTCATTCAAAAGGGTTAAGGTTCTTCATATAAAAGGATTATTGGAGAGGATCATAAGAGGTGTGAAAAGCTGAATTTTATATGAATGTGATTTATTAGCACAACATGTATTCCTAGTATGTACTGCTCTTGAGTATCAAGTTAGGTACATCCATCGAATGCTTACTAATCTCTGAGGATATTTGAGAGTGGAAAATAAAACTTTTCCCTACCATAAGAGCGTGGTATAGCCAACAAGTTGTCATGTCAAACATGGTCAAATTCCAAATGTGTTTGGATGTTAGAAGACCTCCTGTTGATCCTTGCTTACTAAAGCTATATCATCGGTAGTTATTTGGCATGTTTTTATTTTGCCTTTTGAAGAATCGACTGAACTCGAGCTCATTTCCAGCAGGACGGAAATATTAATTTTTAATGAGTTGAGAAAGCTAGTATTAGTTCACTTGTGGATTTTCTATCATCACCGGAAGTTTTTTTTTTTGAGGTCTGACTTCATTAAGATACTTTTTAGAGTCAACAGCTTTGACTGTACATTGGGAATAGTACGTAATATTTTCCACTGGAAATTGATAGAAAAGTTTGAAAAAAAGAGCTCAGTCAATAATTTTCTCAATAGATGTTATTGCATTAGTATTGTCTGACAGCGTAAGAAGATTAATTTTTTGATTATGTGCCTCCTTGATTTCAACGACTGTATGTTTGTATCTGTTTCGAGTACTAGCTAAGGTGTTTCCGTTTATGTTAGGATTTTCATACTATTATCCATACGTACGATATTTAGAAGCAAGGATCTTTGCATATTTGATCAAACTAAGGAAGGCCGTTTGAAGAACATTTTTTACCAGAAAAATTGACATCAGAAAGGTTTCTGCTGTTATATTTTCTGGTGTAATACAACTAGATTTTGAACCTAAAAAAAAAGCCTAACGAAGGACGGTACAAAGATATTTCGTCCATTTCGCCGATTTGTAGTGACAAATTTTTCGAAATTTAGGTTTTTGTTTATCACCAACTAGTAGGGTACTCGATGGTGAAATCAGGTTTCAATGCCAGATTTACGGTGACGGTGTAAATTTTCGGATTGGTGATTCAATAGAGGACAAGAAGACTAGTAAAGTCTCTAGTGCCATCAAAAATTCGTGTTGGTTTATCGTTAAGCTAAGTAAGACTCAGCACAGGTACAAAACATAGCTCAGGACGATGTCTGATGGGATTTGTGCATCTACTTTATGGCAATTTTTCATACAATCTCTCAAATTTTAAATAATTTCCAAAATATTATTTTACTTTAATGTAGGCTATATTTGGTGAAGCGACATAGTTTTGGTCAGTTATATAACTTGTTTTAGAATGCCTTAACTTAGAAACACCCCGTATAGATACAAAATTTATGCAAACGACTGCCTGGGACATTTTACAGTTGTTTGTACAGGGTAACTTGGAAAATGTTTGAAAAACAAATTAGGTTGGTTGGTTGTAGGCGAGGTAGACGATTATGCCAGGTTGAACATTGCAGCCTCTTAGCTTATTATGCCCTCCTCTCTTGGTTACATCAACGTCGTCCTTTTAAGAAGGTTTATTAGCTTTCTTTCAGGCCCATCATATGGTAATTTATTGCCAGGATGTGGATCTCCGAACAGTTGGTGTCTGTTGCGAGTCAAAATGCCTAGAGGTTTCTCTATACTACATATATTGCATGTAGTGGGACCATTGCGAATACCCATTTTCTGTAAATATTTTTTCAGGTGACGGTAGCCGATGATCAATCCCATCACTTCCTTGGTCAGGGCCCCTGTTAAAAAAGTGTTAGTTTCTTTGAGGGATCGCCAATTAAGTCCTTCGCATGTCCTTGGCCAGGCGAGCCAACATTCTAGGTGTTGCTACATGACCATCTATTGATTTTACCACCTGTTTTGGTATAACAAACGCTGATTTTGAACCCCATATAGTTTCGTCAACAACAAACTTAAGTATACTTTTTTTAATTACATAGATATCAGGTATATTATGATATATTTGAACTCTATGGTTGATACTACACATATTATACATATTTAGCGTTTCGTGTGTTTGAATTATATCGTTTCTAAGATGAGCTATCCTTCAGTCTTCTATTGTTAAAAACTAGATTTGTTTTTACAAAAATTTGGTAATGGTTAAGAAAAAAGCCCCACCCCTTGAGGGGACGGGGGGTAGGTGAAGGTGGTAGGGGAGGCTGTCCCCTCTACGAACTACCATAAATTTTGTGGCGGTCACCCTTCATAAATATGATGGATTTCCATAAACATCGTGTAGTTGGAGTAAAAATGACCCTTACGGTAATGATAAAAAAACATCTCCATCACCAGAGGGGATGGGCGATGGATGGAGGTGGTCAAGGTCGATCCTTTGTACACGGGGCGGAACCTGAACTAACCCAAACCAACCTGAACAAACTCAAACTAACCTGAATTAACTCGAACGAACCTGAACTAACCTGAAGTAACCTAAATTAACCTGAACTAACCTGAACCAGGTAACCGACACTGTACGTGCACCTAATTCTCCGTCCTTTTTTTTTTATTGATCACTTTCACTGTATTGCCCAAACACTTTAAATATAACGTTTCTCAGTTTACCGAAATTTATGTGCCGCACTCCCAACATACCACATGCTAGCGAATAGAAGTCGTTGTAAGTGAATAATTCACCAAGTTTCGACTTTAAATTTTGCAATAAATAACACGCTAACATGTTTTGTAGAAATCTTACCCCCGGAGGGGGTGGGAGGTGAGGGAAAGTGTCCTCTCCCGTGGGGGCGCAGAGAGAGTGGGGGTGGTCAAGACCGGTATCTTTAAAATACTCCATATAAATTGTAGAACATACATATTTTTACTCCAAGTACCTCATGTTTATGGTAGTATATCTTTTTTACGGGAGGTGACTGTCGCAAAA
This sequence comes from Pachyrhynchus sulphureomaculatus, assembly GCA_019049505.1. Taxonomy (NCBI): domain Eukaryota; kingdom Metazoa; phylum Arthropoda; class Insecta; order Coleoptera; family Curculionidae; genus Pachyrhynchus; species Pachyrhynchus sulphureomaculatus. Next base: position 162,115,218 of record CM032447.1, on the reverse strand, counting down.
TCTATGGTGGTTCGTAGAGAGGATACCCTCCCTTACCACCTCCACTCATCTCCCACCGCCTTTAGAGACGGGGGTGTTACTAATCATTAGCGTAACTGTAATTTTTACTCCAAATACAGAATGTTTATGGGGTCTTTTTTGTGTGGTATAACCGCCGCAAAATGTATGGTGGTTCGTAGAGAGGATATCCTCCCCTACCACTTTCACTCACCCCCCATTCCCTCCGGGTATCGGGCTGTTTTCTTAACTATTACCAAAAATTTTAATATTTATTACACCCTAATAATAAACCAAAACACTTTTGGATGCCCCATATCAGTAAAGATCAAAGAAAGACTGTCACTCTCTCTTAAAATACTTTATGACCATCTAAAATAAAAGTCCAAAAAATTTTCGACTTTCAGAATGGCTCGAATCCTTCTCTTAGCTGCTATACTATTTATGTTTATGCTTGTTTGAAACGCATAAAAATTTCCTTAATATTATTATTATTTGGTAGAAAAGCTATAAATCTCAGCATATTGTATAGGCACAAAGTAACTGGAATATAACAAAACTAAAAATAGATTTTATATAAGCACGCAATGGTGGATCATCTCCACACAATCGATTGCTTAATAATAATTTATCCAAGGTTTATAGAATACTATTGTAGTCGGAGTGCTATATAATGTTCCACAGCAAACAATGTGTTATATCAAATAACATTCTTTACAACTCAGGTCCTTTATTATAACGTAAATTAAAATCATTATACTTACTACAGTGCCTGTAAATGGAAGCACGCGAATCGTAACCCTCCAGCAAGCAAAATATAAAAGATGGCAGTATATTTATTCGTTTTTAGAATACACTGAGAAAAAAATCTAATTAGAGTGTATACAGAGTGTCTAAAATAAAATTTCTTTTTATCTCGGTAGTTTTTTCAAAAAGTTAATAACCTAAAAAGAGATCGATTATTGCCGATAACATTTCTCTTCTGTTATAGAAGCGGTAAAATTAATGGATTTTTATCAGGAGCGCCCATTAACCAAGTGCTAATCATAGATAAGGGATTTGGGTCCATTTCTGTTATATAGATAGGCAACTCAGTATACAAGAGTGCTCCCGAGAAAGTGGCGCCACTTGCGCCTGGTTGAAAAATTAAATCGCAGTTAATCTCTTCAGTATGTATTTAAAAATTTTGGAGAAAAACAGAGAAAAGTCTAAATTTTTATCAAATAAAGAGTTTGCACATTTAAACATTTTAGAAAATGGAGAATTTAAAAACATAAACAAATTTTTATGACGAAAATTCCTCTGAGAAATATCGAATGTCACCAGAGTCAAAAGACTAGGAATTAATTATTGAATTAATAGATTTATAAAGATTAGGTATGCCAAAAAGGGACCTTCGATGTTCCAAATAAATAATTTTAAAATGATACCGTAACATAAAGTAATCACTATATCGAACATTCTCTCTAAATGTCAAATATTTTAAAAACCTATCTTAAAGAGATTCTAGAAGTGATTTGTAAATATTGTACGTAGGATTCCAGAGACTGGTCGTAAAATTTAAGGCAACTGAACGCAAAGGCGTAATAGTGCCACTAACGTATTTAAATGCCTAAAGTTTTTACTCTGTGGAATAACAAATCCAAGTATTCTATAAGCATTATTTATTTTATTTATGTTTGTTTATGTGGACATCCAACAATAATTTTGTGTCAAAAAGAACCGTCTTTCGCCTGACTCTCTATTTAAAAGACATCCACCAATATTATAAATACAGTATTCCGTGTACATAGAGTTACTGTGGATTTCTGGGATGAAAATATGATCATTTAACTTACCTTAGTCCAAAAATTCGTAATTCTTAAGATACAGGGTTTCAAAGACATACTTTTATTTTAGTTTTTCTTAAGTAGCTTTCTTAATAATTGTACTATTTGTACAAGATTCGATGCTAAGGGATTTCTTGAGATGAGAAATCGAAATCAGCTCACAGTTTTGTTCTAAATTGGATAGTTGGAAGTTTTTATTTATTGATTACAAATTTATCAATTTGTGGATAAACTTTTATGCCCTAAGCCAGTTGGTTTTTACATTCTTACTGTTGTTGGCCCGTTGGTCTTTAAATTTATTATTAGTTTTAGCCTGTTTGCCTTTAAGCATGCTCCGAATTTCAAAGACTATTCTTTTGGACCTGTCCTAAGCCTGGATGAAGTGTGGATGAAATTAAAAAATGGAAAACAAAAAAAAAATTAAAAAATGGAAACAACATTATCTCAGAAACTGTTGCTCGGAGCAACATTTATCAAGAGAGCTTTTTTAGACAGGGGAAAGCGAAAAATACGAATATTTAATTAAAAATATCATACAGAGTGGTGTAAAAAAGTTATGAAAATTGCGATAATTGACAATCATCGCTGAAGCATGAAGCTAACATGGCTAGCGAAACGCGCGTTGAGTGCAAAAATAAAGTGTTTAGTGTAGTGGTGATATATACTGAGTAGTGTCATTGTGCCAAAATTTCCACATTCCCAACATATGTTAGGATTGATGTTCACTACATTAGGTTATGTTAGGTTTGGTGCTTAAATTAGGAGTATGGGCTATTTTGGTAATTACAATATTCCAAGAAAACAATTTTAAACAACAGTTCTACAAAATTGGTAAAATGGTTTACCCAGTACTCTCTTTGCAAACGTGCAGTTCTAAAATAAACACTATATTTAATTATCTTACAATACAGTCCATTTTATGGTCAAGTATTAATAAAAAAAAAATAGAAATTTACCTTGATTATATTCATTAAATTTTATGAAATTGAAAGTTCAAAAAAAAAAATGTTTTTTGTTATCTAAAGACCCCAAGATCCCAAAAACAGACCATTCCTTCACCAAAACATCCTGGAAAATCTTAATCCTTTCTATACAGTATTTTTGTTAAAATTGACAATAATGTAAAACAAGAAAGTTGAAATAGAAATATACTACGAGATACACAATCACCATTTCAGCCCCCCTACCTCATCCCTCTGACCTGTCTATATTTTACTATAAAAAATTATTTTATATTAAATATCTAATATTCCCATAAAAAAATCAGGAAAAATTCACAAAATACTATTAATAAGATTTTTTAAATTTCAATCTATATATGTGTATATATATATATATATATATATATATATATATATATATATATATATATATATATATATATATATATATATATATATATATATATATATATATATATAAATATATATATATATATATATATATATATATATATATATATATATATATATATATATATATATATATATATATATATATATATATATATATATATATATATATATATATATATATATATATATATATATATATATATATATATATATATATATATATATATATATATATATATATATATACATACATGTAACAAGACAAATATAAAGTCACTCGTCTATCCCTTTTTCCACCCTTTTGGCATCTTATATGTTTTATTATAAATGACTACGCTTAAGATTTGACCATTCCTTCACCAAAACATCCTGGAAAATTTCTCATAATACTATTGAAACTAAACAAGATTATCTTATTTTTTCACCCCCTTCCAATATTAAAATAAAAAATAATTTAATTTTTATATTCCTACAGTCAAAAAACCCTGAAAAGGCATAATATATATGAAGCAACCTATCTAACTCTCTACCCTGTCCATTAACTCCTCAGATATTTTACTATAAATAATATGTTTAAAATTTGTTAATTACATCAACCAAAAAAACCTGGAAAAAATCTTGAAGTACTATTGAAACTATATGATTTGATATTTAACCACTCCACCTCTTTCATCCCTTTCTTGGGTTAAAATTGAAAATAATGACAAAACAATCTCAGTTCTGAATTTTTCGACTCCAGAAATCTTGAAAAGGACATAAAATTATATATATATATATATATATATATATATATATATATATATATATATATATATATATATATATATATATATATATATGTATATATGTATATACGAATGCCCCATGCCCCATGTCATGTTTTACTATAAATCTTCTTCTTCTTCTATTATTTATTATTCACACGTTTCCTTTATGGCGTTCCTGTTGACGAGGACACCCAACTTTCTTTCCATCGTTTCAAGGGTCTTCCTGAAGCTTTCTTTCCTTCTGGCCTGTGGTCGCTCGCCATTTTCACCATTCAGTTATCCTCTGCTCTTTGAATGTGTTCGTTCCATTCTTTTCTTCTCACTCTCACAAATTTAACAACATCTTCAATTCTACATTCTTCTCTTACATCTTTGTTTCTTATTTTATCTCTTCTTGTTTTCCCCATTATTGCTCTTAGGGTACTCATCTCTGTTGCCCGCAACAATTGTTTAGTTTTGCTTGTCTCGGTTTGTGTTTCTGCTACATAGGTAATTATCGGCCTTTACTATTGTCTTATATATTTTCATCTTATTTTCTGTTCTGAGGTACCTATTTTTCCAGGCTATGTCTCTTAAATATCCGGATATTCGTGCTGCTTTCATAACTTGTTGTCTGACTTCTTTGTAACTATTTCTCCCACTTGTTATTTCTGCCCCCAAGTATGAGAAGGACATTACTTGCTCTATAATTTTATCATTCGCTTCAAGTTTGCATTGTATGGGTTCTTTTGAGAAAACCAACGATTTTGTTTTTTCTATTGATATTAGCATGTTAATTGTTTTGCCGCCGTTGTGAATCGGTAGAGAAGTCTCTGTAGATTGTCTTCGCAATCTGCGATTACTATTGCAGCGTCGGCGTAACACAGAATGGTGAGATTTTTTCTTCCCATTTTATATCCTGACAGATTCTTCACGCTGTCTATGAGTTTGTTCATAACAAGGTTGAAAAGTAGGGCTGAAGGAATCTCCTTTTCTGGTACCAATGTTACTGTTAATCTCTTCAGTTATGCCACTTCCCGTTTGTGTTTTTGTCTTAGTATTTGTGTATATGTACGTAACTACGTAAATGACATCATTGGTAGACCGGTTTTTTCGAAATCCCTGTTTTCTAATATCATTTTCGTAAATAATTTTTATGTTGTATTTAAAAGTGTAATTCTTCTGTAGATTTCAGGCTTATTTTTATTTCCTTTTTTAAATATTGGTATAGTGATACCTATTTTCCATTCCAAAGGCACTCTTCCATTTCTAAGGGCGATGTTGAATAGTTACATTAGTTCTATTAACATATATTCTCCTTCAAATTTTAGTGGTTTGTTTTTTATATTATCGCTTCCCGGAGCTTTTCTGTTTTTTAATGTTTTCATTGTCCCTTGAACATCTTCCCTTCTGATTTCTACTTTTTCTTTGTTCCAATTCATTATTTCGGGATTTGTTGGCCTATGTTCTTCTCTGTACAGACTTTCAAAATATTTTTTTTTCCCATTTTTTATTGTTAAATGGTTTAGGTTTATTTTTCATAGTTTTTTGACTCCTCAGCATTCGCCATATTTTCTTCTGGGCACCGTACATATCTCGCTCTATGTCCTTTGTGTATTTTTCCCGATATGTTTCTTTTAACTCTCTGGTTAGTTATATTTTTTGTGTTGTTTACTGGTTGTTACTATAAATATTTATATAAAATATTTATTATTTCAAAAAAAAAGGAAAAATTTTTTTAAAACCATATAAAATTTATCGACTTTCACCACCATTGCCTTAAGCGATTCCACTCAAAAACCATAGGCTTCATTCCCTCATTCATCATCATTAGCTTCTGCCATCCATAGTCGGATGTAAGCCTCCCCAAGTTGTCTCCAATGAGTTCTGTTGTTTGCTATTTGCTTCCAATCGTGCCCCGCTAATCATTTTATGTCGTCCGTCCATCTTGTCTGTGGTCTATCTCTGCATCTTTTGTGCCCTAGGCTTCCACTCAACCACACGGCATGTCCATCTGTTGGTCTGAGTTTATTTTTAGACCTGTTTCTCGAGACCTTTTATTTAATTCCATCAGCATTTCTTGGAATTCTTCTTTTGTATTGGCTATCAGAGTGACATTATCTGCGAACGTGATTTAATCGTTTACCATCTATTAGTATCCTCTATTTTCTCACTTTAGTGATTTGAACATGTGTTCTAGAGTCAACGTGAACAGCTTTGGGGATATTGAGTCACCTTGTCTAATTCCTCTTTTAATTTTGATTTTATTTGTTTTTTTTTCAAGGGTTATTTGTGATGTGGCATTTTTATATATGTATTCAAGAAGAGTTTTTGTCGAGTCTGCGGTGACCTTATATTCATTTGCTTTTTCCACTAGTAATCTAATTGTTGTATCTAAATCTGGCTTGTTCACGTAGTTAATAACTGTCTAATTTGTTCGTTAATCTATATGTCATGATCCTAGTGAGGATTTTGTATAGTACCGATAACAGGTTAATGGATCTGTAATTCTCCAATTTAAATTATTTCCCTTTTTACAAATAAGCACAATTAAGGCATTTACCCAAGCTGTTGTTATTTTACTTTCTATAAAGCACCTGCTAAATAGAGCTTCTTCTATTTTCGAGTTTCTGTGCTGTCTAATGTCTTCTCTGATCTTTTTCTTTATTTTTTTTTCTAATTCTGCCAATTCTAATCGGCCATTTGTAGGATAATTTCTTAATAGTCTTTGTTTCTTTAAATTTTGTGTCTCTTTATTTAATTTTTGTATATTTTCTTTTTACGATGTTGCTATTTATTTTGTAGTCATGAGTAGGCTGTTGGTTATTTGTGTATTTAGTTCATCAACTTCTGTTTGGTAGTTTGTGTTTTATATGATTTTCCAGGGATTCTCGATATTCGTTTGTGTTTCGTTTATTATTTCTGTTGGTGTCTTTATCTTTGTATGCGTTATCAATCTCCGTCTCTCCTGCTTCAGATTTGTTCTTATTTTTGCTCTGAGTATCCGATGGTGCTTATCGCAGAACTGTCGTATCGGTTACAATATTCTTGTCATTTGATAAAACATAATCAAGTTTGTTTCTTGTTATACCATCTGGGTTTTACCATGTTCATCGTCTATGATCTGCCTTTTGGAAAAATGTGTTCATGACGTACAAATTATTTTCGTTGACAAAATTTGATAACATTTCTCTTCTGCTGTTCCTCTACCCAAACGTAACTTCCCGACACTCTCATTTCTATTTGCTGGTTTAACTATTTTGGCATTGAAGTTGGCGATTATTATGATATATCTTATTTTGTGGTGTAGCTATGCTTTGTTTATATCTCCGTAGAATTGGTTACTTTCTTCTTCCTTGCTGTCTACTGAAATCATTCTTTCCGATATAATTTTGAAATGAGCAATATCTTCTGCTATTCTTTTATGCATAAGTAGACTGACCTCTCTAATTTTCTTACTTTCATTGTCCCTATAGAAAAAAAATTATGGCCACTTTTTAAGGTGATACAATACTCTCCCGTCCTTTTTTACTTCCGCTAATCCCAACACTGTCTATTTTATATTTTTTAGTTCTTCTTCTAATTCGATCATTTTTTCTTCGGATGCTAATCCCCTCATTAGGTATTATATACATATATGTATATATATATATATATATATATATATATATATATATATATATATATATATATATATATATATATATATATATATATATATATATATATATATATATATATATATATATATATATATATATATATATATATATATATATATATATATATATATACCAAGTTTTAAATTGATATCTCATTTCGTTCAAGAGTTATCGTGTCAACAGACTAACAGACTGACGGAAATGCGTGATTTGGGAACCCTATAACGTGAAAAAATCAAAAATCTCGGAATGTGTTTTTTTTCATAAATAGAATACTTTTCTTTAGCAACAAAAGAAATAATTTAATTTTCATACACCCACACTGCAAGAGCCCTGAAAAGGATATATAGCATAATATATATGACTAGCCGGGCCCGCGGCTTCGCTCGCGTGGACTTGATTCACCACTATCGTCACTGTTTATTCCTTAATTTACCCAACGTAATAAAATATCTCCCATGATTTCCCCTTATCTCTCAATATTTCTCCTTATATCCCATTATCTCTACATAATTTAGATTATCTAGGCTTAACTCTGCCCATCTCCCATTATTTCTCCTTATCTCCCATTATTTCTCCTTATCTCCCATTATCTCCCCTTATCTCCCATTATCTAGGCTTATCTCGACTTATCTCTCAATATTTCTCCTTATCTCCCATTATTTCTCCTTATCTCACCATAACTCCCATTATCTAGACTTATCTTTGCTTATCTCCCATTATTTCTCCTTATCTCCCATTATTTATATTTATCTCCCATTATCTCACCTTATCTCCCATTATGGAGCCTTATCTCGACTTATGTCCCATTATTTCTCCTTATCTCCCATTATCTAGGCTTATATCGAATTAACATATACAGAACATATGTTTAAATTTATAAAAACACGTAAATCGGATAAGTGGTTCTCAAGTGCATTTTATATATATTCTAGATAAAAGATTATAGATAACCTGGCCAGAGAACAAATGTATGAATTTAAAAAAAAACACGTAAATCGGATAAGGGGTTCTCGAGTGATAAACGCACTAACGGACAGACACACAGACAGAGAGACGTTGCATGTTATATATATTATATTCTTTCCTACTTGATATTGTTCCATATTTAATGCTTTAGGCAGTGTATTGCAAGAGAACGCGCTAGTGGCAAACTTTTCTCCGACTTGATTCACTATTATCGTCACTGCTTATTCCTTATGTCACCTAACGTAATAAAATATATCCCATAACCTGGCCAGAGAACATATGTATGTTTAACAAAAAAGCACGTAAAACGGATAAGTGGTTCTCCAGTGATAAGCGCACTAACGGACAGACAGACAGAGATAGGTTGCATTTTATATATTATAGATATTCTTTACTACATGATATTGTTCCATATTTAATGGTTTAGCATGTTTAAAAAAAAGCACGTAAATCGGATAAGTGGTTCTCCAGTGATAAGCGCACAAACGGACAAACAGACAGATAGATGTAATAAAATATATATCTATAACCTGGTCAGAGAATATATGTATGAATTTAAAAAATCATGTAAATCGGATAAGTGGATCTCGAGGGATAAGCGCACTAATGGACAGACAGACAGACAGAGAGTCGTTGCATTTTATATATATTATAGATATAGATCATTATTATTATTATGTAACCTGGCCAAAGAATATATGTATGAATTTAAAAAAAAGACACATAAATCGGATAAGTGGTTTTCGCGTGATAAACGCAATAATGGACAGATAGACAGACAGAGAGACATTGCATTTTATATATATTATAGATTATAGATATTTTCTGCTACATAATATTGTTCCATATTTAATGGTTTAGGCGGTGTATTGCAAGGCAACGCGCTAGCGGCGAACTTTTTTCCGACATCATTCACTATATTACGTCACTACTCATTCCTTATGCTACCTATCGTAATAAAATATAGCCCTATAACCTGGCCAGAGAACATACGTATGTTTTAAAAAAAAGTACGTAAATCGGATAAGTGGTTCTCCAGTGATAAGCGCACTAACGGACAGACAGACAGAGAGACGTTGCATTTTATATATATTATAGAAGCAACCTCTATAACCCTTACCCTATTCCATTAACCCCTCATACTATAAATAAAAAATGCTTAAAATTTGTCAATTACATCAACCAAAAAATGTGGAAATAGTATTGAAACTGTACAATATTTAACGACCCGCCAATCCTTTCACCCTCTCCTTGAGTTAAAATTAAAAATGATGAAAAAATAAAGTAATTTTTGAATTTCAATGCCAGAAACCTTAAAAAAAATATATCGCTATATATACGAAGCACCCCCTGTAATCTCCTCCTTTACCCTTTTCACCTCTTTTATGTTATACTATACATATTTATGCAAAATATTTGTTTATTACTTCAACAAAAAACCAGGGAAAAATACCACATTACTATTAAACCCATACAAAATGTATTGACTCCTCCTCTTTCACTACCTGTATTTTAATCGCCAAGTTTGAAACTGATATCTCTTTTGTTCGAGAGATATCATGCCAACAGTCCGACAGACCGACGGAAATGGGTGACTATGTTTTTCGTGATCTAAACTCCTATAACAGCGGTCGGCAACCTTTTAGCAGGCAAGGGCCCCATAGTTGCAAAATGAAATAATGGTCGGCATTGTTCATAATTTTGTTAATAGGTTTTGTTAATGTCGATGGTATTAAAAATGCAAAAACACAAATATTTACTTTTACATTTTATTCATCATCATATAAATTAAATTTTATTAATAAGTAGGAACAATGACAAAAAGAAAATGAGAAAAAACAGACAAATTAAATAGAACTTCAAAATAACTATAAATGCGAGGCGAATCAAAATTGAATGCGTTTTTTGAGGCTGTATTTGACTGGCTATTTATAGAATGTTTGCTTTCATGTCTGTTGTAGAAATTCGTAGAATGGCACTCAAATGCTCATCTGTGAGACGAAAACAATATTTGTTTTTTCTGTAATTGAGAATTGAAAAAGTTTGTTCGCATAAGTAAGTGCAGCCAAGAATTTTAATTAATTGCTGAGCATACCTTTTCAATTCATCAAAATTAGATGGCAAACTGCCATTAAATGTAACAAAATCATTGATTTCATAGAAGGAGTTTTTGAGAGGGTCATTACATTGAAAATCAATCACATTCATTTGTAAAATACTCAGTACGTCCTCAATATCACAATCAAAAGGGTTTGCAAAAATCTTCAGTTTGCCAGAAACGTTCTCGAACTCACTAAATCTGTCGCTGAACTGATTTTGTAGCTGCATTAAAATGCATTTCATTTTATCATTTTTCCAATTAAAATTTATTCCAACTTCCTCGACAGCTTTTTTACAATTCGGGAAATGGTCCAGCTTTTTCTCGTTAATAACATATGTTTTATGAAGAGCTTGTTTTTCATTTGGAATGCCTTTACGTCTGTATGCATATCAGATATTAATTTGCTTTTCCTTGAAGCTTACTTCACTCATTAGTTAAATCTGTCAAAAATCCAAGGTTTATTAACCATTAAGGATCTGTAAGTTCTGGAAAAGATTTGCCTTTTTCAGTCATAAAAGTGTTGATTTCTTTTCTGAGGTCAAAAAATATTTTCAGTACTGCACCTCTACTTAACCATCTTACTTCAAAATAACACAGGACATTTCGATGATCTGCTTCCATATGTGACAGAAACTGTTGAAACTAGCGATGTATTCAACCGATTTTTTTTATGTAATTTATAGTGAATATCACGATGTCCATTACCTCTTTCCATGCAAGAACTTTGCAGCATAACGCTTCTTGGTGGACAATACAATGGAAAAATAATGGAATATCGCAATGAATAATAAGACCTATATTTACAAAACATTCGCTTTATTTACAAAACAGGAGGAGACTCGCGGGTCGCGGCTTGCCGACCGCTGCCCTAAAACGTCAAGAAAAGTGAAAATCTCGAAGTGCAATTTTTTCACGAATATAGGACCTTCCTTTAGCAAGAAAAGTAAAATTGCGGAAGTTTAAAGTGATGCCTATTGTGAAGTTATTATTATATATTACAGTCGTATTATATGTATAATTGAAATATAAAGTTAATAAAACTTTAAGCCAGTGGCTCCCAAAGTGCGCACCGCGGCGCCCTGGAGGGCTACGAGTTCCTCACGGGGGCGTCATGAAATATTCCAAATTTTTAAATTTTATTTACATTTCCAATTCAATATGTTAGGGCGCGACATCTAGTGGACCTGGTGCAAATCAGTAACTCGTGTAGTAATGACTATTTGCCAAAGCTTTTAACAAATGGTTACTAGATGGCGTTATACAACAATAAAGTGCCTTAAGCTTTCTTGGTACCTTGCAGTTGTATAAAATAGTCCGTTTCGCGCAGTGTTAGTATAGAACTAGTTTTCAGAGATTATATAATCTGAATATGTTGTGAATGTTGGAGTTGAGGACACGCCGTCAAATAGGGTTAACAAGAACAAAGAAGTGTAAATATCGAGAATATGTTAATTATTATTTGAACTTTTTTACTTCGACAGAAGTCACAGATGAATATGTATCCTGTATAAAAATTTTAGCATTAGAGTGAATACTACCAGGTAAATTGAAATTATCAATAGATACCAATCATTCCAGCATGGGTGTTAAATCTCGACTACTCCATACATAAATATCAAGTAATGCTTTGCTAGCATCTTACAAGGTGGCATAGATAATTGCCAAATGTGAAAATCGTTATACCTTCATAGAAATCATTCTGTGGACTACAGTACAGGAATATTTTTTAAGTGTCTCACCTAATTTACTATTTTTTAATTCTACTTATTAGGAAAATTTTTCCAGAATTAAACTTAGTTTTTTATGACGGCGCCAAATCTGATAACAAAAATTTGTTACTTGTTAAATTCGACAGATTAGTTCAATAACTGACAAGTTCAATAACTTGAATATCGGTAATGACTGAAAATAAATATCAAGTATTATATCTATGATATATATAAAATGCAACGTCTCTCTGTCTGTCTGTCTGTCTGTCCGTTAGTGCGCTTATCACTGGAGAACCACTTATCCAATTTACGTACTTTTTTTTTAAAACATACATATGTTCTCTGGTCAGGTTATAGGCTATATTTTATTACGATAGGTAGCATAAGAAATGAGCAGTGACGTAAAATAGTGAATGAAGTCGGAAAAAAGTTTGCCGCTAGCGCATTCCCTTGCAATACACAGCCTAAACCATTAATTATGGAACAATATTATGTAGCAGAGAATATCTATAATCTATAATCGACAATATATATAAAATGCAATGTCTCTCTGTCTGTCTGTCTGTCCATTAGTGCGTTTATCACGCGAGAATCACTTATCCGATTTACGTGTCTTTTTTTAAATGCATACATATATTCTTTGGCCAGGTTATATAATAATAATAATAATAATAATAATCTATATCTATAATATATATAAAATGGAACGTCTCTTTGTCTGTCTGTCTGTCTGTGCGCTTATTCCTCGAGAACCATCCGATTTACGTGATTTTTTAAATTCATACATATGTTCTCTGACCAGGTTATAGATATATATTTGATTACATCTATAATATATATAAAATGCAACGTCTCTCTGTCTGTCTGTCTGTTAGTGCGCTTATCACTGGAGAACCACTTATCCGATTTACGTACTTTTTTTTTTAAAACATACATATGTTCTCTGGCTAGGTTACATATGTTATTACGATAGGTAGCTGGAATGAGCAGTGACGTAGTGAATGAAGTCGGAAAAAAGTTTGCCGCTAGCGCGTTCGTTTGCAATACACAGCCTAAACTATTAAATATGGAACAATATTATGTAGCAGAGAATATCTACGAATGTCTCTCTGTCTGTTTGTCTGCCCATTAGTGCGTTTATCACGCGATTTAACCGATTTACCTGTCTTTTTTTAAATTCATATATATTCTTTGGCCAGGTTATAAATAATAATAAAAATAATAATAATCTATATCTATAATATATATAAAATGCAACGTCTCTCTATCTGTCTGTCTGTCCGTTATTGCGCTTATCCCTCGAGAACCACTTATCGATTTACGTGATTTTTTAAATTCATACATATGATCTCTGACCAGGTTACAGATATACATTTTATTACATCTATAATATATATAAAATGCAACGTATCTCTGTATGTGTGTCTGTCTGTCTGTCCGTTAGTGCGCTTATCACTGGAGAACCACTTATCCGATTTTCGTACTTTTTTTTTTTAAAACATACATATGTTCTCCGGCCAGATTATAGGCTATATTTTATTACGATAGGTAGCATAAGGAATGAACAGTGACGATAATAGTGAATGAAATCGGAAAAAAAAAGTTTGCCGCTAGCGCGTTCTCTTGCAATACACTGCCTAAACCACTAAATATGGAACAATATCATGTGGCAAAGGATATCTATAATATATATAAAATGCAACTTCTCTCTGTCTGTCCGTTTGTGCGCTTATCACTGGAGAACCACTTATCCGATTTACGTGCTTTTTTTTTAAACATACGTATGTTCTCTGGCCAGGTTATAGGATATATTTTATTACGTTAGGTGACATAAGGAATAAGCAGTGACGATAAGAGTGAATCAAGTCGGAGAGAAGTTTGCCGCTAGCGCGTTCTCTTACAATACACTGCCTAAAGCATTAAATATGGAACAATATCATGTAGCAAAGAATATAATATATATAAAATATAACGTCTCTCTGTCTGTCTGTGTGTCGGTTAGTGCGCTTATCACTCGAGAACCACTTATCCGATTTACGTGTTTTTATAAATTTATACATATGTTGTATATAATTCGATATAAGCCTAGCTAGGGATAAGGAGAAATAATGGGAGATAAGTCGAGATAAGCCTCGATAATGGAAGATAAGGTGAGATAATGGGAAATAAGTATAATGGGAGATAAGCAGAGATAAGTCTAGATAATGGACGTTATGGTGAGATAATGGGAGATAAGGAGAAATAATGGAGATAAGGAAAAATATTGCGAGATAAGTCGAGATAAGCCTAGATAATGGGAAATAAGGTGAGATAATGGGAGATAAGGAGGAATAATGGGAGATAGGGAGAAATAATGGGAGATGAGCAGAGATAAGCCTAGATAATGGAAATTATGTAGAGATAATGGGAGATAAGGGGAAAGAATGGCAGATATTTTATTACGTTAGGTAACATAAGGAATAAGCAGTGACGATAGTAGTGAACCAAGTCCACGCGAGTGGAGCCGCGGGCCCGGCTAGTCTATAATATATATATAAAATGCAACGTCTCTCTGTCTGTCTGTCTGTCTGTCCGTTAGTGCGATTATCACTGGAGAACCACTTATCCGATTTACGTACTTTTTTTTTAAACATACATATGTTCTCTTGCCAGGTTATAGGCTATATTATATTACGATAGGTAGCATAAGGAATGAGCAGTGACGTAAAATAGTGAATGAAGTCGGATTAAAGTTTGCCGTTAGCGCGTTCCCTTGCAATACACAGCCTAAACCATTAATTATGGAACAATATTATGTAGCAGAGAATATCTATAATCTATAATCTCCAATAAATATAAAATGCAATGTCTCTCTGTCTGCCTGTCTCTCCATTAGTGCGTTTATCACGCGAGAATCACTTATCCGATTTACGTGTCTTTTTTT
This sequence comes from Pachyrhynchus sulphureomaculatus, assembly GCA_019049505.1. Lineage (NCBI taxonomy): Eukaryota > Metazoa > Arthropoda > Insecta > Coleoptera > Curculionidae > Pachyrhynchus > Pachyrhynchus sulphureomaculatus. The sequence continues at coordinate 162,099,927 of CM032447.1, read as the reverse complement.
TTTAAATTCATACATATATTCTTTGGCCAGGTTATATAATAATAATAATAATCTATATCTATAATATATATACAAAATGCAACGTATCTCTGTCTGACTGTCTGTCCGTTAGTGCGCTTATCACTGGAGGACCACTTATCCGATTTTCGTACTTTTTTTTTTAAAACATACATATGTTCTCCGGCCAGTTATAGGCTATTTTTTATTACGATAGGTAGCATAAGGAATGAGCAGTGACGACAATAGTGAATGAAGTCGGTAAAAAGTTTACCACTAGCGCGTTCTCTTACAATACACAATCTAAACCATTAAATATGGAACAATATTATCTAGCAGAGAATATCTATAATCTATAATATATATATAAAATGCAATGTCTCTCTGTCTGTCTGTCTGTCCATTAGTGCGTTTATCACGCGAGAACCAGTTATCCGATTTACGTGTCTTTTTTTAAATTCATACATATATTCTTTGGCTAGGTTATATAATAATAATAATAATAATCTATATCTATAATATATATAAAATGCAACGTCTCTCTGCCCGTCTGTCTGTCTGTCTGTCTGTTAGTGCGCTTATCACTGGAGAACCACTTATCCGATTTACGTGCTTTTTTTTAAAACATACATACTGGCCAGGTTATAGACTAAATTTTATTAGGTTAGGTAACATGAGGAATAAGCAGTGACGATAATAGTGAATTAAATCGGAAAAAAGTTTGCCGCTAGCGCGTTCTCTTGCAATACAGTGCCTAAACCACTAAATATGGAACAATATCATGTAGCAAAGGGTATCTATAATATATATAAAAGGCAACGTCTCTCTGTCTGTTTGTCCTTTGTGCGTTTATCACTGGAGAACCACTTATCCGATTTACGTGCTTTTTTTTTAAACAAACATATGTTCTCTGGCCAGGTTATAGGATATATTTTATTACGTTAGGTGACATAAGGAATAAGCAGTGACGATAATAGCGAATCAAGTCGGAGAAAAGTTTGCCGCTAGCGCGTTCTCTTGCAATACACTGCCTAAAGCATTAAATATGGAACAATATCATGTAGCAAAGAATATAATATATACAAAATGCAACGTCTCTCTGTCTGTCTGTCCGTTAGTGCGCTTATCACTCGAGAACCACTTATCCGATTTACGCATTTTTATAAATTTATACATATGTTCTAATTCGATATAAGCCTAGATAAGGGGAGATAAGGTGAGATAATGGGAGATGAGGAGAAATAATGGGAGATAAGTCGAGATAAACCTCGATAATGGGAGATAAGGTGAGATAATGGGAGATAAATATAAATAATGGGAGATAAGGAGAAATAATGGGAGATAAGCAGAGATAAGTCTAGATAATGGGAATTATGGTGAGATAATAGGAGATAAGGAGAAATAATTGGAGATAAGGAGAAATATTGCAAGATAAATCGAGATAAGCCTAGATAATAGGAAATAAGGTGAGATAATGGGAGATAAGGAGAAATAATGGGAGATGAGCAGAGATAAGCTTAGATAATGGAAATTATGTAGAGAAATATTGGGAGATAAGGGGAAATAATGGGAGATATTTTATTACGTTGGGTTAACATAAGGAATAAGCAGCGACGATAATAGTGAATCAAGTCCACGCGAGCGGAGCCGCGGGCCCGGCTAGTATTTTTATAAACGGACTGAAAATGCTATTTAATGGTGTGCTCATATGTAAAGGGTGCCATTTAAAAATTCTAGTTTGCTTTATAATTTGTCAGATTTGAAGTGACAAATTTTTGTTATCATATTTGGTTTCTCAAAAAAAAAAAAACAAGTTTACTTATAAAGAAAGATAAATCAAGTGAGTCTTTTATTGATTAAAATTTCGTTTAATTACTTAAAATTCTAGTTGGCTTTGTAATTTGTCAAATTTGACATATGACAATTTTTTGTTATCATATTTGGATTTCTCATAAAAAAACAGTTTTTTAGAGAGAAATTTTTCGATAGGCCAAATAGGAAAATAATCAATCGAGTGAGCCACTTTTGAAAATTCGGTTCAATAACTTCAATTCCCTGTGTATCCATAACGACTGAAAATAAATATCCCGAGATACATATTTTTGTAAATGAACTGAAAAATATGATATGGTCATATGTAGAGAATGCCTTGTAAAATAATCCTAGTTATGTTGTGCTATTATATTTGGTCTCCTCAAAAACAAACAAAATTTATTAGTACAAGATTTTTCTTGATACCCCAAATAGGAAAATAATAAATCTGGTGAGCTACTTAAAAGTGAAAATTCAGTTCAATCATTTGAATGTTCTATACATCGTAAGGACTGAAAATAAATATCAAGTGTTATATATAGTAGTAGTGTAAACGGACTGAAAAATGCTATTAAATGGTGTGCTTATATGTAGGGGTGCCATTTAGAAAAATTCTAGTTAGCTCTGTAAATTGTTTAATTTGTCAAGTGATAAATTTTATGTTGTTATACCTGGCTTCCTCACAAAAAATTAAGTTTATTATTAAAAGATTTTTTTGATATTAAAATAGTAAATTGGGTAAGCCACTTAAAAGTTAAAATTCGTTTCAGTAACTTGAATATCGGTAACGATTGAAAATAAATATCAAGTGTTATATATTTTTGTAAACGAAATGAAAAATGTTACCCTCAGGGGCTAGTAGAGGTTACACTCTACTAGTACGGGGAGTGACGTCCCCGAGGTGCCCGAGTCATGTTGTGCCGTCATGTGAAGTCCCTTCGTTAGTCCTGTCTGTTAATGTCCAAGCGTAATCCCATTGTGTTAGACTACCGTGCATAGAGGATGAATGGCTCAGTGTAAAAGTGGGTCGCAAACGGTTCCTCCAGATACCGGGCGCTCACTGGAGTAAATATGCCTTACCCCAGCATCAGAGCTCTGCTGGGGTGGACCGAATATTTCTCAGGATACTCGTGGAACTCAAATGTCTTTATACAAAACTAATTTAAATTTTCCCCCCTAAACGGGCCTAAAAGGCCGAGAATGGAGTTAGAACCTTATTCACCAACCGTTAATGCATACGACAGATTTTTCAAAATATCAATGGCAAATGGCACCTTCAAGAATGTTTCTGCTTTCCTACTACATAAAGTGCTTCAATCAAAATTCGGGACTCTCTCAGAAACCAGTAAATTGTCAGACGATTCTATTCTCATTGAATTAATCAATGAGAAATAATCAGAGATAGCTGCCTCTTTAACCAAATTAAACGATTTTGAGGTAACGTCAACTGTACATAAAACGCTAAACACCGTGAAAGGAGTCATAATAGGCAAAGATTTGGAAAATTGCACAGACGAGGAAATTCTGGAAAATCTGGGAGAACAGGGCGTTACAAAAATTTACCGCTTACCTCAGAGGAAAGATAGCACAAATAAGTCGTACACTTTCATAGTTTCCTTTAAACTTCACGAACTCCCGACCAAAATATTTGCTGGTTGGTATGCTCTCAGAGTACGACCGTACATACCGGCACCTATGAGATGTTTCCATTGTCAGAAATTTGGACACACCGCCGTCAAGTGCTCACGGTACTCAATTTGCTTTTCCTGTGGACAAACTAAACATTCAGATTCTCAATGTGACCAAAAACCCAAGTGCACAAATTGCGATGAAGAATATTCTCCCAGATACAAGGGTTGTCTAAAATACAAAAAGAGTTCGAAATTCAAAAGTTAATGACAATGGAGAAACTATCATACTTTGAGGCGAAAAGAAAGCACTTTTCACTAAATCCTTCTTTTTTTTAAATCTTTCAGCATCACTGCCAAAGGCCCGAAACCTGTGTTAGTTACCACGGCCACACAATGCAATCTGGCCATCAACTTACCTCCATTAAATCCCCCCCTTCCTCCTCCAAAAATCCATCCCTCAAACCTCCCTAAGTTCACTTTCAAATCCTATCTCCCCAACACCCCACATCAAACTTATCCTTCAGCTCCACCGCAAAAAGCCCTATCAAACGAAACTCCAAACCTAACGCCCCATCTAAAACAAATACCCTTAAATCCAACCTAAATAGATCAAACTCCCCTACACAAAAAGATTCTCCTAAAAAGAAAACAAGCCGTAAAAACACCCCGACCTCATCCACCCATCTATACTGGACTTACACACTCCAGATAGCCTCTACATCCAATAACAAACAACATAAGAACAAGTAACCACTTTTACTTAACCATATTCCATCCTATACTCCAATGGAATGTAAATGGAATTTAACCTAGAATAGAGGATATATCCTTACTCCTCAGTTTATAAAAACCCTCCATAATGGCTCTACAAGAAACCAACTTTAAAGACAATAACTAAATAAAAAAACTTTAACATAATCTACAAAAACAGAACAGACCAATCCAGAGCATCTGGAGGTGGTGCGATATACATTCATAGGACTCTTGACTATACGCAATTACCACTTAACACCACCTTAGAAGCCATTGCAGCCAAGGTCCTCTTCCATCCTCCAATCGCCATCTGCAAACTTTATTTATTTCCTTCTTGTCATATCCCCCTCTCCACCCTATCCAACCTAATAGTGTAACTTCCCTCCCCTTACATTCTCGTTGGGGATTTCAATGCACATAACTTACTGTGGGGATCCGATGGATCTTCCCTTAGGGGCGACATGATAACGGACCTAGTAACCCTACATAACCTTATAGTCTTAAATCACCCCACGCACACATTCCTAAGCTCCTCCTCCGGCTCCAATTCTTCCATAGATTTGTCAATCTGTAGCCCATCTCTCTCCACTTCCATAGAATGGGAGATCTCACCTGACCTTTACGGCAGCGATCACTATTCAATCTTCTTATGTTTCCCCTAATCAGACCTACATCCATACTCAGCCGATCCTTCTACCCAACCGCAACCTAAATGGAACATATCCAAAGCAAATTGGCATAAATTCTCCACCCTTGCCACTCCACCACTACAACCAATTCACGACATAAATCAACTTGTACATTTTATTACCAACTCAATCATCAACGCTGCCTTTCAATCCATTCCCACCATCATCCATGTTCCACAAAAACCCCCGGTTCCTTGGTGGCCCAGTGCCTGTTCCAAAGCTATACAAAACAGAAAAAAGGACCTAAACTTATTCAAGCGATACCCCTCCCAAGAAAACTTTATTTCCTTCAAGAAGATGAGTGCCAAGGCCAAACATGTCATAAAGAATGCAAAGTCCATTTCCAGGGAACAGTTCGTTTCTAACATCAGAAATCTCATCTCCTCGGGCTCGTTTTGGCGCTCTGTGAGAAGAATGAAGGGCTCTCCCACAAATTATATACCAATCCTATAATAACCAACACACAACCGACCCCAAACATATCTCCAACGCTCTGGCCACTCACTACTTACTAAAATCACACAACCTTAACCACGCATATACTATCCCCATCGACATCTCCTCCTTCAACATAGACCTCACCTTACCATACAACCCTCCTTTCTCCATACAAGAACTACTAGTAGCTCTACGAACCTCCAAAAGCACGGCTCCAGGACCTGACAACATACACTTAGACATGATAAACCACCTTTCTACAGACATGCTGAATACTCTCTTATCCTTATATAATCATATCTGGCTCACTTCCTCTTTTCCAGAATTTTGGCTGAAATCCATCATAGTACCTATCCACAAACCAGGTAAACAAAGATCCTCCCCAGACAGCTATAGAACTATCCATCTCTGTAAGGTACTTGAACGCATGATACAAACCAGACTGACATGGACACTAGAAACAAATGGTAGACTCTCTTCTTTCCAATATGGGTTCCGGAAATTTAGATCTACGGCGGATCTGACCGCTGGACTCCGAGATTAGACGAGCCTTCCTCAACAAATCCCATATCCTCTTGACATTCCTAGATCTTTCATCAACTTTCGACATTACCAATAAAAACATTATACTAACCTCTCTAAATTCATACTCAACTTCCTCCTTCCTAGAACTTTCCAAGTAAAAATCAATGGTATCCTCTCTGACCCACATATTTCATCACTAGGAGTTCTTCAGGGAACAGTGCTCAGCCCAATCCTTTTTAATATTGCTTTGACCTCTCTGATAAAACAAATTCCCCACACAGTCAAATATAAAATCTTCGCGGACGACATCTTACTATATAGATCCTCATCCTCATCACAAAATTGTACAATTCATCTACAAAGAGCTTTATCATTCCTCAGTTCTTGGGCTTCCAAAAGTGGCTTTGTTTTTCCCCCTCCAAATCCTCTACCATTCATTTTTGCAAGCTCCGAAACTGTCCTAAAATCAACTTCCTACATCTTTCAAACATCAACATACCCTCCACTGAAACGCTAAGGATACTTGGCCTTTTGTTCGACAGCAAACTGTCTTGGACTCCCCACATCAAACTCTTCAAAAATAGAACAGGCGCTGACTTGAATCTAATGCGAGTACTATCAAACACTAAATGGGGGGCAGACATGCCTTCGCTTCTTATCATCTACAAGTCGCTCATACTTGCCAAATTAGCCTACAGGGATTTCATCTACGATGTGGCTAGCTCCAATTCCAAAAAATTACTTGACACTATTCAAAATCAAGCACTCCGCCTATCATCGGGCACTTTCCGCACTTCCTCTATTACCAGCCTACAATGTATTACTTCTACCCCTCCCCTACAACTCATCAGACAACACTCTCTCCTGAAGTACTACATCTCGGCATTATACCTCACACAAAGGAATCCTTGAATCTCTTCAATGTTCACCTTCCAAATCAGCTCTCTCCACTTAACTCGATACACAACAGGATATCCTCTCTACTCTCTCAATACAATCTTACCCCTCCTAAATTCAATTACCCATTATACTCCACTTTCCCCCCTAGGCACACATACTGTCCACACATAGATTTCTCCATGAAATCCTACCGCAAGTAAAAATACTCTAAAGCTTAGAGCTTCTTACGGGACATTGAATTTAAAACTTAGACACATGTAAAATCATACACAGGGGCGCTAAATGACCCAGTAGTCGATGCGCCCTGCACACATAACATCCATCCATCCATCCATGAAAAATGTTATTTAATGTTGTGCTCATATGTAGAGGGTGTCATTTGGAATATTTGGCTCCCTCATAAAAAACTAAATTTAATACCGAAAGAATTTTCTTCTTATGTAGAATAGAAAAATAGTGAATTAGGTGAGACATTTACAAAAATATCCCTGTTCATGATGAACGAGATGTTGGGTAAGAATATGTAACTATATTTTTAGTGGATCGGCGGATCTTTGATATCCGCCCGGAAAAAATATTGTTATAGTATTATAAGCAAAGTATAGCCTGTCCCAAAATATAAGATCTTGATTTTTGCCGTTTTAAGTAGGAAATATAAAAATTCTGACCTTTTGTTTATGATAGGTTGCACAGATGGACTTAAGAATTTTATTCATTAATGCAAATAAATAAAATTATAAGTGTTTTTGGAGATGTTTATTTATAGATGCATGTAAGAACAAATGGATAAGAAGAACAAATATACAGTTTGAATGAATGAGGTTTACAAGAGGGGACATATTGTATAAATAAAAATATATTTTAACTTAAGCCTAATTCGGTTTCACTATCAGTGTCATCAGCTGAGGTAATTATTAGTGGTTTTATATTATTTACATAAATATATGAATCTTCAACTTTAACAACGTGCTGAATGGAATTTTTCCAGCTTTCACAAGGTATATCATTTATAACTTTTTTACTAGTTCAACCACTGACATGCTTAAAATAGGAGAAACATTTTGTGCCCTTATTTTTGATTTAACTTGATGATAAATATGTTCAATTGGATTAAACACTCAATAATACGGAGGAAGCCGCAAAACAGTGTCTCCCAGTTTCTCAGCCATACTATCACAAACATATTTCTTTTTCAATTTATAGTCTTTCAAAACTTCCAAAAGATCTAACTAAAGTCAAAATAAATGTAGTAAGATGTAACTAAAGTCAAAATAAATGTTATTTTCTAACATATGTTCCTGTATTTCCGATTTGGTGTTGGCTGCGTTAGGAACCTTATTTAGTAGGCGACTATGGTAAGTTGCATTGTCCATAACTATAACACTCTGTTCGGGAACATTTGGCAAAACGGAATTTTCAAAAAGTTCTGCGGTCGTGTCTTCGTGATAGTCCAAACTAGAATCTTTTACGTTTTTTTGCAGATAATAGTAGACAATTTCAAACCCAGCCCTTTTCAGATCTAGCATGCAAAATGGTTATTCGTTTACCTTTATTTGAAGGTGCGTTAGTCTGACATTTTGTACTGCTAACAACCCACCCTTTTTGCACGGTGTCATGGGTATCGAACCATGTTTCGTCAAGGTAAATTATTGGCCAATTCTCTGATCGATACATTTTAATTTCTTGTAAATGAGTACGTCGCAAGATTCGTAATCTTTGTGACTCCTTGCCGTTTGTTGTTTTTTCTCATTCTTAAGAGAATTCTGTGAAGGGTTGATCAGCCACAATGTATATTGGTCCCGTCCTGCACTAGTCTTAATTTTATTTTATCTAGTGTCGGTACCAACTGCTCTTCATATATAGAATATATTTTTCTCCTGATGACGTCTATTTCACAAACGTCTACATGTTGCATTTGAAAACATTTCCGTTTTTTCCTGTTCCTGAGTGATGATTTTCCTACAATACCCTTAATCGTAGAAACTGGGGTTTTTGTTAGTTCACTGGTTTCTTGCAAAACACTTTGTTTATTCAAATTTCTTTTTACCAAACTTTCGTAAACATTTTTCACTATTTGTCTAGCGTCAAGTGATAAATGTTTTCTCTTGCGATAACCACTACTGCAATTTTCCCACGGACGCCACATAATTAAAATAGAACTCTTAACATACCTTGTAAGTTGTTAGTAAAACTAAAAATAAAAATAATAAAAAGTATCTTTCGAATCTTAATGGGGACCTGTGGTCATTACGCCTATATTATCAAATACTTAAAGGGCTCAAACCGGGTTGCCAGGTAGTAAATATATAGGTAAAAATAGATCCAATATGATTGCAGGTGCAAGTGAGGGCGGTATACAAAGCAGGTAAAATAAAAAATACGTTTATAATACCTGGCAACTATGCACAAAACCTTAATAGCGTTTATTGCCCCATTGAAAAAGCAAAAAGGCAGGATCTTTTATCTTGGGATTTACTTGACCTTAAATATAGTTAATATACTTCGGCATACAAATAAATTTCTGGCAATGTATATATATATATATATATATATATATATATATATATATATATATATATATATATATATATATATATATATATATGATTGAGCAAAAAGGAGAAAAACTGTTCTCCTTAGTACGTGTCGAAAACCTCTAAAAAAAAGAAAATTTGATGGTCAATGGCCTCAATTTAAAAATCACTATAGACCACTAAAATTGGATAAAGTCCGTTTTCAGCAGTTTTGACTGTTCCCTGATCCGTCAATCAATCTCAGGATGCTTTTGGCCATATCACGGCTTCCAGCTGAGCTAGAATCAACGGAGAAAGAGAACAAAACTTAAAGTACTTAATTTTAGTGGTTTATAATGTTTTTGATATATCTAGAGTAGAAGTCTATAAACCGCTACCAAGCCGTCAGTGTTGGCAACTCGCTAAACAAAAACTTTTTCGGTTTATGTCCTTGAACAGCCCCCGATAGAGAGTAGGCTGCCTGTAAAGTTAAGCTCACATCAACACGACGAGCAAATTGTTGTATCTTACTTATGATCTCAATTTACTTTGCTTGTGATATTCTTAACGATTAATTGATACATTCGTTGCATAATTCTTGTGTTTTCTTAATGTCATATTGGTCTCATGAAGAGCTATGCCAAGTTTATTACAGAAGTTGACCTCTGCGTAAGCAACGTTAAAATATGGCTCAAATTATAAGACTTGAAAAGAGGACTAAAAAGCTCTAGAGATGCCAGTCTATGGAGTAGTTAAAATTTATCTGCCTATGAGACACAGATTTCCATTCACAAAACTAACTGTCATTAAGATTTTTATTTAGGTATAATCCAACAATATTACTTAAAAGAAGTGGAGATAGACTTATTCCAAGTTGTTTGTAGAGGACCGAATAGTTTATGAGAAGTTCCAATAAATAATTGTTCATAATATTCTAGATAATTTTCTTTGAGAACTGGACGAAATGGTTAGTTCTAGGTGAAAAATAAAAGAAGCTGAACTAATCCTACTTTTAAAAAGTTGCAGTTATGATTAACTGAAATCGTTGGATTGGCAAAAAATAATTCTCGTTTTGGGCTGCATATAAAAAAATATGCAAATAAATTATCACTCTAGAGCTAAAGGAGAAAACAATCATTTAATGACAAATTTTAATGCGAACCTTGTTTTTGTATATAGTTAGCCAAAATTCTTTAAATAAAACTTTAATTTACTAGACGAAAACGTTAAATTGTCATCAATCAGTCTATTTCTATCCTCATTTTTAATTTAGAAGAAAAAAGAATCACTACGGTAACTCGTGTCCATGGCGAAACTTTATGCAATTAATGACAGTTTTTTTAACTAGGAACGAAAATTTAAACAACTGTTTAAGATCACCACTTATATTTATTATATTACTGCTGACAATTGCTTCTACACACTGTGTCTTCTTTTGGACTAAGATGTAAATTAACTACAAAGTATGTTACAGAATATATAATTTACCTGATTACAAGTACTAAATTAATTAACAATATATATATTTTTTTTATCGTTCACCTCCCCGCCTGAGTAGGGATTTTACCCTTTTTCATATCCTAAAGATATCGGCGAGGATGTCGTAATACCCGTCAACGTTGTCCAAGTGCCGAAACATACATTTCTGTATTTCACAGCACCGTTTAGAGAACGTGGTAGTGGTACCTCGGGCATTATTGCATTTCTGCAAACAACGACTACCTATGTACGTGGTCAGGCCAAATATACTTAAATATTTTAATAAATAAGTATAAAGACCTGCGGGATTGAACCCTTGACCTTCTGCGCTGTAAGCAAGTTACTACAGCGCGGAGCCACGGGCCGCCACATTTACTTTAATACCCAAAAGAGGTACAATAAAGGAGATCACTGTTTCTTCTTCTGGAGCAAGATGTATGTTACAGAATATATGATTTACCTGGTTACAAGTACTAAATTAATTAACAATATATATACTACTACTATTGTACTATAATAAGTACAATAAAGTAATTTCCCTTTCTTTTCATTATGCGAAACTCTGAAATCTTCATTGAAAGTATGATTTTCATCTGTTAAATGTTTAGGGTAGTGAGATATGTTATTTTCCATTCTATAACTTTGTTTATGTTCCTTTATTTTTTTATAACCAACTTCATAAAAACATTATTTTTACAACAGCAACAGAAACAATTAAATCGATTAATGTCCTAGATTTAAAAATATCAAACAAAATGAATCAACATGATTTTGAAATCTTCCATAAACCAACATACTCAGATATAATTATACGCTAATTCTAACCATCCGTTCACATTTAAAATCTCGGCTTATAATAGTTTCATCCATAGGCTATAAATACACCAATAACGGAAGAAAATTTTCTGAAAGAATTAAATATTTTAAAACAAATTAGTATAAACAATGGGTACAGGAGTGACTTTGTAGATAATATATTAATGAAAAAACAATTTAAAAAAGCAATAGAACTTGTGTACCCACCTAAACAACTAAACAAAGATAAGTTTCATACACTCACTTATACCGGTAAATTGACAAATAAAATTCAATATTTTTTCCATACAAATCATGTAAACATTGCCTTCTGTACCAATAACACTCGACATATTAAAAATAATAAAAGTAAAACAAAAAAAGAAAATAAAACGAGAATTTACGCATTATGCTGTGGCACTTATAACAAAACCTATATAGGACAAACAGGCAGATCTTTTTATAAAAGAATAAAGGAACATAGTTATAGAATGAAAAATACCATATCTCACTACGCTAAACATTTAACAGATGAAAATCATACTCTCAATGAAGATTTCAGAATTTTGCATAATGAAAAGGGAAATTACTGAATTGTTTAAAACAGGTAGAAATTAACCAGAAAAAATCCTCACGTTTATTACTCAACGATCAATTCGATGGGGGGGGGGGGTTTCCTTTATTAAAATGGGTATTAGGGTAAATATTGTTAATTAAGTACTTGTAACCAGGTAAATTATATATTCTTCAACATACTTTGTAGTTAATTTACATCTTGCTGCAGAAGAAGAAACAGTGTGTCGAAACAAGTGTCAGCAGTAAGATAATAAATATAAGTGGTGATCTTAAACAGTTGTTTAAATTTTCGTTCCTAGTTATTATGGATCTCCATCAAGTAACCGCTAAGACAGTGCAGTACAGCTTCTTTAAAGTCATTTCCTCTTCTTGTATCTTTTAAACTAAATTTATTTAAAATTTCGTCTGTCATATTCATTTTATTGTTAACACATCTCATGAAAATAACAAGCTGAACAGGGTCTTTGATATCAGTGCTTTTATCCAAGGCTAATGAACAAAATATATTTCCCATTTGAGTAAATAGCTTGCTGTTTTTAGGATAAATTTTTTCTATAGCGGCAATTAAGCATACCCTCATATAGTTGCCATGCGTGAATGGTATCATGTTTTCGCAATTAGATGAGACATTCACATATTTGCTCGACAAGAACATTAAGTTGTTTAGTTCAAACTAAACTATGAAATACGTTTCGTTGGGTCGCCAGATTATCTTTGCGTAACTATAGCATAGCTTTTTTCTCGCCAATTGCGCAAGTTCTACAATTTTGCTATATTTCCGTTTATAATTTCTTTCCAAATTGTATGATTTTGTAGTTAAAATAGGGTAATGACAAATTTAATAAACAGTCTGGCCTTTAATACCAATAAAAAAGTACACATATTCCCATTCACTTTGAACCTTTTTATTCTTCTTTCGTTTTTTCCAGACATCCTCTGGAACTTGGTGGCGAATAATATTTTCACTCAACTAAACCCATAGGGCTTTTACGCTCTAGGATATGCTAATGATATAGTTATACTTATCCAAAGGAAGCATACTGCCATTGTGGCAGAATACATGCAACAAACACTGAAGAATGTACAGCACTGGTGCGAGGGAGTAAACTTGAAAGTCAACGCTGTAAAGATTGCTATTATACCGTTCCCAAAGAGAAGAATTTACGACAATTACAACAAATAAAATCGTTAATGAGTACAAATATCTGGGCTTGACACTAGACACTGAATTAACGTGGAACAAATTACGAGAAACTGAATAAAGCAAAAATGTGTCTCATAAGATGTAGGAGCTTGTTTGGGAAAACCTGAGGCTTGAAACCAAAGATGGTGCTTTCGCTATAAGTCGCAGTCATGAGATCTATCTTTACATACGGAACGGTAGTATGGTGGACGAAAACAGAGCAGAGGATGACAATTACGCATTTAAATCGGCCATAGAGGTCAGCTTACTTATGTTTGAACGGGGCTATAAGTAGCACCTACAACAGCTATGGATAATATACCTAGGTATATACATAAAAAGTGAGGCTATCGAAAGAGGATAAATGGGAAAAAAAATAATAATTTGTGCAATTTGGACACAAAAGAATTATGGGTCTAATCTGCTACAAACTCTAGGATATGCAATCTGATTCTATAACAGCATCGTATAATTTCAATAAAACCATATAAAACTGGGTTGCAATCCAGATCTATGGATAGAGGTGGAGACTCCGATGAAGGCAATGGGTCTGGTCTATTATACAAATGAACAGAACTTTACGGAATACAAGCATGTTTTCACGAGAATATTAGAGGAGATTATCGCAACCAAGAACTATATATGTTCTCTCAGATAGTCAAGCTGCTCTGAAGCCTTTAGATGCCTATTAAGCCAACTCCGAAATTATGGAGTATAAATATGACCTGTTTAAACTATCCTCCAGGAACAACAGGGTAAACTGCTGTGGGTTTTCTTGACATTCAGAGATAAAAGGTAATGAAAAAGCAGATGACTCAGCAAGATATGGAGCTACAAAACCATAAAGGAGTTCAAAACTAGCATTTAGTATAATAAAATATAAGCAACATATAGATCGTTAGCCTCCAATATCTCGCCAAAAACATGCGAGGGACGTAACTGGCGGCCTCTCAAAGAAACTAAGAACTAGTGGTGAGACTGATCACCGATCACTGTCACCCGAGGAAACATTTACAGAAAATGGGTATCCCCAATGGGCGCGATATAGAGACTATGTGGTAAAGAGGAAGAAACTTCTATGCATATCCTTTATGAATGTGCGGCTTTAATTCGGAACAAACATAAACTCTTCGGAGATCTACATTATGATGATAAATTACTATATGGAGGGCTTGGAAGGAAGCTAATAATCCTTAAAGGGGCTATGCGCATGTAATTAAAAGAGGCAAGCACAATAAGTCAAGAGACTGCGGTTTCCAAACAGGCCCAATCGCCTGCACCGCCTACAACTAACCAACCAACCAAACAACTATCACATAAAACGCATATTTGATTTGTTTACTTTAACTACTTATTTAATACCTGATTTACGTTACTTTTAAAATACGCAACTTGCACAGCCTGAAGCAGCCGTTACCAACAGATTCTATGTCTTCATGCAGTTGATATTTTAAATGGGAAAATATAAAGAAATATAATGGCGTGTGTCTGCCGTTCGGACATTTCCCATATCATTATTTCTTAGAAAACGTAGTACACGTACACCCTTTCTTGGTCGCTCGCAATCCGACACTTACAATCTGACGCTATTGTGGCGAGCTCGTGGTGGGAAAACACCTCGTCGTAAATCCAATTGGGGAGTAAAGCATTTTTTTTCATTTATAAATAAAAACTGAGAAAAATAGCTGTACCCGTTAGAAGGGTTGCAAAAATTTCATTTTCATGGATGCTCTAGATCAGTCAATTCATAAATCAGTTAGAAACTAAAAGAAAGATCAGAGGAATAGAGCAGAGTGTAAATATAACAAAAATAATAACTAATAACTAAATATAACAAAAATAATAACTAGATTCTCCCAACATAATAATATACCTATATATATATATATATATATATATATATATATATATATATATATATATATATATATATATATATATATATATATATATATATATATATATATATATATATATATATATATATATATATATATATATATATATATATATATACATATATATATATATATATATATATATATATATATATATATATATATATACATATATATATTATATATATATATATTATATATATATATATATATATATATATATATATATATATATATATATATATATATATATATATATATATATATATATATATATATATATATATATATATATATTAATATAATTTTAATTAGGTTTACTACATTTCATTATGTTATTTTCCCATTCTGTAATTGGAATACTGTAGAATGTGGTGAATAAATAAATAAATAAATAAAAAATAAATAAATATATATATATATATATATATATATATATATATATATATATATATATATATATATATATATATATATATATATATACATATACGTGGTTAAACATAGGAATAAACAAAAATTGCAAACAGGAGATTTAATTAAAAGAATGACTCGTATTGACAGTTTTTAGACGATTAAAACATATATTTCAAAACAAAACATTCGCGCTATATTGGGCTGAGACGTTGCCTATCACAAAGAAACCAGTGACTAAGACGTAAACTACCCCACGCTACATCGAGAGAAGAATCCTGAATGTTACGTTAAAGTACAAAAAGTCTGAATGATGGATGAGGGAATATACCAAAATGGAGTATACCGAAAATACAATACTAAAGACGAAATGGACAAGCGCAGGACAAGGAATGTGAATGTGAACCAGACGGAAAAAGGAGATCCAGAAAGGCCCTTACCAAGATAGTATGATGATATTAAATAAGTAGTAGGGAAAGGATGGAAAACGTAGCATAGGACAAAAGTAGAAGGGGAGAAATGGGCATATGTTGACTCAGAAGCGTTGAATGCTGGAGAGAGAGAGAAATATATATGAAAATTGGTAAAATTTTATTAGAGGCTATTTTATTCACAAAACCAGCGAAAAATTACATTTTTATGATTTCCCAAATCTAAAAATCAGTTAAAAGACACTATTTTTACAAAGTTCTAAAACGGTCTACGTCAAAATTAATTGATATAATAATTTCTATAAAGTGCTAGAATATTTTCACTGAATAACAATGTTTTGTTCAAAAGTAATAACTTTATTTATTCTTAGAAGTAACGTAAATTTTAAGGTGTGTTATTTTAATTATGTGACGGTCATATTCGTGCATGTCCTCAAAATCGTAGGTGTTTAGTGATAAAGACATTGGATTTTGCTAAATAATAACGAAATCAAGGTATACAATACCTGTATATGTCTTCCAGTTCATCAATGGGGTTACTGAATTCCTCGATGAAATTTATTTTGCGATTAATGCGGTTTTGACATAAAATAAATATCGCAACGTATGAAATTATGTACTACATGTATATATCTTAAAAACAATATGGAGAAGTACGTATGACAGTAATTTATATTTACGATATGCACAATACCTTTTTCCAGATATTTAAGTGCTAGTCAAAGTATAAGGTAATATTTTTATAGCTTCAACGCGCAAGGGAAATCTAAAGAGAAATATTACTTTTTCTAAATTATATAATCTTTTATTTTAAACTTTACGAATTTGTTCCTATTAAATTACAACTCACAAGTGAACAACTGAGTTAAAAATAATTAATTTATTTTAGTTACATGAACAAATAAAATATTAGCTGAAACACATTCACGACTGAATCATTAATGTAACATACTTGCAGGTGCTGGTCTGTAATGCATTGACATTTTGCAACATGTAAATTTCTAAAGCTGTGTCCTCCGTAAGTGGTCCGTGCAAAGTAAGCGGTCCTACGTAAGTGGTCCGTGCAAAGTAAGCAGTCCTACGAAGGAGGCCAAAAACAGAGAGAGGGACACGACAGTTTTAGAGAGATAAAAAATTATAAGTTTTTATACTTCGTCAAATATTCTATTATTAAAAAGTTTATTTTCAAAACTACATGGAGTAGGTTTCCTAACGGCCAACAACACGAGCATCGAAAAAAAATCAAGAACTCCAGAAAAAAAATTGGTAAAATGATTTACCCAGTACTTTCTATGCAAACATTCAATTCTAAAATAAACACTAAATTTCAGTATCTAACGCTAAAGAATAATTTAATTCAATCCACTTTATCGCGAAATATTAATTAAATAATCCAAAAAAAAGTACTGAATTTGACATTCTCAAGGTAAAGAATAACTTAACCCAAGCACCACCGATTGATCATCATCATCATCTCATAAAATAAAACTTTATCCTTTTACAGCTAAAAATTTGGGATAATCCATGAGATCCAACGAGCAAAAGATCAAAAGGATGTTTCTAGAGGTTTTTTTTTTGATAATTTAAAACCACTTTCGTTATTTAAGATTTTTCAGAATTGTAGATTCAATGAAAATTAATGGATAAAAGAAAAACTTCTTTTTGACCGTGTCGTCACAAAGCGATATATATATATATATATATATATATATATATATATATATATATATATATATATATATATATATATATATATATATATATATATATATATATATATATATATATATATATATATATATATATATATATACATGCTTGTTAGGCATAATAGGCGATAATGATCAAGCATCAAGGATATGATCATTGATACCGACAGTGGTGTATGTATTACATTAATAAACGACGATTATGTTCAATTTTTTGTAGTCTAGACTCATAAGTCTAGCTCTCTTCTTCATTTTCTATTTATATTTAATTTGGATGTATCGAAACATAAACAAACTTCAGGGTCCAATTATTAAAAATCCTTTCTACGAAAACACGAAAAATTACAGAGCGGCGCGTTTGTGTTTAAGGTAATTTCATTTTTTACTTTCGTTGCTTAATATTGTATTGAATTGTGAAAAAATCACTTTCCGAGATTTTTGCTTTTCTATACGTATTAGGGTTCCTGCATTACGAGAAACAGCTCCTTATTTCCGTCAGTCTGTCGATCTGTTGATACAAATACTCTCGAACGAAATGACTCAATTTCAAATTTGGGATGTGTATATACATATATATATATATATATATATATATATATATATATATATATATATATATATATATATATATATATATGTTATATATATATATATATATATATATATATATATATATATATGTTATATATATATATATATATATATATATATATATATATATATATATATATATATATATATATATATATATATATATATATACCTAATAAGGGATGAAGGTCGATAAATTGTGTATCATTTTATCAATAATATGGTAAATTTTTCTAACTTTTCGTTGAGATAGTACGAATATTATGTATATATATATATATATATATATATATATATATATATATATATATATATATATATATATATACATATATAACACATTAAAATTCCGGGTTTCAATGCGTTCGTCTAACAATGAATTTGAACTACGTTTCGCCAAAATCTCATTTGGCATTTTCAAGTGCTCTTGCTGCTGCTGCTACTCGACACTGTGATCTTGTAGGTGGGGGGTCGGAAGTGTTCATCCGGGCATAGGAGTTTGCCGTCTGGATGTCCGTATCAGTGGCAATTACGGGTTCTGGCGTTATGCTGACTGTTGCCGTCTCGATGTTTTGGTTTTTTCTTGGTTTAGCTAGTAGACCCTTCCATGTAGTGGAGATATTCAGTGCGTCATCCTGCTTATTTAGTTGTCCATTCTTTTCAATTTCCAAGGCTTCTCTGACTATGTGTGTTTTGTAATGTGAAATCGAGGCTATTTGTTTCTAACCCTCAAAATTGATGTTGTGACTAGTATCATGATGGTGCTGAAAAAAAGCTGAAGTTGTTTGTTTATTTTTGATACTCAATTTATGTCTTCGATCCGGGTGGAGATTCTTCTGTTTGTTTGCCATATGTACAATTCGTGGCAGTCTCCACATGGGATGCTGTAAACTCTATGATTTTCCAGTTTTCTCTTGTCCTATCGAGTAGCAGCAGCAGCAAGAGCACTTGAAAAAGTCAAATGAGACTTTGGCGAAACGTCGTGCAAATTCATTGTTAGACGAACGGATTGCAACTTGGAATTTTAACGTATGACATTCCACCATCCGTGAAAACCTCTATTGTAACATATATATATATATATATATATATATATATATATATATATATATATATGTATATATATATATATATATATATATGTATATATATATATATATATATATATATATATATATATATATATATATATATATATATATATATATATATATATATAGATAGATTTCTAAATCAGTTCTAAATAAACACCTTAGAACGAAGTGTGTATAGTTGGTCCAGTTGTGTGATGTTTTGTTTCTCTTTTATATCTACTTTATTCTATTTGGTAAGTTCATGTTGTATATGTTTATGTGTGCATGACAGTTTTAATTTTAGAAATACGCCTCAGGAAGCCGAGAAGGATTGGCGAAATATAGAGTTTTAAACAACAAAAGAATGACTTTACTACATAGACCGCTATCCCGATACTATTCACCTCATAATCTTTATTACAGTCGAGAAAAAAAAGACAATATTTATATAGATTTATATATGGAGGCATGGACCTAATTCCTATTGGGCACACAATTCGAACTTATACCGTTACGCGATTAATAGCAAATTATTGATACATGTAACTTCACTGATTACTAAATAGTTTAGTCTTTTAATTAAAAAAGACAATCTTTTCAGATGTTACTTCCAAATGGATAGTGTGTGGAAAAAATGCTGCTAAAGGTTGAACATATGAACTTTGAAACATCAAACATTACTATTGTAATAAGTTATGAAATGTATATCAAATATAGTAACAAATTAGAAACTTACCTTATTTAGATAATCATAAAAGTACTTAATGACTAAAAAACTACAATCTTCTCTTAAAATCACAAAATACATGCGTACGTTAAAGACTAAAATTCAAATGTAGACGACAGAGATAAAAAATTATCAGGTATTCTGAAAAAATCCTTTTGATGTGTAAATAAACATAACCTTTTTTTGTGATATGTGGTTAGATTATTATATAATATTTATATTAATCATGAAGTTGGAAATTAAAAAAATATGTTTTTCGTAATATAAAAACCCTAAGATAAGTCAAAGAAAAATTTCGGATGGTAATTCTTTTACGAATACAGTATTTCACGTCAGTAAAGGACATAAGTACAATAAATGACGTGCTGTGCCATAAGTACATTTCCGCCAACTTAACTATCAAAATTTCTTAAACTTGTTCTTCCTAACTCGACATTTTTTTATGTTATTTTTGTAATCAGATCTCAATCTCTCCTATATATTTCTGTTAAAATTGGAACTAACGAAAAAATAAGAGTATTAAAATAGTAGTTTATTTCGATATAATCGCAATCACTCTTCTAGCACCATATAGCCCAATATATATTTTAACATCACAAACGTGTTTATAATAATTATTCAATATCTCAATCAAGAATCAGGAAAGACTCTCATAATCTTATTGAAACGATACAAAAATCCCCACCCCTCTCTCTCTCTCTTCTCATATTAACAACGAAAATAAAGGAAAAAAACCGGTCAACTGCAAGTTGAACTTGCACAATTAGTGTTCCGTACGATTGTTTTAAAAATAGAAAATTTTGTTAGGGTGGTATAAAATGATCAGTGACTTCACAAAACACACCCCAAATGAATTTTCAATAAAGTTTGCTTCCAATCTTTACTGAAAACTGGTGACCTTGAAATTTTGGTTTTTTTCTATACCAGATAAATTATTAAAGGTAATGATAATTTTCGTTCAATCTATACCCCCCGGAGAATATTCCAGGATTTTTTCAAAATTTTTTGATCAGTACTTTTCGATAAGGTAGGGGACAGCGATTTTTCACGATTTATTAAAAGTAATACGAAGAAACGTGTGCGCAAGTATTACATTATATATATATTTTTTACTCGTGTTTTCACAAGCTTTCATTTGACACCACACTCGATGACCTAGTAAAAAAATTTTTTTTCACTTCCGATTTCACCCCTTAAAACGAATCCCTTAAGTTAAAATTTATGTTACAGTGATATAAAATGATCAGTGACTTCACAAAACACACCCCAAATAAGTTTTCAACAAAGTTTATTTCCAATCTTTACTGAAAATTGATGACTTTGAAATTTCTGTTTTTTTTTTATTAACCAGATAAATTATTACAGATAATGCACTCATGATAATTTTCGTTCAATCTACACCCCGTGGAGAATATTCCAGAATTTTTTCAAAATTTTTTGATAAGTACTTTCCGAGATAAGGCAGGTGGACAGCGATTTTTCGCGATTTTTTAAAAATAGTACAAAGAAAAGTGCGTGCAAGTATTACATCATATATACATTTTTTACTCGTGTTTTCACAAGCTTTCATTTGACACCACACTCGATTACCTAGTAAAAAAATTTTTTTTTCACTTCCGATTTCACCTCACAAAACTAACCCCTTAAGTCAAAATTTAACTTTCAAAACTACATGGCTCTGATGAGGCCATCAATTCCTATATTACTACCAAATTTCAACTTTCTATGACAAATAGTTTCATAGAAAATCGGGTGTGACAGACGGACAGACAGACGGACAGACGGACAGACAAACGGACAGACACCGAAGTGATCTTATAAGTGTTCCGTACGGAACACTAAAAAAAACGTAATGTTTGACTAAAAGAATTCCGAAAAAGACCTACAACATGATAAATACGAGGTCACTCTTTTACCTTCCTTATATGTTTTATTATAAATGATTACACTTAAAATTTATCCGTTCTCCCATCTGAAACAGCTGCAAAATTGATCATGATTATGTTGGAACTATACACGATCTAGGCTTCCCCTATTAGAATTGAAAAGGACAAAAAAGGAATTAATTTTCATGTTCCTACAGTCTTAGGATTCCGAAAAGGACATATCGCACGATATATGTGAAGCAAACCCTCTAACCCCGTACCCAACTCATTAATCCCTTATGTATTTTACTATAAATAATATGTTTAAAATTTATCAATTACATCAACCATAAAACCTGGAAATATATATATATATATATATATATATATATATATATATATATATATATATATATATATATTATATATACATATATATATATATATATATATATATATATATATATATATATATATATATTTATATATACATATATATATATATATATATATATATATATATATATATATATATATATATATATATTTATATATATATATATATATATATATATATATATATATATATATATATATATATATATATATATATATATATATTTTTTTTTTCTAAAGATGCCTGTCCGTTTCGGATGTTGGTGATCAAAAGAGCTATTCTGACTTTGTTGACAGTCGCACGAAAAAGGTCTGTGGTTGTTAGGGAAAACCACACTCTCAGATTCTGGAGCCAAGAATTTCGTCGTCGTCCTGGACCTCTCTTGCCATCCCTGGAGTATCAGTTGTTGTAGGCCATAGCGCTGTTCGTTCCTCATTATGTGGCCCAGGTATTCAAGTTTTCGCCTCTTTACACTAAAAGATATTTCACATTGCTTGTCCATTCTTCTTAGAACTTCTACGTTTGTTACTCTGTCCACCCAGGGAATTCTCAGTACTCGACGATAACACCACATTTCGAAGGCCTCAAGTCTCCTCATGGTGGCGTCGGTCAAGGTCCAAGATTCGACTCCGTGCATGAGCACTGAGAAGACATAGCATCGAAGTAATCGAACCTTTGTATTAATTAGTATGTCCCGATTCTTGAAGATTTTGTTCATCTTAATGAATGAAGTTCTTGCCATCCCAATGCGTCGCTTTATTTCGACTGAGTAATCCCACCGATCATTTAAGGTGGTGCCTAGATAAGTGAAGCCACTGACTCTTTCTATTGGTTGCTGCTCAACCACTAATTCTCGGGGTGGTACCTGATTTTTATTAATAACCATGTATTTAGTTTTCTTGATGTTAAACTCGAGACCAAGGAGTTGACTTTTTTCTAACAGACTTGAAACAAGAGACTGCAAACCCTCCAGACTGTCTGCAAAGATACTCGTATCATCCGCATATCTTATATTATTTAGACGTTCTCCATTCACCAGAATTTCTTTATCAACCTCCTCCAATGCCGGTCTTATAATTTCTTCTGAATAAATATTGAAAAGGAGAGGCGACAGGATACAGCCCTGGCGCACTCCACGCTGAATTGCAACATCCTCTGTGTATTGTCCATCTATTTTAATGGTAGCTGTCTGATTATAGTAGATGTTATTTATAACTCTTATGTCTTTATCGTCGAGGTCAATAGACTTTAGTATTGAGAGCAGTTTGACATGTTTAACTCTATCGAAAGCTTTCCGGTAGTCTATGAAGCAAACGTACACGTCACAGTTAACATCTCTACAGCGTTGAAACAAGACCTGAACAGCAAAAAGAGCATCTCGAATACCCAGCGCATCCGGAAACCGAATTGAGTACGGGATATGTGGGTCTCACATTTTTTCTATATTTTGTTGTGGATAATCTTAAGAAAAGTTTTAAGAAGGTGACTCATGAGACTAATGATTCTAAAATCCTCGCATTTCTTCGCGCCAGGTTTCTTTGGTAGGGTTATATATATATATATATATATATATATATATATATATATATATATATATATATAACATATATATATATATATATATATATATATATATATATATATATATATATATATATATATATATATATATATATATATATTTATATGTACATATTGGCTTTAACTGCTCTCACTCATACGTCATTTTGTTCGAGAGTCTTTGTCCCAACCGATACACTGACAGACTGACGGAAATGAGGAGCTGTTTTTCGTAATGTAGGAACCCTAAAACGTATAGAAAAGCAAAATTCTCGGAATGTGATTTTTTCACAATTCAATGCAATATTGGGCAAGGAAAGTAAAAAATGAAATCACTTTGAAAGAAAACGCTTCGGTCTGTAATTTTTGTGGTTTCGTACAAAGAAAACTTTAAAAAGATTTCTGATTTTTTATTATTGTTGATTATATTTTTGAAAAAAAATGTACAAACAATACAGAAGTCATATATAGTAAACTCTTTAAAGAATAGTGGCATCAGTATTAAAAAACTGCTTAATATATTTAAATATGATTAGTTTTATCAGTTGATCTATTTATTATTTTAACGATATTATTAATATTATTTTTTGGTTCTCGTTTTAGAAACTATTTCTTGTTTAGGAGGCATATTTTAGGGGTTCGGATTATATTTCTTAGTCCTTGACGTACAATCTTAAAGGATAGATGAACAAGTGGAGAGTCATCACAAAAACAATCCCCCGAACTAATTGTGGGCAACTTCGCAAAAAAAATTAAAAATAAATTATTAATTGATACAATTTTTGTTAAAAGGTTTTTGTGTCATATGCCTTTAATTAAGAGATCATTTCTTGAGACCATAAATGAGCAAAATTATTATTAATTTAAATTCTGGCACGTAATTATTATGAAAGTAAAAATGCAAAGAAAAGTTGTATCTATTTGATATTAAATCTCTTAAAATTGAACTAGATACAAATAAATCAATATTTTATATGAAAACCAGAAAAGTCCAAAAAGTATACGTCACAGAATCCGGAATTAGTAGTTATGTCGGGACACTCTTTTCATTAATATTGTCACTCAATTTACTTGGGAGCAAATAAATCTTAGCATGATCATGTCGCATGCAGGAAGAAAGCTTCTCGTTGTGATTTTTACTTCGTACTAGAAAACTGTATATTCCACAGCAACTTTTAAACCTATAGAAAGCTTCAATTTAATCATTTAAGAAAGATGGCGCCCATATTCGAGGCATTGGTGTCAAACAAATTCCAACTTTATTAAATTCTATCCTGAAGAGAATTTTTAGCCCAATTGGACACTCAGAACTTACGAGAAACCTTTATTCGATGGACTAAGAAGAAAACTTGGTGCCTTGTTTCTGTTCTTTAAATATTTTTATGAGAAGTGTTCGATGGATATACCCAGCTTGGTCCCTCTCTGAGCGAGTCATCCTAGACACAGACGTGTTACAAATACTTCATAGCTACATGAGGCTCATCTTATTATTTGTATCACTTTTTAGAAAAAAAAATCGTTTATCCATCGTTGACATGAATCGCCTAGGACTGTTTCCTATCGAATACAACCTGCAGCGATTCAAGACCAACGTGAATTGCTACTCAACGCACGCTTTGCTTTTGTAGCGATTTAGAGATTTTTCTGTGGTCTGTACTTGCTCTACTTATATTCATTAACTTAAAGTAAATGGTTACTTTGATAAGGATGACACAAAATAATTCTATTCTCTAAAAATTTACAATTTTAAAGAAGGCTTTTGTTTTTTTATAAAAAGGCGCATTAAATAATAATTATAATAATAATAATAACACAAAACAAATACAAGCACTTAGGAAATTCTTGCAGCAAACCAGCCTCCACACAGCAACAGTGAAAGCAGACAAAAACTACACACCACTCGACTTATCCCGGGTAGACCACCGAGCAGACACACACAGTCACACCCAATTACAACAGGAAAAGATAAAAACGTGGTCAGAAAAAACACTCCACGGAAACCATAGATACCACATAGAACAAGACCACGAAAATAAAAAACAATCATACACCTGGTTACAGGATGGGCAGCTATTCCCTAAAACAGAAGGCTTCTTACTTGCCATCCAGGATAAAGTTATATTAACCAGAAACTACCAAAAGCATATCATCAAAGACCCAACTATTGCAGAAGACAGATGCAGGAAGTGCCACCAGCAGAAAGAGACTATCGAGCACATAACAAGTGGATGTAAAATGTTAGCCGGTACGGAATACACAGCCAGACATGACTCAGCGGCAAAAGTCGTTCACCAAGCACTAGCCACAACATACAAACTCATAGAAAACACAGATCCCTACTACAAATACACACTAACATCCATACTTGAAAATAAAGATTACAAGCTCTACTGGGACATCAGTATCCATACAGATAAAACAGTCTCCACCAATAGACCCGATGTTACTTTTCAGTGCAAAAGAAGGAAAAGTCACTTATCTAATTGACATAGCTGTCCCTAACGACACAAACATCCAAACGAAATACACAGAAAAAATCTCCAAATACACAGACCTTGCAACAGAAATAAAAAAGCTATGGACGGAAAAAGAAAAAGTCATCATTGTCCCTCTCGTCATATCAGCGACAGGCCTTACACCAACAACATTCACACCACACTTAGTACAATTAGGACTCAACACAAACATACACAAAAACATTCAGAAGTCAGTGATTTTGAAAACATGTAAAATTGTCAGGTCATTCCTTAATACACAATGGTAATGCGGTTGTGCTGACTTGGTTTGCGCCGTCAGCCAAACATGAAACCACATTGACCAGATGTGAGAAAAATAAACAAAAATAACAATAATAATATTTGCGCTTTTTTTCCAGTATTCGTTTATTGATTTTAAAATTATATCCGATAGCAATGTTATTGTTGTTCAAAGGTAATATCATAAAGCACGTTGTTTACCCTTTTAAAAGTTCTTTTTAACTTTATGAAATAACAAACTATAACAACATATACCATAAAAATCTAAACTCGGCTCTATATTAAATAAATATGAGAATCAAATAAAAAAATAATAGTGCATGAGCAGGTGTAGTTTCAGTGATTTTTTCTAAAAAATTTTTTAAGGATTGTATTAATCAGAAAAATATACAGTGGCTTATCGGGCAAACCGTCAATAAGTTTTGCTGTTGCAATAAAAATATGCGAGGTCCAAGAATAATGGACTATTTGGACATGGCGTCAAAATAGGGCATGCATATTCACTCTAGAATTCGTCAGCTAATCTAGGTGAAGATGACTACTTTCGTCATCGCGCAAATCACGAATCAGCAACGATTTAAAAATCGTAGTTCAAAATATATTAATAGCTAGCAAAACTCAATACATCTATCGAGAAACCGCCAAAGACGATATGAGTGCAATATCGGTTTCCCGCTTGTGAGATCTGCTACTGAATTTTGATGATCTTATATCAGATGGTCCTGAAGTTTATTGGCTACTAAAATGTCTTAAAATATGATTCTTAAATTTTGCTGCTATTGTGATTGTTTTGCTAGATGTCGAATATTGACTTCATATAGGGTACCTAATGAGGTCTTGCGAAACTTGGCAAGTATTAGGTAGGTTATGACCAGGTGGCACGTCTAGGATAAAGCTATTACACTTGGACCTTTTGTGCTTTTAATATAAGGGGTACTATTGATGGTTTTCGTCCAATAGGTCAATATATTGGGCTGTCGAAAAAGTTTGGTTTTTTTTTTTGTCAAAATTCAAACAATTTTTTTCATATTATAAATAAAGTTTATTAAATCAAGTATTCTTTTGTCTTGATAATTTTGCCATTTTTCTTGTAGAGCTATTATCTCGCCACTGTAGAGCTTCTGGGATTTCTGAACGAGGAACTGAACCAGGTGATTTTCGCAAGTCTCTTTTGAGTGGACTTTAAACCATTAAGAGACCAAAACAAATGGTGGTCTGACGGTGCATGGTCTGGGTTGCGTGGTAGATGCATCAAAACTTCCCAGATAAGTTCAGTTAATTTTTGCCGGGTTTTGAAATATATGTGTGATCTGGCGTTGTCATAATGGAAGACAGCCCCTTTTCTACTGATTAATTTCGGTGGACAGCAAAGATCAGAATCAATTATTTTACAGGTTGTAGCATCTCATGATATATTATTTCTTTTCACCAATTCTACCAAATATACATTATCACCGGCCTTTGCGTTAATACTGTCTTTGACATCAATTGCGTAGCTTTATCACGTTTCGGCCACGATGTTTTTCGCACATTATTGTCATATGTGATCTATTGTTATTATCATATTCGATTCTCCTCGAGTATTCCAATACATAAATAACGAACAATTTGATGACTATGAAAAAAATTCAGAATCACACAGTTACCAAAGTTGGTTTAAATGGAACTACCATTGATAAGGTTTACGTTGCTAGTTTCAAAATTTGAAATTTTATAGATTATTGATACTACAGTTGATCCTTATAATCGATTATCGCTTATAACCAGTGGCGTAGCCAAAATGGGAGGTGACTCTATTATTAAGAAAATGCATTGTTGTTTTATAACTAGGATTGTTTAAAATTGCTTTGGGGAAGAATGTAAATTTTATAAAGTTAAGAGTAAAGAACTTTTTTCCTTAAAAAGTTTTCAATCATGTAAAGTTTCATAGAAAAAGAATGTTCTTTTTTTCTTTTTTGATGAGTCTTCCCACCGATTATTAATTGTTTTTATTGTATTAGGAATACAGAACCACTTCAATTCTCATCGAGGGATAGGAGAACCTCCTCGGAACAATCATTCATTTTTCTTATGAAGTTATTGAGAAATTAAGTTAAGAAAGTTTTTTTTCAAGAGTATTCCCACTGGTTTTTGATTTTTTTACTATAAAAATCACTCCTTGAATTCGTAGGTTCCCTCGACTCTACGGATTGCTTTATTTTTTTTTAAATGCCTCTTTAGGATCCATCTACTCCCCACCCTCACTCCTAGAACTTGGCTGGGCCATTGATTGTGAAGAAGAATAATCCATAATCAATAATTTGATCTATTAATCGATCTTTTCAGGAGTCCTAAACGTTATTTTACTTATATCAAGTAGCAGTGTAATATAAATTTCTCTCTCTTTTCAATTGGCACTAGCTGCTTTGGGGAAAAGCAATATTTTTTCATAGATAATAAATATCTAAAGATATTTTCTCGAAAATCTCCAAGAAGTTGTAACATCTATTTTCTAATCAAGTAGTATGTCAAATTTAACACTTATATGTATATATATATATATATATATATATATATATATATATATATATATATATATATATATATATATAGACATATATTTATATATATATATATATATATATATATATATATATATATATATATATATATATATATATATATATATATATATATATATATACTTAACGATGAAAGTTTTAACTGGTTCCTTACCTTCACCTTTTAAAACTTTTGAAAAGCTCTGTAATAATCAGCTGTTTGTAAAATCATCTGTACAATAACCACTTCTAATATCAGTTTAGTCTAATTACAGCCTATTTGATAAAATATTTATTAAGCTTAATATTTAATTGTCGTTTTGAGTACGATTATTAAGAAAGCAAGCAATCGAATATGAATTAATCCAGTATTTTGCAACATCTATAAATGATTTGTGGGAGTGGTGGGTTCTCTATTTCAGTACGGAAAAAAAAACAACACAAAATTTTTATGCATTAATGAGTGCAATATTTGTTGAATTATTATTCTACAAATTGTTGACAAAATCACTACAACAGCCTTACTCTTTTACAATCAAAGTATAGGGATGCCTTTTCTTTAGAGTTTTAGCATATTATTCTCTCTCTCTCGGTCTCATCGTCCATGAGTGCGCCTCTTCAATTTTCCCACATTTATTTCTGTCTCGCGTTAGGTTCGTCCATTCCCCACCAGCTATAGACTCCAGAGAATTATTAACTGTTCAATATTTGGTTTTATAGCACTGGTAAAAATATATAAAGTTTCCTGTAAAATTTTATCACCAATTATCAAAAATCAATATTTGAAAATATTTCCGTAATTTCCATTTTTAAGTTAAATGAGCTTTCACTAATAACCTTTACCATATATCAAGGGAAACATTATTAAGTTTGTCACATTATTTTATACAAAAATTATTGTTCATTTAATTTCTGTTCATTTATCACCCGTATACTCATCATTCTTGTAAAACAGAATTACTTTTTTGAAACATAAAACACATTTTATTATTACCAGCGGAAAATGTCGTTTTGTATGTAACAAATTGAAGACAATAAACTATATTAACAGAAATTTTTGCTTTTTACCTACATATTGGATAATTGAATAGTTATATTGTAATATATATAAGCATATTTTTATTAATATTACATACTGTATTTTTTATTCTATAGCAACCAGATTGGGTTGGGTTGGTTTATTTCTCTTTATTTAGTTTCCCAGTAGGCCTCCAAACATTCCTCTCATAAAACATTCTTATAAAAATCGGGGTCACTGATATTTAATTTTAATAGTTTTCTGCTTATGGTTGTGGCCTTACCTTTAGGTGAATCTCCTATTTAAATTTTTTTGCAAAAATAAACTACAATACTGTAAAATCTAACTTAAACAATTTGTTGGAAAAAGGTTTCTTTTCCATAGGAAAAAAACCATCAAGGGCAAGTTGGACTTACACAATTAGTGTTCTGTACCCTGATTGCTTTTAAAATAAAATAAAATAAAATAAAATAAAATCCTTAGGCTAAGGTACATCCTAAGATGCAATATGTATTGTCACGTTTTTTCTTAGCCAATAATGTACAATAGTTATAGCATCTTAGCTATCTAATGGCCAATAAATCAATCTAGCTCAATCTAGAATCGAATAATACGAGTATAAAGTAAATATTTACTACCTAGGGGGGCGGGGACGGGGAGGGGGGCAATTATTTTTCTTCTCCTCCCATCAGCATTCCACAAATTACCTCTAAACCTATAATATGATCTCCCTATAAACCGGAGGTAAATATTTTCCTCCTCCTATTAACATTCCCACAAATTACCTCTTAACACTCAATACATTCTATATATATATACATATATATATATATATATATATATATATATATATATATATATATATATATATATATATATATATATATATATGTATAAAGAATGTACTGAGTGTTAAGAGGTAATTTGTGGGAATGTTAATACGAGGAGGAGGAAAATATTTGCCTTCGGTTTACAGGGAGATCATATTATAGGTTTTGAGGTATATATATATATGTATATATATATATATATATATATATATATATATATATATATATATATATATATATATATATATATACATAAAAATAAATATTTATGTTTCATCTATAAGGGAAGTAAGGAAATAGAATTTAAAGCTATAGAAGAAATATAACTAGTATTTTATTCAGTTTTCTTCAATAACATATGTAAATAATGTCTACACATGAAAAAATATATTAGTGATTTAAATCAGCAAGTTGAAAAATTGTATAAAATATTTTCTAATTTGGTTGACGAACAGCTCAGAACATTCCATATTTATAATGATTTGACTGATTATTATCAACAAGGGATCGATGCATGTGTGAAATACTTCGAGACTCTAAGCATTCTGAATTTTCTGAAGGAATTGGACAAAAGTGGCTTCCTTAAAGAAATTGATTATATAGAAGATCCTACAATAGTAAATTATATCAGTGAAACTGAAAAAGAACTTTTAGAAATTAGTGGAGGAACTATATAAAGAGTTTATTATGCTCAAGGCATGTTCTCGTTTCTTTCCGGATGTAGGAGGAAATTAAGAAGCACAAGGTCATTATATTTTATGTTCAATATTGTTTTAAGATGTGATCCTTCGGCAATACTAGTCGATATTTATAGAATTTACTTTAATAATCTCCTTAGGGTTGTCTGATATATGTTCTACATTCGGCTCTAATCGTTTATTTGTAAAATCTAATAATTTAACAATTGTCGCTTCAACAAACCTTATTGCTTATGATATAAGATGTGTGTGTAAGGTATTATTATTTGCACTGAATACCCCTTTTACCACAGTTATCGCGTATAAGTTTGTACAGGTCATCCAATTCATAGCTACCTTCAGGTAGCTATGATTTGACCTATACAAACAAATATCAAAAATATAAAATTATCATTAAAAATCATTGCATTATTAAACTCATCAACATTAGGTAACGCATTAAACGTTTCAAAATTTACTAGTTATATAGCCGGATTAAATTCTACTGTTAAACTAGGAGAATTGCCGGTAATAACCAAACTGTAGGACATATCCATTGAATATTCTTGTTGAGACTGAAGAAAGATTATTCATCACAGGTTATTATAAAGAAATTTTAAACAAAGTTGGCAACAATTTGTTTAGTTAAAAGTTTGATGGTTGTTATAATTGTATGTTATCATTACTACTCAGTATATATCATCACTACACCAAACACTTTATTTTTACGTTCGATGCTTGTTTCGCTAACCATGTTAGCTTCATCAAAAGCGATGATTGACTTTAGTCGAAACGCAAGTCGAGCGCAAAAATAAAGTTTTTGGGGTAGTAGTGATATATACTGAGTAGTGCCACTGTGTCAAAGATTCCACATTCCCAACATAGTGTATGTTATCCTGTTTTTATTATTGTCACTATAAAAATATGAATTTAACTCAGATGGGGTTGTAAATTACCATAGCTATCAAAGTTTTTTTTTTTCCTTTTTTTATATATGTTGTCCAGTGAATGCCATTACCACTGTAGCTATCTAGATTAACAATCCCACTTTCATGTTTCTTAATCTTTTAGATAATTTATTCCTCATAAATACACCTCAAAAATTAGGAATTTGTAAAAATTTGACATACTTTACTTGGTCATAATTTGTAAGCGGATTCCGATATATATATATATATATATATATATATATATATATATATATATATATATATATATATATATATATATATATATATATAATTTTCGCAGTGTTTTGAATATGGCTTTAAAAACAAACCGCATCCTGTTTTATAAGCCACTTTTTTCTAATTGCAATTGATTCTATCATTTGATTATGTCGTTTAGCTTCAGATAATCTTTCTTTGGCCGATCTCGTATCATTTACAGCTTTATAAGTGGTAAAAACTCACTAGTTTTGGGAATAAGTGTAATTCATAAACTTCCGTTTCTTTCCTATTGACTTAAGAGCTGTTTTGATACTATTATATAAAGTTTGAAAGTGTTTTCCCATAATTCCTTTTCTAGCTTCCGATATCGCTTTAGACAATGACATTCTTCGTCCTATACGGTATTTATTTGTTATTTTCCTTTTTTTTTAATCCCCATTCATAATTTTCTCTTTATTTTCATGGCTGTGGCTATTCCTAGAGCAGACGTTTTTTCTCCAAAATTAGCGTCGGGAGTTTTAGACCTCGCCAAAGCCTTTTCAGATAATAAATTATCTCATTTGATTCGGAGTAAGAAATGGCATGTTCTTCGCAAGCTTCATCTAATGGGTTAATTCCTTCATCACCCCTTATTAGTCTCTTTTCAAAATTGTCCCTGTTCCACAAAAATTGTAACGCGGTAAGTGTAATTCAAATGGTAATTTATTTATTAAAATGTTTAAATAGCGATCTCTTCTTTTTTTCGTTTTGTTTTGTAAATGTGTGGTTTACGATGCGATTTAAACATTATATATTACGAACGTATACATATAAATGACTAGCGTTGCTGTATAAGTCGACTATACATAATAAAAATTGAAATACAACAATTTTCCATAAAAATTAAAAATAGTGATGCTTTATCAAATAATTTTAGAAAACATGGAAAATTGTTTAAGGGAAATAGCAAAAAAGGATTAATAGTAGGTCCTCCGGGATGTGGTAAAACCAATATCGTCATTAGACTAATTGAACATCCTAATAGTTTACGATTTGAGAATTTTTATTTTTAGTCTAATCTTTATATTAACCTAAATTGAATATTTAAAGATACTTTTTAAACCCTTTAAAAGAAATGGATTTCTCAACGTCAGATATTGAAGAAAATATCATTTTACCACAAGACATAAAATCAAACTCTCTAGTAATATTTGATGATATTGTTTGTTGTAACCAAACCATAGTAAAGGATTATTTTTGTTTCGGAAGACATAAGAAACCGGCTGTTTTTATTTTTGTCAAACATACTCATCTATTCCGAAACAGCTGATACGGGATAATGCAAATTTAATTATTATATTTCAACAAGACAACACAAATATAAAACATATTTATGATGATCATGTTAATGTTGATATGTCGTTTAATAAATTTAAGGACTAAAAAGGGCTAAAACTTGGTAACATTCCAATTATGAAAGAACGATTAACGAGAGAACTTCTTAAATCAAGGAATGCTGTTAAACAAAAATACCAACTTTGAGACTCAAGCTAAACTGGAAGAAATTTACAAACCAATAGCAGAACCACTACAAAAACTAGTGCCAACACTAGGGGAAAAATGAGCTAACAGACATTAGTGAAGAGTTTCAATCCCCAATAAAAATTTTTTATGAATTATCAACACCACCAAAATATTCGTTCGCTGACGTATCAACACCAAGGAGAAATATCTTTGCTAACACATCAACTCAAACAACAAAAAACTGGAAAAACTTCAGATCTTCCATATGAAACTCCATCATTTTTCATAGTGATTTAACTACAACTCAAATACCATCCTTT
Organism: Pachyrhynchus sulphureomaculatus; assembly: GCA_019049505.1. Classification (NCBI taxonomy): domain Eukaryota; kingdom Metazoa; phylum Arthropoda; class Insecta; order Coleoptera; family Curculionidae; genus Pachyrhynchus; species Pachyrhynchus sulphureomaculatus. Next base: position 162,065,158 of record CM032447.1, on the reverse strand, counting down.
CTTCGAACAAGCACTGTAGAAACAACAGATTTTTCACAAGGGTCCGAAACATCTCACAATCTCTCTGATATTTTAGAACAAACGAAACAAATAATAACGACTTTCATTAATACAGAAACATATAGTAACAGGTTGGATCAATTTGATAAACTGCCTCGTTGGTATATTGATGGTGGTGTAAGTGATACAGAACACACATTTGATCATGAATATGGAATAGTTCACGATTATGAAAATGAAAAATCTGATAGAGTTTTAACGCAAATCTGCTGCTGGAGCAAAATATCCTGGAACAATAGAATTATATGAGTTGTTATTTAAAAAAGAGCCTACAGCCTATACCCAGAAAGATCTTGATAATTATATGGATATTTTAAAAAGAATTAATGTACTTACAAAAAAAAGATATTACAAAAACTGGTTTAACTTTAAAAATTAATAAACCGAGTACAGACTATGTACATTGGAATGATGTTAATGAATTGGTTGATAGACTCAAAGAAGCCAATGTTATAATACAAATACATATTACAATTTATAGCATGGCAGTTAATAAGTTTGGTTATCATATTTCAAAACATTATATTTACTCATATGTTCCTTAGATTGAAAAGTCAATAAGTTCAAATATTGAAAATAAAATATTAAAAAAACTTCACCAGCGATACAAAATATGTTGAAAACAAAATAATTGAAAATTTAGAATCTGATTTAAAAATGAACGTCAAAAATCTTGATAAAGAGAGTTAGCGACAATAATGAGGATATACAGAACGTTGCAAAAAAGATAAAAATATTCGAAGATAAAATTATTCCTGAATATCTTGACCAAATAATAAAAATTTCAAAACATGACGATGACATAAAAATAATTAAACAGAAATATGAGGAATTGGATAGATATGAGAAATGAAATAATTAGGGTTACATCAGAAAAACTACAAGGAGATATTTCTAAGAATATGGTTCTAAAATCTGAAAATTTTACTGATATGCTCAATAATAGAGCTTCACAAGAAGTGGAAAATTTTAAGAAGGAAGAAAGGATAATATGAATAAAAATATTGAAAAAGTTGATAGATCTGTGAAATTTCATTTTCTAGCTCACAAAAATGATAGTGAAAATGTTAACTTGTTGGAACAAAAATTTAAGGAAGCTTATCAAAAAATAAATGATGATTTCTCAAAAGAAATAATATTATTACGGAAAAGAATCAAAAATATAGAGGAAAAATAACTAACAATTTAATAACACCACAAAAAAATAATGACAAAATTGAAGAAGTATTGACACAATTACACAATCTAGGATCAGAACATAAAACCAATGTAGACGGTAAATTATTAAAAGAGATGCAAAATTTAAATGTAAGATTGCAAACTATAGTGAAGGAACGCAAAAAAGAAAATTTGGATATTGAAAAAAACGATGAGATATTAAAACAGTTAAAAAACCTTGAAAAAGAATTGGAAGCGAGAATAGAGGAGAAAATATCGATATTAAAAAATGATCTGGTAGAAGCAGTAGTAAAAACACTAACCAATGTTGTCAAATCAATTAAAGATCTGATAGACTATAAGTTCAAGAAATTTGACAAAACAAGTAAAGATGAGAGATGCTTTGAAATATGTTGTTGATGATGCAGGAGTAATGGTTTTAGCAGCTTTGAAAAAGTTAAAAGAGGGAATCGCAACAGTCGATGGTAATGTAAAAGAAATCCCAGACAGAGTTAATATTCTTAATGCCAAAATAAAGAAAAATAATTAATTTTTATTTAAGTGTAAGTAAGAGATATTCAACAAAATGGATTAATATGAAAAAGAAAACATGAAGGACAAGATAAAAGAAATTATTGTTGAAGAATTACATAAACCTGCTAGAAACAATTATTAGAAAAGAAGAATAATTGTAAAGGGTTTAGATGACTTATGGCAAGGTGTTGCTAGATTTAATAAGTCGTATAGATATATTTTAGTAATAATAAATTTTTGCAAAATATGTTTGAACAGAATCACTTAAAAACAAAAGTGGGAAACATGTAACAGCTGCAATGAAAAAATTTTAGATAAAACCAAAAACATATCTGGGAAAAGAATTTTACAATAGAGACTTTCAAAAACTAATGAATGATTATTAAATTAATCATTGTAGTAAATTTAAAAGCAAGTATTGTGGAGCGTGTTAACACAACTTTAAAAAACAATATGTGGAAATATTTCAGTAATAAAGAAAATTATATGTGGTATAATATTTTGCCCACAATTGTTGAAACATACAATAATTCTTTTCACAGAACTACAGGATACAAACCCAGTGAAATTAATAGGAAAAATGAAAAAAAAAATATCGATTTAAAACACACCAAGCTTAAAGAAAACGATTTTGTTAGAATCATAAAGCAAAGAGAAGCTTTTGATTAAGGATATACTTCAAACTGGTCTACTGAAATCTATCAAATCAGAAAAGTACAACTTACAAATCCCACTACTTCTCTTTTAAAATTTGCTAGTAATGAAAATATTGAAGGAAGTTTTTATTCTGAAGAGTTATCGAAAATAAAACATCCAGACGCATATTTAGTAGAAAAGGTTTTTAAGAAAAAAAGGAAATAGAGTCTTCGTTAAATGGTTAGGATTTGACAAATCTCATAACTCGTGGATTTTAAAAAAAGATATATTATAATATATCGAAAATGAAACAAAAATTTAAACATACATATATGTTTATTATTAATAATTCATATCATTAAACTTTTCATTATATATATATATATATATATATATATATATATATATATATATATATATATATATATATATATATATATATATATTGTTCTTGAATATATATATATATATATATATATACCTAACGTAATAAAATATATCCTATAACCTAGCTAGAGAACATGTGTGTGCATTAAAAACAAAAATACTTAAATCGGATAAGTACTTCTCGAGTAATAAGCGCACTAACGGTCAGACAGGCAGACAAACAGGCGTTGCATTTTATATATGTTATAGATATTCTTTGCTACATGATATTGTTCCATATTTAATGGTTTAAGCAGTGTATTGCAAGAAAACGAGCTAGCGGCAAACTTTTTTTCGACTTGATTCACTATTATCGTCACTGCTTATTCCTTATGGTACCTAACATACTAAAATATAGCCTATAACCTGGCCAGAGAACATATGTATGTTTAAGAAAAAAAGTATGTAAATCGAATTAGTGGTTCTCCATTGATAAGCGCAGTGACGGACAGAGAGACGTTACATTTTATATATTATAGATGAGCAACAAAAATGACATTTTTTCCTTAGACATCAAATAAATATTATTATTGTAACCAAAAAGAAACAAGTAAACTATGTGTTGTTAGTCCAGAAATTTTTCACATTTATAAAGATCTATTGATTATGTACACTAAATTTCAAACTCTGGAAATGTGCAATATGTATAAGAAATAGATATCTATAAGTATGGTATAATTAGGACGCCGACCAAAATTCGACTTTTAATCCCAAGAAATACATAAAACCTCTTTTAATCTTTCCACAGATTGTAAAACTATTGGGAGTAATGAAAATATACCTTGTAATGTACTTTTTATTTTAAATATTTTTCTATTCATTTGTGTATCTCTACTCCTCACCTTAACAGGATTTATAAATTATAGATATTAGAACTGAAAGAATCTTTAATTTAAGTTTAGGGGGAGGGGAAATATTGGAGGGGGAACTGCTATAATAACATTCTCACAGCCCGAGATAATTGAGATATCAAGATATATTCCACCAATACCGAATATACCAGCTATTCTAATACATTTTTAAAAATGAACAGTCCACAAAAAATAGGGAAATAGTTGAATGTAGAAGTCTTCATCAAAGTTTGTAATTGTTGGAATTGATTTGAGCGAATTTTTTACCAAAAATTGTCATTTTTAGACAAGAAAGATATAAGGTGACTTTAAATGAAGAAGATGGGAAGAACTTACAGATATATCAATGACATTCAACGCCAAGACATCGACCAGTGATGAACGCTTTGAAAAAGATGGATGAGATTCTATCGAAACGTCAGCGAAACCGTCCATCAAGGGACTTTAAGCTAACACAGGATACCCAAAAAACTATTACTACATTTCACATCCGTGAGAACATTCGTCAAAACATTATATATATATATATATATATATATATATATATATATATATATATATATATATATATGTAGTGGACTCTTTATATAGTAAAAGACCAAAATGTTGACCGAAATTTCACTATAGAAAGTTTTTCACTATATAGAGTGTCACTATAAACAGTGTCGACTGTTTATAGTGACACACTATATATATATATATATATATATATATATATATATATATATATGTATATATATGTATATATATATATATATATATATATATATATATATATATATATATATATATATATATATATATATATATATATATATATATATATATATATATATATATATATATATATATATATATGTATATATATATATATATATATATATATATATATATATATATATATATATATATATATATATATATATATATATATATATATATATATATATATAAAATATATATACAATATATATATATATATATATATATATATATATATATATATATATATATATATATATATATATATATATATATACAATATATATATATATATATATATATATATATATATATATATATATATATATAAATATATATATAATGAAAAGTTTAATGATATGAATTATTAATAATAAACATATATGTAAGTTTAAATTTTTGTTTTATGAGAGTTATGAGATTTGTCAAATTGTAACCCTTTAACGAAGACTCTATTTCCTTTTTTTCTTAAAAACCTTTTCTACTAAATATGCGTCTGGATGTTTTATTTTCGGTAATTCTTCAGAATAAAAACTTCCTTCAATATTTTCATTACTAGCATATTTTAAGAGAGAAGTAGTTGGATTAGTAAGTTGTACTTTTCTGATTTGATAGATTTCAGTAGACCAATTTGGAGTATATCCTTTATCAAATGCTTCTCTTTGCTTTATGATTCTAACTAAAATCGTTTTCTTTAAGCTTGATTTTTCCTATTAATTTCATTGGGTTTGTATCCTGTAGTTCTGTGAAGAGAATTTTTGTATGTTTCAACAATTGTGGGCAAAATATTATACCACATATAATTTTCTTTATTACTGAAATACTTCCACATAATGTTTTTTTAAAGTTCTGTTAACACGCTCCACAATACTTGCTTTTAAATTAGAAAAACTACTACAGTGATTAATTTTATAATCATTAGTTTTTGAAATTCTCTATTGTAAAATTCTTTTACCAGATATGTTTTTGGTTTTATCTAAAATTTTTTCATTGCCGCTGTTACATGTTTCCCACTTTTGTTTTTAAGTGGTCCTGTTCAAACTTTTTTGTAAAAACATTTATTACTACTAAAATATATCTATACGACTTATTAAATCTAGCAACGCCTTGCAATAAGTCGTCTAAACCCTGTACAATTATTCTTCTTTTCTGATAATTTTTTCTAGCAGGTTTCTTTTTCATATTCATCCATTTTGTTGAATATCTCACCTAAATAATAATTAATTCTTTTTCTTTATTTTGGCATAAAGCATATCAACTCTGTCTTGGATTTCTTTTATATTACCGTCAACTTTTGCGAATCCCTCTTCTAACTTTTTCAAAGCTGCTGAACCATTTCTCCTGCATCATCAACAACATATTTCAAAGCACCCAACTCATCTTTACTTGTTTTGTTAAATTTCTTGAACTCAAGATCTTTAATTGATCTGACAACATTGGTTACTGTTTTTACTACTGTTTCTACCAGATCATTTTTTAATGTCGATATTTTCTCCTCTGTTCTCGCTTCCAATTTTTTTCAAGGTTTTTTAACTGTTTTATTTTCTCATCGTTTTTTTCAATATCCAGATTTTCTTTTTTGCATTCCTCCACTGTAGTTTACAATCTTACATTTAAATTTTGCATCTCTTTTAACAATTTACCATCTACATTGGTTTTATGTTCTGATCCTAGATTGTGTAAATGTGTCAATACTTCTTCAATTTTGTCATTATTTTTTTGTGGTGTTATTAAATTGTTGGTTATCTGAAGCTTCCTCTATATTTTTGATTCTTTCCCGTAATAATATTATTTCTTTTCAGAAATCATCATTTTTCTTCCTTAAATTTTTGTTCCATCAAGTTAATATTTTTGTGAACTAGAAAATGAAATATCACAGATCTATCAACTTTTTCAATATTTTTATTCATATTATCCTTTCTTCCTTCTTAAAATTTTCCACTTCTTGTGAAGCTCTATTATTGAGCATATCAATAAAATTTTCAGATTTTAGAACCATATTCTTAGAAATATCACCTTGTAGTTTTTCTGATGTAACCCTAATTATTTAATTTTTCATATCTATCCAATGCCTCATATTTCTGTTTAATTATTTTTATGTCATCTTCATGTTTTGAAATTTTTATTATTTGGTCAAGATATTCAGGAATAATTTTATCTTCGAATATTTTTATATTTTTTGTAACTTTATGTATATCTTCATTATTGTCGCTAACTTTCTTTATCAAGATTTTTGACGTTCATTTTTAAATCAGATTCTAAATTCAATTATTTTGTTTTCAACATATTTTGTATCGCTCGTGAAGTTTTTTTCAATATTTTATTTTCAATATTTGAACTTATTGACTTTTCAGTCTAAGGAACATACCAGTAAATATAATGTTTTGAAATATGAGAACCAAACTTATTAACTGCCATGCTATAAATGTATTAATTAAATTTTAACATGTATTTGTATTATAACATTGGCTTTTTTGAGTCTATCAACCAATTCATTTACATAATTCCAATATACATAGTCTATATTCGGTTTATTAATTTTTAAAGTTAAACCAGTTTTTGTAGTATCTTTTTTTTGTAAGTACATTAATTCTTTTTAAAATATCCATATAATTGTCAAGTTCTTTCTGGATGTAGGCTCTTTTTTAAATAACAACTCATATAATCTTGTTGTGCCAGGATATTTTGCTCCAGCTACTTGTTTATCCTTACCAATAATCTGAACAGAGATTTGTGTTAAACCTCAGTAAAATTTTTCATTTTCATAATCGTGAACTATTCCATATTGATGATCAAATGTGTGTTCTGTAGCACTTACACCACCATCAATATACTGACGAGGCAGTTTATCAAATTGATCCAACCAGTTACTCTATGTTTCTGTATTAATGAAAGTAGTTATTATTTGTTTCGTTTGTTCTAAAATATCAGAGAGATTGTGAGATGTTTCGGACTCTTGTAAAGAATCTGTTGTTTCTACTACAGTGCTTGTTTGAAGGAAGGATGGTATTTGAGTTGTAGTTAAATCACTATGAAAAATGATGGAGTTTCATATGGAAGTCTGGAGTTTTTCCAGTTTTTTTGTTGTTTGAGTTGATGTGCTAGCAAAGATATTTCTCCTTGATGTTGATGAATGTTTTGGTGGTGTTGATAATTCATAAAAATTTTTTGGCGATTGAAACTCTTCACTAATGTCTGTTAGTTCATTTTTCTCCTTGTGTTGGCACTAGTTTTTGTAGTGGTTCTGCTATTGGTTTGTAAATTTCTTCCAGTTTAGCTTGAGTTTCAAATTTGGTATTTTAAAAAATTTGATATTTTTGTTTAACAGCATTCCTTGATTTAACAATTTTTCTTGTTAACGTTCATTCATAATTGAAATGTTACCAAGTTTTAGTCTATTTTTACAAATATCAGAAATTCAAATTGATCTTTCCAACACAATAAACTGAATTCCTTAAATTTATTAAAGGACGTATCAACATTAACATGATCATCATAAATGTGTTTTAAATTTGTGTTGTCTTGCTGAAATATAATAATTAAATTTGCATTATCCCGTATCAGCTGTTTCGGAATAGATGAGTATGTTTGACAAAAATAAAAACAGCCGGCATTCTTATGTCTTCCAAAAAAAAAATCCTTTACTATGGTTTGGTAACAACAAACAATATCGTTAGATATTACTAGAGAGTTTGGTTTTATGTCTTGTGGTAAAATGATATTTTCTTCATTATCTGACGTTGAAAAATCCATTTCTTTTAAAGGGTTTAAAAAGTATCTTTAAATATTCATATTTAGGTTAATATAAAGACTTAGAATAAATAAAAATTCTCAAATTGTAAACTATTAGGATGTTCAATTAGGCTAATGACGACATTGGTTTTACCACATCCCGGAGGACCTACTATTAATCCTTTTTTGCTATTTCCCTTAAACAATTTTCCATGTTTTCTAAAATTATTTGATAGAGCAACACGATTTTTAATTTTTATGGAAGATTGTCGTATTTCAGTTCTCATTATGTATAGTCGACTTATACAGCAACACTAGTCATTTATATGTATATGTTCGAAATATATAATGTTTAAACAAACATTTACAAAACAAAACGAAAAAAAGAAGAGATCGTTATTTAAACACTTTAATAAATAAATTACCATTTGAATTACACTTACCGCGTTACAATTTTTGTGGAACGGGGACAATTTTGAAATGAGACTAATAAAGGGTGATAAAGGAATTAACCCATTAGATGAAGCTTGCGAAGAACATGCCATTTCTTACTCCGAATCAAACGAGATAAGTTATTATCCGAAAAGGCTTTAGCGAGGTTTGAATCTTCCGACGCTAATTTTGGAGAAAAAACCTCTACTCTAGGAATAGCCACAGCCATGAAAATAAAGAGAAAATTATGAATGGGGATTAAAAAAAGAAGGAAAAGAACAAAAAAATACCGTATAGGTTTTTGTTTTTAAATTATCTTTCTAGCTATGATTGAAATGGCAAATTTAAATATATACGTGTGTATATATATATATATATATATATATATATATATATATATATATATATATATATATATATATATATATATATATACATACCAAACTACCATCCACACTAATACACTTAGTCCAGCGTTTCTCGAGTTGTTCCATTCTATCCAGAAAGAATTATATTGTTCGTGAAAATTTTCTATTCCTGAGGCCTTGTTTCGAAATGGGGAGCCCTTATGAATCCACTGCATTGATCCTCGCTTCGTGGGAAGATTTCAATAGAATACCCTCGTCGCATGTAACAGTTCTCGAAAAATAACTCTTACGCTTCATTGGAAGTGTTTAACCTAAAATTTAACTTGAAAATACGGCGGACCATTATTATGGTACTCCTAGGTCATTCTGTTAAAAATGACTTTGGATCCATTTCTCTCTTTATTGAGAACCATTACACTGCGCGATGTCCCAAATTACTTTTAACCATTTATCAAAAAAGACGAATTTGTTGTCAAAGTTCTTGGAGCAGCGTCCGTATTTTACAACCAAACAATTTTTTGTGTAACCCCATTTTCATGCCTATGAAGGTAACTTAAAAAACACCCCTGTAATTTTTGTATTCTCTTGTTCTAATAGTTAGTGGCCTAGAGATCTCCCTATTAGACAACGCAACGCAGGTTTTCCTAAAATACTAGGTATCTAATAAATATTCTTATTGTTGAGAAAAACTCAAAAAAATAAATTTAAAAAAGAATCCGTTACAAATATTCATGTAAATAATTTACTATACTAAGTTACACAGGGAGGGTTAGTATACTACTCAGCATATATCACCATTACACCAAACACTTTATTTTTGCACTCGATGTGTGTTTTCCTAACCATGTTAGCTTCATCAGGAGGGATGATTGAATTCATCGCTGCTGATGAAGCTAACATGGTTAGCGAAACGCGCGTCGAGTGCAAAAATAAAGTGTTTGGTTTAGTGGTAATATATACTGAGTAGTGTTATTGTGCCAAAGACTCCACATTCCCAATATAGGGTTAGTATAGTTAACAATTTTTTACAACTCTCGATAGAAACTTTTAATAATATGATGAAACTACCATTTGGAGTACAGCCATGCACGGACAGGTGGCACATATCAGGAATTAAAATAAGCTAATTGAAAAAGTTTGTTTGCTTCACCGCCAATTAAACACACTGTCTCGCCTCATTCGTCAGTAAATTTATCAAGACTTTGGTTTATGTTCTATTTAATGGCATATAATGCGTTTCTCACATTATTAAGAGAAGGTCTGTCTATTGGAAAAATAGATAGGGTATTCTATTAAAAGAGTTTATCATATTTGTGACTAGTCTGATATAACTTAAGAGGAAAATACACGTGAACTTCATTATATCAATATCAAAGTAAATTGAGAAAATTGGAAACTACAATAACTTAATAAATGTCACATGTTAAGACTTCTCTCATATAAGTTTTAACTTATGGGAATGATTTCGGTGGTCTTATCTGATATTTTTCTTAGTTTGCTTTGGTACTAGTATGGATTTTTTTAAAATTACTAATTTTCTAAGGACCTTTCACAATATTTTCAATGTTCTAAATTTTTCTAATATTAGGTATGAACATACATATACTCTAATGATTTTTAGTGTACCGTACGGAACACTTATGGTATCACTTCGGTGTCCGTCTGTCACACCTGATTTTCACAGGAACAGGACATATAAAGTTGACATTGAACACAAATATAGGAATTGATGGCCACATCAGAGCGGTGTAGTTTTGAAAGATAAATTTTGACTTAAGGGGTTAGCTGGTAGGGGTAATTAAAAAAAAATCGTCATCGAGTGGGAATCAAATGAAAGTTTGTGAAAATACGAGTTCAAAAATATATATGATGTAATACTTGGGCACACTTTTATTTGTATCATGTTTAAAGAATCTCTGCCCCCCCACGCATTCTCCAAAAGTACTGTTCAAAAGAATTTCAAGAAGTTTTGGAATATTCTTAATGAAGTGTAGATTGAGCGAAAATTATCACGAGTGAATTGCGTTTGATAATTTATCTGGTATATGGGGGGGTGAAAACGGAAGTGAAAAAAAAATACTAGGGTATTGAGTGGGGTGTCAAATGAAAGCTTGTGAAAACACGACTTCAAAAATATATATGATGTAATACTTGCGAACACTTTTTCTTAGTATTTTTTGAAAAAATCTCTGTCCTCTTACTCCATCTCGAAAAGCACTGACTAAACATTTTGAAAAAATTTTGAATTGATTGAGTGATGAAGTCGTATAATTTATCTAGTATGAAAAAACTATGTGCCTTGATAATATCGGGGACCGACCGTATCGCGCGTACCGCGGATCGCTCCTCTAGAAACAAAATAATTTTATTTTATTTGTTTATGTTTAAACAAATATTTAGGTAGTAAATATTGGTTTGACAATTTTATTACTAGATCCTAGGTTGAGCTAGATTGATTTATTGGCTATTAGGTAGCTAAGATACTATAACTGTTATACATTATTGACTAAAAAAAAAAACGTGGAAATATTTGATCTTAATGTCAGGAACTAATCAACTAGCCTAGTTAAGTATTTTATTTTATTTTAAAAGCAATCTGTCTTTTTGTCAGAAGCGACCTCTCTTGCCAACGAGAAGAGGCTCTGGAGCCCCCAAACTTCGATGTTATGTGGTTAAAAATAACGACTCAACAAACCACAAGGTTCATCTGTATCCTGTATCGACCACCAAGTGATACCAATTTTCGAACACTTTTCGCTTCTCTTGCAGACACCATCGATCATTTACAGATTAACTATCCATGTGCCGAAATTGCCATCCTGGGCGACTTTAATGTCCACAATATCAACTGGCTTAAATATTCAAATACTACCTACGAACAAGGTCGTGAAGCTGAATTATTCGCGATCAGTTGTGGCTTAACTCAGCTTATTGACGAACCAACACGGATCCCTGATCGAGGCGGGGAGTTCGCCAGTCTTCTTGATCTGTTCTTAACCACCAATCCGGAGATTTACACGATCACCGCAAATCCGCCGTTAGGTTCTTCCGACCACAAACTGCTTTCGACATCGTGTATCCTGCCAATCAGTGACAGAGAGGCGCCTTGGCCGCGCAAGATTTGGCACTACAAATCTGCTAAATGGAAAGATCTCATGAAATATTTTCGAACTTTCCCTTGGATGGACGTTTGTTTTCGATCCGACAACCCATCTGACTGTGCCAGGGAGGTCTCCGATGTTATTTTGACTGGTATGGAAGCTTACATCCCTATTTCGGAGAAATGCCCCTCCAACTTGGTTCGACTGAAATGCAAAGAAGCTGTTGCTTCTAAACATCTTGCCTACCGACGATGGCGTGAAAATCCTATCACCATAAATCGTAACACCTTTGTTCGTGCCCGGAACAGATGCAAGGGAATTATTGACGAAACCAAGGAGACACACAATCAACGAACTAGAAACAAACTTCTTGCTTGGCCCAAACAATTCCAGCTCCTTTTGGTTAGTCTCTAAGGCAGTTAGTAAAAATTTCATCAAATCCACCATACCACCCCTCACACGGCCAGATAATTCCATTGCAACCACACCTGTTGAGAGAGCGAACTTGTTGGCTGAACTTTTTGCTTCCCATTCTACTGTCGATTTCCAAGGAAAAACATCACCTACTATTCCCATATTGTAGTCAAAGATGCCGATGTTGTCTTCAGACAGCGTATCATAAAGCGTATTTTAATGAAGCTAGACACCAAAAAGGCTTCTGGCGCGGACGGCATACCTGCCATAGTTCTCAAAAACTGTGAAAGAGAACTAACACCAGATTTCTGTAGACTTTTTAATCTATCCTACAGAAAGGGAATATTTCCGTCCTGCTGGAAATGTGCCACGGTTCAGCCGATACCTAAAAAAGGCAAGAAGACCTTGCCAAATAACTACCGACCAGTCGCACTGCTTTCAATAATACAGAAAGTTATGGAAAAGGTTATCAATCAGCATCTTCTAAAATATCTTTCTAAAATATCTTGAACGATTCAATATTATTAGCGATCACCAATATGGCCTTCGTAAACATAGATCAACGGGAGATTTTCTGACTTATGTAACACACGTTTGGAACAACGCAATTGAACACTTTGGAGAATCTCGAGCGTTGCTCTTGACATACCCAAGGCATTCGACCGTGTTTGGCGCGATGGACTGTTGGCTAAGCTACGCTGTCTGAAAAGTTCTGTTTGTGGCTCTCATGTTTCCTCAGAGGGCGTCCCTTACGAGTGGTGTTCAACGGGTTTCTTTCTGACACCTTCACAATTAACGCCGGTGTGCCCCAAGGCTCCATATTGTCTCCTACTCTCTTTCTCATTTACATTAACGATCTGCTGAAAAAGACCGGGAATCCAATCTACAGCTTTGCGGACGACAGTACACTTGTTTCTTCATTCACTTTGAACGCTCGGACATCGGCTATTCAGGCGAATATCCGCAGACAGCAGGAGGTCGTTCAACTTAACAAAGACCTGGAAGAAATTCTATCTTGGGGTGACAGTAACCCAGTGGAATTTAACGCAACAAAAACCCAGGCGGCAGTTTTTTTTCTAAAAAAGTTAACGTTGCAGAACCCGACATAGTTATGTCGGGGCACTGCATTCCCCTAGCATCGTCACTCAATTTGTTGGGGGTTAGTTTGGGAGCAAATATGTCCTGGCATGAATATGTTGCAGGCATAGCAAGGAGAGCTTCTCAAAAGTTAGGAATATTATTTCGAACCAGAAAGCTTTACACTCCGCAACAACTGTTAATTCTTTACAAAGCTCAAATTCGACCAACTACGGAATGCTTCCATGTTTCGGGCTCCGCTCCCAAACATACACTGCATTTGCTGGATTCTGTTCAGAGAAGAGCTGTTCGTCCGATTGGAGACCCGGAACTGACTGGCGGCCTTGATTCGCTGGAACATCGAAGAACGGTCGCGATTTGAGTCTGTTCTACAAGTATTTTCATGGAAAGTGTTCGAAGGAAGTAGCCCGCTTAATTTCTCCCAAAGCGGTGCTTGTTAGAAATACACGTCGCGCTGGTGCTTCACATCTGTATGAGGTTTAGCTTGTTACTCCGCGTACAATGCTTTTCAAGCAGTCTTTTATATGGAATAATTTGCCCAGCGCTCTGTTTTCCACCGAGTACAATTTACAGCGATTTAAGAATAACGTGAATCACTTTTTCCGTACACATGCCGCTCCTGGAGAGCTTTAGGGACTTCCCTGCAACACGTGTGCTAGACCCATAAAAAAAATCACGGTACGGAATACTAATTGCGCAATTCCAACTTGCATTTGACTGTTTTTTTTAGCACCGGATAACTTTAACAGATTTCCTTTTTAATTCATATTCATGCTTCTATCTAAACGCCTGGATTATCATTTTTAAACTTCAACCTCTAAAAAACAACATTAATTATGAAAAAAGAGCACTTAAAATGTTTTATAAAAAGCGATCGGAAATAAAAACATTTGTTTCGAAATATGAAATATTGGTCTGCTTAAGTTTTAATATAGTGGTGTTAGAATGGAGTACGCGTTTTATAAGTATTATATTTTATTCTTATACTTTTACGTAAATTGTATTAATGCTAAGTTAGATTGTGGAGGACAACGTAATCTCAGTTCTGAATTTTTAGATATTTATAAAAATTATCTTAAACCTATAGATGAT
>CM032447.1:162044484-162050394 GCA_019049505.1 Pachyrhynchus sulphureomaculatus | reverse complement strand
ATGAAATTTTTGTTAAATGTAGAAAATTAGGGTACGGGGCTTGTAACAATATCTTGGGGCACATTGTAATATGTTATTCAGCATATGGCCTTTCAATGCCGAGATCTTTCAAAACAGTCACTTTGCACCATCCTATGTCACTGATACTTGATATAAGCACTTCTGAAATTATCCATGATATTGAAATTGTAAAAGAACCAACTTCAAGTTGCTCAGGTTTGCAAAAATATTTTTCACCGTTGAGACAGATTCCAAAGTCCGCCTCCGCTTCTGTTCCAAAGGCTCCACCGCGAAAATAACCAACGCATAGCAGACGCAAAAGAAAATCCACTGTTTTAACTAATACACCTAAAAAGGAAGATTTAAGAAAATAATAAGAAGAAAAAAATGACAAAGAGATAGAAAAAAGATGTTAAAGATGGATTAAAAGGAAAAGGAAACGCGAAAAGAAAAGGCAAGGGTAAATCAACAAAAAAGAAAGATGATAAAGAAAAGGTTGAAAAAAGAATTTTGAGGTCTGATTCAGAACCTGAAACTGAGGAGTGGTATTGTCTAGTTTGTGGTGAAGCCGATAGCAATTCTGCAAAAGAGGAATTGGTAAAATGTATATCAAGTAAAATGTGGGCACATGTGAAATGTGTGACAGGAGATACTATATTATTTATTTGTATAAAGTGTTACTTTGATAAAGACTGAATTTAGTCATTATGTAGCGCATATTTTTCGAAGGCTGGTTATTTTTTTAGATACTTGTAGTGGATTAAGTAAATGAATGTGATTCAAAGTGCCATTTTGATTATAAACATAGTTTATCTAACTAAGAAATTAGTTAAACACATAAATCTTTAATGTTGATTGTTCTTGTAGAAGTATGTTTTAGTTTCACTGATGATAAATTTTATAGATAATGTAAAGTGTTACGTTGCTGTGGAAAATAACAAAATGAAAGCTCAAATATGTATCAAAATTTACTTTATTTTTACTCTTACTACCTGCCCTATGGCCGCTACATCTAGCCCCAAAGAAGGGGCAAGTTCAAACGGTCTTTTTTTAAGAAAATGTCTGGTGTGAGGTAAATATTAATAATTTTGATCATATTCCTTTTCGGTATAGCAGAGGAATAGTTAGGTTGTCGACAGACGTTCTTTTAATTCTAAAACAGCAAAGAGATATTAAATTAAATTGTTTTTTCTAAAAATTGGTACAAGCGCTTTATACTACGTGTACATATTATAAAGTGCTTAATATAGGGTGCTATTTGCTTAATTTCTTTTTAAATGTTATATTACCGAAAATATTTCCTTGTTTTTCTGAGCTGTAATCTGCAAATAGCCCTCTGCACAACAAGATTTTATGTTCATAACTCTTATCAGGCTTGAAACAAAAGTAAAATAAGACTTTTTTTTTTTATTTCTTTATATCTGACAAACACGTGTCAGTAAATGAAATGTATTATAATAATAATATCTCCAAACCTCTTAAGAAAAACTATTTCACTGATCGGTAGAAAATGTTATGGTTTTAAATTAGAAAAATATAATAATAATACTAATTTGATAGTAGGATGAAGACATTCATGTACGAATCCTCATTTCTGTATATATTTACATTTTAGCATCACTAAATCAAGAATAATCGGCCAAGTGCAAGTCGGACTTGCGCAATTAGTGTTCCGCACGTTGATTTCTTTTAAAATAAAAATTTTTGTTATGGAGGTATAAAATGATCAATGACTTTACAAAACACACCCCAAATGAGTTTTCAACAAAGTTTTTTTTCCGATCTTTATTGAAAACTGATGAACTTAAAATTTTTGTTTTTTTTTTTATATACCAGGTAAATTATTAAAGGTAATGCACTGGTGATCATTTTCGTTCAATCTACACATTATGGAGAATATTCCAGAATTTTTTCAAAATTTTTTGATCAGTACTTTTCGAGATAAGGGGGGGGGGGGGGGGGGGGGCACAGCGATTTTTCGCATTCGCAAAGAAAAGTGTACGCAAGTATTACATTATATATATTTTTGAACTCCTGTTTTTACAAGCTTTCACTTGACACCCCACTCGATGACGTGGTATTTTTTTTCACTTCCGATTTCAATCTCCAAAACTAACCCCTTAAGTCGAAATTTACTTTCAAAACTACACTGCTATATAGTGCTAAATTTTAACTATATTAGTGCTAAATTTTAACTTTCTATGTCAAATAGTTTCGGAGAAAATAGGATGTGACAGACAAACAGACGAACAGACAGACAGACATCGAAGGGAGCTTATAAGCCTTCCGTAGGGAACACGAAAAATGTTATTTTTAGTTTTCGTGGATATGGCGGTGCGTCGGTCTATTGTCGAAACGAAATTTAAATATCGGTTCTAAATTTGGAACACATATAACATTTGAAGTGGAGGAGGAAGTAATTTCGCTTCTGAATTAAGGAATGAAAGTTGACTTTTTTTCTCAATTTAAGCAAACGATATATAGTAAAATATGTAAGGGTTAGGAAGATGCTAGACGGGATAGTTTCGAGTATAGCATGTTACGTCATTTTTTCATTATGTACAGTGTTAACAGGAGTAATATTTTAAAAACACTGGAATGTGTTTAATAGAATGACCTAAAAGGTCAGTATTGATATTTGACCTTTTTTTCCATTTTCTATTGGAAAAAAAACAAATGATTAACGTCATTGTTTTTTTATTACTGGTATAGAAACGAAAAAGAAATTGGGAGGTAGTGAGAAGATAACTTCATTTCACTAACATTTTATATTATATACCATTATATATTATTCTCAATATCCTTGGTGTCAATGAAGATAATTCAGATGTGATGAAAAAATCACTCTAAGTATTTATTAATGTTTATTTTTATATATTTAAATGATTAATAGGAAAAAATTGCTTAAATGATTTACGCAGTAGTTTTCTTTCAAACAAGCAGTTCTAAAATACCCACTAAAAAGTGGCCCCAAAAAACAGGCCAAAAATTGCCCGTTTTGGCACCTTCGGATTCTGAAACAAATTGTATGCTAAAAGATTGTTAATGATGAGGACTTACTTATGACAAAGTTGATTGTTATAATACGCGGGTGATATAAGCAAATATGCGCTATCAAATAAAGTTCTATAGCTAGATTCCCACTAGATATTAGCACTTCCAAAAATCCCCCAATATGAACTCGCAGAATAAACAAGAAGTATTTTTGCCATTCCGAATTTACACCTCTTTCATCCCGACTTTCACCCCTAGAAAATATGGCTCGCTATGCATGTATGTGTGAAAATGTAAATGGGCTGTTATACACATAAGATATATCTACATCGTTAATTATAACACCATTTTTGTAATATACATCCAAATAGGTTTGAAGGCAAAAATGGTAATTTCTACCCCTTTTACCCCAAAAAACAAATGTATACTCTTGAACTTGAAACTTTGTCATGAGAAAGTCAACAATCATTTAGCATTAAATTTATATCAGAATACAAGGGTGCCAAAACGGGCGATTTTTGGGGTTACTCTTTAACTATCTCACAACAGAGAATACAATCCACTTTATGGTGAAATATTATTAAAACAAAATTATAAATTTACCTTATATAATATATTTAACGATTAAAAAATTACAATCCACTTTTTTAAAATCACATAAAAGAAGCTGCGTGCTCTCAGTCAATGTATATTAAAAAATAAAACTGAAATGTGGATAAAAAATTGTCAGTTATACCAAAAAAACTATTTAGGGTGAGCACCACTGTAAACTTTTCAAAAAAATCGATTTTTTTTCCTTAGTTTAAATGATCCTTTATGTTGTCTAGAATGTGGGAAAACAAGTTTTATAGCAGAGAAAAATTGGTAACACGTTTTTTCGACGTATAGTTGTATCTACTGTGATTCACTGAGACCACCTTTTTTACCTTACCGGAAACATAACTTAAAGAGTTTTCAATCAATCGAATAAAACTTTTGTACACAGCTTTAAGAGGTCATAACTCAAGGAATGACGTACGGCTTTTACGATTAATACAAATTTCATTTTTTTATTAACAATTTAGTGCCAAATTTTTCGTCATTTTTTTGATTCCAAATTAACAATATATTTTCATTTCCTTACATCATTTCCTAGATTTTCGCTTATAAAATAAGAATATTTTTGTTTTTTGATTCTAGGTACATACTTTGTGAGAAAACTTTTCGGTAGTGCAAAAAAAGGGTTGTTGTTCAACGAGGGCTACAGCCGCCACTTTGCATTAAAGAATTCTGAAAAAAAACATGTGTTCCTTGATACTTGTATTACCGCTTATATTTCTACAATTTATCCTATATTCAATTGAACATTTTTTGGGTTACTGTGTAATCAGATCTTAATCCCTTCTATACAGTATTATGACAATACACGCCATCGCCCTTTTAGCACCCTATCGCTCGTTGACCCACATATATTTTTCTGTAGAAAATTATTTTATATTAAATATTCAATATCTTAATTTAAAATCATGAAAAAATCGCATAATACTATTGAAAAGGTACAATGATCCTCACTTCTTTCAATTTCTTCCGATATTAACAGTGAGGATAATGAGAAATAATTAGTTGCTCTGACTTTCTCAAATGAAGGGAAAGTAAATTTCCATAATAGAAATAGAAATAAAACCATAAAATATATCGACATCCTCTAAAACGATATAGCTCAAAATTATAGATTTCAGTTTTGTTTCAAATATTATATCATTTTGCTTGAGAATTATTGGAAAAATAGATTGACAGAGCGACTGGCCTACAATCAGATTCACCAACGGAAATGGAAAATATGTTTTTCGTGATCTGAAAACCCTAGAACGTAAACAAAAGCAAAAGTCGCGTAGTGTATTTTTTCACGCATACAATACTTCCTTATAGCAAAGGAAGTAAAAATAATAATTTACCTGCTGTATCAGAGGTAAGTAAGGTTCGGCCAAGTTCACTGTTAATATTTCTAAAACTTGTTCTATAATCAACTTAAACATTTTTTAAGTCACTCTGTAACCAGATCTCAATCCCTTTTACATATTATTTCGGTCAAAATAGAAAATAATGAAAAAGCACACTAAAATATTGTGGAAGTATATTATAATAGATTCGCAACCAACTTTTTACCCCTTAACACCTATATATATATATATATATATATATATATATATATATATATATATATATATATATATATATATATATATATATATATATATATATATATATATATATATATATATATATATATATATATATATATATATATATATATATATATATATATATATATATATATATATATATATATATATATATATATATATATGTATATATCTTTTTGTTTAAATGATTAGCTAAAATTTTATAAAATATTCCAGCCAAAAACCACGAAAAATTTACATAGTATTAAAACTACAAAATATTTACTCATCCTACACTTGCACCATCGTTCCTGTTAACATTATAAAAATAACAAATAAATAATGTAATTTTTCGACTCATTAACTCAAAGAAGCCTGAACAAGACCCATAAGACAATAAATACGAAATCACACTCTTAACTCCCTTCCCTACCACTTATACGTTGTATAATTATTTATAGGAAATAAATAATTATGCTTAAAATTTATTCATTATCGCAGCTGAAAACTTGTAAATATTCCCATAATATTATTAAAGCTATATCATATGTGACCGCTCCATCTCTTTCACACCGGTCCCCCATTAAAATTTAACGCAATACAAAAATTTTCAGATTTTTTAATCCCAAAAACTCTGAAGAAGACCTAAAAAACCACATAAAGAAGCAACCCTTTTCAGCTTCTACTCCACTTTTTTTAACGCTTTACATATTTTACTATAAATATTATGTTCAAAATTTGTCGAAAAAAAAAA
>CM032447.1:162019484-162039484 GCA_019049505.1 Pachyrhynchus sulphureomaculatus | reverse complement strand
GTATAAAGCAGTCATATATACCTTAAGTATTACACAATTAAACGGTAATTTATACATAAAATACCACTATGATGCTTAAACGGATTACTTTAATTAATACCATAAATTAATTCAAGCTTAACAATGGGGAGCTGTTTAACTCAGTTTGTCCATTTAGTAAATTACCTATATTTTTTTATGTTTCCATTGTTTCTAAAAGATTTAATTTATGAGATTTATTTCTTAAATGTAAAATTTCGAAATTGTCATCAAAAATATGATTTTCATTTAAAATATGAGAATGCGAATCCAATTTGTTTTTAAAGTAACACCTTTTACGTTCTTTAATAGTCTTCGGGAAATTTCTGCCATTTTCGCCAATACAAATTTTTGGACATGAGCTGTATTTAAGTTTTTATTATTCTTAATTAGTTTACTTAACGTATTATTAGTCTTAATGGATAGTTTTAATCTTTATTCGAAAATTTTTTGGAATTTTTTTGGTAATATTGCCTCTATATTTAAGAGTTTTGAATTTGTGCTGAGTATTATCTTTTATAACTCTCTCTCTATCTCTCTCTATTCGTTTCCTCAGTCTTGAGGGTCGTGATCTCTCTGGAATGACTTCACTGTTCTGTTCACTATTTCTCTCCATTTCTCTCGATCTTCTGCCAAGTGCAACGATACATGGAGTGGTTGATCCATAACTTGTTTTATTTGATCTGACCATCTTGTTGGCGAGCGGCCTCTACTCCTTTTACCCTGGACCTCTCCCATTATTATTAGCCGGTCTACATTATTGCCTGGCCTTCTAGCTACATGTCCAAAATACTGAAGAATTCTTTTCATGCATAGTGATGATAACCTTACAGTTACATTTAGTTCATTCAGTATAGATTGATTAGTTCTTCTGGCGGTCCAGGATATTCTCAACATCCTCCTATAGCACCACATTTCAAAGGAATCAATAGATTTACGTTCCTTTACTCTAAGTGTCCAGGATTCTACACCATATGAAAATATTGGAAATACTAAGGTCTGTACGAGATTTAATTTCGTTCCTTTAGTTATGTACGGACTTTTCCATATCTTAGTAAGTCTCTTCATAGCATTTCTTGCTAGGGATATTCTTCTTTTTATTTCATTCTCGCATCCTCCCATACTACTTACGGATGATCCTAGATATACAAAGGTTGTTACTCTCTCAATGCCATTGAGTAAGTCGGATCTTACTATTTGGTCAGACTTATACTTTTATAACTAGGTACGTTAAATTAATAGCTTTTTTAGAAGATTTTTTGGTAATAATTTTGTCAGTCATATCTAGCTCATATCCATTATTAAAAGCTATTTGTTTAATAATGTTTAATCCTTTTTGATAATTTTCTGTAGATATGAAGAAGTCTGTGAACAAAGGAGTTAAAAGCGAATATCTGGTGTGAAAAAGAATGGCTAGAACTATTGTGGATAACTGAATTTGTATGTGCAAATTCATGATTGATATTTTTATTTGTTATAGTCAAGTCAAGGAAATTAATTGACTTGTTTTGTTACTGATAAAATTGAGAAATTGATTTAGTTGTCTTCTGTCCCTAGAAACCAACCTAAAATATTGGCCACATACCTATACCAATACAAGAATTTTTTTGAAGAGAATGTTGCTGAATTAAGACTTCTAAATTGTTCACAAACATTTCAGCTAGCACAGGACTTAAACAATTTTCTCATTATCAAACTTTTTTTAAACAAACAAACTAACAATGCGCTTAAAATATCTTGTATAATTATAATATTGACATTGTTTTTATTTAACATATTTTCTATTAGTTCAATTATTTCGTTACCATAGATGGAAGAAAATTATCTTGTACGTCGAATGGTATTAACTTGGCATTTTTTGGTAGTTTTATGTCTTTTATTTGTCAACGAGTTCGTAAAAATTTTTAATACTAAAAATTGCTTCGAAATTGCAATATTTTTCTAAAACTTGTATAAGTCTAGGATTCGATACGAATCTAAAAAACTAAAACTAAACAATCTTTCTCATATAAATAAATTTAATACTACCTCAAAATCATCTTAAATAAAGTAATCACAAATTTCTTAAACGTACTATCAATCTAACGAATATTATTTTTGAGAAAAAAGAAGTAGACCTCTTGGATAAAGGCTTTAACTATAATCAAAAACCCAAAAATCAACAGCAACAAAGAAATTACCTTGGAGTAAACTGCGAATTAGCAATGATTGGTATGAACGTGAATGAGAAACATATTATAGCTGGAAGGACACTTCACTCAGGAATACAAGATCATTAAATCTTTAAAACAGAAAAAAGTAGAACAAAATATAGCATTCACTAGGGAAGACAAGAGCAAGTCTACAGTAGTTTTTAGAATCACATCTCCAAGACACTTGGCCTCTATATTTCAAAAATTTAATTTTGAACTAACAGACCTTTTCTAAAAATTAATTAAAAACACTGTTAAAGATAATTCGAAAAACGTAATTTGTCTAGCATAAATCCACAAGTGCCAAAACTATACTCACTGGTTAAATTACATAAAGATAAGTTTCCCTTGTCACAGCTCCGATTTTTAGACATTCTAATAAACTTATACAAGTTTTATAAAAATATTGCAATTTCAAAGTATTTAGTAGTGTGAAAAATTGTTGTGAACTAGCTAATAAATAAAATACATAAAATTCCCAAAAAATGCCAAGTTAATACAATTCGACGTACAAAATCTTTTTCCGATTCCACTTAATGAGGTAATTGAACTATTAGAATATATGTTAAATAAAAACAATGTCGACATTATACAAGATATTTTAGATGCATTATCAGTTTGTTTGGATCAAAACCCCTTAAGTTCACTGATAGCTGAAATGATCATAAACAATTTAGAAATCTTAATTCAGTACCATTCTATATCAAAAAATTTCTTGTATTAGTATGGGTATCTGGACGGCATTTTAGCTTGGTTTCTAGGAACAGAAAGAAAACTAAATCATATTCCCAATTTCATCAATAGTGTACATAAAAATATTGACTTCACCATAGAAACTGAACAAAACAAGTCAATAAGTTTCTTGACTTGACTATAACAAAAAAAACTAACAAACATAACTTCGCAATCTCTTACAAACTAGCATATATAGTTTCAATTATCCATAATAGTTCTAACCATCTTTTTCACACAAGATATCTGCTTTTAACTTCTTTGTTCACAGACTTCTTCATATACCTATGTCTACAGAAAATTATTCAAAAGTATTAAACATTATTAAACAAATATCTTTTAATAATGGATATGAGCCAGATATGACTGACAAAATTATTAACAAAAAATCTTATAAAAAAGCTATTCATTTAACATACCTAGTTATAAAAGATAATATTCAGCATAAATTTAAACCTCTTACATACACAGGTAATATCGCCAAAAAAATGTGCAAAAAATTAGTTGAATAAAGGTTTACAAATAAAAACTAATAATAAGTTAAGTAAACTAATTAAGAATAATAAAAGTAAAACTAATTAAAACCAAAAGTCGGGGGACTACAAACTTAAATGCGACTCAAAAATTTATATTTTCCTAACTGGCAGAAATTTCGCGAAACGTATTAAAGAACATAAAAGGTGTACCCTAAAGACAAATTTGATTCGAATTATGCTTCTTATATTTTAAATGAAAATCATATTTTTGATGACAATTCGGAAATTTGACATTTAGAAAATAAACCTCATAAATTAAATCTCTTAGAATTGGAAATTAACAAAGATAGAAATATAGTTAATTTACTAAATGAACAAATTTATCTAAACAGTTTCCCTTTGTTAAAATTAAATTAATTTATGGTATCCATTAAAGTAATCCGATTAGGCACCATAGTGATATTTTGGGCATACATTAGGGAATAATTATGAAACATTTAAAGTATATATGACTTGTTTATACATTTAATTTGTTAGTTACTGATTATCTGATGACGGTACTGTGTACCGAAACTCAAGAACACTAAAATAAAAGTTTATGACGATATATACTCAATAACTCTTCTAGCCTCCTGCGTCATCCCTTTCACCCAACATATATTTTACTAAAAATAAGGGATTTTTATAATAGTATTGAAATGATACAGAGACCCCCACCCCTCTCACCCTCTTTCAATGATAATAACGAATATAAAGGAAAAAAAAAAGTTTTAATTTTTTGATTAAAAGATCCCCGAAAAAGACCTATAACATCCGAAGTTACTCTTCTTCCTTTCTTCACCCTTTAAACCCTTATATGCTTTTTTATAAATCATTATGCTTAAAATTTACTCATTTTCTCATCTAAAACATCTCGAAAATTATTTCTAGTTATCTTGAAACTATACAAGATGGTCTCATCTTTTTTTCACCTCATTCGCCTATTACAGTTGAAAGTAATAAAAAAATAAATTAATTTTCATATTCCTGTAGTCCTAGAACTCTGAAGATATATGTGAAGTAACCCCTCTAGCCCTCTCTCTAGTAGCCCCTTATATATTTTACTACAAATAATATGCCTATAATTTGTCAATTATATCAACCATAAAACCTGAAAAAACTTAAAAATACTATTGAAAATATACAACTACCACCACCCCATTCGCCCCGTTCTTGGATTAAGATTTAAAGCAATGAGGAAAATAACATAATTCTTGAGTTCTTCAACTTCACAAACCTCCAAAAGACATACAACGCTCTTTTATGTATTACTATATATATATATATATATATATATATATATATATATATATATATATATATATATATATGTATATATATATATATATATATATATATATATATATATATATGCATTTATATAAGCATATATATATATATATATATATATATATATATATATATATATGTATATATATATATATATATATATATATATATATATATATATATATAAATATATATATATATATATATATATATATATATATATATATATATATATATATATATATATATATATGCATGTTATTTGTTTATTTCAACAAAAAGTCGGGAAAACTTACCATATTATTATTAAAATTATACAAAATTTACAGGCCCCCACTCTTTTACCACCCTTAGTCTTGAGCGATTTTGTTCAAAAACTATAGGCTTCATCCCTCCTTAGGTATTATATATATACCAAGTTTGAACTAAACGGATACTACCAACATAGAGATATTCATAAATATACGTGAAGACAAACAACAAGATATTTAAAAAGTATTATCGACTATATGATAATACGACAGAGATCTAGATTAAATTTCCTAGATGTAAGAGTCCAAAGAGGGGCTTCATGTGCGACCACTACTTTGTGAAAAGAAAAGATAACCTCACGAACAACACGGGAAAGCAAACTGGAAGATACAAGTACACAGCACACAACAAATGAAACAACAATAAGATATAATACAAACAGCTTACAAAATGAAAGTCTAAGAAATCTATACAAGAGTAGACTGGACCAAAAGATACAACGGACGTAATTTGTTAATATAGAAGAAGAATATAAGTATATAAAGGAATGCCTACACGCAGTCGCACTGGAAGCATTAGGGTACCAAGAGAAAAGGGAAAAACAGCAAAAACCATATCGGTGGGATGAAGAAATTGAATACGAAATTGAAGAAAAACGGAAAAGCTATCACAAATACTTAAGTTCAAAGAGCATAAACGACAAATTAAAATACAAAGAATCCCAAGCTAGAATACGCAAAATGATTAGTGATAAAAAGAACAACCAATGGGAAAAGACATGCTCAAGACTCAACACTTACATAGGAGGAAGGAAAAGCACAGAAAGCTGGACACTTCTTAAAAATATGAGAACAGAACGGAAAAGAGAAATCTTCTCACCAATAACACTAGAAAAATGGAACTAATACTTTACAAATATGCTAACAGAAGATAGACCAGAGTTCAAAAGTACCCAACATGGAAACCCAAATATAGTTATACGAAGATCCCCAATAAGGAAAAAAAAATCAGAAGTTAAACAAGTATGTAAAACGCTAAAAAATGGTAGAGCCCCAGGACCAGAAAACATCCTAGAAGAGATAGTTAAATACGGAACTGAAAAGCTATTTAGCGCTTTGAGGAATTTATTCCAAAGATGCATTAACACATCAGAAGTACCTGAGGAATGGAAAATATCATACATATCAACAATTCATAAGAAAGGAGACAAAAATAACTATCGGGGAATAACGGTTACAGGATCTATTAGCAGAATATACGGAAAAATACTTAAAAATAGAATAGAAATGGAATATGCGGACGTAGAAGTTGAAGAACAGGCCGGCTTTGGAGCAGGAAGATCCACAATAGAGCATCTCTTCTCACTGACACAAATCCTAGAAAAGAAAGTCGCATTTGATCAGAAAGTCCATGTCTTGTTTGTTGATTTAAAAAAGGCCTACGACAGCGTGCCCCTAATGAGATTGTGGGAAACACTACAACAGAGTAATGTAAGCACCGAAATAATTACAGCCGTAAAATCCTTATACCAAGACGCGAGAAGTAGAGTGAAAACCAAATATGGTAAAACAACAGGGTTCCAGGTCACAAAGGGTCTCAAACAGGACTGCTGTATATCCCCAACGATATTTAAAATCTATTTGGAGAGTGCACTGAAGAACTGGAAAAGGATATGCAGCAGTATGGGATTACCACTGGATGACGATACTACATTGTACACGTCATCATTCGCGGACGACCAGGTAGTAGTCGCTCAGGACATCGAAGATATGGAATACATGACACGAAAATTTATGGAGGAAGATGAAAAATGGGGCCTAGAAGTTAATATTAAAAAGACCGAGTACGAGTGCGTCGGAGGATAACAGGAGGACTTGAACACTGGAAGAAGTAATATTCGAGAGGAATATCCAAGGAAGAAAAGCGATTGCAATGCTTAATAGTATACTGTGGGACAAAAACATAACCATTGAAAATAAGAAGAGAATTTACAGCTCAATAGTGAAAAGTATAATAACTTACAGCTCCCAGGTGTGGCCATTGAAGGAAAGAACAGAAAAAATACTAAAAGCTATAGAAATGGATTTCTGGAGACGAGCAGCCAGAAAATCCAGAAAAGACCGCATACCAAATGACATGATAAGACGAGCTTTAGAAATAAAGCACGATATAGTGGACGAAATTAGAACCCAACAGTTGGTATGGTACGGACATGTACAGAGAATATTACAAGACCGACTACCTAAAAAGATCTTAAATTGGAACCCTCATGGAAGAAGAAAGCGAGGAAGACCACGCCAAAGCTGGAGAGCAGGAATCAACAAGGAAGTTCTAGAGAGAGATCTGGAGGATGAGGAATGGAGAAACTGGGAGGAGTGGAAATTAGGCATCGGAAGACGTTATAAGACCGATTGATATACATTTGTATATATATATATATATATATATATATATATATAATATATATATATATATATATATATATATATTATTGACCGATTTCCCGAAAATAAAAAGATAAAACTTTAACTATTTTTTATATATGTATATATATATATAATATATATATATATATATATATATATATATATATATATATATATACCAAGTTTGAAATTGATATCTTATTTCGTTCAGAGTTGTCGTGCCAAAAGTCGACAGATCGGCTTTTTTCGTGACGTGATGTTTTCACGAATACAAGGCTTTCCTTTAGCGAGGAAAGTAAAAAAAGTTGCTAGGGTCTGGATCAGGGTTGTAAGGTAGGTGATTTAATTACTGGAAACGACGTTGCTGAATAGCAGCCTTCACAGTCACTGCAGGCAGGCAGTAGACATATTGTCGTGCAATAATACACAGACTTTTTTTTGTAGTATCCCCTATTTGTGTATTAATTACTCATAGTATCTAACAGTAACTGTAGTAGTTAGTCAACTAGCAAAATAGTTTAGACAGTAGATCATGGTACAGAACTATAAGTTCATCTCCTGTCAAAATTGGGTCAATCACATCTTCTTCTTGCCCAACAGAATGCTATATATATATATATATATATATATATATATATATATATATATATATATATATATATAAATTTTAAAATATTGCTCCACACAACTTTTATTTACAACGATAATTAAAAAATTTTAACTGCTGTGCAATAGAACACAGAAGAAGGGATTGACGGAATTAGACTTGATTTGTTACTTGAACATGTTTGGGTCAATACAACACATTTTCAGTGACACACAGTACATAAATTTTAAAAAGTTTTTAACTGTATCAGGTGTTCCGTAAATATAGACAACAACATATTAGCACATACTATATAAATCTGTATAAATTTGAGACAACCAAAAATAGGAGATAAACTCGGCAGAGGTGGAACTTACACGAGATGAGGTTCCGTATTTTAATAGTACATATATAAAATTTAATACAAGGTTCCTAATAAAATAGACACGTTTAAAGTTTTTACGCCATCTAGGTATTATTATTCCCCTCGCAGTCACTTGAGTTTAAAGTCTATTTCAGTTTATTGGTCTATACTGTTCTATATAGTTGAGGTATCGGTTTACCATTCAATCATTTCCGGACAGAAAACTAACACTTTCGAGTATAGGATAAAATTTTTAAAATAAGAACGTTGTCCCGCTTGGACTAGGTTACTTTTAGCGCAAAAAAGTACTTATTTTACGCCTTCGACTGCGACCAATGTAATCAAGAATAAACAACAAAGTTGTCAAAAATTACATTCTTGGATTATTTGTGGACCGCTTACTTTTATTGTAACACCTCCAACAATGCAATTCTCATAAAGATTGAGACTGCTGAAACATTCGCTATTCTCTCGTAAACATGTCAGATTTCCAGTGTGTGAGGTAATGATTTGTTTCAGAATAGCATTTAGATCTAAACACTTTTCTTAAAATTATGGACCAAAAATGAGATGATTTAGTGCTTCTCCCTCAAACGCGGCTCTCACACTAAAGAATAAATTATTTCGAGCACTATAATTCGATATTTTAAATGATAGGTACTTTATGGTGAGATATTAAACGTGAAAACTAGTTGGGTATAGAACAGGCTTCCGAAATATTTACAGCTGAAATCTGACATTTCCTACTACATACTGTTAGGGTGACATCTCTCAAAAACCATAGGGTCATTTTCTACTTTAAGCGTGCATATTTAAAATTGATATCTCATTTCGCTAGAGACTTATCATGCTAACATACAAACATTAAAACTCACAGACAGATAGGCCGAACGAGAGACTGACGGAAATTGGAAACTAGGTTTGTCGTTATATATGTTACTTCAAACGTGAAGAAATAAAATCCGGCTTATCCGAAACAAACTGTTAAAAAGCAAATTGTATTTCCATTAAACGAAAAAAAATCCCCATTATTCGAGACAGATGATGAGTGGTTTCCTTAACAAGTCGGGGACACGTCGGGGACTCCCCGACGTCTAGAATTTCACCGCTGTCTATGTTTTGGTTAGTCGACGAGTGTTATAGGTTACTCATTACGTCTATTATTATCACAGAGGTAATAGTTTCGTTTTAATAAATATTTTACAAAATGGAGCGTCATAATAATAAGCGTAAACACGTTACCTTAAAAGAGAAACTTGAAGCAATTCAACGTTTAGATAATGGTGAACTTCTTAAAAATATAGCGAAGGATTTAGGTGTAGCCGTGAGTACTGTTTTAAAGTGGAGAAAACATCGCGAAAAACTTAAAAAATGGGTGTAGTGTTTTGTCATCGCCCACACAGGCCCGAAAAAGTATGAAAAGCGGTAAATACCAAAAAGTGGATGATTCTTTATTTTTATGGTTTACACAAAATCGAGAACGTGGAATACCAATTTCAGGAACAATTTTAAAACATAAGGCAGTGAGTTTAAGCGAAGAGTTGCCGGGTATTGAAGCGCCTGTAAATTTTTCTGCAAGTGATGCAGACAGGTGGAAAAAAAGACACGGTTTACGTCAACTGAAAGTTTGTGGAGAAAGATTGGCGGCTGATGTATCTGCTGTAAAAAAATTTGAAGCTTATGAAAGAACATGGTTTACAACCAGACCAAATCTATAATTGTGATGAAACAGGCTTGAACTACAAAATGTTGCCGTCAAATACTTTAGCTTCAAAAACGGAAGCTGGAGCACCTGGTGAGCTCCCATTATTATGTATTGGTAAGTCAGCAAATCCACGAACCTTTAAGAATATTCGTCACAATGCTTTTCCTGTTTTGTATAACAATCAAAACATTGCCTGGATAAACGCGACTCTATTTAAAGACTGTTTTTTTGGAGATTTTGTTCCCAAAGTGGAACTTTTTTTAAAAGAACATGGATATCCTAGAAAATGTATTCTGTTACTAGGTAACGCCCCCACTCATCCAAGTGCGGAGCAACTTGAAAGTGGGGAAATAAAAGCAATGTTTTTGCCTCCTGCTGTAACTTCTCTCATTCAGCCTGTGGATCAGGGTGTACTGGAAAATTTAAAACGCAATTACAGACGTTTGTTATTGGAGCATATTTTAGAAGAAGTAGATGAAAGTAGCAGTATTACTAATTGTCTAAAAAAGATAAATTTTTAAAAAAATGTTATATATTTGGATAGCTTCAGCCTGGAATTAAGTAAAGAGTAGTACTCTGGAAAAATCTTGGTTAAAATTGATTCCACAAGTTTGTGAATGGTTAAACAGTGATAGTGTGAAATGACTGACCAAGAATTAATTAAAAGTGTATGCAAAAATGCTAATAAAGGAGACAGTGATGACGATGATGATAACGAAGTAGAAGCCACTGACAATATTCGAGTAAAAATGTCACATTCAGAAGGACTAGAGGCCCTAGAAAAAGCGTTAATTTATGTAGAGTAACAAGAAAATGCAACCGCCGCGGACGTTTTGTTTATCAAACATTGGAGAGACATTGCAGCCAAAAACAGAACTAACGCAAAACAAGTGCAGTTAAAAATTATCTCATCTTTAAGACATTAAAGTTAAGAATGAAACTGTTTTATTTTCGATTTTCCGTACATATACATAAAAATAAGTAAACTAATTGTTCTATTCTTTGTTTTAATAAATACCTATATACGTAATAGCATATCGTATAAATGCTTTTAAGTCAATCTGCAATGTTGTATTCATTCTAAACTTCTATTTTATAAAAAAAATTCGGATTAACTGAAATTTTGATTATCTGAAACCACTTTGGTCCATATTATTTCGGATGGATAATCGAGATTCTTCTGTATATATATATATATATATATATATATATATATATATATATATATATATATGTATTTATATATACATATATATATATATATATATATATATATATATATATATATATATCTACAAATCTCTTAAAAAAATCACAAGAAAATCAAGAGCTTAGGTTACATTTCCTACAAAAACTCTATCACTAGCGGTGCTATTGTGGAAGAAATGGGAGATCCCATGACATAATCGTTTAATTGCTGATAGAATTCATTTTCATACTGGAAATTAAAAAATTTGTGCATCCTATTGAACATCCACAACAATCCTGTAAAATCGAAATTTAAAATCATAAAAAAAGTAAAGAAGGGAGGAAAATGTATGTTGATTGAAAATTTCAATTTTTAGATGAACTAAAGAAGCCTACAAATTAGGCGAAACGTTTTCAATAAACTTCTAACTAGAACGTGGTGTAATTTCTCTATTCTTAAAACAAAAGAACCATAAACCCCAAGAAAAAAATATATATATTCATTATTCCAAGGTTCAAGAAAGAATTCAACCCAAATTATATATATATATATATATATATATATATATATATATATATATATATATATATATATATATATATATACATATATATATATATATATATATAATATATATATATATATATATATATATATACATATATATATATATATATATATATATATATATATATATATATATATATATATATATATATATATATATATATTCGTTACGGAAGTATAAAATGATCAGTGACTTCATAAAACACATCCCAAATGAGTTTTTAAACAAAATTTTCTTCCTATCTTTAGTGAAAACTGATGACCTTGAAATTTTTTGTTTTTTGTATATCAGCTGAATTATTAAAGGTAATGCACTCATGATAATTTTCGTTCAATCTACACCCTGTAGAAAATATTCCAGAATTTTTTCAAAATTTTTTGATCAATACTTTTCGAGATAAGGTGGGGGGGACAGCGATTTTTCGCACTTTTTAAAAATAATACAAAGAGAATTGTGCGCAAGTATTACATTATATATTTTTGAATTCGTCTTTTCACAAGCTTTGATTTGACACCCCACTCGATGTCCTGGTAAAAAAAAAATTTCACTTCCAATTTCATCCCCCAAAACTAACCCCTTAAGTCAAAATTTAACTTTCAAAACTACACAAGTCTGATGAGGCTATCAGTTCCAGTACCAAATTTCAACTTTCTACGTAAAATAGTTTCAGAGAAAATCGAGTGTAACAGACAGACAGACGGATACCGAAGTGATTTTATAAGTGTTTCGTACGGAACACTAAAAACTAGGAAACACTACCATAATTTTTTAATTTTTTTGAATCCGAGTAATTAGCTAAAATAGTACTTACTGAATATTTACAGTTGTCCCCCTGTTGAATGAGAATCTGATTTATACTAATTGCAGGAAAGGAAGTGTTAGTTTTAAACAATAAATAATGCAGAACTTATTCTTGTACATATAAATTCACATAATCGGACACAACTTTATTTATTAAATTGTTAGAATATAAGACAATCATATTTCGCAATTATTAAAATATTAAAATTATTATAAAATAAAATTAGCGACGAAAACGTGTTTAAACCAAGAAGTCTTTTTAATGATTTTTGGTTAATATAAATGTCCATGCTGTCAAAACCTGGACCTGTGTTTTGAGGAAAGATATTTTTACTACCGACTTAAGAACGATTATTCGGATGAAAAATAAAATAGCAGATATCAATAATTTATGAAGCATCAGTTCTTTATATAGCAAATTTCCAGAAAATTCCATTTAAACATGTTACTGTCAGTGTCCAAAATGAAGGTCACGTTATAAGGGACTTTATGGTCATATTTGTTCACATGCTGGTTCAGACTGGTCGAATACGGTATGTGCTTACGATCGCTTTTATGTAAGGTGATTCTTTTAGAAATATCTTGACAATTAATTCCATATACTACGTTTATTTTTTGCCAAATATCAGTTTTATCTTTTTTATATGAATAGTAACAACCAAGTTTCTTTGATTTGTACTGAGCTATTTTAACATTCGTGCCTCTGAAAAGTTGAATAATTGATTGGGAAAGACCCTCTATGTGCTGAAACCTTCTAAATTGTATCTCAGTTGATATTACATTATTTGAAATATTTCTTTGTCTAGGTCTATTGATATTTGTTTGCAATTAGAATGTTTTCTAATAATTTCAAATTTTTTCCTTTTAAATGTAGGGTGACAGATTCTGTTAATTCTGTTCCTTAGTGATGTTATTATGTTTAATTTTTGTTTCAAGGGATTATAAGAGTGATAAGATATATATAGTCTAATTTAATTATGTTGTTGTTCGATCGAACTACCCTTATGTCAAGAAAAGGAACCGAGTTGTCAGATTCTGTCTCTATTGTAAATTGAAGGTTATCATTGAAAGAGTTAAAGATGTCGAGAGTACCATGAACTTCGTTTTGCAATAAATCATTTACATATTAGAAAAGAAAGAGGAATTCAAAATTCACCTTCTCGATGACATAATAGAGTAACTTGTTCATAATAATCTCGGCAAGCATTGGTGAAGCTGATCTACCTATAAGAACACCCATCTTTTGTCTATAAAAATTATTATAAAATGAGAAGAACGTGTTATTATATAAATAAGTAATTATCATTAAAAATTGTTTTTTAGGTATATTACAATTAGGTTCAATAAGAGAAGATTATTCAGTAAGCAGAGAAATAACAACATCCAACGGCATGTTTGTAAATAAAGAGACCACATCAAAGGAAGCCAACACAAAATCCCTGGGGACCACAAAGACATTAATTTTTTAACTAAATTCGAAGATATTTTTTATTCTAAATTTGTTAAAAGTTTTAAACGATTTATTCAAAATTGCACCTATGAACGTTGCAAGTGGTGTTTGGAAGCTCACGTACAGGAGACAGTGGGTCGTAAAAGAATATCTGGTTTGTAACCTTTAGGCAGATCATAATATTTAGGTTAGATCTTGTTATTTCTATAGTTACTGAACACTTTTCTCTTATTGAACCTAACTGAAGGACATTGAAGAACAATTTTTAAAGATAATTACTTATTTATGTAATAACACTTTCTTATTTATTAATAATTTTTATCGACAAAAGGTGGGTGTTCCTATGGGTGGATCAGCCTCACAAATGCTTGTCGAGATTATTATGAACAAGGTACTTTATTATTTTGAATTCCCCCTTCCTTTTCCAATATGTAGATGATATATTGGTATCTCTACCTGAGAATGAAGTTCATGGTAATCTCTACAAACTTCAATTTACAGTAGATACTGACTCTGACAACTCGGTTCCTTGGTTGACAATATACCTAGACAAAGAAATATTTCAAATAATGTACTATCAACTGAGATACAATTTCGAAGGTTATAGCACATAGAGGGTCTTTTTCAATCAATTATTGCACTTTTCAGAGGTACAAACGTTAGAATAGCTCAGTACAACCCAAAGAAACTTGATTGTTACTATTCATATAAAAAAGATGAAACTGATATTTGGTAAAAAATCAAATTGTAGTATATGAAGTTAAATGTGAATATGGGTTAGCCTACATTGGTCAGACATCACAAACATTTTCTAAAAGAATCGCCTTACATAAAAGCGATTGTAAGCACAAATCGGATTCGACCAGTGTGAGCCAGCATGTGAACAAATATGACCATAAATTCCATTATAATGAGTCCTTCATTTTGGATACTGAAAATAA
Organism: Pachyrhynchus sulphureomaculatus; assembly: GCA_019049505.1. Taxonomy (NCBI): domain Eukaryota; kingdom Metazoa; phylum Arthropoda; class Insecta; order Coleoptera; family Curculionidae; genus Pachyrhynchus; species Pachyrhynchus sulphureomaculatus. Next base: position 162,024,455 of record CM032447.1, on the reverse strand, counting down.
CACGTTCAGACGGAATTTTCTGGAAATAAAGAACTGCTCTAATAGTCTTAAGCTCCATTTACACATATTTATTGTCCCAAGAACATACTAAAAAAATAAGAACCAATGATGCTTATATCAGAGTTTCTTTGAATTTTGATTTTGTTTTATTTTCCATCGGCTTTTTAAAAATATTTTTCTTCAGTACGCAGGTTCAGGTTTTGGCAGCATTGACATTTATGTTAACTAAAAAGACTTCAAAATGGCTGAAACACGTTTTCGTCGCTAATTTTATTTCATAATAATTGTAAGATTTTAATAATTGCTAGGTATGATTCTCTTATACTCTAACAATTCAATAAAGTTGCGACCGATTGTGAGAATTTATATGTATAAGAATAAGTTCTGCATTATGTATTGTTTAAAATCTTTTCCTTTCCTGCGATTGGTATAGATCAGATTCTCATTCATCAGAGGGCCACCTGTAAATATTCAGTGAGTACTATTTTAGCTAATAACTCGGTTTCAGAAAAATCAAAAAATTATGGTAGTGTTTCCTAATTTATTCTTTTAAAAGTATGACACTCTAGGGTACTCTAGCTTACGAGAGTTCTTCTCTATATTTTCCAGGTCCTGGAGATGATGTACGATTTGGCATCGAAAGCTCGATGTTAGAATAAAACTACGGTTACTAAGAGCTTTCAGACCTTTTTGTTCATTCTGTAATCCTAAGGGCTATTCTTAAGTTAAATCCTTTTTGGTTGTTACCAGTAAGACCTTTTACTGACCTTCCTCGTCTTCTATATATATATATATATATATTTATATATATATATATATATATATATATATATATATGTATATATATATATATATATATATATATATATTATATAAATATATATATATATATATATATATATACAGGGTGCCCCATATGTATGGAATAATGGTCCCACAGCATTTATTAAACAGTGTATCAAAAAAAATGTTTAAATAATGTGTTATACGGCGCATATACTGACGTTGACAATAAAATGTTTTGAACTGTCAGTTCGAAGAAATTACGCCTTCTTAATTTTCTTTTTAAATGGAAAACCTTATATATTATTATATTTTGAGTCCTATTAAAAATTATAGACATTATTTGTCTAACATACCGTATGTCTACCATAAATTAAACTGTTTTGAAATTATTGTGATTTGAAATTTTAAATAAAAAAAAAGACAAAAAAAACTATTAATAAATAATCTAGGTTTATTTTTAAGGTATCAATTCCTCAAAATGTCTATCGTTAACAGCAAAGTAGGGACCCAATCTGTCAATAAATGGCCTGAACAGAGTTTTGCAGACAATCCGGGGTGATCTTTTGCTACTTCATATTGAATTCTTTGTTATAAATCTTCTACAGTTTCAGATCGACTTCGCCAAACTCGAGTGGCTTAAGGTCGGGACTCCTTGCAGGCCAATTTACAGCACCTCTTCTGCCTATCCATCGATTAAGAAAAATTGCATCCAAATATCTGCCAACATTGATTTCATAGTGAGGAGGTGTTCCGTCCTGTTGATACCACAGATTCCTGTTAGGGGTATCAAAATTATTTTTATCGGGAAAAAGACTTGCCCAAGTTGGAATAACTTACTCTTGGAATAACTGAAAATACCGCTGTCTTGTAAGATTGTAGTCTCGCAAGAAGACCAGTACCGGCAGTTATGCCTGTGAACTCTTCCGTTAACACAAAATGTGGCTTCGTTACAAAAAATAATATTATGAATTAGGTTAGGATCATTATTGATTCGTTCCATCATGACCTCGCAAAATTCAACTTGGTCATTTTCAGATAATTCTTGCAATCGAATGGGTTTGTATGAATGCATTTTTTCTTCATTCAGTATACGATTTAAGGTACCTTTACTTATGTTGTGGTCTAGGCAAAGCTTTTTATCATCGCTTGGTTTAACTTTTGGAGGTCCAGATTTAGAACGATCCTTAACATGACCTGATTGTCTAAATCGTTTTAATGTTTGTGCAAACTACGGATTGGGTAATAGGTTCCCGATTCGGATATTATGCCTTAAAAAGATCACACACCTCCTGTTGTGTTTTCCTACAGTCTCCGTAACCAACCATCATTAACAAATTGATTATTTCAGTTTCTGTTAAATGCACCATTATGATACTACGGTTAAATTGCAGTTTCACAAAGTTCAGCAATAAATGTTTTCGTCAATAAATCATTTTTTGACACGTTAAGTCGTCACCTGACAGTAAATGTTCAAATGTCAAATATCAATAATTCCAAAACTGTTCATATATATGATATTCGACAAATAATATCTAGAATTTTTAGTAGGACTCAAAAATAAAATAATATACAGGGCTTTCCATTTAAAAAACCTAAGATGGCGTAATTTCTTCGAAACTGACAGTTCAAAACATTTTATTGTCAACGTCAGCATGTACGCCATATGATACCCTAAAAATTTTATTTAAATATTTTTTTGATACGCTGATTAATAAATGCTGTGGAATCATTATTCTATACATATGGGGCATCTTGTATATATATATATATATATATATATATATATATATATATATATATATATATATATATATATGCAATAATTAAAATAGTGTTAATTTAATATAAATTTTTGTGTAAAATAAAAGATCCAATATTTATATCTACCAATAAAAATTACATGTCGATAAAATAATACTGTAAAAATTATTGCTAATATTATTAATACCAGTAAGAGTCTACACTGTTTTATCAAAATTTTAGTCTTTATTATAGTATTTATTGAAAAGATTAATGTTTTTCTGAACTATAATTAATTTAGCCTACGGTTTAGGCTAACTAAGTAATTTTATAATTATATTTTAAATATTTCTTTTGAATGTAATGTTATAATTCGATAGATTAATAATTTTCATGAACTCAAAAAATATTTGAACTAATATATAGCGTGAACAAAAACTAAAAAGTGAGATCAAAACTACTTAAAACTGACCCTATTCATACAGTAAAATTGTTCAAACATATCTTTTACAAGAAACTTTTAAATAAATTGGCAGAAATGAAAAAATTACAAATTATTAATATTAGTGTTTAAATATAACTACAAATTATGTAAAGAAAATATTATTGCGTTTTCTCGAAAATGCCATTTTTGAAGTTGTCACATTATATTTCTTACACGTCCTGTTTATTTAAAGAATTTACGTATATATAAATATATATATATATATATATATATATATATATATATATATATATATATGTATATATGTATATGTATATATGTATATTGTATATATATATATATATATATATATATATATATATATATATATATATATATATATATATATATATATATATAAATATATAAATAAATATATAATATATATTATATATATATAATATATATATATATATATCTATATATATGTATGTATATATATATATATATATATATATATATATATATATATATATATATATATATATATATATATAACTTTTTCAGCACTGAATTATTATCACAACAATAGTTAATTTTTTCAAATTTTATAACATAAAAGAAAAAAATTATTATATTCAATTCTATAATTTTATGGCTGATATATTTAATCGATTATTTGTAATTAATACTTGTTTAATTTAAAAAATACATCGAAAAAGTAACAGCACGATTACATACTCATAATAAATACGTAGTGCCACCTTCGGTCTTTCTTTAAATCGAGATAGAATTGAAAAATTCAGTTTATTCATTTGTAATTTTCATTAGGCGGTTGAATCAGAGCAATGGTATCTATTATTTTTTTGACCATTAATATAGTACTTAAAAAAGTCGATTTAATTTATATTCATAAATTGCCATCATTTCGTCAACTTACATTGAATACGAGAGAATGTAGAAAAACAAATCTTGTTTTCATTGTAAAAAATGTGTTACGAGCACATTAGGTTTAAAATAATATTTGATTAAAAGAGTGGTAACAATTACAAGTTTAAATTTTTGAAATTGAATGAAAATAGTATACGCTAAGATATAATTGACAACCGTACATTTTTTTCTGTATAAAATTGTCGAAATTTTAAGAAGTAAGTGCTTCCTAGATAATTTTTTATCCCTTAGGATGCGAACTATTGGTCATTTTGTAGGTTTACCTGGTTATAGTATTATGTCAAATATGACTTATATAGAAGTGCATGTAATCACCGAAAATTGTTTTCGTATTCATCCATATCTTGAATAGAACTACGCATAGAATTTTTCGTAGTTAATCAGTTAAAGCTATCAAGAAGCAGACAAAATAATTTTGGTGGATTAGATAAATACACAAAGTTATAATTAAATTAATAATACAGTAATTTTGTTGGACTAATGGGTAAATAATATGCCATAAAAACTATGATCTGGAAATATTTCTTCCGTCAAAGTATTTTTGAGAGCTAGCTTAGGAACCATAATAATTACAATGGACCATTTTTCAGATGGAGTACTAAAACTGATTTTGAACTTAGAACCAACTGTATTATTTACTTATTTGGCATACTTCATGTTGTAAGTTTAATTAAACCAAAAACAAACGTTTTTGGTTTAATTAAACTTAAATTAAGAATTTTAAACGATTAAGTTAAATCAGTAAATAAGAGTTTTTTTGAGTTATTATGAAGTTTAAGTCAGTTCAGGTTCAAAATAAAGTTATTATCCACATTCAGTTGTGAAAGAATCGAAACACTTGCGTTTTTGACAGAGTAGAGGTATAATACAAAAAAAAATATTATTATATGACGAAAATTAAAAAAAAATTCCCCACTTACAGAATAACATATTTAAAAAACTGTTATCTTAGCCTCAAGTTAAACTTTTACAAAGAAAAACAACAAACAAGAGATTTCGGTCATTAATCTAACTGTACATTTTTTTTCAGGAATTCAGCAGCTATAAAAACAACGAAGGCTTATTGCGGC
>CM032447.1:161991984-162014484 GCA_019049505.1 Pachyrhynchus sulphureomaculatus | reverse complement strand
ACATATTTGCTTCCAAAATTAACGCCCAACAAATTGAGTGACGATGTTAGAGGCATGGAGTGCCCCGCCATAACTATGTCGGGTTCAGCAACGTTAACTTTTTTAGAAAAAACTGCCGCATGGATTTTTGTAGCGTTAAATTCCACTTGGTTACTGTCACCCCAAGACAGAATTTCTTCCAGGCCTTTGTTAAGTTGAACGATTTCCCACTGTCTGCGGATATTCGTTTGCGTATCCGATGTCCGAGCGTTCAAAGTGAATGAAGAGATGGGTTTCCAGTCTTTTCCAGTAAATCGTTAATGTAAATGAGAAAAAGAGTAGGAGATAGTATGGTGCCTTGGGACACACCGGCGTTGATAGTGAAGGTGTTAGAAAGAAATCCGTCGACTGCCACTCGTAAAGAACGTCCTCTGACGAAATATGAGAGCTACAAACAGAATTTTTCAGATATACCATAAGAGCGTAACTTAGCTAACAGTCTATCGTGCCAAACACGGTCGAATGCCTTGGATAAGTCAAGAGCAACCGCTCTAGATTCTCCAAAGTGTTCAATTGCGTTGTTCCAAACATGTGCTACATAAGTCAGAAGATCTCCTGTTGATCTATGTTTACGAAAGCCATATTGGTGATCGCTAATAATCCTTCAAGATATTTTAGAAGATGCTGATTGATAGCCTTTTCCATGACTTTCGATATTATTGAAAGTAGTGCGACTGGTCGGTAGTTATTTGGCAAAGTCTTATTGCTTTTTTTAGGTATCGGCTGAACTGCGGCACATTTCCAGCAGGAAGGAAATATTCCCTTTCTGTAGGATAGGTTTAAAAGTCTACAGAAAACTGGTGTTATTTCTCTCGCACAGTTTTTGAGGACTGTGGCAGGTATTCCGTCAGCGCCAGAAGCTTTTTTAATGTCTAGCTTCATTAAAATACTTTTGATGATACGCTGTCTGAAGACAATATCGGGCATCCTCGATTGCACTATGGGACTAGTAGGTGGTGTTTTTCCTTGGAAATCGACAGTAGAATGTGAAGCAAAGAGTTCAGCCAACATGTTCGCTTTCTCAACGGGGGTCGTTGCAATAGAATTATCTGGCCGTGTGAGTGGTGGTATGGTGGATTTGGTGAAATTTTGACTAGCTGCCTTAGCGACTGTCCAAAAGAACTTGAAATTGTTAAGACAAGCGAGAAGTTTGTTCCTAATTCGTTGATTGTGTGCCTCCTTGGCTTAGTCGATAATTTCTTTGCGTCTGTTCCGGGCACGAACAAAGGTGTTACGATTTATGGTGTTAAGATTTACACGCCATTGTCGGTAGGCACGATGTTTAAAAGCAACAGCTTCTTTGCATTTTCAATCAAACCAAGGCTTGCCGTTGGAAGGGCATTTTTTCGAAAAAAACGAATGTAAGCAGTCAGATGGGTCATCAGATCGAAAACCAACGTCTAACCAGAGAAAAGTTAGAAAATATTACATGAGCTCTTCCCATTTAGCAGATCTGTAGTGCCACTGATTGGTAGGATACTCGATGTCGAAAGCACTTTATGGTCAGAAGAACTTAACGGCGGATTATTTGTTTAATTTTTCCTTTCTCTTACTCCTATTTTCAATCTTTTCTCTCCTTGTTTCCCCTTTCAACCATTTTAATCAGTAAATAGCATGAGGTGTGCTATGGAATTTGGTATCCTTAGAAAGAGAGTAGAATGGGCTTTCAAATAATACTAAAATCCGTAAAAAGATATGAACACTAAATGCTTGGATCCGTGTTAATTAAAGCTAAATAGTTTGAGTCGATGCTTTTGCTCACCATTGTATATATATATATATATATATATATATATATATATATATATATATATATATATATATCAGTTTTATAATAAAAAAATATCATAGGAATGTACATGTTAAAATAGTGGCCAGTATTTATTGTAACTCAGCACAATTTTAACTATTAAAGAGTCATCATACGCCTTATAAAATTATAGTGCGCGAAATTCTACTTTGATGGTCAAGAATCAATCATTCGAGAACATCAAAGAGACGACGTAAGAGGTGCAGAGAATTTTTTTTTTAGCAAATATATGTTATAAGTATTATAAAGAATAGTTAATTATTTATAAAACAAAGCAAATTATGATCGCACCTATGGAAACAATAAAGTTTGATTACCTGAAGTAGTTTTTTTTTACGTAAGGTGAAATTTATGGGGGATTCCTAACCTGTCAAGTCTATTAAGCGTTCTTAAAAAATTTCTATTGATACATATTAAAATTTGATTTCGTCTCTCAATGCCATCATCTCAAAATCCTCAGTTCATCAAAAAATTATTTTAAAATATCTTAAATTCAAGAAAAATATGGAAGAAATTGCAAAAAAGGGATTATATTGTATATCTAAGACAAAAACATCGCATACACTTTTATGAAGCTATAAGGCAGTCACAACCAAAATTTAACGTTAATTCAATTCTGTTAGAAAAATTTGACAAATAATTTAAAGTATGTTGTTACTTCCTATTTCATGTCAAGGCCAAATTTTATGGGAGCGGATGGCACAGAATAAAATTTGATTTTATCAGTTATTGTCATTAAGCCAGAAATATTATTTAGTCAAAAACAGGTTTAAAAATGCTTTAATTGAAAAGGCTCTGCTTATTGATTTATTGCTTATTTTTTCCCTTTTGTCTATTTTGTCTGACACATAAATAAAAATGTAAGAACTATGTTGCTAATATTAAATAAACGTGGCAAATATAAAACAACGAACTCAAGGATTCCCTCTTTCACAAGCATCCTTTATGCTTCAGACATGCCAAAATTTTCTAATTCTAATTTTAATTCTAATAAAATAAGCTAAGCTATATACTTCAATAAAGCAATTCATACTCTACCTTTAACAAAGGTCAAAGTAGGCAGTCAATAAATTGGTATTCGGAAATCAAATATTAAGGACTATGTTTTGGTAAACGATTACTCTGGAAAAATAATTCAACAAAATTAATTACCGAAGCAAATTTTTACTTCTTGCCAACTATCCTGTATTAAATTACAAAAGTAAAATAAATATTACGAAAATAACTCATATAACTCTTATAAGAGCGAAACTTAAAAGATTACAAATAATCCAAAATAAAGTACTTTAAATTATCTTTAACTCTGCAAGATTTACTCCAACGTGTTTTACATATAGAGACAATTTTCGTAAATATTTCGAAAAGACCAATAAATCGTTGAAACTCTTAATAAAAGAATCTCATATTAACTCCAACTCTAACAGAAGATTTAAGTTATCAAAAGATTGAATAAACTAAAATATCTAAACTATTATTTACTCCACTAACACTCATACAGTATATCAACTGCAATTTTCCTTCTTCACATATTTCTATGTCTATCGTAAACCCAAACGAAATATTAACACGTAGCCTGAAAAGTTTTACTTTTTTTTATGGGTCTAGCACACGTGCTGCAGGGAAGAAGCCCCTAAAGCGCTAAGGAGCGACACGTGTGCGGAAAAAGCGATTCATTTTGTTCTTGAATCGCTGTAAATTGTACTCGGTGGGAAACACAGTGCTGGGCAAATTATTCCAAAGGGATGATGTTCTCCATATAAAAGACTGCTTGAAAAGCGTTGTACGAGGAGTAACAAGCTGAACCTCATACGGATGTGAAGTATTTACGTGACGTGTACTTCTAACATGCACCCCTCTGGGAGGAATTAAGTGGGCCACATCCTTCGAACACTTTCCATGAAAATACTTGGAGAATAGGCTCAAGTCGCCAACCGTTCTTCGATGTTCCAGCGAATCAAGGCCGCCGGTCAGTTTCGGGTCTCCAATCAGACGAACAGCTCTTCTCTGAACAGAATCCAACAAATGCAGTGTATGTTTGGGAGCGGAGCCCCACTTACTACTTAGAGCCACACTTACTACTTAGAATGCATTTTTTTTTTGCAAAATTCGACTTTTTTCATCAACATCATCATTCAAGAGCGATACAATCACTCCAACGCTTTTCTAGCATTTCTTTACCTTTCTTGTAGAAGGATTTGTCTTTGCCTTTAAAATAGGCATCAGTTTCGGCGATAACTTCTTCATTGGAACCAAATCTCTTTCCCGCGAGCATTTTTTTTCACTTATGCGAATAGATAATAGTCGCTGGGGGCCAAATCTGGAGAATACGGTGAATGAAGAAGTAATTCGAACTTCATTTCATGCAATCTTGCCATCGTAACCATTGACTTGTTACACGGTGAATTGTCTTGATGAAAGAGCACTTTTTTCTTGTTCATTAGCGATTTCTGCCTTCAAACGCACTAATATTTTTATTTAATATCTGCTATTGATGGTTTTCCCTTCTCAACATAGTCGATGAAAATTATTGCATGCGCATCCCAAAATACAGAGGCCAAAACCTTCCCAGCCGACTGTTGTGTCTTTTGTCGCTTCGGGCGGCTTTCACCAGCTGCTGTCCACTCAGCTGACTGCCGATTTTATTCCGATGTGTAGTGGTGGATTCATGTTTTATACATTGTCACATATCGCATGAAAAAATCCTTTTTATTGCACTTAAACAGATCCAAACAGCGCTCGGAATCAACACGACGTTGTTTTTGGTCCACCGGGAGCAAACGCGGTACCCATTTCGAACAGAGCTTTCTCATGCCCAAATGTTCATGCACAATATGACCAACACGTTCTTTTGATATTTTTAAAGTGTCAGGTATCTCACGCAATTTCACTTTACGGTTATCCAAAACAATGTTGTGGATTTTTTTTATGTCTTCCGGTGTAACCACCTCATTTGGGCGTCCAGAGCGTTCAGCATCATTTGTGTCTGTACGACCACGTTTAAATTCAGCATACCAGTAAATGATGGGTGATTTTCTAGGGGCAGAGTCCTCGTAACACTTATCGAGCCATTACTTTGCTTGAACGGTATTTTTTCCCATCAAAAAAATAGTGTTTAGTCAACACACGAAATTCGATTTTTTTTCATTGTTCTGAAAATATCAAAAGTAGCGGCACTAAAATCACTGTAATTTGTAAACTAATCGTCGAGATGTTATAAAATTTTGACACGTATCGTTTAAAGGTTGGTATTTTTAAAAATCATATGGATTTTTTGAAAAGGGCGACATCTATGAGTCAGACCAAAAACTTTTCAGTCTACGTGTTAAGTTAGACTTGATGTTGAAAATTTTAAAATTAGACTATTATATAATTTTACTAGCAAACACAATGTAAAATGTCATTGGCCTGACTTGTAAATCGCAAATCGACAACCAAGATTCTAATGTGACACGTGTTTCAGTTTTTGAATTTAGTACTAGACGTTTTAGATTGTATAATAATTTTTGAGGGTGACAATGAGTCATTTAAAATCTTCTATAGGATAAGTCCAAGCGGCAATATTATAGTAAAATACATATACAAGGGTAGATCGATAAGTCTGATAAATTTCTACAAAATGGCGAGAAATTTTGTTAAGCTGCAAGATTGTTGGCGTGATTCATGTGACGGTTGTGTATAATAGATGCAACAAGTTCAGGACGCAAGATTGAGGTTTCTTCTGAAGAATAATAAGATAATATTCATAGTATCGTGATGGATGACCGTCGCATTAAGTTTCGTAAGATTGCTGAGATGGTAGGCATCTCATATGAATAACATCCTGCATGAAGTTCTAAAAATGAAAAAGCTGAATGTGCGATGGGTGCCGCGTTTGTTGTTATAGGTTAATCCAAAGTTCACGAAGGTGAAAGTGCACCGGAAAAATCGAAAACAGTTTTATCGGCGGGAAAAGTGATGACAACGTTTTTTTGAAACTGACGGGATAACATTATGATTGACTATTTGGAAAGTGGTAAAACAGTGACTGGCTCTTATTACGCAACGTTATTGGACCGTTTGCATAGTGAGCAAAAGCGATCAAGTTTAGCGTGGAAACAAGTGGATCCTCACCAGACCAATGCGCCTGCTCACGCGATGGCGGTGGCAATGACAAAAGTGCATGACCTGGGTCTAGAACCATCCACCATATTTCCCAAATTTGACCCCAAGTGATTTTTTTCTTGTTTCCTGACCTCAAAAATTGACTTGGAGTGAAGGAATTTTCTTTGAATGAAGAGGTTATCTATGCTCTAAACGAATATTATGCACAGTTCGAAACAATTTTTTTTCCTGAGGTAAAAAAAGAATTGGAATCTGGCTGGTTTAAATGGATTAGGACATTTCAATCCATCCTCGTATTGCGGCAAACGCTAAGAAAGTCAAACCTTTTACAGTTTTACATTATAGTATAAAGTTGGTCTCATATTTGAAAAAAAAATGTCAGTGGATGTTCAAAATATGATCACAGGGAGCAAATTGATTAATTTATAACACAGACAAATAATAAAATCTATTTCAAGATTAGGATAAAAATTTGAATAATTACTTTATCTAATGCATGTTGTCAAACTTTTAAGGTTTCAAATTGTTATAATTATGGTTACTTCGGGTCCTTATCGGGGTGAAGAACTCGCTAAAATAATTGTCGATGACATAGAAGTTACGGGCTATATGTTAATTGTGAAGGTTCCCGGGTTACCAAATCGGGAATAGTGTTCCTGAATGAACATCACCACAACATGGTTTAAGTTTGTATTCATTTTCATTTCTTGAGGCACACCTATCTTTACGGTTCATATTGAGTAATGTTTCTTAGTCAACAACAGCATAAAAATACTTTATGAAGAAATGCTTATACATGTGATATTATAGAGAGGTAGTGGTTTAAAAAATTACTAGAATATAGTTTTATTTTTCATCAAGTTCATACAAAGTTGCCTTTTCATTTTCAGAAGGATCTTATTTAGCAGCATCACTACTAATTTTTATGTTTTTTATACTAGGAGTTTAATCTTCAAGCCCTGAACATAAAACGGGAGATTCAGCATTTTAGCATAAAAGCAAGCTATAAACTAATAAATAATTCTCTAAGAAAGAAATGTTTAATACAAAATTTGTTATTTAATTGCAAATTCAAACGTTTACTTTGGAAATAGAATCTATCGAAAAAATAGTAAATGTGGGAAGGGTACAATTTTGATACAACAGAAGTAAGTTCAAAAGTCTTAAATATTTTTATGTGTAACACTTTATTCTTTAAATTAATAATTATATGCTTAAGTCAAATTGCATTACTTTTAATAACAATAATTATGGACTAGAAGCCCACTGTAATTTAGAAAAATATGTTTTTCATTAAAAAAATCCTTTAGCATATTTTAGAACACCTAGGAGTAGTTAGATATTTTATTACTCTTGAACATTTTAATGAATTAATTATTAATTAATATTAAATATGGCACCGTGTGTTTGGAGAAATATTTAGATTAAGTGATAAAAATCTGGTTTTTCGCGTCACTATTCTCCATTTACTTAAGAATTCCCTTAATAAGGAAACTGATGAGAAAAGTTTTAAATAAACCGACCTTTAATGTAGATTGATTTATTTCCTCATAGGTATTCTGATATTTTATAAGCCATGTGGCTGTAATAAGCTCTTAGAGATTGGTGTGTAGGTGGCCTTTGAAAATTAATAGTAATCTGAAACAAAATAAATGTTTCTTTCTAAACAAATTATATTTTTAAATAGTTTATTGGTTTATACAATACCTAGAAGAAGAAATTTTGATAGGAAACTTCGACAGGTGATAGAGCTTATAGGCATAATTCTTCTAGATTTCTCCTGTGTCGATTGCCAAAGTGATACAAACCTTTCGTTGATCATCCTGCCGGCTACTTTAGAGCTTGTTCGGAGAACTGACTTCTTCGGAACAAGTTCTGTAGAGACAGGTAAGATGATAGACGAATATATATATATATATATATATATATATATATATATATATATATATATATATATATATATATTTATATATATTTATATATATATATATATATATATATATATATATATATATATATATATGTATATATATATATATATATATATATATATATATATATATATATATATATATATATATATATAAATATATATATAAATATATATACATATATATATATATATATATATATATATATATATATATATATATATATATATATACACATATATATATATATATATATATATATATATATATATATATATATATATATATATATATATATATATATATATATATATATATATATATAGATATATTCGCCTATCTTATTTTTAATGGAACCCTGTATATTTTTGTTATCAATTCACTTTGAAATTCTCTTTCCAACGATGTATCATAGGTTGACACTTGTTTGACAGGTGAATGGCAAAAACTGATTTAAACTCTTAGACTTAGGCGGCCATGGCGGATATACTAGCAATTGTTTTTGTTTGTTTTATCTCACTTTGGAAAGAGTTTAAGAATGTTCGTTTATGGTGCCATTGTCGCGAGTCTAAGTGACAAAATTTTATGCTTTACATTCAGTTACAGAATTTTCTCTTTAAATAATGATCAATATCACCGAAATTAAGATAGGATAGGAGATACAGTTTTTTTGCCAACATACATCTAATAGAACTATCTAACGCCAATTGGATTTAATATTATTTTCAGAAAATAAACCGTTTTATTATGCAATAATGTGATATCAACAAGTTCCATTACGGACTTAGTAGGCTGTGATAAAACAAACGAACCGAAAGTCATGGTTGCTGCGTGTTACCAAAATGGCCATGATTATTGTTTACTTTACGTCAAAAATAATTTTTCGTTAACAAAAATGTATTCAACAGATGAAAAAGTAGACATGTTATTAATTTATGGAGAGTGCAGAAAGAATAGCCGACAAGCCGCCGAATTGTACATGGCAAGATATCCCGATAGGAGGCACACACCCAACAATTATATTTTAAGGATAGAGCAGCAGTTTAGAAGGTAACCGATTGAACCTGTCGATGTATTTATTGGTAACGAAGAGTCAGAAATTAATGTATTGGTTCAGGTAGATCCTACAATTTCTATAAGACATGTCGAAGAACAAACTGGTGTAGATCGTGAAACCGCTCGCCGCATTTTAAGAAAACGTAAATTCAGGACCTACAGATATCAAATAAATCAACATTTATTTTAAACAGATTACCAAAGAAGAATGGATTATGGTAATTGGTTTTTGCAAAGATACCACCTTAATAACCAATTTCATTACAACATTCTATTTTCCGATGAATCTAGATTTACCAATTTGGGTCTATTTAATCGTAACAGTACTCGATATTGGGCTCAAGAAAATCCTAGAATTATGCGAGAAAGTGCCCATCAAGAAAGATTCGGATTTAACGTGTGGTTGGGTATCCTTGGCATAACAATTATTGGTCCTATTATATTTGATGGTGCGTTAAATGGAGAAAGATATTTGGAGTTCATGTTGAAGATTTTTTAGAAACTTTAAATCGTGGAGACATTACTTTCCAGTAGGATGGCGCTCCAGCCCACAATAGTAGAAATGTAGTAAACTACTTGAATCAAAGATTTGGTGCAAATTGGTTAGGTACTAAGTCGCCTGCAAGATCGCCAGATCTTACGCCTCTTGATTTTTTTATATGGAACCAACTAAAAGAAAAAGTTTACAAAAATCCACCAACAGACAGAAATGATTTAGAAATGCGCTTAAGAAGCGCAGGAAATCAAATTACTAAAATTCAGTTGGAGAACGTTATGAGAGAGAGCCACGGTGAGAAAAACAAGATTGTGTATTTTAACAACGAACAGCATTTTGAACATTTGGAATAAATACCTAGCAATTTTATATCTAGTATAAAATAGTTTTACCTATTTATTTTTTTTGTGTTACTTAGTTAAAATATTATTTCTTTCTGTTATTAATTAATTATCAGTTTTTTGTTGTGTTATTATTATTAAATGTTTTGATTTTATTATTTGCATTTAAATATTTATTTAATAAATAGGTTTCTTATTTTCTGAAAATAATAATAAATCCAATTGGCGCTAGATAGTTCTGTTAGATACATGTTGGCAAAAAAACTGTAAAAACCTCACCAGAAATCACGGCTCAAGTAAACCTGGAGCGGCCCATCTCCATCAGCATGACAACCGTGAAGCACAGGTTAGCAGAAGGTGGACTACACGGGAGAGTTGCAGTGAGGAAACCACTTCTTAGGCAAGTGAATAAATGTAAATGATTAGAATGGGCCCGAGAACATGAAAATTGGACATCAAAACAATGGAATTCCGTCCTTTGGAGCGACGAATCTAAATTCGAAATTTTCGGTTCAAATCGACAAGTTTACGTGCGGCGGTCAGCTGGAGAGAGGATGTCTGTTAGTTGCCTACAGTAAAACATGGTGGAGGTTCAGTAATGGTTTGGGGTTGTTTTGGCAACGGTAAAGTTGGAAAAATCTTTAGGATAGAAGGAACCATGCGAAAAGAACAGCATCAAGAAATTTTGCTAACTCAAATGCTTCCTTCTGGAAGACATATTTTTCAGGGGAAATTTATTTTTCGGCATGACAACAACCCTAAACATTCTGCTAAATAAATTAGAGAACTTTTGGACCAATGGAGATCCGATGACGTCCTGGAAGTGATGACTTGGCCTCCACAATCACCCGACTTGAACCCCATCGAACTGCTGTGGGACCATCTGGACAGGTGTGTTCAAAAACTCAATCCAACATCAGAAAATCACTTGTGGGAACTTTTACAAGCAGAATGTGTTAAAAAAATCGAAGAAATTCTGAAGAAACTACTGGACAGAATGCCGAAACTCAGTAAAGCGATAATTAAAAACAAAGGAGGTCACATAAATCTATTAGGTGAAACATCTTAATATTTACACTTTTGAAATAACATACAGTATTACTGTTAAATGCAAATAGGTCTAAAAATAAACTTTACCAAAACCAAATATTTGAACAACGAAAGTGAAACTAACGGCCAGGAACTATTAATAGAAGGTGAAAGAATAGGAAAGCTAGAAACATTCATATATTTAGGACGAAAAATCGGAATATCAAAAAATAATTTAAAGGCTGACTTGGATAAAAGAGTCTCGTCAGCTTGGTCTGCATTCGGAAGGTTACAATCTACATTTAAATTGGACATCCCAGATACATTAAAAGCCAGAGTATTCGATTAATATGTACTGCCGGTACTAACATATGGCACTGAAATGTGGGCTTTAAATAAAAGTATAATAAATAAATTCCAGGTAACCCAAAGAGCAATGGAGAGGAGAATGCTCAATATTAGACTTCAAGATCGTATTCCTAACATCTAGAATCGAAGAAGATCAAAAGTGACAGATGTAATACAACGAATATGTACATTAAGATGGAATTGGGCGGGGCACATCGCAAGGATGAATGATAACAGATGGGCACGCCGTATAGTTGAATGGAGGCCTAGAGAACACAAAAGGTGGAGAAGTAGGTCACAGACAAGATGGACGGACGACATAAACAGGATACGATTGGATGCAAAAAGCAAACAACAAAGCTCGTTGGAGACAACTTGGGGAGGCTTACATCCGACTATGGATGGAATAAGCTAATGATAATGATGATGATGATTACTGTTTCGCTGAACTTATTCAGATCACTCTGACACGTGTTTCGCTCCCGCGACCATTGTCGAAGAGGTTTACAATAAGGCTTATGTATACCTAAGTCTTATTGTAAACCTCTTCGAAAATGGTTGCGAGACCGAAACACATGTTAGACTGATCTGAATAAATTCAGTGACACTCCACTGTATTTTATTTAAGTCATAAAAGATAGTGGACATTTTGTAAGAATTATTATATTGTACACAAAAAAGATAAGCCTGCAAAGAAAATAAAGGGTTACATACTGTTAAAGTATACTACAACATGCTAAAACTTTCTTGGATCAACAAAGGTAATAGTTTAGATAAGATATTCATAACAATAATGTTGTCCCGCTTCCTTTAAGCCAAATGGATGGTTTGCATCTTATCTTTTCTCGTGTTTAGTAAAGTAGTATGTTTCTAAGAAATAATAAAAAAAGGCAACAAGTCATAAAATATTTATAAAACAATAATGGTAATGTCACTATCACAAGTTGACACCTGTGCCATCGGCCGTTGCTTCTGAATATTTAACCTATATTTGCGCCAATTCTTTTCGAAATATAACATTTGTTAATAACTCTCCTCACTACTTAGAATACGTTAACATTAGACAACATGTAGCTTGCACATAAAAATACGCAAATATCTCAAAATGCAATAAACTTCATTTTTAATAATACAAAAAATTGATTTCAAGCAAATTCACTGTGTTTTAGCCTAGATTAAACTGCTACCCTAACCTGTTAGGTTTTTTAAACTTTATATAGACTAAAAATTTTTTCCTGAAAGTAATCTTGCCTCTGGCCTCAATGGTCATTTGTCATAGTTGTATCTATAATATATATAAAATGCAACGTCTTTCTGTCTGTCTGCCTGTCTGTTAGTGCGCTTATCATTGGAGAACCACTTATCTGATTTACGTACTTTTTTTTTAAAACATACATATGTTCTCTGGCCAGGTTAAAGGCTTTGTTTTATTACGATAGGTAGCATAGGGCATGAGCAGTGACGATAATAGTGAATGAAGTCGGAAAAAAGTTTACCGCTAGCGCGTTCGCTTGCAATACACAGCCTAAACCATTAAATATGGAAAAATATTATGTAGCAGAGAATATCTATAATCTATAATTTATAATATATATAAAATGCAATGTCTCTCGGTCTGTCCATTAGTGCGTTTATCACGCGAGAACCACTTATCCGATTTACGTGTCTTATTTTAAATTCTTTATATTCTTTGGCCAGGTTATATAATAATAATAATAATTTATATCTATAATATATATATAAAATGCTACGTCTTTCTGTCTGTCTGTCTGTCCGTTAGTGCGCTTATAACTCGAGAACCACTTATCCGATTGACGTGTTTTTTTTTAATTGATACATTTGTTCTCTGGCCAGGTTATCTATAATTTTCTCTCTATAATATATATAAAGTGCAACGTCTCTCTGTCTGTCTGTCTGCCTGTCTCTCTGCCTGTCTGTCTATCTATCTGTTTGTGCGCTTATCACTGGAGAACCACCTATCCGCTTTACGTGCTTTTTTTAAAATATACATATGTTCTCTGGTCAGGTTCTAGGATATATTTTATTGCGTTAGGTAACATAAAGAATAAGCAGTGACGATAATAGTGAATCAAGTCGAAAAAAAGGTTACCGTTAGCGCGTTCTCTTGCAATACACTGCCTAAACCAATACATATGGAACAATATCATGTGAATATAATATATATAAAATGGAACGTCTCTCTGTCTGTCTGTCTGTCCGTTAGTGCGCTTATCACTTGAGAACCACTTATGCGATTTACGTGTTTTTATAAACTTATACATATGTTCTATATAATTCGATATAAGCCTAGATAATGGGAGATAAGGTAAGATAATGGGAGATAAGGAGAAAAATTGCGAGATAAGTCGAGATAAGCCTAGATAGTGGGAGATAAGGTGAGATAATGGGAGATAGGGGGAAATAATGGGAGATAAGGAGAAATAATGGGAGATGAGCAGAGATAAGCCTAGATCATGGCAATTATGTAGAGATAATGGGAGATAAGGAGAAATAATGGAAGATAAGGGGAAATAATGGCAGATATTTTATTACGTTAGGTAACATAAGGAATAAGCAGTGACGATAGCAGTGAATAAAATCCACGCGAGCGGAGCCGCGGGCACTGCTAGTAAGTAATAAATAGTAATTTATTTAATTTTATTATGGAGAAATTCAGAAGACTGGTTAATTATTTTTAAACAACAGAGAATCATAAGAGTCATCTTGAACATATCGTTAAGGCAATTAAATATCATCCCACTGTATATCTTAATAATAATCTCGTCATCCCTCAGAACATCTGACCCTAACTTAAAATATTATTGCTGCCTCTGATGTAAAATTTTATAACCAACTACACTCATAAATTTATGACTGAAACTAATAAATTATTAATATTGATAAGCTCTTACAAGCATAGATAGTATTTTGATGCAAGATAACAAATGTCAGTATTATTATTTTATGTGAACGTGTGACTTTAACAGAAAAATGTATTATCTAAAAAAAATGTTTCAATAATTGTGTTCTAGATTTTTCTATATAATTTTAAGTATTTTAATATCTTAACTAAATATAGAGATTTTAGTTTAATATCCTTCACAAGCAGAAAACGACGCGCAGGATAGGATTTAATTGGTACTAATTATTATGCAAATAAATTACTTGTATTTGTATTATGTCTTCAATATTGGTAAGTCTTACTACAATCTGTATGTTGGAAGAATAGCGTTTAATGATACAATGTCTGGTTTCTGGGAAGGAGAGGGGTAAAATCATTAACATTTAGTTCTTTAGACTTAAACAAGATGGCGAAAATAGTATGAATTGTGGAATCCACCAAGATTATACCTCTATTATTTGAATCTCGCCATAACGAACTCATTTAGGATGGCGGTTGCCCCATTATAGAAGAAGTTAGTGAAAAATATAAGGTAAGTATTGAAACAGTTTATTATGTTATTTATAACAGACTGAGTGACCGCACAACATGCGGAAGATTGGTTCTAGGCCGGCCAAGGAATCATCAAAAATAAACCATATTTCGTGTGTGCTCGAAATTCAAACACAATGTGACGAGACTATTAATTATCTAAGCCTGAATCCAAGCGTCAAAGAAAGACTGGAAGCATCCATGGGCTCTAGCTACGAAAAAATTTAAGATTCATCCACCAGACGGCCAGCGATTATTTATTTTGGGATATAATAAGTTAATTTTTCTTCAACGGTATGACATGCTTGAGACTAAAGTAAAACCTATGATCTTGAAAATGATGATTTGTAGAGAAAAGAATTATTTATGCTGAAATACAATGGTCGCCACCCACTGGGTGAAGGATTCGATGCGAAGTTCAATCACATTCATCCTCCATCTCGGATTTTGCATCATTCGATACATTTTTGTTTGGTCTCCGATAGAAGTCATGACGTGGTATTATCTATAACATTAGTGAAGAGCTCAAAAAGAAATATGCACAACTGGCTCACATTTTAAGACAAAGAACGACTGTCATAGAAGCTCTAGAAGAGAAAGGAGACAAGTGTATAACTGGAGCAGAGGATTATGTCGATAAAGGTAAAGGTAAGATTTACTTAATGAACTAGATTAAAACTGCAACTGTCTCCTTACTTATTGTATGACCCTTTATGTAAGAGTAAATGAGTTTAATTCTTATTTATAATAGAAATTCTGCACATAAATCTTGAGAGTCACTTTGTGAATTCTTCATGTAAAATATATTATTACAGAGCACACATTCTTATTCTGAAATAATTATGTGTTATTTGTAGACTTTAACGCTAAAAGGCGTCTACTAAATGAGGAGGAAACAATGTAGGTAAGTGTTTTTTTTTTTAATCTACCTAATAGCTTGTCATGTGTCAACGTATGAATTTATTAAATTTGTTAACAGGGTGGAATTTATGAATAAATAAAAAGAAGGTTGTACAGATTAGTTTAAAAGTGGACTAAATAGATTTTTTTTTGATAGGACATGTTTCGGTGATATTCGCTTTGTCCTATCATTACTTTTAAAGCTATTAATCTGTTATATTCTATACAGTAATTTCATATAGTTAAATAGCCCTTATTATTGTCTTATTTTAGACTTCAATTATTCTTAATGAGAACAACATAAAATAATAGCGGTAGAATACACAGTGTAACCATCATTACTTATGTTAAGCTATTTGTAATGTTATTCCCCCTCAATTTATATCATACGACCATAACGTGCTTTTTAAGTTTCCATCATTTGACCATTCTTTCTTCAGCTGTAATACGTGAGAGAGGTTTTTTTTACTCTCTTTGTTAAAAGGAAGTATTAACCTTTGAGGTTTTCGCATTTGTTCACGTTTGGAGATATTTAGATCAAGAAAAACATAGTCTCCCATTTTCATCAGTCTATCGGTCTGTCAGTTTGTTGGTATGTTGGCAAAATTACTCTAGAGTGATTCATGCTTGAAGTAGAAATGAAACCTTTAGTTTTTGGAGACATCGCTTCAAAAGAAGAATAAAGGTGATAAGGTAGAGCTAGGGAATTATATATTAATAAGTATTTTGGAATGGCTTACCCAGGACTGTGTTTCCCACCGAGTACAATTTACAGCGATTCAAGAACAACGTGACTCGCTTTTTCCGCACACGTGTCGCTCCTGTAGCGCCTTAGAGACTTGCCTGCAGCACGCTAGACCCATAAAAAAAGAAATTCTGGATCTCATACAATCAAGTCCAACCATCATTGAAAACTCCTCAGACTATAACCAGACTCAATTGAAATAAAGACAATTATAAATGTGTTGCAAAATTATTTAGTAGTTTCAAGATATATTGAACTCATCAAGAATAAATATAAAGCCACCAGTTGAGTGGAACTACATTCGGAAACGTAGACAAGTAAAATTCAAAAGAAAATAAGACCTTAATACCTCGCTATAGCAATGTAAGATATACTCAAAAATTAGACTGATAGAATTATGATATATAGATTGAAAGGCAAAAATTAAACATACATACATTACTAAGAATTTCTTGAAACCACAGATAATGTTTAAATACCTAAAAAAAATAGATCACAGGAAATATGACTGAGTATACATATAAGTACAATAATTAAAAGATCCACACAATAATCATCATGCTGGATGAAATGAAGTAGTGGACGTAGAACAATAGATGTACTTGGGACAAAATATAAGAGAAGAGTTAAAAATACAAACGCAGATTTAAATAGAAAGACAGGATTCACATGGAAGGCTTTTGGGAGACGAAATTATATGTTACAAAACAAAAACGAAAAATTTGAAACCTATAACAAAATAAAAGTGTACAATCGGTGTGTTATGACGCAAACCACCCAAAGTTACGGGCAGAGAGAAATTCTAAATATAATGCTGAAGGATAAAAAATCTCTAAAATAAATTAGACAATCTACCAAAATTAAAAATTTCAAAAACGTTCTACCAAAGTAAAATGGGCAAAGGCTCTGCACGTAGCAAGAATGTAAAGGACAAGATGGACAAGGAAAATGACGAAATAGAGAGAAAATAGGGAGAAAAAAGAACTCTAGGATGGTTCATTAGGAAAGTTGGTTATGTTCGTTTGATATCCTTTATTATAAGAAAATGGAATTTAGTATTTATTTTAGAACTATGTGTTAATGAGGGCAAGACTGAGTATACCTTATTAATTTTTTAAACACTTTTTGTAGTTAGAGAAGGAAAAAAACAATTTTTTTTGGATCTTTAATTAGATCTCGCCTTGCAGATTATTTTCGTTAGAGTTAGAAATAATGAAAAAATAACATCATTTTTAGATTCCTCTACTAAAATCGTGGAAATGATATATAACATGATATATTTACCCCCTTGCTACATCACTTATATATGTTGGTTCATATTCTCAACAAGAAAACTACAAGGACTATCTTTATAATAGTAATTTAATTAGTGAAGTTACCCTTGCATTTCGTACGATTGCAAGGAGATTTGATACACAAGAAGTACATATCTAACTGTTAAGAAGCCATTTCGCCACTGGGCTACTTGCCGAGCGGTTGTTCTAAGGGTTTCATTCCTATAAAGCACGAAAGTCAGAAATCTACTCAAATAGCATTTCTGAAAGGTTTTCTTTCCCACTGTTAGTTCAGGTTAGTTGTGGATAACTAAAAATCATTCTTCTTTCAGTGGCATTAGTATGATTTTAAAGGGTTGTCTATTCTAGAAAATTGCTGAATTGGTTCATTAGGATCCATGGTGGGAATGTGGAATCTTTGGCACAATGACACTACTCAATATATGTCACCACTACACCAAACACTTTATGTTTGTACACGACGCGCGTTACACTAACCATGTTAGCTTCGTCAGGAGCGATGATTGACTAAAGCTAAACTACAAATCTACTCTATTTATACTTAGCCTCATACCTGAATTACTCAGGTGGAACAAATGGCATAGGTGAGGCCATCAGTTTCGGTCAAGTAACCAGTAGAGGGGACTATAAGAAATAGACCCTCTGTCTTTATTTAAACTATTTTTATATTTTATAATTTCCGTACTTTCATATGCGTTTAACAATCTCCTATCAGATACATTTTTAATTAATCTTAGATTATTTAATGTTACGGTATGATCATCTTCAAGGGCATCTTCGGCAACGCTAGACTTTTCTGTTATGCTGTATTTTAAATGTTCTAAATGTTCTTTAAATCGTGTTTTAATTGACCTTTTTGTTTGCCAAACATACTTTTGTCGCAATCATTGCAACTAATTACATAAATTCCACTTTTCTAACAATTAGTAATCTTATCCTTGGATAAAAAACACTATTGAAGATGACAAGCAGTTTCTGTTACTTCAGAGAAAAAAAGAACGACCTGGCTGCATGGGAGGCGTTGACATGAATTTCGTAAAGCAGAACAATGAAGAGAAAAGAGACAAGCAGCTGAGATGGCAAGATTAGAAAAATTAAGAAACAAAGTAGGTTAGTAGAGCTTTTCTCTCTCTCTCTCTTTAATGTTTTTCCTTTTCTGTTGAGTGTATTTGACTTGATGCTATTTTTTGTGAGTACTCTGCTTCCTGCTTATTACCGCTTATTTTTTTCCTTTTTTTTTAGAAAATCGAAATTTAGTTGTACAATTTAAATCTTCAATAAGCAGCACGTCAGAGGAAGAGGAGCAAGAGGAGATGGAGATGACTTTTACAGACACAGAGGATACATTACCAGAAACAATGAAAAGTACACTAGAGGAAGTGAAGAGATTATTACCGAAAAATTGTCTTTATTGTTAGATAGGTGTAGTATTTCTGATAGAGACGCAGTTCGAATAATATTAGCTATTGCAGAGGCGTTAGGTTTTGACCGAGAGAATTTAATTGTAAGTAGAAGTGTAATACGACGTCGCAGATAGCGATTCCAAAAACAAAGGACTGAGCTTATCAAACATAGATTCAAAAACTTCGATTTAGAGGGAGCTGTTGTGCACTGGGATAGAAAATTGCATGCAGATATTTTGAGTGAAGAAAATTTAGAAAGGGTAGCGATTTTCTTTAGTTGTGGGGATGAAGAACAGTTGATAGGAGTTCCTCAGCTTGAAAATAGTATGGAAATTACTCAGGCAAAAGCTGTATTTTTAACACGTGAGCGGTGGGGGTAGTTGAGAAAATCTAGGCAATGTGTTTTGATACTACTGCAGTAAATACTGGCCGTCTTAGAGGAACTGCGTTTTGCTAGAGCAAATATTAGAGAAAAATATACTGTATTTAGCATGTTGCCACCATATTATAGAAGTTATTCTCAGATCAGTTCTTGATTTAAAAATAGACACAACCACTGGCCCTCAACCAGATATCTTAAAAAGTTTCAGATTGGGTGGTCGAAAATAGAAAAGACGAAATACAAAACTGCTATTGAAGATAGAAATATTAGATATAGAATAGATAATTCAAACCAAATATCAAGTTTTCTTATCGAACAATTAAAAAATCAACAGCTAAGAGATGATTATAAAGAGTTTATCCAACTTTGTTTAAGTTTTTTAGGACGTACTCCTCCAAAAGACATTTTTTTTAGAGTAGCTGGTGCAATCCATCACCATCATCAGATGGATGGCAAAGGCCGTTTATTCTCTCAAAATATATCTTTTCAGGGATCAATTTTCATTGACAGATTTAGAAAAAAAAGGAATCACAGTTTATTTATAATTAATATTTATGTAAAAAGCGTGGTTCAACGCCCCCAAACCCATTTTGACCCCCAGCTAAGACCTACAATTGTTGAATATTTTGTGAAACACAGACAAATTGATAAAGAACAGAGAAGGCACTATCTAAAATGATAAGTCATCTGTGGTATCTCAATTCGGTGCTAGTCGCATTTTCATTTTTTGGTGAAACTTTAGAAATAAATGTCAAAATAAGCATGGCTGCAAAATGTCTAAAATTAATTTCCCTTGAAGAAAAAAGTTACAATGAGAGGGATATAAAAGCAAGGCTCAACAAGCGGATAATTTATTGCACAAAAAAATTGATTATTTTTTTCTCATCAAACTCTAAAATATTTTCAAGAGATTTGCAATTGATACAAACTTTTTAAATACTGATCCCGATGAATGGTGTGACAATTCACATTATTTAATAGCTAATAAAATAGTAAACAGTTTCAAAGTTGTCAATGACACAGCTGAAAGAGGTGTAAAATTAATTCAAGAAGATATGAAGAACAACGGCAGTTTCTGTTGCAAGTTGCATCTGAATGTAGGAAATGTTTTCCTGACTCTTCAAAGGCCACCTTATCTAAGCCATTGCCACCTTAATCTGATAATAAATTGTAAATGTAAATAATAACAATAACGTCTATTCTTTATATTGCTTTCGTTTTTGGTAACTAAACTTTAAATAATAAAATGCATTTGAACATTATTTCTTCTCACTCCTCCCCCATCTCCCCCCATAAATTTATACTTTTTGCTTTTCTTTTCTCCTAAATCCTTAATTTTCAATTTGGATTTTGCTCTATTTACTTTTGAAAACAGTTTTAACTAAATCCTTTTTTATGTATGTACATATTGAAAAAATAAATAAAGTAAAATCTAGAGAGCCGATGTAATTGAATCTTGCAATGTTTTTAGACATTTTCATAAAAAATCAATTTTCGTAAAAAATCAAAACTTCAACCTTGATGAGGCACGGGTTAACGTTATCCAAATGAGCTGAAATTTTACTAATCTCATTTGGCAACTTTTAGGAGGGCCTCCCCAAAAAAATTCGAACATTGATTTTTTGTGACCATTAGGGTGTGTATATATTGTGTTACATTTTTTTCTTTCACAAACGTACTGCATATTCCACACGGCTGTCGTGGAAGAGGAGAGAAGGTACAAAATCAAATATGGTAAGGTAAATTATAATTCCTAATTAAATTAGTATCGAAAATTAAAACTTTCATTTACATTAACTTTTTTTACATCAAAGCAATACGATAATATTATTGTGGCCGGTGTAGAATGTTTTCCAGGGGTGGCCGGCTATTGGAAAAGGTACCATGGACAAACAATGCTATCAGTTTACATTATTTGAAAGCTTCTCAAAAATAAGTACATGTGCGCTTTCAGGTGGTACCTTTACAAGAGTGAACAGATTTGCTGTTTCTGCTAGGACGAATCGTAAAGTGATTATTTATTAGTGCGTGTTCTGTATGTTTTTCAATTTATGGTATCAAACATAATAGGTATAACGTAACTATTATGTTTTTTGTAAAAATATCAACATTACAGAACCCGACATACTTCTGCTGGGACATCCGAATTAATTTGATACGCGTTCGCCCGGGAGTAAATATTTCTTAGTATGACTACGTTTCATGCACTGCGAAGTTCAAACTTGTCCATCGATGGAGTACTACCCCATATTACTCTTTCTATATTTGTTAAATTCTATGCAGAAAAGTGTTATTTCCTTAAGGACCCAAGAAAACTAGCCTATTAAAAAATTAGAAGAAATGTTGGATATGTATGTAAATATATATATATATATATATATATATATATATATATATATATATATATATATATATATATATATACATATATATATATATATATAAATATATATATATATATATATATATATATATATATATGTATATATATATATATATATATATATATATATATATATATATATATATATATATATATACATACATGTATACATATATATATATATATATATATATATATATATATATATATATATATATATATATATATATATTTATATATATATATTACCATCATCAAAAAGTACTCAGTCAACACTAAAAATACAATGCTAATTATGAATTGGTATTTTATGGCATTCAAAGTAGTTTCTATCTAATGAAAAGCCCTTGTGACAACGTTTTATCAATTTTATGAATGCTTTTGATAGTTAATGTTCGGTAGAGCTATGAAGACCTCCGTCGATTTCTGTTTTTGCTTATCTGGAGAATGCCATTAACTTGATTGATGTCTTGTTTGTGTTTCATACTTATATACCTACCTCTTATCACCAGTAAGTAAGCATTGAATTAATGTTTAATCAAAATCATGGTTGCCAACTCAACGCGTTGGCTTTTTTGTAACAAATGCAGTTTTGTTGAAACAAGTATAGCAGTAATCCGTTTTAAATCCAAATCTTCACGTAAAATGCTCTGAATAGATCGAAATAACATTGACGTCTCTTCTGCTAACTCATAAATAGTCAATTTAATGATTATTGTTTTGACTTTGTCGACGTTTTCATCAGTTTTCGATGTGGATGGTTTTCCAGGTCTTGAATCATCTCTTATTGATTCACGACCATTTTCAA
>CM032447.1:161901984-161986984 GCA_019049505.1 Pachyrhynchus sulphureomaculatus | reverse complement strand
CACAGTTTTTGAATACTATCCCTTCAGTGGAGGGGTGATAGTCGATACATTTTTAACAATATTTTTGCTAGTTTGTTATTCAGATAATGAACAAATTTTCAGCATACTTATTTATAGTCAAACATAAAAGTGAATAAAGGGGTGGTGAAGAGGGTTCGAAGGGTTGCTTCGGACATATCGTATTAAGCATTCTTTTTATGGCTTAGGGTAGATGAATCAGGAGTAATGTTATTTTTCATTATCTTTCATTCTGAACTGAAAATTATATATGCTTAAAGTTATTCCTCCGCTCAACCCCTTTTTTGTATTTGATTTCTTCCCATATCTGTTGGCATAATAATTTTTGGATTAAATAGTTTTAAATTTGGTATCAACTCTTTACAAACCTAGTAAAATATGGAGAAATACCTATAGATTGGAAAACTAGCATAACAATCCCAATCTTAAAAAAGAACAAAAGGCTTCACCTGAAAACTACCGCGGAATAACGCTCCTAAATTACTACCTTTTTAACAAAAATCATCCTGGAAGAAATGAGCAAGGATATTCAAATAAGAGAGAAACAACAGAGATTTCGCAAAAATCGATCGTCGACATGACTCAAGATTTCGATAGAGTGCAATTAACAGATATTATAAAATTATTACAGGAAAAGCAGACAAACCAGAAGCTAATAAAAATCATACATGACATTAATACAGAATGTAGAACAAATATGAAAGTGGGACATCTACTGAGCAAGGAAGTAAAAATAAATGCCGGAATAAGATAAGGTGATTCACTCAGTCCCTTTATCTTCAACTTCGTCATGGACATAATAGTGAAGAATCTTCCAAAAACTAGAGGATACAAAATGAGCAATACACATTGCCACACAATCTGCTATGCTGATGATGCAGTTCTCATCTCCGATACTAAGGACAACCTTCAGAACATCTTTCATGCCTTTAATTTGGAAGCGAGAAAACTAAACATGATTATCAACCAAGACAAAATGTATGGAAGCTTCAAAAGAATTATCAAGATGCAAACTGGATATCAAAGGAAGTATTATTGAACAGGTTAATAATTTTAAATATCTGGGAACAATGATAACAAGCTACGGAGACTTAAACAGGGAAGTAAAACAACAGTCTATGAAGGCACCACTAATAGCAGGTTATTTGACGGATATAGTATGGAAAAATAAATACCTCACAGTAAAAAGTAAAATACAAGACAATAGTGAGACCGATCCTCACATATGCTGTAGAAACAAGAGCTGACGCATGTAAAATAGCACAAATGATGAGGACAACAGAAATGCAGGTGATTAGGGACATACATGGAAAAACTATCTACGACAGAATCTGCAACAAAGATCTATAAGAACTAAGTAAGATTCCAGAAATATCCAAATGGACAAGAACTCGAAGAAAACAATGGAATAAACACGTAGATCGGATGGACGACAACAGACTGGTAAAAAGGGCCAAATTCAATAAACCCTGAGGTAGAAGAACTAGGGGCATATCTCCGAAAAGGTGCAAAGATGCTGGGTGTCCACATCGGAAGAGGCCTAATGGGGATAACACAGGCAGTATGCATACTTATATGACACACCATATAAGAAAGAAGAGGAGGAAGAAGAAGAAAGTTGGTATATATAATACTTTAGGAGCTACATTGTTTCAGGGATATAGTATATAGCACTATGATAATTTCCCTAGTTTTTGGTTAGAATAATGAACATAACATATTAAACATATAAGAGTTTAAAAGGATGAAGGAGAGAGTTAGGGTAGTCAAGGATCATAAAATCATGTTATTTTTTATTGTACCCAATTTTAAGAGAACACATAGAGAGAGATATCAGGTTTCAGTTGTACATATCTCCGAAGACCTTCGTTTGCTCAACTTCTTTTATAATTCATAACTCTCCGTCAAATACTTATCATTTAAAATACTGAGTTGTAATGCTTCAATTAAACTACTCTTCATCATTTATTTTAGAACTAAGTGTTCGAAAGATGAAATCACCCTACCGATTTAATTTTAAATTTTTAGTCAAGAGAATGTCATGGGTACTGATTTTATAAATGTTTGCAAAATCAGCTGGATATATAATTCAGTTTGGTAAAATTTTTATGCCTCCGGAGAATTTCCTGACGACTGGCTAAAATCAGTGTTCGTACCCATTCCGAAGAAACAAAGAGCAAGACGGTGTAATGACTATAGGCTGATAAGCTTGCTGTGTCATACCTTGAAAGTGTTTCTTAGAATTACTCATGGCAGAATCAGAAAAAAGTGCGAAGAAGATCTGGACAACTCACAATTCGGATTCAGAAATAATCTTGGAACACGAGAGGCACTCTTTGCTTTGAACCTACTGCTCCAGATGTGCAGAGACCAACGCCGGGATGTGTTTGTCTGCTTTATAAATTATGTGAAGGTTTTCGATAGGGTAAAGTATACACAATTAATCGAAATAATACAGAACATAAGAGTTGACAACAGTGACATCTTCATAATCAGAAATCTGTATTGTAGACAAACGGCATCTGTGAAACTTGGAGAGATCAAGTCAGAGGATGTTATTATTCAACAAGGAGTGAGACAGGGCTGCATACTTTCGCCGCTGCTGTTTAACCTTTACTCCGACAAAATATTCAACAGCTTTGTATGAACAACCATATGGAGTGAAGGTGAATGGAGACTTCATTAGCACGGTCAGATATGCCGACGATACTGTTATCTTAAGTGACAGGATTGAAGACCTTCAACGCCTGTTAGATAGCATTGAATATATCTAAAACCATGGTCATGGTCTTTAGCGGTCAACAATATGCAGATGTTGATCTCCATCTCAACGGTCAAGCGATAGAGAGAGTTCACCATTTTAAATACCTTGGGAGGTACATTACTGACAAGTTAGACCCTTACAAAGAAATTAAGCGCAGAATAGGGGCAGCCAGAATAACCTTGATTAAAATGGAGTCTCTGTTTTGCAAGGATAGCATTAACCTGAAACTACGTCAGAGAAGGATAAAATGCTATATTTGGTAAGTTTTATTGTACGGCATACAGGTATGGACTTTGAAGGTTGCGACAGTTAACCGCTTAGAGGCTTTCGAGATGTGGCTGTATAGAAGGATTCTTCATATTCAGTGGACAGCTTATGTCACCAATCAGGAAGTATTGCAGAGAGCTAATGCAGTCAGAGAGTTGTTGTCAACGGTAAAGTGCAGAAAACTGGGTTACTTGGGACATGTTTTTCGTGGCAAACTACCTAAAAAAGGTAAGAAGACCTTGCTTAATAACTACCGACCAGTTGCACTGCTTTCGATAATATCGAAAGTCATGGAAAAGGTTATCAATGAGCATCTTCTAAAATATCTTGAACGATTCAATATTATTAGCGATCACCAATATGGTTTTCGTAAACATAGATCAACAGGAGATCTTCTGACTTATGTAACACATGTTTGGAACAACGCAATTGAACACTTTGGAGAATCTCGAGCGGTTGCTCTTGACATATCCAAGGCATTCGACCGTGTTTGGCACGATGGACTGTTGGCTAAGTTGCGCTCTTATGGTATGTCTGAAAGGTTCTGTTTGTGGCTCTCATGTTTCCTCAGAGAGCGTTCTTTACGAGTGGCGGTCGACGGATTTCTTTCTAACACCCTCACTATCAACGCCGGTGTGCCCCAGGGCTCTATACTGTCTCCTACTCTCTTTCTCATTTACATTAACGATCTGCTGGAAAAGACCGCGAATCCAATCTATAGCTTTGCAGATGACAGTACGCTTGTCTCTTCATTCACCTTGAACGCTCGGACATCGGCTGCTCAGGCGAATATGCACAGACAGCAGGAGGTCGTTCAACTTAACAAAGACCTGGAAGAGATTCTATCTTGGGGTGACAGTAACTAAGTGGAATTTAACGCTACAAAAACCCAAGCGGCAGTTTTTTCTAAAAAAGTTAACGTTGCTGAACCCGACATAGTTATGTCGGGGCACTCCATTCCCCTAGCATCGTCGCTCAATTTGTTGGGCGTTAGTTTGGGAGCAAATATGTCTTGGCATGAACATGTTGCAGGCATAGCAAGGAGAGCTTCTCAAAAGTTGGGAATATTATTTAGAACCAGAAAGCTTTACACCCCACAACAACTGTTAATTCTTTACAAAGCCCAAATTCGACCAACTATGGAATACTGCTCCCACGTTTGGGGCTCCGCTCCCAAACATACACTGCATTTGTTGGATTCTGTTCAGAGAAGAGCGGTCCGTCTGATTGGGGACCCGGAATTGACCGGCGGCCTTGATTCGCTGGAACATCGAAGAACGGTTGGCGACTTGAGTCTGTTCTACAAGTATTTTCATGGAAAGTGTTCGAAAGATGTAGCCCGCATGTTAGAAATACACGTCGCGCTGGTGCTTTACAAAGCCCAAATTCGACCAACTATGGAATACTGCTCCCACGTTTGGAGCTCCGCTCCCAAACACACACTGCATTTGTTGGATTCTGTTCAGAGGAGAGCTATTCGTCTGACTGGAGACCCGGAACTGACCGGGGGCCTTGATTCGCTGGAACATCGAAGAACGGTTGGCGACTTGAGTCTGTTCTACAAGTATTTTCATGGAAAGTGTTCGAAGGATGTAGCCCGCTTAATTCCTCCCAAAGCGGTGCATGTTAGAAATACACGTCGCGCTGGTGCTTCGCATCCGTATGAGGTTCAGCTTGTCACTCCGCGTACAACGCTTTTCAAGCAATCTTTTATATGGAGAACGTCATCCCTTTGGAATAATTTGCCCAGCGCTGTGTTTCCCACCGAGTACAATTTACAGCGATTCAAGAACAACGTGAATCGCTTTTTCCGCACTCGTGCCGCTCCTGGAGCGCTTTAGGGACTTCCCTGCAACACGTGTGCTAGATCAATAAAAAAAAAAGTTATTGCAGCTCATAATGATGGGAAAGATTGAGGGTAGGCGCGGCGTTGGTAGGAAGCAGGCGTCAGAAACATACTAGATTGGATGGAAATTCATAGCATTCCATAAATATTAAACAATTGGTAAAAGTTTGAATTGGCTACTAGAATTTTGTACAGTTGCGTAAAATTGGTAAAGGAATATTTTTAGTTTAGTTATCGGAATTTTAACAAATTAATCTGTCTTTGGACAGATATTAGCAGTAACGTGACTATTATCGAATAGGTTATTTTTCATCTTTGCCGAGTAAAAGCTAGTAACAAATTTAAATTTCAACTGAAACTCGTAATAAGAAATTTTTCCACATGATGCGATATTTTTGGAAGACCGCAGAAAAACATACTACAAACAAATTTTAATAACAATGAAAAGTCCAAAATATTTTTGGTTGTTAAAATGTGTATTAAATTATTTAATATTATAATATTTGAAAAACGTAAAAGTAAAAACTCTTATAACTTGATCTAGAATGTACCCATGATTACTTATTTTACACATTTTAATAACAATGAAAAGTCCAAAATATTTTTGGTTGTTAAAATGTATATAAAATTATTTAATATTATAATATTTGAAAAACGTAAAAGTAAAAACTTTTATAACTTGATCTAAAATTTACCCATGATTACTTATTTTAACTAGATCGAAAACTGCTGTTATGTGAATAAATCATCAAAATTTAACTAAATTTCTCATGTAGCTTAATACGGAAAAATTAGTTACTAAACTTTCCCTACACTTACGACGATAGGTTAATTATTAATGATTTGTAATAATTGGACTATACCATTAAAGCTCTACTGTGTTTTGGTAAAATGTGCGTCAGCTTCAGTTTATTTTTGGAGTCGAGTAACAAATTTAGATGTGTTGTCTACTTTAATAGATATATAAATGATGTATGTCGTGTTCAAGTATATTCAGTGCTTTTGGTTATAAATCAGGTGCCTTGTAATTCCCTTACTAAAGCTTTATTATAACTAATTTTTTATATGAATCTTCGGCTCAGTAATTTGTGTTTCCAGAGTTTTGGTTTTCCGCCATCATTACTACTGAAAAATTGGTTTTCTTAGTACTTTTCTCGCGAATGTGCAGTTCTTAAATATATATTAAATTTAGGTAGAATCATTTAAACCAAACATTACAACTCAATGTTTAATAAAATACATTCTTTATATTGTCAATCACAAAAAAGAAAATTCATTAGAGGGAGAGCTTCTGTTAAAATTGAAAGTTGGACTGAATCAGCCAGTACTTTGTGAAAATTTGTAACTAATTTTAGGTGGACGGAGTAACATTTTTTACTCCACTGTAGTTTCTTTAGATAGTAAATGTGAAATCATCTAGCTAAAGGGTAGAATAAATACAACAAAATATTAACGATTTAATCTTCAATGAAAATAAAATAAATATAATAATCGTGAATTATTCAAATCAGTCTGGTTATTAAGAAATATATCAACGTTTCTAAGTTTATTAATTTGACGAGCTTCGAGCAGATTTGGCTTGATTCCTTTTGTTTTAGAACGTAAAATTTTAAAATTATCACCAAAGGTATGTTGAAAATTATTTAAATGGACTATATAATTAGAGACTCTTTTCGTTTTTGTAAAGGCAGTAAAGTGCTCCTTTCTTCTTTTATCCAAATTTTTATTTATTTGGCCTCTGTATGTTATCTGAAAATCGCTACATGTTTTTTTAAATAAATTTAAGTTCTTTTTATTTCACTTTATTATATTATTTTTTCACGAAATTCGCTATTAAATTGAAGTTTTAAATGCGACTCTGATAATGAATGGGTTTGGCTATTTTATTATTTCAATCTCTGCAACATTCACTGGGTTTATAACTATTAGAAGTATTTTAGCAATAGGAAAAATATAGCTATCTTTTTATTGCCCTTTTAACGGTAAGCCTTGATTTGACTGAAAATGCAAAGAAGCTATTACTTCTAAACTAATTGCCTACCGACAATGGAGCAAAAATCCTAACGTTATAAATAGTAACATCTTCGCTCGTACCCGGAACAGATGCAAATGAAGTATCGACGAAATCAAGGAAGCACACTATTAAAGAATTAAAAATTAACTTTTTGCCGCAACAATTCCAGTTCCTTTTGGTGGCTAAGGCCATTAGTCAAAATTTCACTTAATCCACTATACTCCACAGTCAAACAATATTATTGCCATATTTGTTGAAAAAGCCAACTTGTTAGTTGAATTTTTTTGCCTGCTTGAATGTGTTCAACTGTTGATTTTCAAGAAAAAAAACATCATCCACTATTACCAATGTGCAATCAAGAATGCCCGATATTGTCTTCAGACGCCATGTCATAGAATGTATTTTAATGAAGCTAGACAACAAAAAAGCTTCTGGCGTCGATGAAGTACCTGCTATACTACTTACAAAATGCGCTGAAATGTTTTTTGTTTATGACTATCGCGTTTCCTTAGCAAGTATCGTTACGAGTAGTAGTCTGCAGATTTCTTTCTTCAAGGTTCCATGTTGTCAATTACTCCCTTTCTCATTTACATTAACGATTTGCTGAAAATGGCCAAGTATGCAATCAATGCATGATAGTACGATTATTTCTCCATTTACTCTGAACGCTTTAACATCGGCTATTCAGACAAAATATCCGCAGACAGTAGGAAGTTAGTTTCACAAAGACTTGGTAGAAATTCTATCTTGTGGTAACAGTAACCAAGGAGAATTTACCGTTAGAAAAACATAGTCGGCAGTGTTTTCTAAAAATGTTGTCGTCGCGGAATCCTACATAGTTACGTCGGGACATTCCTTTTCTCTAGCAAAGGGTAGGAATCAACCCCTCATTGCGCTTAGCTTTCCCGTTTAGACACTTCCCGAGGCAAATAACTAGCCAAAACCCAAAACTAACAGCACAGTCAACCGCCCTGTCGCCCCGTTAGGTTCTATAGGGTATCACGTCCAAACGCCTACAAACCTAAATCCGCTAGCTCTGTCTCAGGATAGGTTCGATCTTTTAATTTTCCCGACCTAGTTTGATCGAGACTTAGTCAAAAATGCGAATGGGCACCACCAAGTTTTATTTTACACCAAGCTGGCCTTACAGGCGTATCAAGTGGACTAGTGATAAAAAAACTTGGAAAAGAGATATTCTGATTCTAAATCTAATCTGCTGTACAATCGTTACCTAGTTTACCTAATAGAATAAAAAGAAAAATCCAGACGAACAGTGGATTATATTATTCTAGAGTTTAGTTATTTTAATACAATTAGAAAATTTGTGCAGAGGAAGCAGGTGGAAATTACAAAGCAAAGATCAGTAAGAAATTAAATGTATACAGTAATTACACTCAAGGAGTTGAAATGGTGTGCCTTAAAATTTCCCTATTCTTCCCATGAAAAAAAAATATTAGACCAGAACTAAAACAATAAAAAGTATTTAGTCGTTACACGACTAATCTTACTACAAAATATGATTCGTACAATATAATCGTTTACTAAGTTGGGAATGTGGAATCTTTGGCACAATGATACTACTCAGTATATATCACCACTACACCAAACACTTTATTTTTGCACTCGACGCGCGTTTCGCTAACCATGTTAGCTTCATCAGTCAATCATCGCTCCTGATGAAGCTATCATGGTTAGCGAAACGCGCGTCGAGTGCAAAAATAAAGTGTTTGGTGTAGTGGTGATATATACTGAGTAATATAATCGTTAACAAAATTAAAACTAGTTATATGCTTACCAGGTAAATTGATTAAGCGGTAGCTGATTACACAGATATTACTGTCAATACAAAAACTTATTCTCTCTCTCTCTTAGATCTTGATGTTCTTTGATCAAGAACTAGATTTTGCCCAAATGAGCTACGTATTGTTCACATATGGTAACGTTCTTAGTACTAAGTTTATCAGCAACAAAAGAAAACAATACAATATCAATGGAATAGATCTGCCAGGGCTTCGAACCACTCACTGGAGGTCTCGTAATTATGACTTGAACTAATTGTATATCGGTCTTAAGTTCTCCCTTAGGGTTCGTAGCTTTGGAGATTGAAAATAATAACTTCTATAAACTAAAACTTGTCTGTTACTCTCCAGTCCTATCAAGATGGGTGAGAACTATGTTCGTATGTATGGCTGGAAGCAAATATGCCTTGGCATGAACATATTGCACTCATAGCGAAGAGAGCTTTGCAAAAGCTGGAAATTTTATGTCAAACTAGAAAGCTTTGCTCTCCACAAAAACAGTTTATCCTGTACAAAGCTCAGATTCGACCAACGATGGAATACTGCTCCCAAATATATACAGCATTTTTTGAATTCTGTTCAGAAGAGAGCAATTCGCCTGATTGGACATCCAGAACTCATTAGCAGCCCTAATTACTTGAAACATCGAACAGTTGACGACTTGAGTCTATTCTACAAGTGCTTTCATGGAAAGTGTTCGATGGATGAATTACTTCCATAGAGGTGCATGTTAGGAATCAACGTCACGCTAATGAGCTTGTCACTCCTCGTATAACCCTTTTCAAATAGTATTTCCTATGGAAAACCTCATCTCTTAGATAATTTTCCCAGATCTGTGTTTCTTATCGAGTACAACTTACAGCGATTAAAGACCAACGTAAATTGCTTTTTCCATATATATATCGCTCCTGTAGCGCTTTAGGGATTTCTCTGCAGCAGATGAACAAAAGTAAGACAAAAATATTAACCAACACTAAAAACAACATAGTTATAAATTTGGAAGGAGCAGCTGTCGAGATTGTTAACGATTATGTTTATCTGGGACAAAAAATTACTACTACGAGAGACAGTGTCTAGGATGAAATTTTAAGAAGAATCAGGCTTGGATGGTGCACATTCAACGTTTATGATCAATGCATCCTACCCGTAATTACGTATTGCGCTGAAACTTGGACACTGAATAAAGCCGATATACAAAAAATAGATCGGACCCAGAGAGTACACGAAAGACAGATGATCGGGATTTTTTTTTATGGGTCTAACACACGTGTTGCAGGGAAGTCCCTAAAGCGCTCCAGGAGCGGCATGTGTGCGGAAAAAGCGATTCACGTTGTTCTTGAAACGCTGTAAATTGTACTCGCTGGGAAAAACAGCGCTGGGCAAATTATTCCAAAGGGATGATATAAAAGACTGCTTGAAAAGCGTTGTACGCAGAGTAACAAACATCATACGGATGTGAAGCACCAGCGCGACGTGTATTTCTAACATGCGGGCTACATCTTTCGAACATTTTCCATGAAAATACTTGTAGAACAGACTCAAGTCGCCAACCGTTCTTCGATGTTCCAGCGAATCAAGGCCCCGGTCAGTTCGGGTCTTCAGTCAGACGAATAGCTCTCCTCTGAACAGAATCCAACAAATGCAGTGTGTGTTTGGGAGCGGAGCTCCAAACATGGGAGCAGTATTCCATAGTTGGTCGAATTTGAGCTTTGTAAAGAATTAACAGTTGTTGTGGAGTGTAAAGCTTTCCGGTTCGAAATAATATTGCTAACTTTTGAGAAGCTCTCCTTGCTATGCCTGCAACATGTTCATGCCAGGACATGTTTGCTCCCAAACTAACGCCCAACAAATTGAGCGACGATGCTAGGGGAATGGAGTGCCCCGACATAACTATGTCGGGTTCAGCAACGTTAACTTTTTTAGAAAAAACTGCCACCTGGGTTTTTGTAGTGTTAAATTCCACTTAGTTACTGTCACCCCAAGATAGAATTTCTTCCAGGTCTTTGTTAAGTTGAACGACCTCCTGCTGTCTACGGATATTCGCCTGGCAGCCGATGTCCGAGCGTTCAAAGTGAGTGAAGAGATAAGCGTACTGTCGTCTGCAAAGCTGTAAATTGGATTCCCGGTCTTTTCCAGCAGATCGTTAATGTAAATGAGAAAGAGAGTAGGAGACAGTATGGAGCCTTGGGTCACACCAGCGTTGATTGTGAAGGTGTTAGAAAGAAATCCGTTGATCGCCACTCGTAAAGAACACTCTCTGAGGAAACATGAGAGCCACAAACAGAACTTTTCAGACATACCACAAGGGCGTAGCTTAGCCAACAGTCCATCGTACCAAACATGGTCAAATGCCTTGGATATGTCAAGAGCAACCGCTCGAGATTCTCCAAAGTATTCAATTGCGTTGTTCCAAACATATGTTAGATAAGTCAGAAGATCTCCTGTTGATCTATGTTTACGAAAGCCATATTGGTGATCGCTAATAATATTGAATCGTTCAAGATATTTTAGAAGATGCTGATTGATAACTTTTTCCATGACTTTCGATATTATTGAAAGCAGTTCGACTGGTCGGTAGTTATTTGGCAAGGATCTTCTTGCCTTTTTTAGGTATCGGCTGAACCGTGGCACATTTCCAGCAGGACGGAATATTCCCTTTCTATAGGATAGGTTGAAAAGTCTACAGAAAACTGGTGTTAGATCCCTTGCACAGTTTTTGAGAACTATGGTAGGTATTCCGTCAGCGCCAGAAGCCTTTTTGGTATCTAGTTTCATTAAAATACGCTGTATGATACGCTGTCTGAAGACAACATCAGGCAGCTTTATCTGCATCTGCATCTGCAGATAAGATAAAACTTAAAGATAGAAAAATAAACAATTGGATACGTGAACAAACGAATTTAAAGGATGTTATAGGGCACGTACCAGGAAGAAAGTGGTAATGGGCTGGACATATAGCACGCACTGTCGATGATCGATGGACCAAGCGAACATTAGGATGGAGACCATGAGAACAGAAAACGAGCGTAGGACGTCCCAAAACTAGATGGCGGGATGCTATACAGCGGGTTGCGGGCATTAGATGGATGACAACAGCTGCAAATAGATTGAGATGGAAATTCAGGAGAAAGACCTACATCCAGCATTGGACAAAATTGGGCTTATATGATAGTGACGTGAGCTATGCTTATAAAAAAATTGAACATATATTTATTAAAAAAATTTAAGTTTATATCCGTTATTAATATCTGTTTACAGAATTATTAACGACAGTAAATCTTAAACTATTTAAAGAAGCAAAAAAATACTTTAAAAATGCGTGCTGGACTAAAGCGGGTAAAATATATGTTTTCGATGGCGGTGCTAAAATTTTGGTGCGATCTATGGCAGACCTTAGTCGACAGAATGAATAATATTGTGATATCATGTGGTATAATGAGTGCTTTTTCAGGCGTGCAAATTGAATTGTGGAAATTAGTGCTTAAATACTAAGATTTTCGACTTATTCGGGTATGTAATCTATAGGAATATTAAGTGCATATGGTGAATACTTTTTAGTTGGTATCCCTACAGGTATCTAGGTGTCTATTAGGATTATCGGGGTAGTTATGTTTTTTTTTATATATTAAAAGACCCATTCTGATTATTTTGGATTCTATAATGTAACAAAATTATTAATTAAAATAATGTTAAAGATATGATGATACCTAGCTAGGAATGTATATGTGTGTTTACGGGAGTTTTTTTTATGATCATAAGCAATGCAGAGAGGAAATTATTTACACATGGAAGTATAAATTATTATCTCTTGGTTAGTTCATATATGTATATAGGAATTAAATATTCTTAAGTTATTACTATAAATATCCTCTGGCACCTGCATATAGGTCACTCAATATAATTTTGAAATAGCTAGTCGAGAAATGAAAAAATAATGTCTTAAAATTTCAGTTTTTAATACAGAGTATGCCAATTGAAATGTATTTGTTCTTATCATTGCAAGACTGTGTACATAAAATTATTGATTTAATTATTTTTTATTATTGGTTCAATTATTTTTTACTTCTTACCGATCACATCTATATCTATAGTTAAACCCACATTTTATTAATACCTGCTATTACTCCCTAATATTATTATATTGCTTTTTTCGTTGTATTTACTTATAGCACAGCGATGTATTCTCTTTTAGAGCTATGTACTTTTATTTTCTTGTATTTACTTTTTTTGTTCTTTCTAGGTTAATTGAAATTAGGTTTAGGGGGGAAGTCATTGGGCAGAGTTTGGGATGGTGGTTGTGCTGCGTTGCGGGGGGGGGGCGTATATTGGCGTTATACAATGGAGGATGATTATATGAATGGGCCGGTGGATGACCATCTAAAATAATACTTATTGTAAAAGCTTTAAAGATTTTGCCGTTGCACATTTGAATGTTAGGTCGATGAACACTGGCTTTGATGAGTTTTTGTATTATATGAATACGTATCAATTTGACATAATAGGCCTTTCTGAAACTTGGTTATCTCCACTTGATGATTACGACTCGTATTCGATTCCCGGGTACACCTTTGTTCGAAAGGATAGGAATGGTAGAGGTGGTGGGGTTGGCTTCTATATTAAAAACTATATTAAATTTAAACAAATAACATTAGACATTAGTTACCCTGATCTCGAATATATTAGTATTACAATATTACTCAATCATAAAAAAATATTGCTTACAAATATATATAGGTCTCCATCATATGATATAGAAAATTTCCTTGAGAATTTAGATGATATGCTTGCCGTTGCAGTTCCGTCATATGATATTGTTGTTTTCAAGGGAGACTGGAATATCGATCTTCTAAGCGTCTCACCTGCTCAAAGAAGATTAGAAGCACTCTTTAACATTTATGATTTGGCACAACTAATAACAGAGCCAACTAGAATAAATTTAACAACAGGAAATTCAAGTCTTATTGATGTAATCGTTACAAATAAG
The DNA here is from genome assembly GCA_019049505.1 of Pachyrhynchus sulphureomaculatus. Taxonomy (NCBI): domain Eukaryota; kingdom Metazoa; phylum Arthropoda; class Insecta; order Coleoptera; family Curculionidae; genus Pachyrhynchus; species Pachyrhynchus sulphureomaculatus. The sequence continues at coordinate 161,973,292 of CM032447.1, read as the reverse complement.
AATACTCCTTACTTGGTTACTAAATCAATGCCAATTTCACAAACCCTTTCTGATCATAACTTAATACATTTTACTTTAAACCTTCCTAAAAAACAAAACAACAAAAGAATTATTCATTACCGCGATTATAAAAATATTGATTTTAACGAATTTCATAATGATGCACTTCGGCTGGATTGGGATTCAATTTTTTAAATTGGTAATATTGAAACCAAATTGGAAGTACTTAACTCTTTCATTTTATACCTAATAAATAGGCATGTGCCCTATAGGCATACAAAGGTCAAAGAAAGGAATAGTGCCCCTTGGATTACTGATAATATAAAGCTTTTAATGCGGTTAAGAGACAAAGCTCATTCCAAATATCTAAAGAATAGATCACCAGAGCGTCTCCAATATTACCGGGAGCTTAGAAATTTTGCCAAGCACGCTATTATAAGGGAAAAAATTTCATATTTTAATCATTTTTCTCGAAAAAATGGTCAAGCCTTCTGGAAAGAAGCAGCTCAGCTAAACTTGACACGTAACAAGTTGAGTCATATTCCGGATGATTTGTGCGATCCTGTCTTATTAAATAATTATTTTTCTTCGTGTACTAGAGGATTGAATAACGTATCAGCAAATAAAATGATTTATTATAAATCTAATACTCATCCAAAGGTAACAAATGAAAGGAAATTCAGTTTTAATCTAATTACCGAGGAAGAGTTGTTAGCCATCATAAATAAAATCTCTACTAATGCCATAGGAGAGGATGGTATTTCTGTTAAAGATCTTAGACTCTGTCTTCAATACTGCACGCGTCCGCTAATAAATATAATTAATTTCTGTATACTGGAAGGGTACTTTCCGAATATCTGGAAAAAGGCTATTATTAAACCATGTGCCAAAGTGACAAACCCCGTGGAACCAAAGGACCTACGACCAATTAGTATACTCCCTGCTTTATCAAAAATTCTGGAGCGACATGTATATCAGCAAATGTGTTTATATGTAAATAGTAAACAAATAATACCCAATTATCAGTCGGGATTTCGACCTTATTTTAGTACTACTACCAGCTTGGTTAATTTACTGAACGATATTCGTTTCAATGAAGATAAGAATGAAACCACCTGCTTAGCTCTTTTGGATTTTACTCGTTCGACACCTTAAATCATGATCTGCTCTTGGCAAAGCTTTACTATTTTGGCTTCTCAGACCAGTCAGTTATTTTTATGGAACATTTTCTAAAAAATCGATCACACTGTGTAGAAATTAGAAAAGATTTTAAATCCATTAAATCTAATTACATACCGCTTACTAAGGGAGTGCCTCAGGGCTCCATCTTGGGTCCACTATTGTTTTCTCTTTATGTGGCAGATATTGATAAGGCGATAGAATATTCCAAAATGCAACAGTATGCCGATGATTCTCAAGTATATATGCCATTTCCTTTAAATAAGTTACGCACTTCTTTAGTATATTTTAATAGGGACCTAAATAACATATATAATTTTTGTAATGATCATAGCCTTAGGCTTAATGCACAGAAGTCTTGTTTTTATGCTGTTTAACGGTAATAAAAATGCAGAGGGTATACTTTTTGATACCTTCAGACCTTCAATTGACAATACTTTTTTGCCTTTAATTCATGAGGCCAAAGTATTAGGAGTAATTTTTGACAAATCTCTTTCATTCCAATCACATATTAATATTAAATTAAAGGCAGCTTATATTCGTTTAAAAAAACTGTATAATCTAAGGCATCTTCTGCCATCAAAAACCAAATATTATTTATGCAACAGCTTGAGCTTATCTTTATTTGATTATGCTGATGTTGTGTATGGCGACTCTTTGTTAGCCCTGTATGTTAGATTAATCCAGAAAATACAAAACTCTTGTATGCACTTTTCTTTTAACATTCCATTCAGAAATCGAATCACACCCTATTTAAATAACAGCTATATTTTAAATATGGAAAATCGTAGAAAGTGTCATTTGTATAATTTCGTCTATCGGATTTTTAAATTTGGACAACCCCAATACCTCAGAGAACAATTTAGTGTTTTTCTGCATCCGCACGATACGAGAAACATTAATTCTTTTAGAGTTCCTCAACACAGGAAGGCAGCCTTTCAAAAGTCCTTTATTTTTGTTGTGCATTTGTGGAATTCTTTGTCACAAGAGGTTAAACAATTATCACCAGGCAAGTTTTCTTTATATGTAAAACACCAACTTATTAACCAGCAAAATAATTCTAATTTAACGTAATATTTACCTATTTTGTATATAATTTTTTGGGATCCTTTTAGTGGTGGTACCACTTGCCCACCATATCATATTATGTAAAATTTACTCTGTTTATGCATATACATCTCCCCGCGTCTCCGCCACCCGTTTCGCTGCGTGCTCGCCGATCCCTCTTTACGCTCTGCTATTTTTTAGAATTTTTATTTTTAGAATTTTTTCAATTAGTTTTTTATTTATTTTTAAGGTATAGGTTCGCCACTGGGTGGCACTACACATGCCCAAATAGTGAAGGGCTTGTGGTATCGGCTATTTATAGTCGCTGTGCCATCCTTTTTGTCGTATTTCGAGCAAATTTAATTAAACTGATTTTGATTTGATTTGATTTTTTAATAGCGATTTGTGTAATTAATGTTATCAATATGCAAGATTTCGAAAAAAAACTTAAGAAAGTAATTATCGACGATAATTTTTTTCACTAAAACACGTAATAAAAAATTCTTGTGAATTAGCCGACAAAGTTTACAATATCAATCTCCCAAAAACTGGATATTAATATCCTCTGACGTACCCAATTTATTTTCCAGCATTCCTTTTAGAGATACAATTATCCTTGAAAAAACTTTTACCTACAAAACATATATAAATTATTAAATAAAAAGGAATGCTCACTATTCTAACAGTATATCTGAAACAATTATTATTTCCGAGTTGAATAACATTGTATATACTAGCACGTCACTGAGATAAATTTAAAAAAAAAGGATACACCAACCACGTTAATTTAGAGCTGTAAATTATAAAAGAAAGAAATAAATAAGAAAAATCGCAATTATATTTTCTACTCGCTAAAAACTACGGTAGTTAATTTCAGCCGGAATGTGGCTCTTAAGTAGCTTAATAGAAAAAAAAAAAGAATATTAGAACTCAACCTGACTAAATTCTCAAGAATGAAGAACACTGAAATATAACTTAACTAAAACATATATTTGTGTCTACTCAAAATACATTGCATTCAATAAACATAGAAAGTACAATGTATAAAATTCTGATAAGGATTCTGGTAAGGATGTATATAGTAAAAAATATTCCAGGAATCTTATACAAGAAAATTTAGGTAAGAGAAGGTAATTCAAATAATATATTTTAATATCGTTAAAAACATGTAGCGTTACACAACTTTGCATATAGTAAAAACCAAACCTTACCATAATATAATTGAGGTGTCCGTTACTTTGTGACAGTACATTTTAAATTTCTAAATGAAATGAACGAATTATTTTGTTATTTGTCACTTATTAGTGTTCCGTACGGAACACTTATAAGATCACTTCGGTGTCTGTCTGTCTGTCACACCCGATTTTCTCCGAAACTATTTGACATAGAATGATGAAATTTGGTAATGATATAGGAATTGATGGCCTCATCAGAGCCATGTAGTTTTGAGAATTAAATTTTGACTTAAGGGGTTAGTTTTGGGGGGTGAAGTCGGAAGTGAAAAAAAATTTTTTTACTAGGTCATCGAGTGTAGTGTCAAATGAAAGCTTGTGAAAATACGAGTAAAAAATATATATATAATATTATACTTGCGCGCACTTTTCTTTGTATTATTTTTAAAAATTCGCGAAAAATCGCTGTCCCGGGCCTTATCTCGAAAAGTACTCATCAAAAAATTTCGAGAAAATTCTAGAATATTCTCCACGGGGTGTAGATTGAACGAAAATTATCACGAGTGCATTACCTTTAATAATTTATATGGTATATAAAAAAAACTAAAATTTCAAGGTCAGATTTCAGTAAAGATTGGAAACAAACTTTGTTGAAAACTCATTTGGGGTGTATTTTGTGAAGTCACTGATCATTTTATACCTCTGTAACAAAATTTTTTTATTTTAAAAGCAGTCAACGTACGGAACACTAATTGCGCAAGTTTAACTTGCACTTGACCGGTTATTATTTTTTTATTTATCTGCTACTGCAGATTCGTAGGTTTTCTACGTAGTTCTTACTCTTGACAATGTAGAAAATCTACGAAACTGCGGTAGCAGATAAATAAAAAATAAGTGACAAATAACAAAGTAATTCGTTTCATTTCATTTAGAAACCTTACCATAATTTATACTATAAAATTAAGTAATAATAAACCTAATACTACAACGACAGCAGTAGACAGGTGCTTATTTCTCGCTTAGTACCTATCAGTATCGCCATAAATGCAAGAATTATTACCTATAAGACTTGGTGACTTTTTGTAAATTTTAGATAACTATATAATGGGAAGCAAGAACTTTGCTGGGTAGGACACAACAACAGAGGTGATACAGACATGGATGGGACCTTTTATTGTAATACTATGCAGATTTCATCGGAAGTTATGCTAATAAACTGAGGCTATTTGAATTTTTTTGAAAGTACAGTTGTATACCCACAGCACATAGACAATCTAAAAGAAGAGAATGGTACATAGCAACACAAGAACTTTAGGATGCGAAGAAAAAATGATCGAATTAGAAGAAGAACCAAAAAACATAAAATGGGCAGTGTTGAGTTTAGCGGAAGTAAGAAGATCAGGAAAGGCTTGCATCACCCTAAAAAGTAGCCATCAATTTTTCTATACAGGCAATATAACTAAGAAAATTGGAGGAGTCGGTCTACTTATACATAAAAGAATAGCAGATAATGTTGTTCAGTTCAAAGCCATATCGGGAAGAGTGATTTCAGTAGACATACGGAAGAACAGAAGATGCAAATGTACGATCATTCAAGTATATGCACCGATATCAGATAGCGAAGAGGAAGAAATTGACCAATTCTACGAAGATATAAACAAAGCATTGCTACACTACCGAACAAGATATATCATAATAATCGGCGACTTCAATGCCAAAATACGTAAACCAACGAATACAAATGAGAAGAGTGTCGAGATGTTTGTTTTGGGTACAAGGAACAGCAGAGGAGAAATATTATCAAATTTTGTTAACAAAAATAACGTTAAATACGTTATAAACACATTTTTCCGAAAACCAGAACACAGACGATGGACATGGCAAAGCCTAGAGGGAACAAGGAACGAAATTGATTATGTTAAGAAATCATACAAATCCAAGGGAGCTACAGAAAGATATTATCAAACACTATATGACACGAAAAAATCGTCACCGTCCGGGAAAGAAGAAGGAAATAGAGTGCTAGTAAGAAATGAGTATCTGAAGAAATTCCCGATATAACAACGGATGAAATAATGAACGCCATGCAACATATGCACAACAACAAAGAACCAAGGGGCGACGAAACGACTATAAAAATGATAAGGTATGGAGGAGTATCGATAGTATATCCTCTTCAAGCTCTATTTAACAGGTGTCTTATAGAAAGTAAAACACCTTGGGCCAACGCCTTGATTGTGCTTATTTTTAAAAAGGGGAACAAATTTAAATTGGAGAATTACAGACTCATCAGCCTGTTATCTATACTCGACAAAATCGCCACTAGAATATAGATTAACGAACAAATTAGACAGTTATCAACCATGTGAACAAGCGGGTTTTAGATGCGATACAGATCATCCTCAAACAGTTAGATTACTAGTGTACTCTGCTGTATGTTTGGCTGCTGAACGCAATCCCGATGTTGGATTTGCCGCATTACATTACAGTTATTTTCTAACCTTAAAAAGAGGTAAAAAAAAAACTCTCTCCGCGATGACTGACCCCACTACCCCATGTATTAAAGATCGCTGAAGAGCGTAAAGAGAGAAGAATGCTAAATATTAGACTCCAACATCGTATTCCTAACATCGAGATACGAAGAAAATTAAAAGTGACAGATGTAATACAACGAATAGGTATATTAAGGTGGAATTGAGCATATCGCAAGGATGAATGTTAACAGATGGGCACGCCGGATGGTTGAATGGAGGCCTAAAAAACATAAAAGATGCAGAGGTAGACTACAGACAAGATGGACGGAAGACATAAAAGCATTAGCGGGACACCACTTGATGTAAAAGGCAAACAACAGAGCTCAGTGGAAACAACTTGGGAAGGCTTACATCCGACTATGAATGAAATAAGCTAATGATGATGATGATGATTTGAATTTTTTAGAGGTTCTAGGGATTTTTAATTCCAATTGAGTAGCGATCTAAGTTCTAAGACGATCTGTTCAGTCACTGTGACATCTTTTATTTTTATAATTATGAGCTATTATATAAAATGTTTTCAATTAAAACAATTATATTTCTAACCTGAATAGTGCTTTCAGAATATCTGAGGATTCGTTATAAATAAAAAAATTTCATAAGTATGTTTTAAAATAAATATAGAGCAATAATGATAATTTTGTGTCCTATTTTCCTTTTGTGACGCGGATATAGCTCTTTCAGCCACTAATACGCTTTTATATTTCTTTGTATTTAATAAATTATTATTTATAATAAAGCTATATTAGAGTTTTTCATCAGAAAATGTTTATTTAGGGCTACTTTGAACGCTTGAACTACGACGTCTATTTATGACAAATTTAATTCAAAAGTAATTGACATTACTATTACAAATACTAATATTGCCTTATTTTGTAGAAGTTATATATATATATATATATATATATATATATATATATATATTTATATTTTATATATATATATATATATATATATATATATATATATATATATATATATATAACTTCTACAAAATAAGGCAATATTAGTAATGCCAATTACTTTTGATTGGATAAATTTGTCGTAAATAGATGGCGTAGATGCCTTGTTTTGTAGAAGTTATATATATATATATATATATATATATATATATATATATATACATATATATATATATATATATATATATATATATATATATATATATATATATATATATATATATATATATAATATATATATATATATATATATATATATATATATATATATATATATATATATATACATATATATATATATATATATATATATATATATATATATATATATATATATATTAAAATTAGGATATACCCCATTATATAAATATAATCCATAAAATAATCTTAAATGCAAAACTTCCTCTACCTAAATAACTTACGAATAATTAATTTACATATTTCATATTGTACATACATATAATAATCACGATTCCTAGTGTTTTGTAATTATTTCCAAGAAAGCTTTAGTCATAATATATCATATATATTAATCATTGTTCCATGGCATATATATATATATATATATATATATATATATATATATATATATATATATATATATATATATATATATATATATATACATACATAATAAAAAAAAACGGATTTTGCCATGGAACAATGATTAATATATATGATATATTATGACTAAAGCTTTCTTGGAAATAATTACAAAACACTAGGAATCGTGATTATTATATGTATGTACAATATGAAATATGTAAATTAATTATTCGTAAATTATTTAGGTAGAGGAAGTTTTGCATTTAAGATTATTTTATGGATTATATTTATATAATGGGGTAAATCCTAATTTTAATATATATATATATATATATATATATATATATATATATATATATATATATATATATATATATAATATATATATTAATATATATATACATATATATACATATATATATATATATATATATATATATATATATATATACATAATAAAAAAAAACGGATTTTGCCATGGAACAATGATTAATATATATGATATATTATGACTAAAGCTTTCTTGGAAATAATTACAAAACACTAGGAATCGTGATTATTATATGTATGTACAATATGAAATATGTAAATTAATTATTCGTAAATTATTTAGGTAGAGGAAGTTTTGCATTTAAGATTATTTTATGGATTATATTTATATAATGGGGCATATCCTAATTTTAACAAATAACCGGTCAAGTGTAAGTTGGACTTGGGCAATTGGTGTTCCGTACGTAGATTGCTTTTGAAATAAAAAAAATTGTTACGGAGGTATAAAGTGATCAGTGACTTCACAAGACATATCCCAAATGAGTTTTCAACAAAGTTTTTTTTCCGATCCTTAGTGAAAACTGATGACCTAGAAATTTTTGATTTTTTTTTTATTTACCAGATGAATTATTAAAGGTAATGCACTCGTGATAACTTTCGTTCAATCTACACCGTGTAGAGAATATTCCAGAGTTTTTTCAAAATTTTTTGAACAGTACTTTTCGAGATAAGGGGGAGGAGAGCGATTTTTCGCACTTTTTAAAAATAATACAAAGAGAATTGTGCGCAAGTATTACATTATATATATTTTTGAACTCGTCTTTTTTTTCAGTCAGCTTTCATTTGACACCCGAGTCGAATACATGGTAAAACAAATTTTTCACTTCCGATTTCACCCTCTAACACTAATCCTTTAAATCAAAATTTAACTCTCAAAACTACACGATTCTGATAAGGCCATCAATTCCTGTACTAATGCCAAATTTCAACTTTCTACATCAAATACTCTCGGAGAAAATTGGGTATGATAGACAGACGGACGGACGGACACCGAAGTGTTCCGTACGGAACACTAAAAAGCACACATGATAATATTCATTGCAATAATGTGTTAGACATTTAGGGAAAATAAAAATATATTACCAGACCTAAAATTTGCAAATATTAGGTGAAAAGTAGTCAAGATCAACGTAGTCACTGTTTAGTGATAGGGTGACGGCCCGGGCACCGTGGTGTAGTATGGTGCAGAAGATATCGGGTTGAATTTCGGCTAGTCGGTATACTTCTTTATTATTTTATTTTAGTATATTTAGCTTGGCCACATACATAGGTAGTAGTTATTGCAGAAATATAATATCTACTGCGTTGTGTAAAAGCTGCTGTGAAATACAAAAAGTTACGGTACTTGAACAACTTTCACGGGTGTTACGACATCCTCGCCGTTATCCTTAGGATATAGGCAAAAGATAAAATTCTTACTCAGGTGGGGAGGTGAACTATAAAAAAAAATCAGTAGAAAAGTAGAACCTATTTGTTTTTTGTTGTTATATAAGAAAAATATATAATGTTTAATTTAGTATATCCGGTACAAAATACGGGCACCCTTATATGAAGAAAATTGACTATATTTACATCTTCAAATATTTTTTGAATAAGAACCAAATTGCTATACATTTTTTTTTCTTAGTCGTTCGGTTAGCAAAAAAACTATAACATCTTGACATTTTCTATGACTCAGTTGTGAGAAGTCTGATAACAATATATTTGAATATATAAATAGAAATATTTATTACGCTAAAGTAAAAACCGAAAAAATATACATATGTTTTCGAATAAAAAAACCACTAACAATAGTCTACCATTTCCTTTGCTCATGTATTCTATGTTATCTACAGGTTATTTACTACGGAACACTCTCGATACCTTCTAGTGTAGTCTGTTAACGCAACGCAAACATGAAAGCACATTGAAATTTTGCTTATAAATTTTTAAAAATTAAAAGTTTGTATTACAATCATCGTCACTGTACCCGCGACTTTTAGAAATTAACTATTATTCTTATAATTAATTATATTGTAATTTAAAAAAAAATAAATATCCAGAACTATTAAAAATATATAAAAATTGTAATAGTATAAAAAATATTGTCAGCAATATTAATAAAATCCATAACTTTGGAAGATGCATAAATGAGGCAATTTATATTTCTATTGTTATTCTATTCTATGTTTCTATGTTTTTATGAAATTTACAAAATGCAGAATTTCCACCCTAATCATTATATTTCAGAAATTCGTCAATTTTTATGGTTGTAAAATAGCTTTGTCAAGACTTTTTTTTTTAATTTCGAGCCAAAGTTAAATTTTGGGTGGAGCAATTTTATGGTCTATTAAGGTTTCTAAAAATGTATTAATATTTCCCTAAAGTCACTTTGTTTAAAAGTGAAAATTAAACTATAATATAAATTATTAAACTATATATCTCTTGAAATAAGTTATTAAGTAAAAAAATAAGATAAGTAGAAATACGTTGTATATATTTACCACAAACTTTTTGACATAGACAATGAGGACAATGGCAAACCTTTAACTACTTTACTTATAATATTAAAGAATCCTTGCTACGTTGAGGAGCAGACCTAGTAAATTAGACAGGGTGCTTCCTAACTTGAATAGTTTTTTTTAAAGCTGAATAATAAAAAAAGATATAGCTTTTCAATATTATTTAAAATTTTACTTTCGATTATGTCAAGCCTCAATGATTATCATCTCATCTACTGAAATAGTGCAATAGAGTCAGACTCTGCAGATTATTTTTATAGTAAATTTTAGTCAATTTCAGTTTTCGGGGAGACGACATTTACCAAAAATAGAGTAAATCATGTTCGAAATCCCACGTATAGGTATTGAAAACCTGCCTGTTGTTCGTCGGCCAACTTTTTAACAATGATTTTATGTATTGTATGTGTGTATTGCTAACATCATGCCTATTGGTCCATTTGCATTATCTCATATGTGATAATTCACGCAATGTAGGTGATTATTTAAATATCTAGCTTCCTAAGAAGTGAATAGGCCAAAATGGACCAATTTCTTAACAACCAAAATTGCAGACCGTAATCCGTCTTATTTTTTATCTCTAATGTTACATTGACTATTCGAGGTACGTATTTACCCTTAGATACCATATGTAATCGACGTTTATATGACGGTAAGAATTTTAAAAATTTTATTTTTGATTTGAAATCTCTATTTTGGCACTAAAAAAAGCCAATGTAACTCGCGCAATATTTGAAGAAATCATTTTTAGTGTTCCGTACGGAACACTTGTAAGATCACTTCGGTGTCTGTCACACCGATTTTTCTCCGAAACTATTTGTCATAGAAAGTTGAAATTTGGTAATACTATAGAAATTGATGGCCTCATCAGAGCCATGTAGTTTTGAAAGTTAAATTTTGACTTAAGGGGTTAGTTTTGGGGGCTGAAATCGGAAGTGAAAACACGAGTAAAATATATATATATATATATATATATATATATATATATATATATATATATATATAATGTAATACTTGCGCGCACTTTTCTTTGTATTATTTTTAAAAAAATCGCTGTCCACCAGCCTTATCTCAAAGAGTACTTATCAAAAAATTTTGAAAAAATTCTGGAATATTCTCCATGGGGTGTAGATTGAATGAAAATTAACACGAGTGCATTACCTTTAATAATTTATCTGGTATATATAAAAAAAAAATTCAAGGTCATCAATTTTCAGTAAAGAATGGCAACAAACTTTGTTGAAAACCCATTTAGGGTGTGTTTTGTGAAATCACTGATCATTTTATACCTCCGTAACAAAAATTTTTATTTTAAAAGCAATCAACGTACGGAACACTAATTGCGCAAGTGCAACTTGTACTTGACCGGTTTTTTATAACTGGTCCAGTTATTTAAGCTCTCTAAAGTAACAAAGAAACAAAGGTTAATTTTTTTATTTATTTATCCACTAAGTTAAAAGGTACTCTTTATAATACTATCGCCAAATAAATATTTATATCTAGAACCCGCATTTCTATTCACTTTTATTGTATCAATTTGAATGGTGGTTGAATGTTGCTACTCGTGGAAATAAATTTTAAGCTTTTAAAAAAGTAAATTTCCCATAATATAACAGTCACTTGAAAAAGGGACACAGTTTTTAAATAAAGGTATTAATGTATATTTAAATCTATACAAATAAGTCAATTTGTCAAGGCTAGTTGATACCTAACTACAAAAGTAAACAAAGTAGTTAAAAATTCTATAAATTAGGTGCAAGGAATATTTACTGTGCTAAATAAAACGCCAACTAAGATAATTTAAACTCGATTAGCTAAATATGTAAATAAGTAAACATCACACACAATTTTCAAAGTGGCCACAGTGCAAATATGAGCCTCTAATATAAGTCATAAAATATACACTAGCCTGAATCTGAATAATAAAATGAAATTTTCCTTTTACACCATGTCGAGTCAAGTTATAAATTAAGTGAAACTAAATATAATAGACTGATCATATTATAGTCAATAATACAACCAAGCTTGCATTATTGGTTATAATCCATCATAACAATAACTAACTTAACGGTATAAATTCACCAAAAAGCAGGAATTATTTTGTTGTATTTTTATTTAATTTTCGTTAAAGGAGACTTTTAGTATATACAAGATATTAATAGTTTCAGGTTTATGTAAATTTTTTCCAGGCTATTTCTATTTTAAAAAACTAAATTTACTGGCCTAATTATGAAATATATAATTGGTTTGCTATTTCATAATAATAATAATACTTTTATTGGTCCATTTCATAATATGTATGTATAAACAGAGACTGAAAAAACCTTTCCGTCAACTTGTTCCTGGAGTAGTTGAGGCCGCGAAATACTAACACTTAATATAACCTTACAATGAAAATTATTTAAATAATTAAAAAATCAACATCTTAATCAGAAAAAAAAATTGTATATGAAATCCTAATTCACTATTAAAACATCTAGAAGGAAAGTAGCTATAAACAAGAAACAGGTAAAGAGATTAAGTGAAAAGGGAAAAGGAGAGAAGAACATAAGGTATTTAAAATGATTATCTTGTTAAATAATAATAATAAAATAAAATTGCAAATTACAAGAAAAAAATAATACCTCGGTTAATAAATAATATTAAAATAAGTTATAATTTGGAAATTGAGAAATCGAAAGCAGGATTGCTATTCGTAAGATAAAAAATGGAATATGTAAAGGAGTGTTTGAATAACTCGTTATATATGTTGATACCTAAAAGGGATTTTTAGCGAATCTTTGTATTTATATTAAGAGCGTCTGTTCTAAAGGTCAAGCGGAGACTGAGGGACATTTAAATATAATTACTTGATAAACAAAACACGACTACGTATGTAGTTTCGTTCTCTCAAAGATATTAAGCTAACCTAGTTCCTTAAGTTTATGTTAAATACCTCGTGTATGGCGGATACCAAAAATAGGTAAAAATTTTGCAACTTTTGAATCGACTCCGACTGTCTAAACAAGAGGGAAAAATATTATTATAGTAACTGAACAAAAAAGTACTAGTAGTATTAAGAACTCTATCAAACCCCACGTAAGGCGCCATCTTAAATTTAATCTTGTATACAGCTGAATAGTATTACTGAAGAATTCGATGCATATCATACAAAATTATTGGAAACGGTTACAGTGTTAAAATAAATTTGAAAGACTTTAATGAAGTTCTTCGACAATTTGACACTTCTGTCTCATACATACGTTCATGTTCTCTTGAATTATTTGGTGATTTGACAAATGATGACAAAAAAAAACACCAGCTACATTAAACACATCTACAGGTAAATCACCCAAAATTACTTTACCAAATTTTATCAGCCTGCCTTTAGAAATCCTAAGAATAATTCGTATCATAATATTGAAAAATTTCAGTATTTATTCATGTCACTCTCTCGACAACCTTTAACTTTAGTTAAATCAATTCCTTTGAAAGCTAATAATTACCCCACCGCATATGAAACTTTGAAAAAAAGTTATTACAATCGCCGTTTATTAGCTACATCATACGATACAAGTTTAATCAACTTACCAAACTGTAACAATGAAATCAGTTAGGCATGTTTTAGAATGTTTTTTTGAAAAGATCAATGCATTTTGTGCTATTTAATATGCTAATTCGAAAAATTGCAGCAATATTTAAACGCTTTGAAATGCAATACGAAACATCAGATATTAATAATAACATTCTATCTTTAAAAATTTGTTTGAATTTTTGGAAAAATAGCATTCAGTGTTAGATACTGTTTTGTTTACTAATCCCCATTTTTTGTAAAAAAGGCTCATATTCTTTTTCAATGTGAATTTTTTAACAAAAGGAAGTTTAGTGTTGAGTATGAACCTTAAGTTTTTATATCTATTCTTAAATAGGATTGGTATATTTGAAGTAATTATATGCGGACTGGACAACAGGCATCATAACCCCAATATATAAGAAAGGAGACACTAAAGATTATAATAACTACAGAGGGATAACCCTAACTAGCACTGTGTCAAAAGTATATACTAGGATACTATAAAAAAGATTAAGAAAGCAACTTGAGCATACATTAGAAGAAACGCAGGTTGGTTTTCGGCCAGGGTTGAATGATGCAACATTTATAATGAGGCAGTTATGTGAAAAAGCAATAGGAGAAGATAGGGAAATTCACGTGGGTTTTTTAGACCTACAAAAGGCTTTCGACAAGATTAAAAGAGAAGACATATGGGAAACACTGAGAAAAAGAGAAATACCGGAAATAATAATAAAGCGTTGTTTATACAAAGAATCAACAAATTATATAAGAACAAGACAAGACAGATCTATTATATTTGAAACAACTATTGAGAAAAGCATGGGGCTTTAACAGCCCCATGCTTTTCTCAACAGTTCTGGATGAAGCAATAAAAGAAGCAAAGAAGAAAGGGGTTAGACCATACCAGATAGGCTATTGGAAAATGAAAAAGATAGAAATATCAGAACTATGTTATGCAGATGATATAGTTATTATAGCAAAAGACGAGGAAACGCTCAATAAAAACATACGGATATATAAAGAAGCATTGAAAAAAATAAACATGAAAATTAATAAAGAGAAGCCGAAGACTATGCTAATAGGAAAATAAAACCGACAACATGAAATAAAATTAGCAGAAGAAAGGCTAGACCAAGTAGAGAAATTTAAATATTTGGGATCAACAATATCAGAGGATGGAAGGATGGAGGAGATCAAGGATAGAATAATAACAGGAGGAAGATTGTGTAATAGTATAAAGAATACATTTCTAGGAAAGAAAGAGATACCAAAAAATATTAAAGCCCAAGTATTTGAGAAGGTTGGAATACCAATACTTTTATGTGGAGGGGAAACATGGACAATGAAAGAAAGACAGAGGAGAAAGATAACGGCATAAATGAGATTTATAAGGAAAATGGAGGACAAAACAAGGATGGACAGAGTTAATATATACAACTCAGAAAGAATTTGAACCTGAAACCAATGGTGGAAAGAGTTGAGGAAGCACAACTGATATGGTATGGACCCGTTGAAAGGACGTCTGAACTAAGAATAGTTAGACAAGTGTTTGAAGCCAAAGTGAGCAAGAAAAGAACAAGAAGTTGACCCAGAAGGGCATGGTTGGGGGATGTTAGAGAGGTAGTGGCCAGAAGAGGAATAAAGTGGCAACACGCAAGACGAGCCACACAGGATAAAAAGAGGTGGAAGGAAATATCGAAAAGACAAATATAGAAGAACTCAACTCCATGGGCCGTACACCCTTATAGAGGTAGAAATGCATGAGGATTAAGTAAGTAAGTATATCAAAATGATTTACAATGCTTATTTTAAAATTGGAAGCGTTATTGTTTTGTTGAGATTGAGTTTAATTAATTGTTTGTTGGAGATAACCATTATTAATTTTTTCATTGGGGCAGATGGACGCAGACGGTAGAAATAAACCAGAAAGTCGGATAACTTCTGCCTATAAGTGACTATTGCTATTCTTTAACTTTTTATTTATACTCGACCTGTAAGTTGAAAATAAAATTAAACCCAGGAGATATATAAGTCTGTCATGATTTAACACGATAAATATTTTCCAGTGACCTTACTGATATCAAGAACTCTGAAAATATCATCCGTTACATTCGTGAGCCCTGTCAAACAACTATAGCCAGGAAGAAATCCTGAGAGTCCTTCAGAAAAAATATTACTTTCATTTCCAACACGTTGAAGCTGCTTTCAAGACTTCTTCAATATTTTAAACAACAAACATAATTTGAAAATTGGTCTAAAATGTATTAGTTCTATAAAATTTTTGGGAAGGGAATAACAATTCCAATGAAGAGAAAGTTTGATTTATGGTACGGTAGACAGAGATATTTCAAATTCTTCATTTAAGTGATATTTAATATGCTACCGGTTTCGTGCTGAACGTCAGCGCATCTTTAGGGTAAAGGGTAAAAAAGAGAAAAATATGTTCATAAAAGTAACCACCCACGTATTAGCCCCTCGATAGCTGTGAAATGAAAAGTCAGCAACAAAACAAACTGATCAGGAAAAACCAAGAAAGGGAAAAGGATGAGGACAATCAATAAGTTACACAAGAATTAATTACTAAAAAATCATCATTAACGAAACACTATTTGTTAAGAAGAATTGTACAAATAAAAATAAAAAATAAAATAAAATGAAAACAAAAACATGAAAAGTCCATGCTTTCGACACATAATAATCGTTAAGAATGCCTAGTTGCTATGGAAACAATTTTAAATAAAAGTATTATCCAATTATGAAAAATAATAAAGAATGAAACCCTGGAAGTATGGTTGTTCTATGTAAATATTCATAGTAAGTAGAATAATATCGGACATATATTAAGTTTATCATAACACGTGGCTTTCAGTTTTATACTGCTAATATTTGCCATTATTCTAAGCTTATCAACCAGGCTTAAATCTTAAAGGGTAATTAACAATAAATTAAAAATTAATTAGTTCAGTATTAGTTATATCTTTGGAAAGACTAGCACCAACAAACTATTTGTTTATTTCATAAGGGATATTCAATACAAATCGCAGGTCTTTTGAAATATTTATGTATATATATATATATATATATATATATATATATATATATATATATATATATATATATATATATATATCTTAAATCGCCCTTTGGACCATTTTTGCTATTTTCTCTTCACCTGTTATTCATCAGCATTTAATGCAGTGGCTCCTAAGAGATTAGCAGTGCGGACAAAACTTCTTTGCAAATTAACAGGTTAAGTGACTCGGTGAAATTAAAAAGTATTTAAATGCCACTCTGCTTAACCCCTTTGTGAATTAAAAGTCTAAATCTATGAGGAAAAAATCTTTTCTAAGGGTATGATGTAATTAAGATTTGTTGAAAGTATATTAATAGTCAGGTCTAAGCATTTACACATATACGAAAAATTTTATTTAAATTTCCTTACAAAATGTATATGTTATATATATACATATTTATATATATATATATATATATATATATATATATATATATATATATATATATATATATATGTATATATATTTATATATATATATATATATATATATATATATATATATATATATATATATATATATACACATATATATATATATATATATATATATATATATATATATATATATATATATATATATATATTCTACAAAATAAGTCAATGTTAGTATTTG
The DNA here is from genome assembly GCA_019049505.1 of Pachyrhynchus sulphureomaculatus. Lineage (NCBI taxonomy): Eukaryota > Metazoa > Arthropoda > Insecta > Coleoptera > Curculionidae > Pachyrhynchus > Pachyrhynchus sulphureomaculatus. The sequence goes on along the minus strand of CM032447.1, from coordinate 161,955,782 downwards.
TTGTAGTAATGTCAATTACTTTTGATTGACGGCGTAGTTCAAACGGCTTAAAGAAGCCTAATTAAAAATTTTCTGATAAAGAACTCTATATATATATATATATATATATATATATATATATATATATATATATATATATATATATATATATATACATATACATATACTTTTCTTTACAATGATAACATATGTAGGCGATAACACATTCTTTAAGCGCATCTTCAAAAAAACTGACGAGAAAAATGCTTATGTGTCCGGAAGATGTCTCACGATACATTTTCAAGTATACCTATCTGTATCCGGTTACATAACTTTTTTCTACCGCTGAAAAATTACGAATTCTTAAAAAGTAGTCTAGTAATCATTAACAAACTTGAATAACTACAGCACTGTATGAAAATTTAAATATTACATTTCTCAACAACATATCTTCTCTTACCGAAATAGCCCTGTAATCGCAAAAAAAACTTCCCTCTGAATTTTTTAAAATTTCCCCTTGTGAACACGAAAAGCATAATTTGAAAATAATTTGAAATTTTAGTCGATCTATTCGCCTACCTCAGTCTGACGTATGTGGTCTGTGTGTTGCCGTGATAACTTCTAAATAAAGTGAGATATCTATGTTACATTTTGTATGCGGTCGTTGTTTCAAGCAAAGAAATAATCTATAGTTTTTTAGCGATATCGCTCAAGAAGAAAGTCATATAGACCATTAGAGCTTTTTCTGTAGGGTTTAACTTGTAATATTTCACTTCTTCCTTGTTCTTGGATCAAAAACTCATTTAAATTTGATATAATCTCTTGCTGTATTTATGAGATATGATGTTGGGGTAGCTTCGATTGTTTTGTATTTTTAATGACTTTTACGGCCGAAAAATTTGAAAGTCATGCTTCATGCAATCTTAGTTAGTGAAGGATAACAGATGAATTTGAAAATATCGATTTTATATGCTAAGAAAGTTCTAAGTAACAAACTTTACAAATTTTATTCATTTAATTCGAAGCTGTCATTTATGGAAAATTTCAATCTGCTGCATGCAAATGTGACCTCAAAATTGTTATTTCATATCAAGTTTTGGAGAAAGCCTAACCTAAAAAGGCAAAATTGATCATTCTTGTTTTGTACTTGCAGAAATAATCCCGAATCTAAAGAAAATATTGACTAGAGTACTTAAGATTGAAAGCGATTTAGTTCTCTGATTCTTAAAGGATTTTAATTTTAAGGTTGATGTTTTTTAACATCAACATAGATAAGCTATTTTTATTACGGAATGATAGAAAAATATTAGATACAAAGTTCTAGAAAAATAACATTTAGCTGAGTTTATCACGTTTCATTCTTCAATTGATTTTCACTATTTATACTATAAATATTATGTTATTGAAATCTCAACACATAACGCATTAGTAACGAGTAGGGTCCTTTCAGCCAGTCATAACCAATTTCGAAAGAGTTACGTAAGTGATGGAAGAGTAGAAATAATCTGCAGAGGCATGGATGGTCAAACAGTAGGTTTGCGCAAACTCCCGGACTGAGAACCACTTCAGGATTTTAAGTAAATATTACAAATTTGTAAAATAATGAACAAAGTTTAGTATAGGGCTTATGAGAGTCATAATTGGCTGAGATAGTACTCCTGTCAATATCGTGTTATATTTCTCGCACATGAGGTTATAGGTATTTTCGAATTTGTATTAATTCTACAGCTCTCTAGCCTTACTGATTGGTTGCCATTATTATTTGAATAATAAACTTTCTTAACAATCTTCAATACTAATTGTGTTTCCATATACATTCAGAATAGTTCTTAAGATGAATACGATAGATAACAACATTTAAAGAGTAGACGTTTAAGATTTACCATAAAATGAGTTTATCTGTTAGATGCGAGAATTTAAATTTAAATACAATTTCCGCAATTATATTTACTATATATATATATATATATATATATATATATATATATATTATATATATATATATATATATATAGAAATTCAATTTTTCCTTACAGAGTAAAAAAAATAGAGAAAAATATTTACAGATTTTAAAATTTTACCTATGTGTACAATGGACATTCGAGTTATCTTAAAATTATCTTCGCTTTGTCAGTTATCTCAAATCAAACAATACTGTATATTCGTAGCGCATTTTTGTTAGTCCAGGGAGTTCGACAGTCTAATGGAATTTGCCATGATATTGTATCACCTAACTAATATCCAAATCACGTACTCTCCTTAAAAAATTCATCACAAACCTCCGACCCAATTTGGAAAGAATATTCTCACTCCTTAAAGCTACTAATATTATTTATTAACTAATAAAAATGTGCTATAAATCTTTGTGTTCCCCGTTTTGTCGTAACTTGCACACAAGTGGTGAGAGCGACTATACTTTATGTCAGTTGTGTTCAACATCAGGATGGAGAATTATTAATAAAATTACCATGTTATTTTTTGCTACTACAGACATCATTAATTCTACAGCTTACTAGTTTACAAGTTTGGTTATATGTTCAGAATAGTGTCAACAAATAGCATCCTTTGCTTTTCTGCGGCTAAAATTCTAGTATAGTTTTCAATTACGATAACAAAATATATCTAGGCAATCAGCTTTGATAACTCATTGAAACTCACACAAAGCTTTAACATGTAGGAAAAAAAATATTTTAAGAATATAAACTTTATCTTTAAATTGCCTGATGACCACTTCAAATTAAAATAAGGCATATCATGGGAATTATATGTAAAAAAGATATATCAAAACACTTAGTACTCTAGTTTCTTTGAAGATCTAGTTGAGATTGTATTTAATATTTAAAGACTGTTTCCAGATTTAGACATGAAACTTAATTCAATTTTATTTGTATTATTTTACTCGATATTAATTTTAATTATCAATTTTAGCACGTGTACATTTTGTAGGTAATTATTTATTTATTTTTTGTCCTTTTTTATCTCATTATCTAAAAGTCGTTAATGAAATAAATTGGTTACGCTTAAGTCTTATTACTCTATTCCTTCTAGTGCGGTAAAAAAGGTCAAAATAATGATGAAATAGGCATAGTTTAGATACAGCAATATTGTGATTTTATCCTCTCTGAGGTATCACCAGGAGTATTTTCCTGACTTTTGGATCTCGAAAAACTTGTTTCTTGAGCTTAAAATGTGAATAACTCTGGTTATATCAGTCAGATCGAGACAAACAAAAAACTAAACTCTTTATAATGAAATTTCCAACAAATTCTCGTTGTCATAAATCGCTCAAATATGTACATAGCCTACAAATTCGAAAAAAAAAACAGACAAAATTCTTTTTTTTTTTCTTTTAATTATACAGGTCGACTAAGTGAACCGATCATCTTAAAACTTTGAGAAAATATGCCTTTTGTTATAGCAAAGATACCCTGAAATTTTGGTACAAACATATTGAACCTAGTGGACTCAATTGAATTTGTTATTTAAAATTTGAATTGCCCGCCTTTTTATGCCATTTAGTCCAAAATGGATCCTTTTTTTTCAAAATTTAGGTCTCGTTGTCATTGTAATCATTTTTTTACATTTGTTTATTAATCAGATAACAGATACTTTGAAAAAAAAAATTGTTAAGGAAAATGATTTTTTTTTTAAATAAAGGTCTCACGATTCTCTACCAGATGTGATAAAAACTTTTCAATTTTTTTTTTTTAAATGATCGAAAAAAACTTATTTGTTGTTATTTGATTAATAAACAAGTGTAAAAAAACGGTTAAAATGACTTCATATCTTTTTTTTAATGGCATCGGAAAGCTGGCATCAAGACCTAAATTTTGAAAAAAGGTCCATTTTGGACCAAATGGTATAAAATGGCGGGCAATTCAAATTTTAAATAACAAAATCAATTGTGCCCACTGGGCTCAATATTTTTGTACCAAAATTTCAGTCTATTTTTGCCATAATAAAAGGCATATTTTCTGAAACTTTCGAGCTGATTGGTTCACTTAGTCAGCCTATATAATAGAATGAAAAAAAAAAACAGTTTTTTTTTTTTTTGTCGGTTTTTTCGATTTTGTAGGTTGTGTACACATTTGAGCAACTTAAAACTAATGAGGATTTATTTGAAAATTTCATTACGAAGAGTTTTTTTTTTTTTGTTTGGATCTGACATATATAATCGAAGTTATGCGCATTTTAAGAGCTCAAAAAAACGCGTTTTTGAAAATTTCAATTATTTTCATTGACAAACATCAAATTTGAATTATTTATAAACAAAAGAGCAAAAGCTTTTCGAGGTCCAAAACTCAGGACAATATTCCTGGTGATACTCCAAAGAGGATAAAATCATAATATTTGCTGGATTTAAACTGTGCAATTTCAAATGCTTTTTCACTGCACTATTCTGCCAATTTCAACTCTTCCGAGTTATAATACTTTCCTACAAAGAGCAAACAACATATGCAGCAAAAATATTTATTTACAATAAATTCATAATTATTCTTTTTATGATACATATTTTTTCCACAATTTTATTGCACTATCACGGAGGCATGATAAGCATTTCTTAAATATTATTTTAATAAGTATGCCTAATGAATTAAATATCACACTACATTGTCACTTAATAAAAAACTGCTAATAATTGCATTGTTTTTTAATAAAATAAACTGTTAAAAACGATATGTGTTTAGCGTACGTGAACATATGCAAAAAATATATTGACTTGAAATATATGAACAGTTATTATTAGAATATTTTTTTTTTAATGAATAAAAGTTTTTTTTTTATAATTGTGACATACATGTCTCTTACTTCTAATAATTTACTTATATTTATTGTGTTGTTAGCAAAGATCGGACTGACAAACATCAAAAACTCATCATATCATATATTCACTTTTCTTAGATTCTGGTGTGGCTTGGATGTTCCCATTTAAAATATATTGCTGCCAAATATAGTAAAATTTTAACAACAATACGCTAAACGAATAATAAGTACTTTTCTGTAATAAAAACATATGAATAATGGGATTTCATCAAATTTAAAAAAATTAACTGCATATGTAATTTTTGGTTTGGTAATGTTTTTATTATAACAAAAATTCAGTGCTGAAAAAGTAATATATATATATATATATATATATATATATATATATATATATATATATATATGTATATATATATATATATATATATATATATATATATATATATATATATATATATATATATATATATATATATATATAGGGTTTATAGAATTCACTACATAAATTGGTACTGGCGGGTCCTAATAGCAAGATCGATTGCAAAAAATTCACCTTAAATAGCGGATCTCAATAGTAAAGGAAAAACTCGACCCTAAAGAAATGACAATATGAATATTTTTTTCCCAGCGCCACTGGTATATCATATAACTGCACAATATCGCTAAGCGTTAACCAGAATGTCAAATTCAAACTTAAAAAGCTTTATGAATACTTAATAAAGTTTACAAGGTTGGTTTACAGTTTTTGAGTTCAGTGGATACAGTGTGCTTTTTGGTATATTCATTCATTCATCCACTGTAAGGCCTTGCGGCTGGCGTTCTGCATAATTGTCCAGTCCTTACGTACTCCATAATCTTTCAGTCATTTCCGGATGTTAATCCTTGAATGACTATTATTATTTGTGTTTTTGTGAAGGTACTTTGGTTATTGTTATTAAAATTAGGGTAATTTTTTGATTTAGTCTGCTACGAACATTTTTTAATAAAAAGCTTGAACCGAATATAAAGTAACTACACATAATACTATACATTTGAACAGGTTTCCTAAACGTTTAGTAATACGAAACAATTCTAAAAACTGTTACCTTTTAAAATAATTATTTATTTAAAACACATATTTTATTCCTAATAAGTAACAATTTTAACGCTGTAATTCACTAACATTTTATTTGCATGATTATGAAACTGACCAGCCAATAAGTAAATAGGGGTAATTCAAAAGTCGTTCGCCTTCTTCGGTTTCTTTTGTTCCACACAAAAAATGGTTTCTTTTGATGGGCGGGCCGCCGCGTGGGCATTAAAGAGTTTTTTTTTTGGCGTCGGCTGAGTGTGGCTATTTATTTGAGGTTTGTGGGGGAGGCACCCCTAACAATCTCGTATTATTTTTGTTATTGGTGGTGTCTTTTTTGTTTTTTTGATTAGCTCTGTTGTTTATTAATGTTTTTTACCTTTTTTAAGGACTGTAATTTCCACAGTTTTTTTTTGTACATTATTTTTTTGTAGTATCGGACATAAAGATTTTACAATTTTTTTTAAAGCTTTATCGTTAAATCTCCTTCATATATATATATATATATATATATATATATATATATATATATATATATATATATATATATATATATATATATATATATATACTTATAATTTATCGGCTTTAGAATTATTATGAGTATAATATGGAATAACTAAGCGTAATTAAGGAAAGTAAAAACAGTTATGTGCTCATAGGTACATTAAAAAATATTAAAATTATGTTTTATTATAAGTTCACGATAATTTTTTAATTTTTGGCATATATTAGTAGCCATTGATATAAAAACACGGGGATATTCGTTTCATGTCATTAGCATATATCAGGGTGATTTGATTTGAAGATAGGAGTGTAAAAATCACTCAAAAGGGAATTAAACATAAGGCTAAGCAGGGATGTCTGGATATAATTCAGATATGTACATTAAATATTAACAAAATTATTGTTCCGGAATTTTATTATTGCTTCGTAAAACATCTATATATATAAAGGTGGCTTTTATTTAATCTATAGGCAAATAAAATATGACTGTGTTTAATAGCTTATAACATGCTTTGCTTCTTGTATTTTAATAGGTATCTATAACATACTGAAGACATTAAGAATGCGTTTCCTGCGTCCTTCGTTAAGAAAAATACTGTAATCGTGAAAAAATCACTTCCAAATATTTTTTCGTTCTTCACATTTCAAGGTTCTTAGATTACAAAAGATATAATATCCAATGGCCTGTCTGTCGATTTGTTCTTAATATTTTACTGTACCATTCAGCAATAAAATAATGTACATCTTATATTGTTGGTTGTTGATTTATATATTTTATTTACATATAATGCACGTAATTCTTTAGAAAATAAATATTTCTACTTTAGAAACTTTAAAACAACTTAGAAAAGTCTTAACCTACACTGGAATAGGTTGTTAATTTTAAGTTATTACCTCATTATGCCGTAAAACTTTCCAGGAAGAACTATAACACTTTAATTTTATGTTAGTTATGCACGATTTCTTACCAATCAATAAATTTAGATCCATATAAAATATTGTGATTTTATTAAGATCGGATAATTAATTAGTTGTTTAAGATAAACCAGCCAGTAGTAGAAACTCAGGTTTAACAATTGAAGTTCCTTGTTAAAGTCCTGCTTTATTATTAATCTTTTTTACTACCATTGCGATATATTACTATAAAAACATGAACTCTTAAAGTCCGGAGTCAAGAAAGAAATTTAAAAACGTTCACATTGGTAAAGTCATTTTAAGGGATCTGTCAAAATGGAAATCTTAATAGCAAAGTTAACAGCTTCTCTCTTTTATCTGTTCGTCCCCAGAAAAAGGTAGAAACTAAGCAAATTTACAGGAATGTTGTCCACGACAGTGACGTGGATAGTAATCGAATGACGTTCGTACAGCTGAAAAAAGATAACAGATTTTGCACGTTAATGTCACTTTGTAAAGTGACAGTTTTTCCACTGACAATATATTTTTTTAACATTGTACGCGAGATATTAGTTTAGGAATTTTTTACACATATTGCCAGAATTACGAGGATTCATATATTTGAATCAGCAATTTTTTATATCTGTTTTAAACTTAAGTCGACAAATACATAAAAAATAAGTAAATACTTTTTATAGTTATTATTAATTGTAAGCTATGTTGGGAATGTGGAATTTTTTGGCACACTGACGACTACTCAGTATATGTCACCACTACGCCAAACACTTTATTTTTGCACTCAATGCGCTAACCATGTTAGCTTCAACAGGAGCGATGATTGACTCAATTGACTCAATCATCGCTCCTGATGAAGCTAACATAGTTAGCGAAACGCACGTCGAGCGCAAAAATAAAGTGTTTGGTGTAGTGGTGATATATACTGAGTAGCTTAATTATAAAGTTAACAATTATTAAATCACTACATGACACTATAATACATATATATATATATATATATATATATATATATATATATATACATATATATATATATATATATATATATATATATATATATATATATATATACATATATATATATATATATATATATATATATATATATATATATATATATATATATATATACATATATATATATATATATATATATATATATATATATATATATACTATATATATATATATATATATATATATATATATATATATATATATATATATATATATATATATATACATATATATATATATATATATATATATATATATATATATATATACATATATATATATATATATATATATATATATATATATATATATATACATACATATATATATATATATATATATACATATATATATATATATATATATATATATATATATATATATATATATGTATGTATATATATATATATATATATATATACATACATATATATATATATATATATATAATATATATATATATATATATATATATATATATATATGTATATATATATATATATATATATATATATATATATATATATATATATATATACATACATATATACATTTATATATATATATATATATATATATATATATATATATATATATATATATATATATATATATATATACATATATATATACATGTATATACATATATATATATATATATATATATATATATATATATATATATATATATATATATATATATATATATATATATATATATATATATGTATATATATATATATATACAGTGCCATTCATAAAGTTTGCACCATATGGGAAAAATTTTTATTATAAGAGTCTTTGAAAATTTAATTTCGAAATGTGTTAGTGCATGTTTTATGTTCAGGATTAGACCCAAATTAGGTTATGACGTCACATGCCTTGCTGTCAAATTTAACATTTAAATTTGAAAATGTGAAAAAATCGCATTTTTATTGAAAATATTGAAAAAAGTAATAAAGAAAAAATTGCAGTTTTACATTTATGTACCAATGTTCGAAAAGATTTGATGAAATTGACTTTTTTCAATCAAGCTAACATAGTTAGCGAAACGCACGTCGAGCGCAAAAATAAAGTGTTTGGTGTAGTGGTGATATATACTGAGTAGCTTAATTATAAAGTTAACAATTATTAAATCACTACATGACACTATATACATATATATATATATATATATATATATATATATATATATATATATATACATATATATATATATATATATATATATATATATATATATATATATATATACATATATATATATATATATATATATATATATATATATATATATATATACATATATATATATATATATATATATATATATATATATATATATATATATATGTATATATATATATATATATTATATATATATATATATATATATATATATGTATATATATATATATATATATATATATATATATATATGTATATATATATATATATATATATGTGGTAATGGTTTTTTTTCGGGTATCCCGTGTTAGCTTGAAGTCCCTTGATGGACGGTTTCGCTGACGTTTCGATGGAATCTCATCCATCTTTTTCAAAGCGTTGATCACTGGTCGGTGTCTTGGCGTTGAATATATATATATATATATATATATATATATATATATATATATATATATATATGTATATATATGTATATATATATATATATATATATATATATATATATATATATATATATATATATATATATATATATATATATATATATATATATATATATATACAGTGCCATTCATAAAGTTTGCACCATATGGGAAAAATTTTTATTATAAGAGTCTTTGAAAATTTAATTTCGAAATGTGTTAGTGCATGTTTTATGTTCAGGATTAGACCCAAATTAGGTTATGACGTCACATGCCTTGCTGTCAAATTTAACATTTAAATTTGAAAATGTGAAAAAATCGCATTTTTATTGAAAATATTGAAAAAAGTAATAAAGAAAAAATTGCAGTTTTACATTTATGTACCAATGTTCGAAAAGATTTGATGAAATTGACTTTTTTCAATTATTTTCCCCTAAAATGATAATCAACTGTTTTTTCCACATAAATTATCTTATGTACTTATTTATTAGTTGATGTTTCACTAAAAGAAAGAAAAATAATGAGGCCTTAAAATTAAGCTGAAAAAAACGAGTTCTGTCAAAAAGTCGTAGCTTAACAATATAATCTTGGTGCAAAGCTGCATAATTTTTATGACAGCTCAACTTCTAACTGCTAATATAATAAATATTAATGTTATGTAATAAATTTGAGCAAATTTGTAGTTTTTTAAGTTTCTTAATTCCTTCTTCAATGCACAAAATAGTTTTTTATAAATTTTATGGCGAACATTCGCGAAAAGCTCTTTCTTAATTTCATATACAGGTTTTGGGGATAGTTGGTGGGCAATATTGGTGGAAAGAATATACATTCATGTTTTGCTATTAAGTCAAACAAAATTATAATATGAGAGGCTTTCACGTATCTTTGTCACAGTTGCCATGGATTTCATGTTTTGTTCCTTTGTCACATAAAACATCAAACTGACATTAGTTTGTTCACTATTATTAATGTAATAATAACAATTTTCTAAATTTTCTCCTTTAATAAAAATGCCAATTAATTTGACTAAACAAGATAAAATAGAAATACTTTTCATCGTGGGTGATAACTACAAAACTCAAAGAGAAGCTGCCGTCATTTTTAACCAACGATATCCGGAAAAAGTTGTAACGCATACAACAGTAGGAAGAATTCTTACCAATTTTAAAAATACTGCATGTGTGGAGAATAATTTTAAATGTCAACATGAACATTGGATTATTAATGAGGATGCTGAGTTTGCAGTTATGCAGAGTGTGATTGAAACGCCTAGAACTTTAATTGCCAAAATATCGCACAATGTAGGTCTATCTTATAATTTAGTTCAAAGAGTGCTTAAGAAAAATAGGTTTAAACCTTAAGAACCAAAATTTGTCCACACTCTCAAAGAACAAGATTATCATAGGCGCATGTATTTTTCTTTGTGGCTGCAAAGTAAAACTGAAGAAGACCCGTCATTTACAAAGTATATTTTGTTCAGTGATGAATGTATTTTTAATTCTAATGGCGTTTTCTCGTCCCAAATTGTAGATGGTGGAGAGATAGCAATCCAAATTATACAATAGATATAAGAGATCAATATACCTTTAAAACTAACATTTGGTGCGGTATTTTTGTATAACAGAATTATTGGCCCGTTTTTCTTTAGAGAAAATCTTACAGCCGCGAGGTACTTAGAGTTTCTAAACAAAGAACTTTCTTTCTTACGCCCTGTGACTTTTTTTTGTGGGGGTATTTAAAAACTTTAGTTCATGTTCAGAGATCGTTTGAAAATATCGCACACTTAGAAGTAACTATCCGCCACTCTGTAAATGAAATCAAGCCGGAGTTCTAGGCGAATATTCGTCATGAAATTTATAACAGAACTATTATGTGCATTGAAAAGTTAGGAAAAAGCGAAGAAACTTAAGAACGTTTTTTTATTTAGTAAATAACATTAATTTTTTATAATAGTAATCCTTAAAAATTGACGCGTCATAAATATTAAGCAGCTTTGCACCAATATTGCATTGATAAATTACAACTTTTTGAAAAAAATAAATTTTCACCCTAATTTTACGGCCTAATTAATTTTTCTTCTTGATAACATTTAGTAAAACATTAACCACTAAAAAAGTATATAATATAATTTATAAGAAAAAACTTTCGATTATCATTTTCGGGGGACATAATTCAAAAAAGTGAATTTTGTCAAATTTTTTTGAAAATTGGCGTATAGTCGTAAAACTAAAATACAACTTTTTTTTCTTTATAACTATTTTCGATATTTTTTTAAAAAATCCGTTTTTTTTTCCCAGTTTTAAATTTTAAATGTCAAATTTGACAGGCAAAGCTTGTGACGTCATAACCTTATTTGGGTGTAATGCTAAACATAAAACATGCACTAACACATTTCGAAGTTAAATTTTCAAAAACTCTTATAATAAAAAGTTTTCCCATATGGTGCAAACTTTATGAATGGTACTGTATATATATATATATATATATATATATATATATATATATATATATATATATATATATATATGTATATATATATATATATATATATATATATATATATATATATATATATATATATATAGCTATTTAATATATATATATATATATATATATATATATATATATATATATATATATATATATATATACATATATATATATATATATATATATATATATATATATATATATATATATATATGTATATATATATATATATATATATATATATATATATATATATATATATATATATATACATATATAGCTATTTAATTTTTGTTATGGGATTATTCAATTCTCTATATATCCATATAAAATTTCCATCCTCTATGGCGCTTCAAATCCGATAAATCACCCTCTTCGTTGGCAAGTAAATAAGTAACTTCAGGTTACTACCTTAAATATTTCACTAAATAAAATGATTATAACAACTTAGTTTACGCGTTTTTTGTTTTAATATTTCAAATACAAACGTCGTATGGTTTGAACGGAGATCAGCGTATTTCTGATAAAGCTCGATATAGTATAATTAAAACAATCTCAAATACTGAAAAATTTTGCCAATATGCATTAAATGCAATAATAGCAAAAAATATTACCTTAATTATTAAATATATTTTATATTATCAGCCTCTATTATAAACTAAAAAATTTCATATAATGTTAAAATTTCAGACTTCTTAATAGAGTGACTAACTGCCATTTTTTCAAATATGAGCCAATTAGGTAAGCTATAGAAAGTTTAAATTTCTTGGAGTTTTTCGTAGCATATGCCAATAAGACATTCTCAAACACGCTTTATTTACATCATATCAGTCTTTGAATTGCTGATATGTAAAGGATTTAAAAAGCCAAAATTCGTTGTATCTGTTATATTTTGTAGTATACCGCTTAGCTCATCGCCACTCTCAATAGCTTCAATTATTTTACAATAAAAACTTTGTCGTAGAAAATTTGAAAACCATGCCGTTTTAGATACTCCTTGTGAAACTATGTAATGAAACTTTATTGTTTCCATAATAACGATCAAAAATTGCTTCATTTAAAATAAAATTATCTCTGGTTTGCAATTAATTAACTGTTCTTATAATGTTTATAATAAAACAAGGCTTGTTTATAATTCGGGCGCGTAATCTTTTTGGTGCTTTCCAATGATATTTTTACTCGGCTGCTGTTCACCGAAAAAGTTTCACTCTCGGCCATCAAAGTAGTATCTCGCCAACTAGATATAAAAATAACTATTATATTAAGAAATAGTTTCAATAATAATATATTTTAAACCATCATGCAATTGAAAATTACCACACTAACCCAACCAGTATACGGTGTAACGTTATGCCGACTTTTTCTTTTAAATCAGTTACAGTAACAGAAGTTTGACTCTTCACTTGGTAAATATACTAAAACTGTTCTCAACTATTTAGTATTATACAAAAAGGTACTCAGAATTTGTCATTTAAAAGTCCCACCATGAAATTATTGAAAAAATCTTTTGTGTTTAAGTTAGTACTGTATTTAATTATCATGTAGAATTTCGGCAAGATCTGTCAACGTGATTTCCAATAATATATTAATGATTTACCATTCTACAAATCTCTTAAATAAAATAGTGAATCGCAAATCAGAATAAACTGAATATTTTTAATACATTACCATTTTTATCAGTTGGACTTTTTTAGGATTCAGATGGATCATAAAAAATCTAAAAATTGAATAGTTAAAGTTTGTTTCTACCTAGTTTAGTTTTCACTATAGAGCGGTCTAAAGACTCCGTACTGTGGACAACAACACCAGGTCATTAAATTTATGGTGTCAGCTGAATTTGGTTGTAGTATATTGAAATGCTGAAGCTGAATCATTCTCAATCAGTTGACGAACCAACAAGGATCCCTGATCGAGACAGGGAGTTCGCCAGACTTCTTGATTTGTTTTTAACCACCAATCCGGAGATTTACACGGTCACCGTAAATCCGCCCTTAGGTTCTTCCGACCATAAACTGCTTTCGATATCGAGTATCCTGCCAATCAATGACAGAGAGGCGCCTTGGCCGAGCAAGATTTGGCACTACAAATCTGCTAAATGGGAAGATCTCATGGAATATTTTCGAACTTTCACTTGGATGGACGCGCTTGGATGACTGCGCCAGGGAGGTCTCCGATGTTATTTTGGCTGGTATGGAAGCTTACATCCCTTTTTCGAAGAAATGCCCCTCCAACGGCAAGCCTTGGTTTGACCGAAAATGCAAAGAAGCTGTTGCTTCTAAACATATTGCCTACCGACAATGGCGTGAAAATCGTAACTCCTTTGTTCGTGCCCGGAACAGATGCAAAGGAATTATCGACGAAATCAAGGAGGCACACAATCAACGAATTAGAAACAAACTTCTCGCTTGTCCCAACAATTCCAGGTCCTTTTGGGCAGTCGTTAAGGCAGTTAGTCAAAATTTCACCAACTCCACCATACCACCACTCATACGGCCAGATAATTCCATTGCAACCACACCTGTTGAGAGAGCGAACTTGTTGGCTGAACTCTTTGCTTCACATTCTACTGTTGATTTCCAAGGAAAAGCACCACCTACTATTCCCATATTGCAGTCAAAGACGCTCGATGTTGTCTCCAGACAGCGTATCATAAAGCGTATTTTAATGAAGCTAGATACCAAAAAGGCTTCTGGCGCTGACGGAATACCTGCCATAGTTCTCAAAAACTGTGCAAGGGAACTAACACCAGTTTTCTGTAGACTTTTCAACCTATCCTACAGAAAGGGAATATTTCCGTCCTGCTGGAAATGTGCCACGGTTCAGCCGATACCTAAAAAAGGCAAGAAGATCTTGCCAAATAACTACTGACCAGTCGCACTGCTTTCAATAATATCGAAAGTCTTGGAAAAGGTTATCAATCAGCATCTTCTAAAATATCTTGAACGTTTCAATATTATTAGCTATCACCAATATGGCTTTCGTAAACATAGATCAACAGGAGATCTTCTGACTTATGTAACACATGTTTGAAACAACGCAATTGAACACTTTGGAGAATCTCGAGCGGTTGCTCTTGACATATCCAAGGCATTCGACCGTGTTTGGCACGATGGACTGTTGGCTAAGCTACGCTCTTGTGGTATGTCTGAAAAGTTCTGTTTGTGGCTCTCATGTTTCCTCAGAGAGCGTTCTTTACAAGTGGCGGTCGACGGATTTCTTTCTAACGCCTTCACAATCAACGCCGGTGTGCCCCAAGGCTCCATACTGTCTCCTACAGTCTTTCTAATTTACATTAACGATCTGCTGGAAAAGACCGGGAATTCAATTTACAGCTTTGCAAACGACAGAACGCTAATCCCTTCATTCACTTTGAACGCTCGGACATCGACTGCTCAGGCGAATATCCGCAGACAGCAGGAGGTCTTTCAACTTAACAAAGACCTGGTAGAAATTCTATCTTGGGGTGACAGTAACCAAGTAGAATTTAACGCTACAAAAACCCAGGCGGCTTTTTTCTAAAAAAGTTAACGTTGCTGAACCCGACATAGTTAGGTCGGGGCACTCCATTCCCCTAGCATCGTCGCTCAATTTGTTGAGCGTTAGTTTGGAAGCAAATATGCTCTGGCATGAACATGTTGCAGGTATAGCAAGGAGAGCGTCTCAAAAGTTAGGAATATTATTTCCAACCAGAAAGCTTTACACTCCACAACTGTTAATTCTTTACAAAGCTCAAATTCGACCAACTATGGAATACTGCTCCCATGTTTGGGGCTCCGCTCCCAAACATACACTGCATTTGTTGGATTCTGTTCAGAGAAGAGCTGTTCGTCTGATTGGAGGCCCGGAACTGACCGGCGGCCTTGATTCGCTGGAACATAGAAGAACGGTTGGCGACTTGAGTCTGTTCTAAATTTTAAGGTTCTCTTTTTAACTTTTTTTAGTGTTCCGTAAGGAACACTTATAAGATCATTTCGGTGTCTATCCGTCCGTCTGTCCGTCTGTCACACCCGATTTTCTTCGAAATTATTTGTCATAGAAAGTTGAACTTTGGTATTAATATAGGGATTGATGGCCTCCTCAGAGCCGTGTAGTTTTGAAAGTTAAATTTTGACTTAAGGGGTTAGTTTTGGGGGGTGAAATCGAAAGTGAAAAAAAAGAAATTACTAGGTCATCGAGTGTAATGTCAAATAAAATCTTGTGAAAACACGAGTAAAAATATATATAATGTAATACTTGGGCACACTTTTCTTTGTATTATTTTTAAAAATTGCGAAAAATCGCCGTCTCCATTTATCTCTAAAAGTATTGATTAAAAAATTTTGAAAAAATTCTGGAATATTCTCCACGGGGTTTAGATTGAATGAAAATTATCATTAACCTTTAATAGTTTATCTGGTATATAAAAAAAAACAAAATGTCAAGGTTATCAGTTTTCAGTAAAGATTGGAAACAAAACAATTGAAAACTCATTTGGGGTGTGGTTTGTGAAGTCACAGATCATTTTATACCTCCGCAACAAAATTTTTTATTTTAAAAGCAATCAACGTACGGATTGCTAATTGCGCAAGTTCAACTTGCACTTGACCGGTTATTTGATTATCATCTCACATATTACACGATAAAATATCAATCATTTACAATATCAAGTTGTAATGCTTGGCGTAAGTTGTTCTTAGCATGAGAAAGTCAAATTTAGTATCTGCACAACCGTTCGAGATTCTCCAAAGTGTTCAATTGCGTTGTTCCAAACATGTGTTACATAAGTCGGAAGATCTCTCTCTGTTGATCTATGTTTACGAAAGCCATATTGGTGATGCGCTTATAATGTTGAATTCGTCAAGATATTTTAGAAGATGTTGATTGATAGCCTTTTCCATGACTTTCGATATTATTGAAAGCAGTCCGACTGGTCGGTAGTTATTTGGCAAAGTCTTCTTGCCTTTTTTAGGTATCGGCTGAACTGTGGCACACTTCCAGCAGGAAGGAAATATTCCCTTTCTGTAGAATAGGTTGAAAAGTCTACAGAAAACTGGTGTCAGTTCCCTCGCACAGTTTTTGAGAACTATGGCAGGTATTCCGTCAGCGCCAGAAGCTTTTTTGGTGTCTAGCTTCATTAAAATAGGTTTTATGATATGCTGGCTGAAGACAACATTGGGTATCCTTGACTGCACTATGGGAATAGTAGGTGGTATTTTTCCCTGGATATCGACAGTAGAATGTGAAGCCAAGAGTTCAGCCAACAAGTTCGCTTTTTCAACAGGTGTCGTTGCAATATAATTATCTGGCCGTGTAAGTGATGGTATGGTAGATTTGTGTGAAATTTTGGCTAACTACCTTAGCGACTGACCAAAAGGACCTGGAATTGTTGGGACAAGCGAGAAGTTTGTTTCTAATTCGCCGATTGTGTGCCTCCTTGGTTTCGTCGATAATTTCTTTGCATCTGTTCCGGGAATATTGACGTTATGCCAAGGATATTGTGCAAGAAACTTATTTACAATTTTAGAAAAAATCAAAAACTATGAAAGTGTGCAAATTTCGAACCCCTATAATTCTTAGCGCGTATAATATGTAACGCTAAAAGTATTTTTTTATTCAAAGCTTTCCTCTGCAAAGTTTTTTTAAACTAATACAGAAATCATTAGTATGCACTCATGGCCCAAAACGGGACAGGGTTCTTTGAAGCTTATATTAAAGGCCAGAATTCGTAAGGTACAGATAAATGATAATGTCGAGGAAAGTTAAGTAATTTCATGTTTAATCATATGCCGTTCTGAAACTGGAAAAGTTCAAAATACTTCCGCAGGTATCCGTAAAAAGAAAATTGGTATTTTCATTTTATTTCATTGTAACGATGGCAAAAAAACGTAAGGAAATCATCTTACGGCTGTTTTTTAGATTATATATATAAGAAGGGATTTGTATTTTCCATTGCTTTTATTGTTAAGGCCTTGAATGAAAACAGAAAACATGTAATAAAACAGAACTGTCATCATATTTATTTTACAAATAAAAGATATTATTGTAGATATATTTCTCTTTTACATTGAAAGAAGCCGTATAATATTTTACACCCTTGTAATGATGACTATTTTTCACGAAGTTTATGACACAACTTGAAGGCGAGTGTCGTAAACCTCCATATGAAGTTGGATCTAAAAATCTCAGTGACTAAATGATTTCGTGATTATGGCCGGAACTTGTTACAAAGTTTATTTAATAGGAGGTAGTAAATAACTCTATCGTCAGTAGATTTTGACTGGCTTGAGAATTTCCAACATTTTCACTTATGTTAAGAAAGTACGTAAATATGTAAATATATCGTCGCACAAATTAACAGTAAACAAATTGATTAACGAAGCTAATGGAAGTGAGTGTTCTCACTGTGTCGGTCGGGTTTCATACCGGAGTGCCGGCAGGGTTTATTGAAAGCTAAATCCTACTTAGCATGTCACATATTTAATAAGTAATAGGTTATGTATGTGCAAGGCCTGTGGAAAAGTCTACACCATGTGAGAAAATTTGTTATTAATTAAAGTTATATATAACCAAAAACTATTTTCCCATAATACATACACTAATCAATGATGCCTATTTGTAGGTGTTTATATGTTTTTTTATGGGTCTAGCACACGTGCTGCAGGGAAGTCCCTAAAGCGCTCCAGGAGCGGTGTGTGTGCGAAAAAGCGATTCACGTTGTTCTTGAATCGCTGTAAATTATACTCGGTGGGAAACACAGTCCTGGGCAAATTATTCCAAAGGGATGATGTTCTCCATATTTTCTAACATGCACCGCTCTGGGAGGAATTAAGCGGGCTACATCCTTCGAACACTTTCCATGAAAATACTTGTAGAACAGACTTAAGTCGCCAACCGTTCTTCGATGTTCCAGCGAATCAAGGCCGCCGTTCAGTTCCCGGTCTCCATTCAGACGAACAGCTCTTCTCTGAACAGAATCCAACAAATGCATTGTATGTTTGGGAGCGGAGCCTCAAACATAGGAGCAGTATTCCATAGTTGGTCGAATTTGAACTTTGTAAAGAATTAACAGTTGTTGTGGAGTGTAAAGCTTTCTGGTTCGAAATAATAATCCCAACTTTTGAGAAGCTCTCCTTGCTATGCCTGCAACATATTCATGCCAGAACATATTTGCTCCCAAAATAACGCACAACATATTGAGTGACGATGCTAGGGGAATGGAGTGCCCCGACATAACTATGTCGGGTTCAGCAACGTTAACTTTTTTAGAAAAAACTGCCGCCTGGGTTTTCGTAGCGTTAAATTCCACTTGGTTACTGTCACCCCAAGATAGAGTTTCTTCCAGGTCTTTGTTAAGTTGAACGACCTCCTGCTGTCTGCGGATATTCGCCTGAGTAGCCGATGTCCGAGCGTTCAAAGTGAATGAAGAGATAAGCGTACTGTCATCTGCAAAGCTGTAGATTGGATTCCCGGTCTTTTCCAGCAGACCGTTAATGTACTCGTAAATGATAAAGAGAGCAGGAGACAGTATGGAGCCTTGGGGTACACCGGCGTTGATAGTGAAGGTGTTAGAAAGAAATCCGTCGACCGCCACTCGTAAAGAACGCTCTCTGAGGAAACATGAGAGCCACAAACAGAACTTTTCAGACATACGACAAGAGCGTAGCTTAGCCACCAGTCCATCGTGCCAAACACGGTCGAATGCCTTGGATATGTCAAAAGCAACCGCTCCAGATTCTCCAAAGTGTTCAATTGCGCTATTCCAAACATGTGTTACATAAGTTAGAAGATCTCCTGTTGATCTATGTTTACGAAAGCCATATTAATGATCGCTATCTCATGCAATTTCACTTTTACGGTCATCCGTCATTTTTTTTTTAATGTTTTCCGGTGTAACCACCTCATTTGGACGTCCAGAGCGTTCAGCATCATTTGTATCTGTACTACAGCGTTTAAATTCAACATACCAGTAAATGATGAGTGATTTTCCAGGGGCACACTTATCAAGTCATTGCTTAGCTTAATCGGTATTTTTCCCATCGAAAAACAGCGTTTAATCAACACACGAAATTCGATTTTCTCCATTGTTTTGAAAATATCAAAAGTAGCGTTACTAAAAACTACTGAAACTTGTAAACTAATCGTCGAAATGTTATGAAATTTCGACACGTATCTTTTGAAGGTTCGTACTTCCTAAAAATCATATGGATTTTTTTTTTTTGAAAAGAACGACATCTATGTGTCAAACCAGAAACTTTTCAGCCCACGTGTTATATCCGGTTGTAATTCGAAAACGAATTATCCAATTTTCTTGTTACTTTCTTTTACTTCTACGTAAATCACGGAGCCATGTCTTCTAGTATATTTTATTAAAATTGATTCAGAAATAAAGGAAATATTGCAAAATAATATGGAAACACTTCCTTCTCGAAGGCATTAAAATTTCTTAGTATTACGACATCTGTGTGACTTTTTTAAACTTTGTTATGTTCGAATATTACCGTAACATGGTACGGTAATATTCGAACATTAACTTAATTAATGCGTTATTCAATAATCTTCTTCTTATACTTTTTATGGATCTGATGATCTGCTAACTTGGAGGTTGTGGGATTTCTTGAGAAATAGATTGCCAACTATCTTTCCATCTTTTTTGGTGGTTTTCCACTGTCTTCTTCTTTGTCTTCCCCATCTTACTACATCTTTTACGCCACATTGTTCCCAGATGTCAGTATTTCGTATCCTATTCCTCAATTATCGCTCTTATACATTGTGTTTTATTGGTGTCTTTTCGTGATTCGATACCGTAGGTAACTATGGGTCTTGTATATTTTAACCTTGCTGTCTGTTCACATGAATTGATTGGACCATACAACATCTCTTAAGCAGCCTGAGATAACTGCTGATTTATTATTTAATCCTCTAAGTACTCTAATTGGGTCGTGATAGCTTGATAGATCCACACCGTGGTTTAATATAACCTGAACTGTGTTAGCTATTCTATAGATTTACCCTTTACTACGAGTTTGCACCTTATGACTTTGGCGATAGTGATGCTTGGCCTTTTCCGTTGATATGCTCATATTAAGCTGTCGACAGGCTTGAAAAAATTTAAAAAGTTGTCTCTTTAGTTCGTCTTCACTTTCGGCTATCAACGCTGCACCGTCCTGCGTAACAAACCGAACTAATTCTGTTGTTACTTATTTTGTATCTCATTCCTAGTAACTCTACGTCTTCTATTATTTTGTCCATTAAAAGATTGTACAAAAACGGACTGAGGATCCGTGTCTAATTCATCCTGACGTTGGTATATATTCTCTAGTGATCTCGCTTGTTTCAATTTTCGTGTTATTGTTCATGTTCAAATTCTTTATGACTTTTACCACGTTTGCCTGTGTCTTTTTCTGCATCAACGTTTGTGTTACGTCATTGACTCGGACTTTATCGAAGGCTTTAGTTAAGTCTATGAAGCATATCTACGCTGACATATTATACTCATAATGAATATTGCGTCTGTGGTAGATACACTGAACAATATGAGTTTTTTTTCTGGCTAATTAAACCTTTTTTCATAGATTTAGGTAGTTGAACACATACCTCGTTATGCAGTGAACGAATTATGTTTTACCTTTCTGTTAAGGTTTGTTTTTAGATCTGTAGCGTTGTCTGCTGTGAATTATGATAGGTTGATGTAGAATATTTTTTTGTTTATGATTACTAGCTTCTTGGCTTGATGACCGCTGGAAAAATACCTGTTTAGAAAACAAGGTAAACGAATATTTGTAGAAAGTGTAAATAATACAAATTTTATCACTAAGTAACCAAAATTTTTCATTCCCTCTCTTATTGTAGACTAGCATCTTTTTCTAGAGTTGTCTTTTTAAGTCTTGGATTACAGGTCTTGGAGAACAGATTTGCATTAAAGCTTGGAAAAGTACTGAATGGTTACTTGTTTGATATTTGTTCTAGTAAGGTTGTTAGTTGTTTGACATAACTAGCTAAGTTCACTGCCATTTAACTAGTCTTGTGAATAATTTTACTATTGTTGCTTGATAACTAGGGATGCGATTATGGACTGATGGTACAATTACGTAATCGGTCAGTCTATAAGAATTAATTTGTTAACTGATAAACTTGAATGCAATTTCTAAAATTGGAGGACAAAGAAATGTTGGACTTGCCAGGAATAGTATATCATCTAATACAAAAGCAGAGTAGAGCCCCTTTTGAACGGTGAAGGTTCCACGCTTGATAACAAGAACAGAAGAAACAAAATGGGGAATTATGGATAACTTTCGCATACTATAAAGTGTAAGGTAAAAGTTCTTTTAACTGCCCTTCTGCTTTGCTTCAAGTCGTCGTTGATAGGTGGCAGATTTTGAAGCCCAGCGTTAGATAGAGGATTTTAAATTTTCCAGGATGGAACAGTTTGAATTTCCCGGTACAGATTAATTTCAAAATTTTCTAGAGTCTTAAATCTTTTTCGTAGGCGTTTTTCTTGCTAGAGAAGATTCTCTGTACTGTCTGGGAGTGGTTGGATAGTCGCATATGCTGCAGGTTTAGTGTTGGAAGCATTTTGATTGAGTGTTTTGTGCATTGTGACTGAGACTTGAGTTGGTAGTACGTCTGTTTTGACGTATAAAACACACGTCGTCTTGGAGCTTAGGGTGATTTCTCTAGGGTGTATATATATATATATATATATATATATATATATATATATATATATATATATATACATATATATATATATATATATATATATATATATATATATATATATACATATATATACATATATATATTGTAAGGTGTGAACTTGCCTGCTTTTTGAGGCGTTGTGAAAAAGTTGTTTTTCCCTCGCTTGAGCGCAATCTTGTAACATTGGAACTTACCCGCTTTAATTTCTGATACTGAATTGAGTGAACCCTGATTTTAAAAGAACTAAAGAAATTAAACACACACTAGCTCAGTTTTCCTTGGTAGAGAGATATGGGTAAGAGATAATTTTCTTACGTCTTTTTGGAAATTAATTTCTATTTTTTTAAAAGGCTTTAGCTGTACCAAATTTTTGGGCCACCATCCATTTTAAAATAGAAAGGATCTAACTTCAGCTAAAAAAAAATGGAAAAATGCTGAAGGAAAGTATTGTTGGTAAACAAAAAAAATCAGTTTGGTACAGCCGTTCTTGCCCTGAAAAGTAGGATAGGTATTCAGTGAGACACTAGCTTTAATCAACAAAGAAGAGAATTTATTCATGTATTTTTTTTTTTTTAAATTAAAAAGTTCTAACGTTTGCAGTTTTACCAAAAAAAAATTCTAGCCTATATAGTAGTTGTTACATTTAAATTTTAAACTATTATAACCCCCGAAGACGAAAAGTCGTGCTTTACACTTCACTTTTTAGTCTGTTTTAAATTGTAGTTAAGGCACTACTCCGGGATAAGTCTATTGAAGGAAGTTTTGTTGACTTACTGTTCTTATTCCTGTTTTGATGGACTACGCCCGATTTCACACACTTTTTCTTAGCAAACCACTTAGAAAGCCCACTACGGCTTTTATTTAAGAAACTGGTACTTAGCTCGCATGATGGTTGTTCTGAGCTTTAATTTTTTTTTAGCTCAGTCGAAGTGAGCCTACTTGGCGACTCTCATGAAAAATTTAGCCTGTCGGCTAGATGGTAAATAGCCTGGCTGCGGCTAGATGGAAGACCACCGCGATTCAAGCTCTGCGGAGCCTTAAATAATCGTGCGACTTTTGCCTGTAATATCACGACGCTCCAATCAAAACTGCGGATCAAACATTTCACCAATCGCGGCGTAGCGAGAGGTTCGGTCAGGAACCCGCACAACACAGTATATACCGAACGTCTTGGAATCTCTGTTTAATATACCGTTCGATACAAAAATGAAAAATAAGTACAATTTGAAATGGAAAAATCAGTAACATTACATGGTCTTAAAATCTAGGAAAAAATGAATGTTACATTTACCCCCTTCCAAAAAGAAATAGACTACACTAGTCTATTAAACTTAGGCTACTTATGAAAAGGTACAAAGTGGTACACTATCACTTAATACTAAGGTCAGAACTTAAAACAAAATTACAAACTTCGGACCTTACTACTAGACTTAATTCAATTAAGCACTAATATTAAGTACAATGAAAACCAAATGAAAATCTTTGCATGATCACAAGAATCTTATAACTAGACTTAACTTAATTAGACACTAAGGTTAAGTACATCAAAAAGCAAATAAAAATCCTTGCATGAACATAAGAAATACCTGTTCAAAGTAACAATCGCGGTCTTCTTATATAAAAGAATCAGCTCTATTATTGTTACCAAAACAAAAAAATTATATCTTTGTCACGACTCTTGTCTAAATCAAAAAGTGAACTGAAATAAAATATGAACACCCCCCTTAAAATATTTTAAGGATTGTCTGAAAATTTTCTATTTCAGCAAAAGAAATTTATAAAAATTCTTAAATAAAGAAAAAAAATAAAAAAATGATTCTAGTGCAAAACACTTACACTAAAAAGAAAAAGTCTTGTCAGACCATTTAGCACTAGGCCAAAAAAAAAATATCTGGATAAATATCCAGGCAAACGCTCGGGAAAAATCGCTATCAATGCTCTAGCTCATCGCTAAGGGAACATTCCAAATCTAGTATCACTACTAGTCGCACTCAGAAAATAATCGCACTCTACATCGCACTGTCGACGTCCTAAGACATCCAGACATGCTAAAATCGCCAGGGAAAACGCTCTGGTTGATCGCCAGAAAACTCGTCAGCTTATCGCCAACAAAACACTCTGGTATATCGCCAGAAAAAAACTCGGCTCCTCGCCAAGAAAACACTCTGTAAATAGTCCTCGACTATACAAAGTCTGCGTTCTTAAAGAACAATCTCGCCATTAACATAGTGAGCAGCTATAAAAGCTAACAATATCACTATAGGCACAGTGAATAGCTATAAAAGCTAAAATTCACCCTAAACACAGTGAATAGCTATAAAAGCTAAAATTCACCAAACTGAATGATCCTGCTTCAAAAAGCAATGTTCACTAAGAACAGAATGATTAGTCTGCGCACAACTAACATTCAAGGAAACATTCCCAACATAACTATATGAGACAGCAAGTCTCTAAATAGGACCTCCCTAAAGTCATAATCCTATATATGGGAGTCCATAAGCAAAACGACTCAAAATCTCGCATTTTGAGCACATGCCCTTAGGCAACCAACATACACTGAAATATATACAGAAATATATACAGAAATATATACAGAAATATATACAGAAATATATACAGAAGTACATTCCGGAGTTCAAATCCCAAACTCTTGGTTACGATAACTCCATACTGAGCTTGGTGAAAGCTCTTAGCAAAAGCTAATCAAATCTTCAGCACATCGCACCAAAGTGACAAATCTGCCTAGAAACATGAGCCAGAAGAAACGCCCTCCGTCATTCCTCAGGGTGGCTACTCTGAGATATAAAACTTAACCAGCATTGCGCCTCTTCAAGTTGCATGAAGAACCCTCGTGTACTGGTCTCGCCCTAGAACAACAACGAAAAGCATTCAATCCATCCCACATAACAGGAGACAAACACCTCACCACGATATACTGAATGGTGGAGACAATAAAATACAGAATTGGTGACCCTGGTGTCCACCAACAAAAGGGAGTAGATTATAGCATCCACTAAACTGAAATAGGGTGTTCCGAAACACACTACTGCCAACAGCCTGTCACCACTAATAGGCTAATTGGAGCTGAGGTCGACTACAGTAGTTAGGCTCTCCTTTGGTTCAAATAGAAATAACCATTGGGTAACAAAACCCTAAAGGTCCCAAAGGTCAAACGTTCAACCCCCATAGACTACCCTTCCAATCAGTCTGTTCCTCAGGAAGACTAACTCCCTGCCAAACGTCGTAACGGCATCTGTTAGCACCCGGTGCATCACAGCCTGTAAAAACAGATAACTCATGGGATACAACCTATAGGTTTACAAGGTTGACTTAACCAAGCTTCTAACGAAATTTTAAAAAAACGAAAATGAGCTTAAAAAGCTACATGAAGCAAAAATTTCTCAAATTTTTCGGTGGCAACGCAACAAAACTTTTGAAGACGACAAGAGCTTTTCCAGCTTAATCAGAAACAAGAAGAAAAACATCGTTGACAGCTAAAATATTCGATCATGGTGTTAATCGTCTCCCTAAACAATAGCCTCTAGAAGAAACTGCTACAGGTATCAGGCATAACCGTTTTCTGTCAGCCCAAACTTCTAGATTACCTCTTGGAAATCTAAAAATTCGGTTAGGAATCTTCCTTCACTGCGCTTAGCCTCTCTTGACAAGGTTCTCATCTCGGTATCAGATTTTGATCATTTCTTTGTGAAACGACTGTCTTACTCTGCTCTCATCTCTTGTAAATGATCAGCCTTTAGTTCTCCTGCAGAACTTCAATTTCCTATCAATCTGATAGTAAACCGAAAAAAACTCATCAGACGCCTATGAGTCTATGCAAAAAAAATTTTTAAAAAAATTTGTGACTCAAAGGTAACGTTTAAACGGCTTTGAAAAAAAATAGAAAATACCCTCAGTTTGTCAATTCAGAAGAAGATCTAAACCAAAATAATCCAAGTCTTAGACTTACAGGATAAACCAAAATCAATTTACTCTTAATTGCACCCAACATATACCATTAAGGTAATAAAAATACACCCACTCGGGTAACAAACTTTGAAATTGCTCATAATAAAAATTTTGACTCAACATCATACTACACGAGCTACATCTTGCGCTTGTCCTAACTCAAGATCACCTTGGATTGCCTCTAATCAAAATTTCGCTTCCACGTGTCAAGAACTGGATATTATTTGGGGTCATAAGCAAATCAAATCCCGCGACCACCGACATACCAGTCTTATGATATATCCTGAGTGTGACTCTTTCGCAAGCTCGCAACAGCTGAGTCGATGCTAAACATCAACTACAATCAACCTAAGTTTGGGATATGGCCAATACCCAAAACCTTAGCATTAAACAATAAAAGTAAGCTATTCTCTGCTCAACTTTTACAACAGTCAAAAAAAACGAGGTCGTCACCTCTACAGAGCAACATCAAAAAAATAAAGTAAAGCAATTAAGATAATGTAAAATATAAATTATTCTTCTTCTGACAAACTTTCATTAGGGTTAGGTTCATTGAATGGTTTTAAGTCTTTAATATGCCATCGTCCTATTTTAGTTCCATCTAAATTAACCAAACCATAAACTAAGTCTGAAATCTTTTCTCTAATCACGCAATGCACATACTTAGGTACCAACTTAAATGTGAATTTATCTGCTGCACTGGAAAGAATTTTATTTTTTCGCCAAACGTGATCACCTATATTAAAGGCAAAATCCCTTTTTCTAAGGTTGTAAGACTTACTGTTCCGTTCATAAGCCTTATGTATCCTACTACGCACGTCGGTGAAAATATCTTTTAAACCCTTTAAATTTTCGGCGTACGCACCCCTGTTACTCGGAATTATTTCGCTGTCAACATTGACATCCAAATCTAAATTTTTATAATACGATCCAGATAGAGGTATCTGTCTGCCGTAAACTAAGAAAGACGGTGTAAACCCGGTTACTTCGTGTTTGAATCTTTGAAATTCCTTTATCCCGAATTATCATGTGAATCAACGAATATTATTTTGAACGAAATTATATTGTAGAGGGCACACGGGGATTGAAACGTATGTTAAAACTATATGTCTCACTTGAGCTCTTAAGACACTCAGATGTAAACTGAGTACCGTTATCGCATATCGAAAGCGATGAAACTCCGTGGATTAGAAAAATATCGTTTTCTAAAATTTTCAAAAAGCACTCGGCTTTAGAGCTTTTCAAAGGAAATAACATTTCCCTTTTTTGAACGTGGAAATGGGCCTACTAGATCTGCTGCTATGACTTGGAAAGGGTAATTAACCGTTTTCTCTCTTTTCCCATCAGTCCCATAGGTAGTGCATTTGGAGATTTCTGCGCTCCACATACTTCACAAGTCCTCACAAACTTTACGATGTCAAAACGCATTTTTGGCCAATAATACTGTTCCTGAACCCTGTGAAGAGTTTTATAAAAGCCAAAATGACCAGAAGTAGGAGGAGTGTGACACCTGTCTATAACTTCCTCTCTCTGTGGTTTAGGAACTAGTATTTTCCACTCGGGTACATTAACTTTTAAAGGCAACTGGTTTGGGATAAACTTGTACACGAAATCATTTTTCCACTTTCCACTGCGGAAAATTTTCAGGAAATTCTTTGATTTGCTGCCGTAAATTATCGTACCATGGATCTATGCGATCTATATCTACTGTATCGATCCTTACGCCAATCTGTACATTAAGACTGTTTTCGTCCACTGTATGATCTGGGATTCTTGACAAAGCGTCAGGAATAACATTGTGGACTCCTTTTCTATGAATTAAATTAAATGTATGTTGTCTCAGCCTAATCGCCCAACGCGCTAGTTTGCCACTAGGGTTTTTAATTGAATTAAGCCACAATAAACTATAATGATCTGTTATGACCGTGAAAGGAACACCTTCTATGTAAGGTCGAAACTTTTCGATGTTTAAAGAGTACTGCTAAACATTCTTTTTCAACAACCGAATAGTTACGTTCAGCCCTTGATAAAGTTCTACTAGCATACGCTATCACTCTTTCCTCACCATTGATTTTCTGTGTTAGGACGCCCCCTAAACCGGTATTAGAAGCATCACTAGAAATATAAAACTGTTGGGAGAAGTCTGGTTGGGATAAAATGGGAGCTGTAACCAATAGCTCTTTAATCTTTATAAAAGATCTTTCTGCTGCGTTTGTTCAATCTATCGATTGTCCTTTTTTTCGTCCTTTCAAAAGATCATTAATAGGCGACAACAAGGTAGAAAAATTCTTATAAAACGTCTGTACCATGAACACATTCCTACGAAGCGCTTAACTTCCGTAGTATTAGTAGGTCTCGCATAATTAACCATGCTTGCTACTTTATCCGGATCGGTACGCAAGGAATTTGAGCTACAATATAGCCTAAAAACTTTAGAGAAGTTTTGAAAAAAATCACATTTGCTCAAATTTATCGTCAGTCCGGCCTCTTTCAATTTATTTTTTACTTCTTTAAGTAAGCGAATATGCGATTCGAAGTCTTCCGATGTTACTAAAATATCATCGAGATAGGTAAAAATATGTGGCTCGTATTTCGGACCAAATATAGCGTCCACTAAACGTTGCTGAGTTTGAGCAGCGTTCTTTAGACCAAACGGCATAGTGACGAACTGAAATAGACCTCGGCCTACTACTGCAAAAGCGGTCTTTTCCTTAGAGGATTTGTCCAAAGGAATTTGCCAGAAAGCCTTTCTAAGATCTATCGAGGATACATACTTAGCATTCCTGAGTGATGTCAAAATTCTGTCGATGCTCGGTAATGGATAGTTATCAAATTTGCTGACCTCGTTGAGCTTTCTACCGTCAAAGCATAGACGATATCACTCCGAGTTTCAACATTTCGTCTAACTCCTTACAAAATTCTGTCGATGTTCGGTAATGGATAGTTATCAAATTTGCTGACCTCGTTGAGCTTTCTTTCGTCAAAGCATAGACGATTTCACTCCGAGTTTCAACATTTCGTCTAACTCCTTATTCAATACTTTTGACATGTTCGGAGACATGGCGATGGGCCTTGTCTTTACAGGATTGGCATCAGCCGTATCTATAGACATGGTGATTTTTATTCGTTCGGCCTAACCTATCTTTACTACTTATTTCATTGAAAGAGCTTATTACTTTTTCTGTGTTTAAGCGTTCCGTCCGCGAGAGATCATCTAGGGTACATAGACGCGAGAAAAGGTTTTCTAAAGAACTCTCTGAATAACAATCTTTAAAACTTGTATTAGAATTGACTTCTTGGGACTGTGGATACCACGAATTATTCTTTAAAATTTACAAAAATTCCGAATTTTTGTGCAAAATCACATCCTAAAACCAAAGTATGTGATAGAGAAGGTACTACTAAAGCAGAAATTACTAAATAATGACCATTGCAGGCTAGCGGCAACTCAACCGTACCTAAAACTTTTAGACGGCTGCCATCTGCAGTGGTAACACTTCTATTTTTGACATGGCATATTTTTATACTTAAACGACTTAAAATTTTAATACCATTCTGACCTATAACGGAGGCATTTGCACCAGAGTCAAATAAAGCCGAGAAATGGGCACCGAATAGGTTTATCTTGATATGCGGTCTGTTATCTGAATATTTATGCACGAATAAAGGAGACATGTGACCATTTGGAGAAGCAGGAGTTTTGACTTGAAAAGGAGGATTTTTATTAGACTTAAAAAAAATCTGAAACTTTTTGTAACTATTTAGTCCAATCTGATCTATTGGAATATTTCTTTACTTAAGATCCTCGTTAGAATCTTTCTTTTATCCACGACCGGACGTTCTGAGAAAGTACGACGGATTTTCAGTTCATAGTCTAATTCATTTTCCAGTAGGTGATTGACTTTTAAAATTAAAGGCTTCCATGATAAATGTATTTAGATTATAAAATTTAAAAGAATTGTTTAAAAAGTCGTAAAAATATTTCTCCTGTGCTCCCAATAGTCTAAATAAAAAATACGTAAAGGCACTTAAAATATGTAAACTTCTTTACTAAACATTAAAAAAAATCTTCGACAATTTCAAAAAAAATTTCTAAGTATCGCCTTGTATTAAAATTCTTTTACCAAATATGTTAAGAATTTCCAACAAAAAATCTCCAAATATCGTTTCGTATCAGCAAAGTATTTTTAATATTCATGCAAAATATAGGTGAGAAAAAAAACGTACATTTTTTTCTTCGGTTAATCGCAAAATAAACAGTGCAAAATTTAAGTCGACCAACACATCTGCTAATCTGAACTATAAAGCTAGCTTTTAAGAAAAAAGTAGGAATCGCTTATCTTAGTGTCAACAACAAAATTTAAATATCTAAACCACCATCGGATAAATTGAAATAAATAATTCTACAAATTTCCTGCTTTTGTCTTATTGCTATAGTGTAGTTTTGTTTAATAAGTATTATGAAATAAAAATATCTGCAAAGTTAGAGCTTTTATTTTGTTCGAAAGCTAGTACACTGAACCGTAGTTTTTTTTAAAAAAAAATAAAATTCCAAAAGCCCCACGCTGGGCGCCATTTTGTAAGGTGTGAACTTGCCTGCTTTTTGAGGCGTTGTGAAAAGTTGTTTTTCCCTCGCTTGAGCGCAATCTTGTAACATTGGAACTTACCCGCTTTAATTTCTGATACTGAATTGAGTGAACCCTGATTTTAAAAGAACTAAAGAAATTAAACACACACTAGCTCAGTTTTCCTTGGTAGAGAGATATGGGTAAGAGATAATTTTCTTACGTCTTTTTGGAATTAATTTCTATTTTTTTAAAAGGCTTTAGCTGTACCAAATTTTTGGGCACCATCCATTTTAAAATAGAAAGGATCTAACTTCAGCTAAAAAAAAATGGAAAAAAAATGCTGAAGGAAAGTATTGTTGGTAAACAAAAAAAATCAGTTTGGTACAGCCGTTCTTGCCCTGAAAAGTAGGATAGGTATTCAGTGAGACACTAGCTTTAATCAACAAAGAAGAGAATTTATTCATGTATTTTTTTTTTTAAATTAAAAAGTTCTAACGTTTGCAGTTTTACCAAAAAAAAATTCTAGCCTATCTAGTAGTTGTTACATTTAAATTTTAAACTATTATAACCCCCGAAGACGAAAAGTCGTGCTTTACACTTCACTTTTTAGTCTGTTTTAAATTGTAGTTAAGGCACTACTCCGGGATAAGTCTATTGAAGGAAGTTTTGTTGACTTACTGTTCTTATTCCTGTTTTGATGGACTACGCCCGATTTCACACTTTTTCTTAGCAACCACTTAGAAAGCCCAATACGGCTTTTATTTAAGAAACTGGTACTTAGCTCGCATGATGGTTGTTCTGAGCTTTAATTTTTTTTTAGCTCAGTCGAAGTGAGCCTACTTGGCGACTCTCATGAAAATTTAGCCTGTCGGCTAGATGGTAAATAGCCTGGCTGCGGCTAGATGGAAGACCACCGCGATTCAAGCTATGCGGAGCCTTAAATAATCGTGCGACTTTTGCCTGTAATATCACGACGCTCCAATCAAAACTGCGGATCAAACATTTCACCAATCGCGGGCGTAGCGAGAGGTTCGGTCAGGAACCGCACAACACAGTATATACCGAACGTCTTGGAATCTCTGTTTAATATACCGTTCGATACAAAAATGAAAATAAGTACAATTTGAAATGGAAAAAATCAGTAACATTACATGGTCTTAAAATCTAGGAAAAAATGAATGTTACAATATATATATATATATATATATATTATATATATATATATATATATATATATATATATATATATAGATATAGATATATATATATATATATATATATATATATATATATATTATATATATATTATATATATATAGTTCTCAACGGTACTCTATAAGGAATTTGGAGCATATATCAGGTATGCAGTCTAACTAAAACTCAATTGCTGTTGACTCAATATTTCGCTGCTATACCTCAACTTCATCAGGTTCCCTATAAATTACAAAACAATGTGTCAGTAAATACAAAAATTAATATGTATAAGGCTTACCAGCCCAAAGTTAATCATATGGCTGCACAATACTAGAAACACTGCCACACTCACATTTCATGAAAATAAAAGGGAACGTGTAAAGCAAGAAAACAATACTGACATGTAACCAACAATCAAGCGGATAACACTGACTTAACTACTATAAATGAAACAAAATTTAAAAAAGAGGCAACAAAATCTTGTATATAGTGGTTTGGAGTATTAGTAAAAATTATATGTCTAAAATATTACAATAGCTGTTGCTTAAACTATTGGTGTCTGACTTAAAATTAACACAGTATTGGAGCTTTCTGTTTAAGACAGGTAAACAAAGTATGGTTGTTGAGACTGTTGTCTCTGCTAAAGGGTTTAAAAATAAATCTAACATCCAAATTCCGCAAGACATAACAGATTTCTTATCCTTGGGTCCTAAGTTTGGCATTCCAATAAAAACCGATGACTTAAGAGTTGATAGATTCTTAGCGAAGGTAGAGAATATTATAGAAGAAATTCCGCACAGATCACGGGATAAAATAAGGGCAAAAGTTACCAGTGTAGTTACTAATTACTTCCGCAATTCGCACAATAATGAAATATCAACATTAAATCAGATCCACAAAAAAAACAAAAAAGTTTCTAAAAGAGCATCCCGACATATATATCTCTTGCAATCTGATAAAGGAGGGTGCACGGTAGTAATGGAAAAGCTCGAGTACATAACCAAAACAGAAGCATTATTTAGCGACTCATCAACAACAATTAAGTCGTGACCCAACTACAATAATTCAAATGTCATACAACAAGCTAATTAAAGAGCTAAAAATAAACAAACAAATTAGCGATGAAGAAGCCAAACATTTAACGATTTATAACTCAAATTTCCCTAAATCCATAAACCAGGTATACCGTTAAGGCCGTTTGTAAGTTCAATTAATTCTACAATTTACAATATCGCAAAATTTCTATCAAATATATTAAAAACTGCTTTATCGTAAATTACAACTGACAACATAAAGGATACCTTCTTCTTTGTCAATTCCATATATAATTTTAAATTACCAGAAGATTATGTGTTAATTTCCTTCGATGTGGTCTCCTTGTTTACCAACATACCTGTCGAATTAGTTGTTGAAATTGTGGAAGAGAGGTGGATGTTCATCGAACCGCACACTTCGTTATCAAAGAAAATTTTCGTGCAATAACAAATTTTATGGACAAATATTCGGAACTCCAATGGGATTACCCATTAGTCCAGTTTTAGCCAACATAGTATTGGATCACTTGCTGGATGTTATATTACCACAATTACCTATTAAAATACCTTTTATCTACAAATATGAGGATGACATCATTTGTTCTATACCACTCAACGGTACCCAACAAATTTTAAACACGTTAAATTCATTTCTTAACCACATGAAGTTTACCATTGAGCTGGAAAAAAACGACAGTGTTCCATTTCTAGATACCAAAGTTATTAGGACTGAGGACAGTAGAATTATTTTGAGTTGGTACCAAAACCAACTGCGTCCAATAGATTTATAAACTATGTTTCAAACCACCCCACAAATCAAAAATATAATACTGTGATAGCTTTGAAGAACAGAGTGATACATGTTAGCCATGAAAGTTGCTTACCAGCCAATCTGGAGAAGCTATACCAAATCTTTTTAAATAATGGGTATCCCAAACATATCTTAAAAAAACTCATTTATAACTCTAACAATTTTGATGGCCCTACAGAAGACAATCACAATCAAATCAAATACAAAAAAACTACCATTTGTACGTGGGTTGACAGACTCGGTGGTCTCCATTTTTAAAAGAGTCTCAGCAACCATACTTTGTTTACCTGTCTTAAACAGAAAGCTCCAATACTTTATAACACGAATGTTGTCTATAGGTTGTCATGTCTAGACTGCCAGTCTTGCTATGTCGGACATACATCACAGTGGCTGAAGCAGAGATTAATACAACGTAAAAGTGATTGCCAGTTGGGAAAGAGATCATGTGCCGTAGAGGAACACCATTTAAAAGTGGGACATCAATTTAATTTTGTAAATGTAAAAATATTGGAAAAAGATGGATGGATGGATGAATGTTATGGGATTGGGGTGCATCGACTGCAGTGGTCATTTAGCGCTCGACTTGAATGTTGAATTTAAAATATTTGGAAGGTTGTTCGATATTAAATTATAGTATCCATTTTCTTTTAGATATTCTTCGATTTGTTTCATTGTTATTTGTAATAGGCTTGGGTTCAGATTTTGTTGTAAATAAAATTTTTTCCTGGAATGCAGTTTCAAATATGTGTTTAATACTGACATGAGGAACAAATAGGGATAGTTTCACTTTTAAGTAAATATGAATGAGTCAGGTGAGTAAGGCCCACTGCCAATCCTCTCCATATTGTATTTTGTCTTCTATTCAGTGATTGATGATGAAAAGGAGGGGTACTAGAGGTTTAACTTCCCAAAGCTTATTTGAAGATTCCTCAAGGTCCCACTCTACTTGGAATAATTTCCTGTATATCCATTTTAGGTGGTTAATGTAGTCATTTGGATGGTTTTCTCCGTGTATAGGAATTCCAATTTCTGCAGCTTTCTTTGCATGTTGGTCAGCCTTTTCGTTACCTTTGAGTCCAATATAACCAAGTATCCAGAGAAATGCAATGGAAATATTTCTTTGTTTAAGGATGTATAAGAGGCCAGAGATTTGTCTAGCGTACGCATATTTCAAATTTCTTGTCTTAAGTAATTCCAGGGCACTCAGTGAATCGGAAGCGATAAGATATTGGTGATTAATTCCTGCATTTGTGACGTAATGTTCTTTAATTGCGAGGAGCTCAGCAGAAAAAAATGAAGAGTACTGAGGCAGCTTAAAGATTCTAATTGTGTTGTTTGAAACAAAGGCAGCTCCCACTCCCAACTGAGGTTTGGAGCCGTCGGTATAAACAATTGGGTAGCCTGAGTAGGTTTTGTATATTCCTTCCTGAAAAGGCGTATTTAGAATGGAGTTTAATGTAGTTGATTTGTTGTGTTTATTTAGTGAGAGGTCAACAGTTGGTTTGGAGGAGCGCCAGGGAGGGAAAGTGGTGAACATGGGGTACTCAAAGGATGGGGGGAAGAGGTTTTGGATAGATAGAATTTGTTTAATTCTGCAAGGAATAGAGTTTTGAGGGTAGGATTTAATGTTTGAGCGGTGTATGTTAGAAACAATTAATGATAATCTGGTGTGTGAACGATATAGAGTAGAAATATAATGTTTTATTAGCGAGAACTGTCTATTTAAATATAGGGAAAGTGTGGATGAAATGCACTGAAGGCTAGATACAGGAGTGGTTCTTTAGGTTCCTGTGGCAGATCGGAATGTCTGATTTTGAATTGGGTCAAGTTGTCTTTTGATGGTTGGACTAGCCGAGTCGTATATGAAGTCACCATATCTCAATTTGAATAGAATGAAGGACTTATAAATGAGGGAGAGGGATTGAAAGTCAGAAAGCCACTTGGTGTTTGAAAAGAGAGCGCAGTAGTTTCAAGTCTCGAGATGTACATTCCTTGAGTCGCTTTATGTGAGGCTGCCAATTTAGTTTGTTATTAAAAGTAAATCCCAAAATGGTGTGAGAATCGGTGAGAGGGGGATTGATGACCCGTTGATTTTTAGTGGATTGATTCTGGGACAGTATTTGATCTTACAGAAGTGAATGACAGAAGATTTTTCCGGAGAAAAGGAATATAAGACTGTGTTAATTTTAAGTCAGACAACAATAGTTTAAGCAACATCTATTATAATATTTTAGACATATAAAAAAAATGTTACTAATACTCCAAACCACTGTATACATGGTTTTGTTGCCTGTTTTTTTAAATTTTGTTTCATTTATAGTAGTTAGAAGTTTAAAGAAAGTCAGTGTTGCCCGCTTGATTGTTGGTTACATGTCGGTATTGTTTTCTTGCTTTACATGTTCCCTTTTATTGTCATGAAATGTGAGTGTGGCAGTGTTTCTAGTATTGTGCAGTCATATGACTAACTTTGGGCTGGTAAGCCTTATACATATTAATTTTTGTATTTACTGACACATTGGTTTGTAATTTATAGTTCTCCTAATGAAGTTGCAATATAGCAGCGAAATATTGAGTCAACAGCACTTGAGTTTTAATTAGTGACAGACCGCATACTTGATATATATTCAAAATTCCTTATTATATATATATATATATATATATATATATATATATATATATATATATATATATATATATATATATACATAGATATATATATATATATATATATCTATATATATATATATATATATATATATATATATATATATATATATATATATATATATATATATACTGGTGAGCAAAAAAAATTCGAGATTTTGCTTCATTTAACATCCTTGAATTTACTTTTCAAACGGAGCTATTATTTTTAATATAATTAGAATGCTGATTTTCTACTCTTTCCAATAATACTAAGAACATTTGGATTTCCAAAAAGTTTTACTTTTTAAACTGGTTTTACTTAATAGAACCAATTTTCCTCACTCAGCAACGTACTTATTGCGCGCTATTCATCCCTTTAAAAACACACAGGCTTGCATTTTCCTATCATTCTTTTATCGTAACTTGAACATCTCTGCTATACCTACTCACTAATTACGTTATTAGAAAATGGATACCACTCCGGAAGAAACGGTTTAAGTCATTGCCCTATTGCAAGAAGGGCACAGCCAACGTGTATTCGCTGCGCAACTGCACCTAAGCCACTCAGTTGTCTCCAGAGTCTATAGACATTACCAAGAGACTGACGCCTTTACACGGAGGCCAGGATCATTGTCAACACCCTTCTAAGAAATTGTCACTTGACCGGCCTTGAGGTCCAGCAGGAGCTACAAGTTCGTGGTCGGGCTGTCAGTCATTGGATAGTCAGAAGACGACTTAAAGAAGCTAATCTAACTCCGAAGAGACCAGCTAACAGATCCAAATTGATAGCAGCCCATCGATAAGTGCGACTCAGATTTGCCCGAGAATATATCGACTGGACCTTAGAGCAATGGCGCTCCGTTTTATTCTCCAACGAGTCCCGAATGTGCCTACATGGCAATGATGGAAGAAGATTAGTCTATAGGAGGCCTGGGGGAGGGTTATGCGCAATGCTGCATTACTGAAATGGTCGCCTACGGAGGGGGTTCTGTCATAGGGTGGGGAGGCAACTCACTGGATGCGAAAACCGATTTGGTTTTCGTGACTGATGAGACTCGTAGCGGTGGATTAACTGCTCACCGGTACATCGAGAAGATTCTGCAGAAATATGTCGTTCCTTACGCTGGGTTTGTTGGCGTTAGCTTCGTGCTAATGCACGACAATGCGAGGCAACATACTGCTGCATCGATAAGGTAATACCTGACGGAAGTGGAAATACCCACATCCCCTGCGTGGAATCCTAATCTTAATCCAATCGAGCACATATAGGATAAGCTGAAAAGAAGGGTTTGAGCCAGGAATCCAGCTCCTGCATCGCTGAGGGACTTAAACGTTGCGATGGCGGCAGAGTAAGGAAGAATCCCGCAGACAGTGGTGAAATAGCTCACTCCATGAAAAACTGGCTGGAACCAGTAATAAGTGCTAGGAGGGGTAATACAAAACATTGATTTTGGCTTTTATCAATAAACTTAATTGTTAAACTTAAAATTTGTTTAATTTTCTCTTTCTCTTACCCCAATCCTTATTCTCCTTGTTTCCGCTTTTAATCATTTAAATCAGTAAAAAGGTATGGTAAGGTATGCTATGGAATTTGGTATCATTAGAAAGAGAATAGAATGGACTTTCAAATGATACTAAAATCCGTAAAAATATATGAATACAAAATTCTAGGATCCGCGTTAAATGAAGCCAAGTAGTTTGAGTCGATTTTTTTGCTCACCAGTATGTAATTTTTTTTGTCTAACTAGTTTAATGGAGGTAAATTTCTTTTGCTTTGATGATAATTAGAAAAATCCTTTTGTTTTTTTGGGAGAAGTAATTCAAAAAATAAGTTTATGCTTGAACGCCAGTTGTTATAAATTGCTTTTCCCGTGTTTTACAACAAAAAAAATTCTCAAATGTTTGAGTTTGCTGAGCCTTGTCAAATTTTACTGACAAATGAGTTTTGTAATTTGCAAATAAAGTAATTTTCAACTTACCGTTTATTTTTAACAAATTTATTAGGGTAGCTAATATTTATTAGGTTAGCTAGCTAAGTAAATTAAAAATCATATTTATTATTTAGTTTTTTATGTTTCTCTGGCAGGAAATTTAACATTTTTTACATAATATTTAGTGTAACGCTGTATGAAAAAGGAAGTTTTAAAATCACAATCACATCAAGAACTGCAGTTGGCTTGGAAACTATAAAACAACAGATTAACAAGTTACGCTTTAAAATTGAAATAAAAGAAAACGCTACTAAAAGAAATCTGCTATTTTGTTATGCATGTATTTTTATTTTTTTATTATATTGTAATTTTATTTGCGGATTTAATTTGTGTATTTTATTAACTCTTTCTATTTAAATTATTATAGGTATTATACTTAAAACGCCCGCATCATTACCTCTCGCAGAAAAAAATATGAGTTAATAAAATTTGTAGGGATAACTGCAAGAGTGTTCAAGAGACAGTAGCAATATTCATTGGAAGGCACCCTTGATAAAACTACATTATTCTACTGTTACCTTCTTAACAAAAAAAATTTAAAGAAACCAGTGGTGTAGAAAATCAAAACAAAATTTGTCATAATAAAAAAATAGTGACTATGATGAAAATAGTTTGAATGTACTGCTGACAGTGCTCATATTTCGGACGTGAAAAATATTGTAGTACTGAGAATATTAAGCGAAATAAGTTTTTTTTTACAAACCGAAATTTGTGCAAGTGGTAAAAGACCGAGATTATAACGCCTGTTTTGACTTTGTGCATGGCTTCAGGGTATGATTGAAAAAGACCTTAATTTCCCAAGAAAAATTTTACCTTTAGGCGAAGCAACATTTACTTCAAACGAGTCTGTAAGATTGCAAAATTCTAGGTGGTGGGCCACTGAGAACCCAGAATCTATTTTTAAAAGTAATAGTATAATTTTAAAGTAAATGTGGTATGAAATTTTAGATACGAAAATTGAAGGACCCTTTTTTTCTAAGAGATAATTTAAATGCTGCTACATACTTATTATTATAGACAGATTTATCAGACTTTCTAGATAAGCTCTCCCTAATGGAAAGAAGGTATGCGTAATTTCAGCAGGATAGCGCTAGTGTTTACTTCGGCATTTATGTAACGAAGTCGTTAAATAAGGAGTTTGGCAACCAGTGGATAGGTCGATTTGCAGAAAATTCCTAGCCAGAATCTCTAACCATCACACTTAGACTCTTTTTTGTGAGGGTACATAAAAAATGCCGTTTATAAAAAAACGACCTTTTAAAAACCATGAAGATTTGGTAGGCGCTAGTAGAAACTGTGTAGACCAAATAACTTCCAAAATAATTAGAAATTTTTCAAGAGAAATACGATCTCGAACAATGTTATGTATTGAGCAAAATGGCGGACATGGGTAGTTTTAATACCCGTTTGGCATTTTTAAATTAATTTTGTTGTTTTTATTATTATTAACGGAATTGTTTAGTACTTAATAGATATTTTATGAAAGGACAGAATTGGTTCTAACAAAGTGCTAAAGCATTGGTTAAAATAGATGAGTTTTGGCTCTAGCATCTAGAAGTATTTTGAATTTTAAAATCTCGATGAAACTATTTACATACAAATCATTGTAACAGCAATTGCAAAATGTTTTCAACTTAAGTAGAACTTGACAAGGATCAGAGAACATATATTCTAAAACACTTGAGGATACTTTTGTTGCCAAACATCGAAAGAGCAATTAGATACAATTCATTGTAACAGTTATCGTTCAAGAGTAAAGTTATTTTTTTAATTACTTCTGCCAGTTGTGAAAAAAATAAAAGAATATTTTTAAATATAATAAAAGCAAAAGAATTATCTCAATTGAACCATGTAAATAAAAAAAATTGGAAGTTTTTAGAGAGATAAATCAATATAAAAAAAAGCTATATTAATTTTTTACTCAAAACTTAGCAAGTAGAGTTTAAGTTAACTTCTCAATACTTTTTATTCTTTGAGTTTTTCGATATTTTGTCAATTAATCCGACTTTTCGTGATTCCATACCAGATTTTTCAAATTTTCCGCCATACTAACGGTCACATGACATATTCCAAAATCAATTTTTAGGTTATCGAACATGCAAAACTGATTACCTGAAAAATAAATTTGGGTACATTAATAATAAAAACATTTCTTATATGTTGCTAACTTTTTGCCGGTCATTGTATATATTACTTTCCAAGTAGTCGGTGTTTACGTAACTTTTATTACGAAGCCCTGGAAGTTAAATTTTGGTAAGGCAAATAATTTGACTTTTGTGACTTGTTATGTCCCTTATTACGTCTATGGTGGCGTGTAATCCATGGGTGAGTCCATGCCAGGATAAAATAAAAATTGGGCACAGTGGTATGGAGTGCGAAAAAGATTTAAGGGGGAGTTAGTTTGTAAAATTCAAAATAAACCTGGTAATTCTAAGATTGCCAAAATATGTATAACATTTGGTCGTTACCCTAACCAAAAACCAGGAAACATCCTCCTAATACTGGCATATCTTAAAAAATACAAGTTAGTTTAATATTTCACGTGTTTTATGTGTACTCAATTTAAAATTGATATCATATTTCGTTATCGTGGCAACGGAGAGACAGATCCATAGACAGGCAG
Organism: Pachyrhynchus sulphureomaculatus; assembly: GCA_019049505.1. Classification (NCBI taxonomy): domain Eukaryota; kingdom Metazoa; phylum Arthropoda; class Insecta; order Coleoptera; family Curculionidae; genus Pachyrhynchus; species Pachyrhynchus sulphureomaculatus. The sequence goes on along the minus strand of CM032447.1, from coordinate 161,913,924 downwards.
ACGGAAATTGAAAAACATATTGCTGGTATTCTGGTACCCTGCCTTGTATAAGTAAAAAACTTTAAAATTGTGATTTTTTCAAGAATGTAGTACTTCCTTTAGCGAGGGAAGTAACACCAAATGTTTTATTGAGACGTCTAAATTAAAAATTTTTACATTAAAGCTGACTTTGTTATTAGGAATTATAAAATTATTTCAGTCCAGTTTTTTAGTTGATTTTTAATGTTGGCATTGCATGTCATAATTAATGTAAGAAATAATAACACTAAATAATGAAAATATTAAGGTAAACGCCAACTAAAACTTCTCTATGTGACACGAAGATGCCATGCCAAGCAACATGTGCGTGACATAGTTTTATCCATCCCTTTTATCATAATGTATCACAACAAATGGCGCAAAGCCACAAAAATATTTCACGGTTATGTAAATAAAATATTACTTCGAAAAACTAAAAAAAAATCAATATAACATTATTAGTTTAAAAATTATGTTGGAGTCTGCACGCCAAACTGTAGTAAACTAACTAACTGTTTCAATTATTAAGGTAAAAAGCTATATATTGATTGAATTGATACTATTAATTATATAATTAGCAACAAAAGTGTTAAAAAACGAACCAAAGGTAAGTTAATAATAACAATTACTACAAATTGAGTACTATCGTAGAATGAAGAACAACTTGTACTCTAATCTCCACAAGCTTCTATTAAGTCACTTTTTAGCAGGTTTCTATAGGAGACCTGCGGCTTCCCCAGTCAAGTGCCAGGTTAATGCTCTCAGTCTATCTACGGGCCGTTTTTTTCACTCCATTCTGTTTTATTGTCATTTCGTTGCCTTTTGCGTTATGTTATCCATTTATGTATGTTCTGCATCTCAGACAGCAACATGATGTTTTCACGTCTTTCTCTATCTAACAATATTTTTTCGTCATTCCATCAGATTTTCATTTCTGTGGTCTCTTATAACCTTTATTGCATCTTTGGCATTCTGGACTCTTTTCTGATATGTACGTTATAATTGACCTAAATACCTTTCTAAATTTGTGCTCTCATATCCTCCTTCAAGTATCTGTTTTGCTATACTACATAATTTTGGCATTATTTACTTTTTGCTATTGCCCCACATCTTCAATATATCCATAGTTGGTTGGGTCTGTTCCAAGATATTTAAACTTTATCTCTTGCTGTAGTATTCGCTCGGTCACTTCTAGTTTACGTTTAAAAGGTTCCTTAGATGGAGTCATATTAATTTGTTTTTTTCGTCTAAAATTTTCATATTGTGTCATTTTTTCCATTAAATTAAATATATTTATTAGCTTCTAAACATCATCATTTTGTGCACATATCACTGCATCTTCTGTGCAGCAAAGTATTTTTACTTTTTTTTCCCATTCTGTATCTCCCTTTTTAATTATTTCATCTATCACTACATGAAATTATAATGGGCTCAGTGAGTTTTCTTGTACAATGCTACTATTAAGTGGACTAGATTTTGTAAGTTTATGATTAATGTTTATGATATCTTCGATTGTTCCAATAATGTTGATAGATATATCTCTGTTATATTGTAATTGAATTATATTTTCTAGTTTGATACGATTAAATTCTTTTATTAGATTTATAAAGCACAACTAAGCTGGCTTATTACATTCTACCGATTTATCTACGATCTGTTATAGAATCAGCACAGTGTCAACATAAGCTCTCTCAGACTTTATAGCGCTCGTTTTATATAGTGTGGCTTTCTTTTACAATACGCTACGGGGTTATTACCGGTATATAATTTATATATATATATTTGTATATATATATATATATATATATATATATATATATATATATATATATATATATATATATATATATATATATGGTATAGTATGGTAATTGGTAATGGTATAGTAATTTCATTCTATTTTCACAGAAATGTTCCTACCTGAAAAAATCTTTTTTATTGCGCTTAAACAGGTCCAAACAGTGCTCAGAATCATCAACACATTGTTGTTTTTGGTCCACTGTGAGCAAACGGGGTACCCCTTTCGAACAGAGCTTTCTCATGGCCAAATGTTTATGCAAAATATGACTAACATGTTTTTGATATCTTTAGGGTGTCAGCTATCTCACGCAATTTTACTTTGCGGTCATCCAAAATAATTTTGTGGATTTTTTAAATGTTTTCCTGTGTAACTACTCATTTGGGCATCCAGAACGTTCAGCATCATCTGTGTCTGTACGATCGCGTTTAAATTCAGCATTTTCCAAGAGAAGAGTCCCCGTAACACCTAAAAAACAGTATTTAATCACCATATGAAATTCGATTTTTTCCATTGTTTTGAAAATACCAAGAGTTAGCGTCACTAAAACCACTGTAACTTGTAAACTAACCATCGAAATGGTACTTCTTGGTACTTCCTAAAAATCATATGGATTTTTTTAAAAGGGCTTCATCTATGTGTCAGACCAAAAACTTTTCAGCCTACGTATTATCAAGTATTTTTTTTTTGTTTTCTTATATTAATAATAGTACGTAATAGGGTATAATATTTCTTTTTTGTAGTTCCCTATGAAATCAGTATATTTGTTTGGTTATAAATATTTTAACTTTTCAAGTCTTCAATTTTTAATGGTACTCTAGGATATATCCTCGCAAATGTTGGAACCAGCACGACGAGTTTTTGGCAGCAGGTCGGCTGTAGCGCGGGATCAGTTTTGGGTAAAAGAGCATCGAGTAATAGGTGTGCACCTGTTTTCTTAAGCATAGGTAAGTTTTTGTAAAAAGAAGTGGCCACAATTTAAATTCCTATTGGCCATCTTCGGGTAATGTAACTGTAATAATTTTATTATACAAATAACTTTGGCAGAAAGTTGTGCCTATTAAATTTAGTCAGTTACCTGGTATTTGATCATCCTATTTTTTATTTATTTTTTATATTTGTACTACTTCTTCACAGCTTTAGTATTTTACCCTGTATCAAGCTTTGATAGTTTATATGTTAGGCGTTCACCACCGTATTTTAATAATTCATTCTAAAATTCTACTTGTTCTGAAGGCTGCTTTTTATTTATTTTTAGACTTTCTCTATCTCTATTATGGTAACCTCTATGCTCTGCTGTATATGTGGGAGATCAGTTTGTCTAGTGTTATGACTTCCTTTAACCAATTCTGTATTCCTATTCATTTCTCGATTTGTGGTTATATTCTCAAATTTCTTTACAAGATTGTAATATTACTCGCCTGTTTGTGTGCTCTATAGAGTCTCCTTCTAATTTCTTTGTGAACTATTTTCGATGATCATCTTTCAGTTGTCTAATTAATTAATTGGCTTTATTTCGTATTAACTTGAACCAATCAGTCGGTGAGAAATGCTTTCCGGTTTCCATTGTATTTGCTTTTTACTTGTTAGCAGGGTATTTATCATCATTTATAGTCACTGTTCGCATATGTATGGCCTACCTTGCAGCAGCTTCAATGTTACTTCTTTTTATCTCCCAGTTGGTGTCTCTACCTATTTTTCCTGACCCTTTTCGTAGACAAATTGTTATCTACCAATATGAATGAAAAGTGAATGACATATGTTTTAATGTGTATTACGAGTTATATCTATACATATCGAAGCAAAACATCTGTAATATATATTTATTACACCATTCAGGTACTAAGATCTGAAAATTTTCTGCAAAAAAAAAACACAAGATGTCATTGAATTTGAATCATGATATGTTTGGAATTGAAATTATCGAAAACTGTCTATCATAATTGTAGACGCCTGTTAAAAAAATATATATTTTGTTACCTATTACCAGGTTTTGTGGGGAAATTCTAATAAAATGTTAGTTGACTATTGCCTTGAACAGAGACATATTTAGGAAGTGTCTATCGGTATTCAAACTTTCTGTTGTGGGAGTTTCATATGATATATATTGCATAGGTGGTTGGTTATGAGCTCATTGGCAGTGTTGAATTTATCTTTGTTTTTTGTCGGATGGACAGACTATGATTACGTGTTTTCGTATTACTTATCACCAAAATATCAGTTGTAAGGAGAGATAAAACAGAAATTTCTACCCAATAATTTCGTCAGATTTTTTACAGAGCTAAAAAAATACTCTCATATATCACCAACCTTTAATCGATATAACTTTATAAAGTAAAATATAAAAGCTAAATCCATCTAATTTATTATACATAAACTAATTATGATACAGAAACCATTTATTTAATAGAATCCAATTTATAAATGCTATTCTTAATATTAATACAATAAATTAAAGTAAGTAAAAGACACCCAAGCATTAAACATACGAAACTTCATTAAAATATATTTGTTCAATAATTTATAACAGTGTACTATTCAGTTGAATTTAAACTTGAACTATAGTAGGTACGTATTATTATCGGTTTAAAAGATTGATTAATTATTAACCCAAATTCCACTTATTTGTTTCGACTTGTTTGTTATTGTTATTTTTGTTTTCCTTATATATCTTATATATATTTGTATATTTATATATATATATATATATATATATATATATATATATATACATATATATATATATATATATATATATATATATATATATATATATATATATATATATATATATATATATTCGCTTATTATTCTTAATTATTATATTAAGTAGAAAAATTCCAGAGGGCAATTTTTTTTTACGAGTGCAATACTAGTATATATTAGTGCAAGTGGCTTTAAATAACGCAATCACATTACTAGTTAATTTACGTCCAAAACAATTAACAATAGTCAGAATTCGTGAAATTTACACGAAAAAAATGACTATCTTCATTTTTTATCAAAATGTTGAAAATACGGTTCTATTTGGCCATAATAATGTCTCGACCAAATGGGAATTTTTTTAATTTTTTTTACCAAAGTTATCGCAAAATCTTGCTCTTAAACAAATTAACCGATTTGAATGTAACCTCGGCATATAAAAGGAGATGAAATGGACTTTAGTTAATCGTTCATAAATTTCCAAAGAACTTATTTTTTCATTATTATTTACCTAATTATTTATAAACAATTGATTTTTTTTTCGTGTTCTGCGCCTTTTAAAAATCTAAGGATTCTAAATCCGTCGAGAAAAGTTCCGAGCCGAAATTATTTTAGAAATTTTGATGAAAATAATGTAGCGCGGCGTGGTGCACTGACTTGCTCTGCAGCTTATGGAGTGCGCGTTTCCTATAAGTGTTTCTAGTGGAACCTTTTTTGATTGTTGATAACGATTATTCAGTCAATGTGGTAGTGTATTATAGAGTCCTACAAGTGTAATATCTATCGAAATGTCACCTCCAAATGCATGTTTCAATCCTTTTGAATTAGATAAGCATAATCGCGTTTATAAAGGAATCGAAAAAGTTACGGAGAAGTGGAGTTCAAGTTTGATTGGAAAATAGCTATGCAATACATGCAGAATAAAAATCAGAAAACAAAGTGCTGCCGTTTCGTTGCCAAAGGCTATGAAAAAAGCATTTCCTTCTGTTTCTGTTTCTGCATATGGAGCAGATGAGGAAATGATCAGCGACAGTGAATCGGATGATTCTGATTTTTGTTTTAAATACGGTAATGAAACAAATTAACTTTGTTTTTTAAAAGGAATTTGTCATGAGTAAAGATCAATAATGAAAAATCAATTTTATCCGCCTCCGAAAAAGATATTGCCACAGCAGCAGAGATAAAAATTGCTCTATCGAAGGAAATGGACTTAAAAAAAACAGCAATTATTAACGTCGGTGCCAATTGACTGGGATCAATTTTTTCAATGGGCCGAATAATTATTTGAAAATATAATGTTTGAATTTTTTTTTCTAAAACTGAACACAAAAGGAAGAGGTAACATTGCGAAAATGTTTTTAAAAAGCTAAAACATTTACAGGAACGCAACTGTATCATTCTTTTGTACCTTAAAAAGTATGGCATGTAAAGAAATTTCAAATTCGGATAATTTTGTTGTACATAAATTATTGTAATTAAACTTTATTGTAAATGAATTATTATAAAGCGTATCGCTTTAAGAAATCGATGAATAAACCCTCACATGCTTTTAATTTAGTGAATTTTTCATTTCATCGTCCATTGATTTAAACGAAAAGGTTCCACTAGAAGCACTTATAGAAAACGCGCGAGCCGTAAGATGCAGAGCACGACCGCTGCACCACGCCGCGCTACATTATTTTCATCATAATTTCGAAAATATTTGCGGCTCGTAACTTTTCTCGACGGATTTGGAATCCTTAGAGTTTTCATGTTTTTCATTGTTTTCAGATTCTCAAAAGGCGCAGAACACGAAAAAAAAAACAATTGTTTGTATGAAAAGATAAATTTTTGGGAAATTTCCGAACGATTAACTAAAGTCCATTTCATCCCCTTTTTATATGTCGAGGTTTCATTCAAATCGGTTGATTTGTTTAAGAGCAAGAAGGTATTGTCTAAAAAGTTACCGAAAATTTCATTTTGCAATAACTTTGGTAAAAAAAATTCTCATTTGGTCGAGATATTATTATTGCCAAATAGAACTGTATTTTCAACATTTCGATAAAAAATGAGGATAGTCATTTTTTTCGTGTAAATTTACGAGTTCTGACCCAGTAAAAAAATTGGTGACGTGCTTTACCCAGGACCACATTTACAAAGATGTAATTCTAATATAAATACTGAAGTTGATTTTCTCACACTAAACAATAACTAAATCGAAATATTGCAATTCGTTATTTTAAAAAAATAAATAAATATATTGATTACAAGAAAAAAATTTGTAAAGAAAGTACTAAAGGAGATATTAGCAACTGAAATCTAACAAGTTCTTCTATATACTTTTATTCTTAAGATTGAAAAAAAATTATAAAACTTTCAGATTCCTCGACTCCAAAAATCTCGGAAAAAATGTATTTTGCGATATAATCGAAGCAATTCCTCTAACCTTAGCCCCTTATATGTTTGATTTTAAAAACATATTATTGAAATTTGTTCAGTGCTCAATAAAAACCCAGGAAAAAAAATCTTATATTATTGGATTTATACAAAATGTAATTACCTGTCACTTCTTTACCTCGTTCCTTCGAAATAATATCGCCTAAAAAACTATAGGGTATTTTCCTACTTCAAGTTTTATCTATATCAAATTTAAAACCCATATTCTGTTTCGTTTAATAAGTACAAACAGAACAACTAACACATATAGACCGGTAATTGGCCCGGCCAACATACAGACAGGTAGATAGATAAGTAGATAGAGATAGGCTAGTAGAGCGACAAACCGACTGACAAAGAACTGGAAACGAATGCGATACTTTCCTTTAGTGACGGAAGTATAAATAAATAAAAAGATGTTAAAACACGTAAAATAGTAGTTAATGCAGAAACCGTGGTAGCACTACCGCGTTGTATTAAAAGTGCCGTGAAATACGAATGTATATTTCGGCTCCTGGGTAACGTTGGCGAATATTATGATATCCCCCCAATATACTCGTATCTCATAGGTAGTAGTAACAGTTGTTTGCAGAAATGCAAATAACGTCCGTGGCAGCACTACCGCGTTGTTTAAAAGGTGCCCTGAAAAACAAAAATGTATGTTTCGGCACTTGGACTGACGGGTATTATGACATCCTCGCCGATACCCTTGAGATATGGAAAAAGGGTAAAATCCCTACTGAGGCGGGGAGGTGAGCGATAAAAAAATATCTCATCAGGAATATAGTAACTAAAACTTCCATATATATATATATATATATATATATATATATATATATATATATATATATATATATATATATATATATGTATATATATACCGGCAACCAGGTCGTTTTGTTAAAATTATTATTATTTTCTGGTAGCAAAAATTGGTTTTTTGGAGTTTCTGAAGTTTTATAAAATGGTTTTTCCAAAAACTTTTTTACGGGCGATATCTAGTGAAATAATTTATTTAGGAAGGTATTGTAACTTGACCTAAAATGAAACAAAGTCCTAAAATGAGCTAATTAAGATAGCCTCTTATAAAGAATCCAGAATAGTACCAACACTATTTGTAAGATTGTTCTAAGTTGGTGTATCCATCGTAAGCTACTCATATATATAATGGCAAGTCATTCTATGCAGTATTTTTTAAAATAGCTAGAAGTGAACATCGTGCTTTTAGACAATTCTCTGTCAAAAAGGTTTGATGCCAAATGAAATACATTTGAAGTTCATAAAAGGACACTTTTTTTTTCAATAATTAAGAAAGAGGCTGTAGAGTTTATACGGGGGCCGTATAAGTCTGGAAGTTGATCCACGTGAAGAACGTTCAAGTTAAAACAAACCTGAGAAATTATTGGGCAAATACACGATTTGGTTTTGGATACCCGTGGAAATAAAAGGCATGAAGTTGCTAAGATTATAGGCATTGAAAAATAACGAATAAGTTACGTATTAAATAAGGAATTGCATATGCAAGAGCTTTGTGTAAGATTATTTTCGCAGATCAAAAACGTTTTAAAAAATAATAAAACTAATTTCATGCGTTAATTTATTACTATGGAAGTGGTTTGGATTCATCATTATTTATCATAATATAAAGAGTAGTCAAAACTGTCATTAGAAATTGGGGCGTTCAGCGCTAAAAAAAGTAAGTACGGTTCAATCTTGAAAAAGTTAAAACAATAACTGAAGAATATTATTATTATTTTCTGTTCAAAATAGAAGAGAAGATTAGAAAGAAAAAATCAAGCCTGCAGAAAAAAAAAATCTTTCGTCAACACAATGTATCTGCCCCATATATATATATATATATATATATATATATATATATATATATATATATATATATATATATATATATATCTATATACGAGGCTGGTTTGAAAAGTCCGTGCAAAGTCCGAGAGATGGCACCACCGGCGCGTATCGAGGTCATGTTTAGTTAGTAGCATCTCTTGAATGAACGCACACCAAGTTTCAGCCATATTGGTCTATTTCTTTGTGTTTGGCATTCGTGTGAATTAAGGAAGTCGAGTGATTTTCAAGAAATGGACGAAAAAGAATTTTTCGTGTGGTGATTAAACATTACTTTATGAAAGGCAAAACGCCTCAGGAGACTAAAGAGAAGCTTGATAAACATTATGGTGTATGGTATCTGCACCTTCGATTCGAACAGTTTATAAGTGGTTTCAAAATTTTCGGACTGGCCATATGGGCACAAGTGACGCTGAACCTTCTGGACGGCCTGTGGAGGTTACGACTCCAGAAATCATTGATCAAATCCATGATATAGTGATGGATGACAGAAGAGTTTAAGGTGCGTGAGATTGCTAGTGCTGTGGGCATCTCGACTGAACGGGTACATAATATTTTGCATAAACATTTGGACATGAGAAAGCTATCCGCAAGATGGGTGCCGCGATTGCTCACGCTTGACCAAAAACGGAATCGTGTGAAGTGTTGCAAGGATGGTTTGCAGCTGTTCCAGAAGAATCCAGAGGACTTTAAGCGTCGTTTTCGTCACTGTGGATGAAACATGGATACATTACTATACTCCTGAGAACAAACAACAATCTAAACAATGGGTTGCCAAGGGGGAATCTGCACCAAAAAGGCGAAGACCGTTCCTTCGGCCGGAAAGGTTATGGCGACTGTCTTTTGGGATTCGCAAGGGATAATCCTCATCGACTATCTGGAAAAGGGTAAAACTATTACAGGTGAATATTATTCATCGTTATTGGACCGTCTGAAAACCGAGCTGCAAGAAAAACGCCCGCGATTGGCCCACAAGAAAGTCCTTTTCCATCACGACAACGCACCAGCACACACCTCAGCAGTTGTGGTCGCAAAATTAATGGAAATAGGATTCCAACTCGTTTCACATCCCCCCTATTCTCCAGACTTGGCTCCCTCGGACTACTATTTGTTCCCCAATTTGAAAAAATGGCTATCGGGACAAAGATTTTATTCAAATGAGGAGGTGATTGCAGACACTAATGGATATTTTGCAGACTTGGACAAATCTTATTATTCGGAAGGGATCAACAAACTAGAACATCGTTGGACGAAGTGTATAAGCCTAAAAGGAGACTATGTGGAAAAATAAAAAAGGTTTACCCCAAACACATAAGTAGTTTTTATTTTTGCACGGACTTTTCAAACCAGCCTCGTATATATATATATATATATATATATATTTATATATATTATATATATATATATATATATATATATATATATATATATTTGCGTTAGACTAAATAACACTAAAATACAATCATTAAAGAAACATTAAAATATTTATCTTGAAAGTAGAAAAATAATAAACATTTTGTCAAATTAATTTTCCTAAAAGGAAGGCAATTTAGACATTGTTTAAACAACACTAAAACAAATGTTATGTATGTATGTATACTTTTCGTTGTTTGGTTGCTTTCATGTAGAGTAGATGGAGTAGAGTAGAGAGTGGTGATGAAATTATTACCGTAATAAAAACTGGTTGGTTAAATTTGACATTAAATATTTTTACTAATAGTGAACTTAATTAGATAGTGTGTTTTAGAAATTAGGATTGAATTTTTGCTAAAATGCTGCTGTAATTTAAATAATTAAGGATATTTAAATGCCAAATTTATAGGGCTTTTTACAACTACCTTACAAGCTTTAAAAATTTTTATCCTTCATTAAATTTTACTTTTGTAAGACTTCTATTTGTCTAATATTGTGGTATTGATCGTTATATACGTATAATATCTTGGGACGTATTTATGATTTTAGATTTACTATTAGTATTACGTTAATTTTTTTTTTCCTAAAATGTGACAGGTCACCTAATCCCAAATATAACAAATATTTTTTATTAAGAGTAAAATAACTTATGAAGTCTATACAAAGTTCTACAGGCAATAAGACACCACAAAAAGGGCCAAGATAGTGAGTACTAAGTAATTTCTTTATACAAACATAGAATAAGGGATAAGTTTGGGGCTGCCAAAGTTATAGAACTACGTTATTTATTAATTTAGAATATACATAGGTAGAATGATAATATCTTTAATAATGTTAACTATTAGTCTTGTTAAATAGGCTCTGACGCAATTTGCACATTCTTCTTGTTTAACAAAAATTCTCTAATTCTGAAAAGTAAAAAATGTAATAATTTCCCCCAAGAAATCAGAAGTATGATTTGTAATTTAAAATTTAGGAGAAAATTAAACAATTTTTTTTTATTGAAGCTAATTCCAAAATTGTTAAAATGTGCTTAAGAAAGTCTCAGATCATGATTAGGGTTTTCTTGGGTAGGTACTCTACATAGAATAAAGTAATAAAATGCAAAAATCATATTTTTTTCTGCTCGCTTTAGAGCAATTTGTATAATTCTTATAACAGTAAAAAATACAAAACCTTTTATAATCAATAGATTTTTGTAATTCTCTTTGTATTTGTTCAGTTATGTGTAAGCTACTTAATTTTTCACATTAAGAAGTACTTCTACTGTCTAATTTACTAAAAAAATGTAACTTCAAAAATGATTAATTTAGCAATAAAATATTGAAATTGACAGAAATACTGGTAGGTAAACCAAAGTAAAGCAGATAGAGGTTTTAAAATATATGACCACCAGACTAGTTTTAACTTTTACACTCCCTTTCCATGGCGTTTGTTTAAAAATGTTATGCTAGAATCTGAAAATTGTTATTGTTTGTTTTATTTTTCGAGGATTATGGAAATATAATAAGATTGCAGTCATGATACAACACTTTTCATAGCAGAACTCGGGCAAAAGTGGAACATAAAATTTACTTTACTCAAAAGGACGTTTCAGAATCTTGAAATATATTAATGTTGAAAATCCAGGTCAAGCAATAAAAACTGTAACTTGGTGTGTTCTGCATAATATCCACTATTAACAGTCAAGTAAAGATGAAAAATATTGAAGCAGAGAACGAAGAATTCAA
>CM032447.1:161781976-161901884 GCA_019049505.1 Pachyrhynchus sulphureomaculatus | reverse complement strand
GAATATTCTCACTCCTTAAAGCTACTAATATTATTTATTAACTAATAAAAATTGTGCCATAAATCTTTGTGTTCCCCGTTTTGTCGTAACTTGCACACAAGTGGTGAGAGTGACTATACTTTACGTCAGTTGTGTTCAACATCAGGATGGAGAATTATTAATAAAATTACCATGTTATTTTTTGCTACTACAGAGATCATTAATTCTACAGCTTATTAGTTTACAAGTTTGGTTATATGTTCAGAATAGTGTCAACAAATAGCATCCTTTGCTTTTCTGCGGCTAAAATTCTAGTATAGTTTTCAATCACGATAACAAAATATATCTAGGCAATCAGCTTTGATAACTCATTGAATTTCACACAAAGCTTTAACATGTAGGAAAAAAAATATTTTAAGAATATAAACTTTATCTTTAAATTGCCTGATGACCATTTCAAATTAAAATAAGGCATATCATGGCAATTTTATGTAAAAAGATATATCAAAACACTTACTCTAGTTTCTTTGAAGATCTAGTTGAGATTGTATTTAATATTTAAAGACTGTTTCCAGATTTAGACATGAAACTTAATTCAATTTTATTTGTATTATTTTACTCCATATTAATTTTAATTATCAATTTTAGCACGTGTACATTTTGTAGGTAATTATTTATTTATTTTTTTTGTCTTTTTTTATCTCATTATCTAAAAGTCGTTAATGAAATAAATTGGTTACGCTTAAGTCTTATTACTCTATTCCTTCTAGTGCGGTAAAAAAGGTCAAAATAATGATGAAATAGGCATAGTTTGGATACAGCAATATTGTGATTTTATCCTCTCTGAGGTATCACCAGGAGTATTGTCCTGACTTTTGAATCTCGAAAAACTTGTTTCTTCAGCTTAAAATGTGAATAACTCTGGTTATATCAGTCAGATCGAGACAAACAAAAAACTAAACTCTTTATAATGAAATTTCCAACAAATCCTCGTTGGTCATAAATCGCTCAAATATGTACATAGCCTACAAATTCGAAAAAACACACAAAATTCTTTTTTTTTCCTTTTTTATTATACAGGTCGACTAAGTGCACCGATCATCTTAAAACTTTGAGAAAATATCCCTTTTGTTATAGCAAAAATACCCTGAAATTTTGGTACAAACATATTGAACCTAGTGGACTCAATTGAATTTATTATTTAAAATTTGAATTGCCCGCCATTTTATGCCATTTAGTCCAAAATGGGCCCTTTTTTTTTCAAAATTTAGGTCTCGATGTCATTTTAATCATTTTTTTATATTTGTTTATTAATCGGATAACAGACACAAAAAAAAAATTGTTAAGAAAAATGATTTTTTTTTTAAATAAAGGTCTCACGATTCTCTACCAGATGTGATAAAAACTTTTCAATTTTTTTTTCAAAACTATCGAAAAAACTTATTTATTGTTATTTGATTAATAAACAAGTGTAAAAAAACGGTTAAAATGACTTCATATCTTTTTTTAATGGTATCGGAAAGCTGGCATCAAGACCTAAATTTTGAAAAAAAGGTCCATTTTGGACCAAATGGTATAAAATGGCGGGCAATTCAAATTTTAAACAACAAAATCAATTGTGCCAACTGGGTTCAATTTTTTTGTACCAAAATTTCAGGCTATTTTTGCCATAATAAAAGGCATATTTTCTGAAACTTTCGAACTGATTAGTTCACTTAGTCAGCCTATATAATAGAATGAAAAAAAAAAAAAACAGTTTTTCGTCATTTTTTTTTTTTTCGATTTTGTAGGTTGTGTACACATTTGAGCAACTTAAAACTAATGAGAATTTATTTGAACTTTCATTATGAAGAGTTTGTTTTTTTTTGTTTGGATTTGACATATATAATCGAAGTTATTCGCATTTTATGAGCTCAAAAAATGCGTTTTGAAAATTTCAATTATTTATAAACAAAAGAGCAAAAGTTTTTCGAGGTCCAAAACTCAGGACAATAATCCTGGTGATACTCCAAAGAGGATAAAATCATAATATTTGCTGTATTTAAACTGTGCAATTTCAAATGCTTTTTTACTGCACTATTCTGCCAATTCCAATTCTTCCGAGTTATAATACTTTCCTACAAAGAGCAAACAACATATGCAGCAAAAATATTTATTTACAATAAATTCATAATTATTCTTTTTATGATACATATTTTTTCCACAATTTTATTGCACTATCACGGAGGCATGATAAGCATTTATTAAATATTATTTTAATAAGTATGCTTAATGAATTAAATATCACACTACATTGTCACTTAATAAAAAACTGCTAATAATTGCATTGTTTTTTAATAAAATAAACTGTTAAAAACGATATGTGTTTAGCGTACGTGAAAATATGCAAAAAATATATTGACTTGAAATATATGAACAGTTATTATTAGAATTTTTTTTTTAATTAATAAAAGTTTTTTTTAGAATTGTGACATACATGTCTCTTACTTCTAATAATTTACTTATATTTATTGTGTTGTTAGCAAAGATCGGACTGACAAACATCAAAAACTCATCATATCATATATTTACTTTTATTAGATTCTGGTGTGGCTTGGATGTTCCCATTTAAAATATATTGCTGCCAAATATAGTAAAATTTTAACAACAATACGCTAAACGAATAATAAGTACTTTTCTGTAATAAAACATATGAATAATGGGATTTTATCAAATTTAAAAAAATTAACTGCATATGTAATTTTTGGTTTGGTAATGTTTTTATTATAACAAAAATTCAGTGCTGAAAAAGTAATATATATATATATATATATATATATATATATATATATATATATATATATATATATATATATATACATATATATATATATATATATATATATATATATATATATATATATATATATATACATATATATATATATATATATATATATATATATATATATATATATATATATATATATATAATATATATAGGGTTTATGGACTTCACTACATAAATTGGTACTGGCGGGTCCTAATAGCAAGATCGATTGCAAAAAAATTCACCTTAAATAGCGGATCCCAATAGTAAAGGAAAAACTCGACCCTAAAGAAATGACAATATGAATATTTTTTTCCCAGCGCCACTGGTATACCATATAACTGCACAACATCGCTAAGCGTTAACCAGAATGTCAAATTCAAACTTAAAAAGCTTTATGAATACCTAATAAAGTTTACAAGGTTGGTTTACAGTTTTTAAGTTCAGTGGATACAGTGTGCTTTTTGGTATATTCATTCATTCATCCACTGTAAGGCCTCGCGGCTGGCGTTCTGCATAATTGTCCAGTCCTTACGTACTCCATAATCTTTCAGTCATTTCCGGATGTTAATCCTGAAATGACTATTATTATTTGTGTTTTTGTGAAGGTACTTTGGTTATTGTTATTAAAATTAGGGTAATTTTTTGATTTAGTCTGCTACGAACATTTTTTAATAAACAGCTTGAACCGAATATAAAGTAACTATACATAATACTATACATTTGAACAGGTTTCCTAAATGTCTAGTAATACGAAACAATTCTAAAAACTGTTACCTTTTAAAACAATTATTTATTTAAAACACATATTTTATTCCTAATAAGTAACAATTTTAACGCTGTAATTCACTAACATTTTATTTGCATGATTATGAAACTGACCAGCCAATAAGTAAATAGGGGTAATTCAAAAGTCGTTCGCCTTCTTCGGTTTCTTTTGTTCCACACAAAAAATGCTTTCTTTTGATGGGCGGGCCGCCGCGACCCGCGTGGGCATTAAAGAGTTTTTTTTTGGCGTCGGCTGAGTGTGGCTATTTATTTGAGGTTTGTGGGGGAGGCACCGCTAACAATCTCGTATTATTTTTGTTATTGGTGGTGTCTTTTTTGTTTTTTTGATTAGCTCTGTTGTTTATTAATGTTTTTACCTTTTTTAAGGACTTGATGTAATTTCCACAGTTTTTTTGTACATTATTTTTTGTAGTATCGGACATAAAGATTTTACAATTTTTTTTAAAGCTTTATCGTTAAATCTCCTTCATATATATATATATATATATATATATATATATATATATATATATATATATATATATATATATATATATATACATATATATATATATATATATATATATATATATATATATATATATATAAATATATATATATATATATATATATATATATATATATATATATATATATATATATATATATATATACTTATAATGTATCGGCTTTAGAATTATTATGAGTATAATATGGAATAACTAAGCGTAATTAAGGAAAGTAAAAAACAGTTATGTGCTCATAGGTACATTAAAAAAATATTAAAAATTATGTTGTATTATAAGTTCACGATAATTTTTTAATTTTAGGCATATATTAGTAGCCATTGATATAAAAACACGGGGATATTCGTTTCATGTCATTAGCATATATCAGGGTGATTTGATTTGAAGATAGGAGTATAAAGATCATTCAAAAGGGAATTAAACATAAGGCTAAGCAGGGATGTCTGGTTATAATTCAGATATGTACATTAAATATTTACAAAATTATTGTTCCGGAATTTTATTATTGCTTCGTAAAACATCTATATATATAAAGGTGGCTTTTATTTAATCTATAGTCAAATAAAATATGACTGTGTTTAATAGCTTATAACATGCTCTGCTTCTTGTATTTTAATAGGTATCTATAACATACTGAAGACATTAAGAATGCATTTCCTGCGTCCTCCGTTAAGAAAAATACTGTAATCGTGAAAAAATCACTTCCAAATATTTTTTCGTTCTTCACATTTCAAGGTTCTTAGATTACAAAAGATATAATATCCAATGGCCTGTCTGTCGATCTGTTCTTAATATTTTACTGTACCATTCAGCAATAAAATAATGTACATCTTATATTGTTGGTTGTTGATTTATATATTTTATTTACATATAATGCACGTAATTCTTTAGAAAATAAAAATTTTAATAAATATTTCTACTTTAGAAACTTTAAAACAACTTAGAAAAGTCTTAACCTACACTGGAACAGGTTGTTAATTTTAAGTTATTACCTTATTATGCCGTAAAACTTTCCAGGAAGAACTATAACACTTTAATTTTATGTTAGTTATGCACGATTTCTTACCAATCAATAAATTTAGAACCATATAAAATATTGTGATCTTATTAAGATCGGATAATTAATTAGTTGTTTAAGATAAAACCAGCCAGTAGTAGAAACTCAGGTTTAACAATTGAAGTTCCTTGTTAAAGTCCTGCTTTATTATTAATCTTTTTTACTACCATTGCGATATATTACTATAAAAACATGAACTCTTAAAGTCCGGAGTCAAGAAAGAAATTTAAAAACGTTCACATTGGTAAAGTCATTTTAAGGGATCTGTCAAAATGGAAATCTTAATAGCAAAGTTAACAGCTTCTCTCTTTTATCTGTTCGTCCCCAGAAAAAGGTAGAAACTAAGCAAATTTACAGGAATGTTGTCCACGACAGTGACGTGGATAGTATTCGAATGACATTCGTACAGCTGAAAAAAGATAACAGATTTTGCACGTTAATGTCACTTTGTAAAATGACAGTTTTTCCATTGACAATATATTTTTTTAACATTGTACGTGAGATATTAGTGTAGGAATTTTTTACACATATTGCCAGAATTACGAGGATTCATATATTTGAATCAGCAATTTTTTATATCTGTTTTAAACTTAAGTCAACAAATACATAAAAAATAAGTAAATACTTTTTATTGTTATTATTAATTATAAGCTATGTTGGGAATGTGGAATTTTTGGCACACTGACGCTACTCAGTATATATCACTTTTCGCTTCTCTTGCAGACACCATAGATCATTTACAAATTAACTATCCAAATGCCGAAATTGCCATCCTGGGCGACTTTAATGTCCACAACATCAACTGGCTTAAATATTCAAATACTACCGACGAACAAGGTCGTGAAGCCGAATCATTTTCAATCAGTTGTGGCTTGACTCAGCTTATTGATGAACCAACACGGATCCCTGATCGAGACGGAGAGTTCGCCAGTCTTCTTGATCTGTTTTTAACCACTAATCCGGAGATTTACACGGTGAGCGTAAATCCACCGTTAGGTTCTTCCGACCATAAACTACTTTCGACATCGAGTATTCTACCAATCAGTGACAGAGAGGCGCCCAAACCGCGTAAGATTTGGCACTACAAATCTGCTAAATGGGAAGATCTCATGGAATATTTTCGAACTTTCCCTTGGTTGGACGTTTGTTTTCGATCCGACGACCCTTCTGACTGCGCCAGGGAGGTTTCCGATGTTATTTTGGCCGGTATGGATGCTTACATCCCTTTTTCGAAGAAATGCCCTTTCAACGGCAAGCCTTGGTTTGACCTAAAATGCAAATAAGCTGTTGCTTCTAAACATCTTGCATACCGACAGTGGCGTGAAGATCCTAACACCATAAATCGTAACATCTTTGTTCGTGCCAGGAACAGATGCAAAGGAATTATCGACGAAACCAAGGAGGTACACAATCAACGGATTAGAAACAAACTTCTCGCTTGTCCCGGCAATTCCAGGTCCTTTTGGTCAGTCGCTAAGGCAGTTAGTCAAAATTTCACCAAATCCACCATACCACCACTCACACGGCCAGATAATTCTATTGCAACGACACCTGTTGAGAAAGCGAACTTGTTGGCTGAACTCTTTGCTTCACATTCTACTGTCGATTTCCAAGGAAAAACACCACCTACTATTCCCATAGTGCAGTCAAGGATGCCCGATATTGTCTTCAGACAGCGTATCATAAAACGTATTTTGATGAAGCTAGACACCAAAAAGGCTTCAGGCGCTGACGGAATACCTGCCATAGTTCTCAAGAACTGTGCGAGGGAACTAACACCAGTTTTCTGTAGACTTTTCAACCTATCCTACAGAAAGGGAATATTTCCTTCCTGCTGGAAATGTGCCACAGTTCAGCCGATACCTAAAAAGGCAAGAAGACCTTGCCAAATAACTACCGACCAATCGCACTACTCTCAATAATATCGAAAGTCATGGAAAAGGCTATCAATCAGCATCTTCTAAAATATCTTGAAGGATTCAACATTATTAGTGATCACCAATATGGCTTTCGTAAAAATAGATCAACAGGAGATCTTCTGACTTATGTAACACATGTTTGGAACAACGCAATTGAACACTTTGGAGAATCTCGAGCGGTTGCTCTTGACATATCCAAGGCATTTGACCGTGTTTGGCACGATGGGCTGTTGGCTAAGCTACGTTCTTATGGTATGTCTGAAAAGTTCTGTTTGTGGCTCTCATGTTTCCTCAGAGAGCGTTCTTTACGAGTGGCAGTTGACGGATTTCTTTCTAACACCTTCACTATCAACGCCGGTGTGCCCCAAGGTTCCATACTGTCTCCTACTCTCTTCCTCATTTATATTAACGATCTACTGGAAAAGACCGAGAATCCAATCTACAGCTTTGCAGATGACAGTACACTTATCTCTTCATTCACTTTGAACGCTCGGACATCGACTACTCAGACGAATATCCGCAGACAGCAGGAAGTCATTCAACTTAACAAAGACCTGGAAGAAATTCTATCTTGGGGTGACAGTAACCAAGTGGAATTTAAACGCTACAAAAACCCAGGCGGCAGTTTTTTCTAAAAAAGTTAACGTTGCAGAACCCGACATAGTTATGTCGGGGCACTCCATCCCTCTAACATCGTCACTCAATCTGTTAGGCGTTAATTTGGGAGCAAATATGTCCTGGCATGAACATGTTGCAGGCATAGCAAGAAGAGCTTCTCAAAAGTTGGGAATATTGTTTCGAACCATAAAGCTTTACACTCCACAACAACTGTTAATTCTTTACAAAGCTCAAATTCGACCAACTATGGAATACTGCCCCCATGTTTGGAGCTCCGCTCCCAAACATACACTGCATTTGTTGGATTCTATCCAGAGAAGAGCTGTTCGTCTGATTGGACACCCGGAATTGACCGACGGCCTTGATTCGCTGGAACATCGAAGAACGGTTGGCGACTTGAGCCTATTCTACAAGTACTTTCATGGAAAGTGTTCGAAAGATGTGGCCCGTTTAATTCCTCCCAGAGCGGTGCATATTAGAGGTACACGTCGCGCTAATGCTTCACATCCGTATGAGGTTCAGCTTGCTACTCCTCGTACAACGCTTTTCAAGCAGTCTTTTTATATGGAGAACATCATACCTTTGGAATGGTTTACCCAGGACTGTGTTTTCCATCGAGTACAATCTACAGCGATTCAAGAACAACGTGAATCGTTTTCTCCGCACACGTGTCGCTCCTGTAGCGCTTTAGGGACTTCCCTGTAGCACGTGTTCTAGACCCATAAAAAAAAAAAAAAAAAAAAAAAAAAAAAAATGACCACTACACCAAACACTTTATTTTTGCACTCAACGCGCGTTTCGCTAACTATGTTAGCTTCATCAGGAGCGATAATTGAGTCAATTGAGTCAATCATCGCTCCTGATGAAGCTAACATAGTTAGCGAAACGCACGTCGAGTGCAAAAATAAAGTGTTTGGTGGAGTGGTGATATATACTGAGTAGCTTAATTATAAAGTTAATAATTATTAAATCACTATATGACACTATATATATATATATATATATATATATATATATATATATATATATATATATATATATATATATATATATATATATATATATATATATATATATATATATATATATATATATATATATATATATATGTATATATATATATATATATATATATATATATATATATATATATATATATATATATATATATATACATATATATATATATATATATATATATATATATATATATATATATATATATATATATATATACAGTGTCATTCATAAAGTTTGCACCATATGGGAAAAATTTTTATTATAAGAGTCATTGAAAATTTAATTTCGAAATGTGTTAGTGCATGTTTTATGTTCAGGATTACACCCAAATTAGGTTATGACGTCACATGCCTTGCTGTCAAATTTAACATTTAAATTTGAAAATGTGAAAAAATCGCATTTTTATTGAAAATATCGAAAAAAGTAATAAAGAAAAAATTGCAGTTTTACATTTATGTACCAATGTTCGAAAAGATTTGATGAAATTGACTTTTTTCAATTATTTTCCCCTAAAATGATAATCAACTGTTTTTTCCACATAAATTATCTTATGTACTTATTTATTAGTTGATGTTTCACTAAAAAAAAAGAAAAAATAATTAGGCCTTAAAATTAAGCTGAAAAACGAGTTCTGTCAAAAAGTCGTAGTTTAACAATATAATCTTGGTGCAAAGCTGCATAATTTTTATGACAGCTCAACTTCTAACTGCTAATATAATAAATATTAATGTTATGTAATAAATTTGAGCAAATTTGTAGTTTTTTAAGTTTCTTAATTCCTTCTTCAATGCACAAAATAGTTTTTTTTATAAAATTTTTATGGCGAACATTCGCGAGAAGCTCTTTCTTAATTTCATATACAGGTTTTGGGGATAGTTGATGGGCAATATTGGTGGAAAGAATATACATTCATGTTTTGCTATTAAGTCAAACAAAATTATAATATGAGAGGCTTTCACGTATCTTTGTCACAGTTGCCATGGATTTCATGTTTTGTTCCTTTGTCACATAAAACATCAAACTGACATTAGTTTGTTCACTATTATTAATATAAAAATAACAATTTTCTAAATTTTCTCCTTTAATAAAAATGCCAATTAATTTGACTAAACAAAATAAAATAGAAATACTTTTCATCGTGGGTGATAACTACAAAACTCAAAGAGAAGCTGCCGTCATTTTTAACCAACGATATCCGGAAAAAGTTTATAACGCATACAACAGTAGGAAGAATTCTTACCAACTTTAAAAATACTGCATCTGTGGAGAATAATTTTAAATGTCAACATGAACATTGGATTATTAATGAGGATGCTGAGTTTGCAGTTATGCAGAGTGTGATTGAAACGCCTAGAACTTTAATTGCCAAAATATCGCACAATGTAGGTCTATCTTATAATTTAGTTCAAAGAGTGCTTAAGAAAAATAGGTTTAAACCTTATGAACCAAAGTTTGTCCACACTCTCAAAGAACAAGATTATCATAGGCGCATGTATTTTTCTTTGTGGCTGCAAAGTAAAACTGAAGAAGACCCGTCATTTACAAAGTATATTTTGTTCAGTGATGAATGTATTTTTAATTCTAATGGTGTTTTCTCGTCGCAAAATTGTAGATGGTGGAGAGATAGCAATCCAAATTATACAATAGATATAAGAGATCAATATTCCTTTAAAACTAACATTTGGTGCGGTATTTTTGTATAACAGAATTATTGGCCCGTTTTTCTTTAGAGAAAATCTTACAGCCGCGAGGTACTTAGAGTTTCTAAACAAAGAACTTTCTTTCTTATGCCCTGTGACTTTTTTTTTGTGGGGGTATTTAAAAAATTTAGTTCATGTTCAGAGATCGTTTGAAAATATCGCACACTTAGAAGTAACTATCCGCCAGTCTGTAAATGAAATCAAGCCGGAGTTCTAGGCGAATATTCGTCATGAAATTTATAACAGAACTATTATGTGCATTGAAAAGTTAGGAAAAAGCGAAGAAACTTAAGAACGTTTTTTTATTTAGTAAATAACATTAATTTTTTATAACAGTAATCCTTAAAAATTGACGTGCCATAAATATTAAGCAGCTTTGCACCAATACTGCATTGCTAAATTACAACTTTTTGAAAAAAATAAATTTTCACCCTAATTTTACGGCCTAATTAATTTTTCTTTTTGATAACATTTAGTAAAACATTAACCACTAAAAAAGGATATAATATAATTTATAAGAAAAAACTTTCAATTATCATTTTCGGGGGACATAATTCAAAAAAGTGAATTTTGTCAAATTTTTTTGAAAATTGGCGTATAGTCGTAAAACTAAAATACAACCTTTTTTTCTTTATAACTATTTTCGATATTTTTTTAAAAATCCGTTTTTCCCAGTTTTAAATTTTAAATGTCAAATTTGACAGGCAAAGCTTGTGACGTCATAACCTTATTTGGGTGTAATGCTAAACATAAAACATGCACTAACACATTTCGAAGTTAAATTTTCAAAAACTCTTATAATAAAAAGTTTTCCCATATGGTGCAAACTTTATGAATGGTACTGTATATATATATATATATATATATATATATATATATATATATATATATATATATATGTATGTATGTATATATATATATATATATATATATATATATATATATATATATATATATATGTATGTATATATATATATACATATATATATATATATATATATATATATATATATACATACATATATATATATATATATATATATATATATATATATATATATATATATATATATATATATATATATTGTAACATGTGAACCGTCCTCGGTATGAGGCATCTTTTTTTGTACCCTGTGAGAAGTTGTTTGTCCCACGCTTGAGCGCAATTTTGTTGCCTATGAAAAAGTGTTTAATTGCGCCCCACGTACACTGCGTCATTTTGTAACTTTTGAAAACTTGCCCGCACGTTGTGGTGTCATTTTGTACCGTTTGAATATTGGATGCCCAAGCTTGAGCACAATTTTCTTGCAGCCCCGCTTTAATTTCTGATAATGAATTGAGTGAAACCTGATTTTAAAAGAACTAAAGAAATTAAAGAAACACTAGCTCAGTTTTCCTTGGTAGAGAGATATGGGTAAGAGATAATTTTCTTACGTCTTTTTGGAATTATTTTCTATTTTTTAAAAAGCTTTAGCTGTACAAATTTTTTTTGGGCACCATTCATTTTAAAATAGAAAGGATCTAACTTCAGTTAAAAAAATGAAAAAATACTGAAGTGTTTTATTGATATTACTAAAAAGAATTATACTAGTACAACTTATCCCGAAAAGAAAAATAGGTATTCAGTGAGACACTAGCTTTAATCAACAAAAAGAAAATTTATTCATGTTTTTTTAAAAATAAAAAATTCTAACCTTGCAGTTTTACCAAAAAAATTCTAGCCTAACTAGTAGTTATTACATTTAAATTTTAAACTATTATAACCCCCGAAGGCGAAAAATCGTGCTTTACACTTCACTTTTAAGTCTCTTTTGCAGTTAAGGCACAAATATTTAAGCAATTAAGATAATGTAAATATAAATTATTCTTCTTCTGACAAACTTTCACTAGGGTTAGGTCCGTTGAATGGTTTTAAGTCTTTAATATGCCATCGTCCTATTTTAGTCCCTTAATTAATTAACTAAACCATAAACTAAATCTGAGATCTTTTCTCTTATCACGCAATGCACATACTTAGGTACCAACTTAGATGTGAATTTATCAGCTGCACTGGAAAGAATTTTATTTTTTCGCCAAACGTGATCACCTATATTAAAGGCAAAATCCCTTTTTCTAAGGTTGTAAGACTTACTGTTCCGTTCATAAGCCTTATGTATCCTACTACGCACGTCGGTAAAAATATCTTTTAAACCCTTCAAATTTTCGGCGTACGCACCCCTGTTACTCGGAATTATTTCGCTGTCAACATTGACATCCAAATCCAAAATTTTATAATACGATCCAGATAGAGGTATCTGTCTGCCGTAAACTAAGAAAGACGGTGTAAACCCTGTTACTTCGTGTCTTGCGGTATACACGGGATTAAAACGGATGTTAAAACTATATGTCTCACTTAAGCTCTTAAAACACACAGAAGTAAACTGAGTACCGTTATCGCATATCGAAAGCGATGAAACTCCGTGGATTAGAAAAATATCGTTTTCTAAAATTTTCAAAAATCATCCGGCTTTAGAGCTTTTCAAAGGAAATAACACGGTATACTTTGTTAACCAGCAAGAAATTACGAAAAGTCATTTATTTCCTTGTTTTGAACGTGGAAATGGACCTACTAGATCAGCTGCTATGACTTGAAAAGGGTAATTGACCGTTTTCTCTTTTCCCATCAGTCCCATAGGTAGTGTATTTGGAGATTTCTGCGCTCCACATATTTCACAAGTCCTCACAAGCTTTAAGATATCAAAACGCATTTTAAACGCATGTTGTCTCAGCCTAATCGCCCAACGTGCTAGTTTGCCACTAGGGTTTTTAATAGAATTAAGCCACAATAAACTATAATGATCTGTTATGACCGTGAAAGGAACACCTTCTATGTAAGGTCTAAACTTTTCGATGTTAAAGAGTACTGCTAAACATTCTTTTTCAACAACCGAATAGTTACGTTCAGCCTTTGATAAAGTTCTACTGGCATACGCTATCACTCTTTCCTCACCATTGATTTTCTGTGTTAGGACGCCCCGGACGACCGGTATTAGAAGCATCACTAGAAATATAAAACTGTTGGGAAAAATTTGGTTGGGATAAAATTGGAGCTGAAACCAATAGCTCTTTAATCTTTATAAAAGATCTTTCTGCTGCGTTTGTCCAATCTATCGATTGTCCTTTTTTTTTTTTTTTGTCCTTTCAAAAGATCATTAATAGGTGACAACAAGGTAGAAAAATTCTCAATAAAACGTCTATACCACGAACACATTCCTACAAAGCGCTTAACTTCCGTAGTATTAGTAGGTCTCGCATAATTAACCATGCTTGCTACTTTATCCGGATCGGTACGCAAGGAATTTGAGCCTACAATATAACCTAAAAACTTTATAGAAGTTTTGAAAAAATCACATTTGCTCAAATTTATCGTCAGTCCGGCCTCTTTCAATTTATCTTTTACTTCCTTAAGTAAGCGAATATGCGATTCGAAGTCTTCCGATGTTACTAAAATATCATCTAGATAGGTAAAAAGATGTGGCTCATATTTCGGACCAAATATAGCGTCCACTAAACGTTGCTGAGTTTGAGCAGCGTTCTTTAGACCAAACGGCATAGTTACGAACTGAAATAGACCTCGGCCTACTACTGCAAAAGCGGCCTTTTCCTTAGAGGATTTGTCCAAAGGAATTTGCCAGAAAGCCTTTCTAAGGTCTATCGAAGATACATACTTAGCATTCCTGAGTGATGTCAAAATTCTATCGATGTTCGGTAATGGATAGTTATCAAATTTGCTGACCTCGTTGAGCTTTCTACCGTCAAAGCATAGACGATATCACTCCGAGTTTCAACATTTCGTCTAACTCCTTACAAAATTCTGTCGATGTTCGATAATGGATAGTTATCAAATTTGCTGACCTCGTTGAGCTTTCTTCCGTCAAAGCATAGACGATTTCACTCCGAGTTTCAACATTTCGTCTAACTCCTTATTCAATACTTTTGACATGTTCGGAGACATGGCGATGGGCCTTGTCTTTACAGGATTGGCATCAGCCGTATCTATAGACATGGTGATTTTATTCGTTCGGCCTAACCTATCTTTACTACTTATTTCTTTGAAAGAGCTCATTTCTTTTTCTGCTTTTAAGCGTTCCGTCCGCGAGAGATCATCTAGACGCGAGAAAAGGTTTTCTAAAGAACTCTCTGAATAACAATCTTTAAAACTTGTATTAGAATTGACTTCTAGGGACTGTGGATATCACGAATTATTTTTAAAATTTACTAAAATTCCGAATTTTTGTGCAAAATCACATCCTAAAACCAAAGTATGTGATAGAGAAGGTACTACTAGAACAGAGATTACTAAACAATGACCATTGCAGACTAGCGGCAACTCAACCGTACCTAAAACTTTTAGACGGCTGCCATCTGCAGTGGTAACACTTCTATTTTTGACATGGCATATTTTTATACTTAAACGACTTAAAATTTTAATACCATTCTGACCTACAACGGAGGCATTTGCACCAGAGTCAAGTAAAGCCGAGAAATGGGCACCTAATAGATCTATCTTTATATGCGGTCTATTATCTGAATATTTATGCACGAATAAAGGAGACAAGTGACCATTTGGAGAAGCAGAAGTTTTAACTTGAGAAGAATTTTTATTAGACTAAAAAAATCAGAAACTTTTTGTAACTATTTAGTCCAATCTGATTTATTGGAATATTTCTTTACTTAAGATCCTCGTTAGAATCTTTCTTTTATCCGCGACCGGACGTTCTGAGAAAGTACGACGGATTTTCAGTTCATAGTCTAACTCATATTCCAGTAGGTGATTGACTTTAAAATCGAAGGCTTCCATGATAAATGTATAAAATTTAAAAGAATTGTTTAAAAAAATCGTAAAAATATTTCTCCTGTGCTCCCAATAGTCAAAATAAAAAATATGTAAAGGCACTTAAAATATGTAAACTTCTTTACTAAACATTAAAAAAATCTTCGACAATTTCAAAAAAAAAAAATTTTAAGTATCGCCTTGTATTAAAATCCTTTTACCAAATATGTTAAGAATTTCTCAACAAAAAAAAATCTCCAAATACCGTTTCGTATCAGCAAAGTATTTTTAATATTCATGCAAAATATAGGTGAGAAAAAACGCACTGTTTTTTTCTTCGGCTATCCGCAAAATAAACAGTGTAAAATTAAAGTCGACCAACACATCTGCTAATCTGAACTATAAAGCTAGCTTTTAAGAAAAAAGTAGGAATCGCTTATCTTAGAGTCAATTAACAAAATTCATATCTATACCACCATCAGATAAATTGAAATAAATAATTCTACAAATTTCCTGCTTTTGTCTTACTGCTATAGTGTAGTTTCATTTAATAAATATTATGAAATACAAATATCTGCAAAGTTAGAGCTTTTATTTTGTTCGAAAGCTAGTACACTGAACCCTTTAAAAAATAAAATTCCAAAAGCCCCGCGTTGACAGCGCTATTTGTAACATGTGAACTGTCCTCGGTATGAGGCATCTTTTTTTGTACCCTGTGAGAAGTTGTTTGTCCCACGCTTGAGCGCAATTTTGTTGCCTATGAAAAAGTGTTTAATTGCGCCCCACGTACACTGCGTCATTTTGTAACTTTTGAAAACTTACCCGCACGTTGTGGTGTCATTTTGTACCGTTTGAATATTGGATGCCCCAAGCTTGAGCACAATTTTCTTGCAGCCCCGCTTTAATTTCTGATAATGAATTGAGTGAAACCTGATTTTAAAAGAACTAAAGAAATTAAAGAAACACTAGCTCAGTTTTCCTTGGTAGAGAGATATGGGTGAGAGATAATTTTCTTACGTCTTTTTGGAATTATTTTCTATTTTTTAAAAAGCTTTAGCTGTACAAATTTTTTTTGGGCACCATTCATTTTAAAATAGAAAGGATCTAACTTCAGTTAAAAAAATGAAAAAATACTGAAGTGTTTTATTGATATTACTAAAAAGAATTATACTAGTACAACTTATCCCGAAAAGAAAAATAGGTATTCAGTGAGACACTAGCTTTAATCAACAAAAAGAAAATTTATTCATGTTTTTTAAAAATAAAAAATTCTAACCTTGCAGTTTTACCAAAAAAATTCTAACCTAACTAGTAGTTGTTACATTTAAATTTTAAACTATTATAACCCCCGAAGGCGAAAAATCGTGCTTTACACTTCACTTTTAAGTCTCTTTTGCAGTTAAGGCACTACTCTGGAATAAGTCTATTTTGGGTAACTTACTGTTCTTATTCCTGTTTTGATGGACTACGCCCGATTTCACACTTTTTCTTAGCAAACACTTAGAAAGCCTACTACGGCTTTTATTTAAGAAACTGGTACTTTTATTTAGCTTGCATGTTGGTTGTTCTGAGCTTTTTTTTTTTTTTAGTTCAGTCGAAGGAAGCCTACTTGGCGACCAGATGGAAAGTAGCTCGGCTGTGGCTCGATGGAAAACAACCTCGATTCGAGCTCTGCGGAGCCTTAAATAAACCGTGCGACTTTTGCCTGTAATATCGCGACGCCGGAACCAAAACCGGCGGATACAAATTTTCCACCAATCGCGACGTGGCGGTAGGTTCGGTCAGGAACCCGCACAACACACTATACCGAACGTCTTGGAATCTCTGTTTAATATACCGTTCGATACAAAAATGAAAATAAGTACAATTTGAAGTGAAAAATCAGTAACATTACATGGTCTTAAAATCTAGGAAAAAATGAATGTTACAATATATATATATATATATATATATATATATATATATATATATATATATATACATATATATATATATATATATATATATATATATATATATATATATATATATATATATATATATATATATAGCTATTTAATTTTGTTATGGGATTATTCAATTCTCTATATATCCATATAAAATGTCCATCCTCTATGGCGCTTCAAATCCGATAAATCACCCCTTTCGTTGGCAAGTAAATAAGTAACTTCAGGTTACTACCTTAAATATTTCACTAAATAAAATGATTATAACAACTTAGTTTACGCGTTTTTTGTTTTAATATTTCAAATACAAACGTCGTATGGTTTGAACGGAGATCAGCGTATTTCTGATAAAGCTCGATATAGTATAATTAAAACAATCTGAAATACTGAAAATTTTGCCAATATGCATTAAATGCAATAATAGCAAAAAATATTACCTTAATTATTAAATATATTTTATATTATCAGCCTCTATTATAAACTAAAAAATTTCATATAATGTTAAAATTTCAGACTTCTTAATAGAGTGACTAACTGCCATTTTTTCAAATATGAGCCAATTAGGTAAGCTATAGAAAGTTTAAATTTCTTGGAGTTTTTCGTAGCATATGCCAATAAGACATTCTCAAACACGCTTTATTTACATTATATCAGTCTTTGAATTGCTGATATGTAAAGGATTTAAAAAGTCAAAATTCCTTGTATCTGTTATATTTTGTAGTATACCGCTTAGCTCATCGTCACTCTGAATAGCTTCAATTATTTTACAATAAAAACTTTGTCGTAGAAAATTTGAAAACCATGCCGTTTTAGATACTCCTTGTGAAACTATGTAATGAAACTTTATTGTTTCCATAATAACGATCAAAAATTGCTTCATTTAAAATAAAATTATCTCTGGTTTGCAATTAATTATCTGTTCTTATAATGTTTATAATAAAACAAGGGTTGTTTATAATTCGGGCGCGTAATCTTTTTGGTGCTTTCCAATGATGTTTTTACTCGGCTGCTGTTCACCGAAAAAGTTTCATCAAGTTCATCAAAGTAGTATCTCGCCAACTAGATATAAAAATAACTATTATATAAGAAATAGTTTCAATAATAATATATTTTAAACCATCATGCAATTGAAAATTACCACATTAACCCAACCAGTGTACGGTGTAACGTTATGCCGACTTTTTCTTTTAAATCAGTTACAGTAACAGAAGTTTGACTCTTCACTTGGTAAATATACTAAAACTGTTCTCAACTATTTTAGTATTATACAAAAAGGTTCTCAGAATTTGTCATTTAAAAGTCCCACCATGAAATTATTGAAAAAATCTTTTGTGTTTAAGTTAGTACTGTATTTAATTATCATGTAGAATTTCGGCAAGATCTGTCAACGTGATTTCCAATAATATATTAATGATTTACCATTCTACAAATCTCTTAAATAAAATAGTGAATCGCAAATCAGAATAAAGTGAATATTTTTAATACATTACCATTTTTATCAGTTGGACTTTTTTAGGATTCAGATCGATCATAAAAAATCTAAAAATTGAATAGTTAAAGTTTGTTTCTACCTAGTTTAGTTTTCACTACAGAGCGGTCTAAAGACAAATGAAAACTCCGTACTGTGGACAACAACACCAGGTCATTAAATTTATGGTGTCAGCTGAATTTGGTTGTAGTATATTGAAATGCTGAAGCTGAATCATTCTCAATCAGTTGACGAACCAACACGGATCCCTGATCGAGACAGGGAGTTCGCCAGTCTTCTTGATTTGTTTTTAACCACCAATCCGGAGATTTACACGGTCACCGTAAATCCGCCGTTAGGTTCTTCCGACCATAAACTGCTTTCGATATCGAGTATCCTGCCAATCAATGACAGAGAGGCGCCTTGGCCGCGCAAGATTTCGCACTACAAATCTGCTAAATGGGAAGATCTCATGGAATATTTTCGAACTTTCACTTGGATGGACGCACTTGGATGACTGCGCCAGGGAGGTCTCCGATGTTATTTTGGCTGGTATGGAAGCTTACATCCCTTTTTCGAAGAAATGCCCCTCCAACGGCAAGCCTTGGTTTGACCGAAAATGCAAAGAAGCTGTTGCTTCTAAACATATTGCCTACCGACAATGGCGTGAAAATCGTAGCACCTTTGTTCGTGTCCCGAACAGATGCAAAGGAATTATCGACGAAATCAAGGAGGCACACAATCAACGAATTAGAAACAAACTTCTCGCTTGTCCCAACAATTCCAGGTCCTTTTGGGCAGTCGTTAAGGCAGTTAGTCAAAATTTCACCAACTCCACCATACCACCACTCATACGGCCAGATAATTCCATTGCAACCACACCTGTTGAGAGAGCGAACTTGTTGGCTGAACTCTTTGCTTCACATTCTACTGTTGATTTCCAAGGAAAAACACCACCTACTATTCCCATATTGCAGTCAAAGACGCCCGATGTTGTCTCCAGACAGCGTATCATAAAGCGTATTTTAATGAAGTTAGATACCAAAAAGGCTTCTGGCGCTGACGGAATACCTGCCATAGTTCTCAAAAACTGTGCAAGGGAACTAACACCAGTTTTCTGTAGACTTTTCAACCTATCCTACAGAAAGGGAATATTTCCGTCCTGCTGGAAATGTGCCACGGTTCAGCCGATACCTAAAAAAGGCAAGAAGATCTTGCCAAATAACTACTGACCAGTCGCACTGCTTTCAATAATATCGAAAGTCATGGAAAAGGTTATCAATCAGCATCTTCTAAAATATCTTGAACGATTCAATATTATTAGCGATCACCAATATGGCTTTCGTAAACATAGATCAACAGGAGATCTTCTGACTTATCTAACACATGTTTGGAACAACGCAATTGAACACTTTGGAGAATCTCGAGCGGTTGCTCTTGACATATCCAAGGCATTCAACCGTGTTTGGCACGATGGACTGTTGGCTAAGCTACGCTCTTGTGGTATGTCTGAAAAGTTCTGTTTGTGGCTCTCATGTTTCTTCAGAGAGCGTTCTTTACGAGTGGCGGTCGACGGATTTCTTTCTAACGCCTTCACAATCAACGCCGGTGTGCCCTAAGGCTCCATACTGTCTCCTACACTCTTTCTAATTTACATTAACGATCTGCTGGAAAAGACCGGGAATTCAATTTACAGCTTTGCAAACGACAGAACGCTAATCTCTTCATTCACTTTGAACGCTCGGACATCGACTGCTCAGGCGAATATCCGCAGACAGCAGGAGGTCTTTCAACTTAACAAAGACCTGGAAAAAATTCTATCTTGGGGTGACAGTAATCAAGTAGAATTTAACGCTACAAAAACCCAGGCGGCTTTTTTTTCTAAAAAAGTTAACGTTGCTGAACCCGACATAGTTAGATCGGGGGCACTCCATTCCCCTAGCATCGTCGCTCAATTTGTTGGGCGTTAGTTTGGGAGCAAATATGTTCTGGCATGAACATGTTGCAGGTATAGCAGGGAGAGCGTCTCAAAAGTTAGGAATATTATTTCCAACCAGAAAGCTTTACACTCCACAACAACTCTTAATTCTTTACAAAGCTCAAATTCGACCAACTATGGAATACTGCTCCCATGTTTGGGGCTCCGCTCCCAAACATACACTGCATTTGTTGGATTCTGTTCAGAGAAGAGCTGTTCGTCTGATTGGAGGCCCGGAACTGACCGGCGGCCTTGATTCGCTGGAACATCGAAGAACGGTTGGCGACTTGAGTCTGTTCTAAATTTTAAGGTTCTCTTCTTAATTTTTTTTAGTGTTCCGTAAGGAACACTTATAAGATCATTTCGGTGTCTATCCGTCCGTCTGTCTGTCTGTCACACCCGATTTTCTTCGAAACTATTTGTCATAGAAAGTTGAACTTTGCTATTAATATAGGAATTGATGGCCTCCTCAGAGCCGTGTAGTTTTGAAAGTTAAATTTTGACTTAAGGGGTTAGTTTTGGGGGGTGAAATCGAAAGTGAAAAAAGAAATTACTAGGTCATCGAGTGTAGTGTCAAATAAAATCTTGTGAAAACACGAGTAAAAATATATATAATGTAATACTTGGGCACACTTTTCTTTGTATTATTTTAAAAATTGCGAAAAATCGCCGTCTCCACTTATTTCTAAAAGTATTGATTAAAAAATTTTGAAAAAATTCTGGAATATTCTCCACGGGGTTTAGATTGAATGAAAATTATCATTAACTTTAATAGTTTATCTGGTATATAAAAAAAAACAAAAATGTCAAGGTTATCAGTTTTCAGTAAAGATTGGAAACAAAACAATTGAAAACTCATTTGGAGTGTGTTTTGTGAAGTCACAGATCATTTTATACCTCCGCAACAAAATTTTTTATTTTAAAAGCAATCAACGTACGGATTGCTAATTGCGCAAGTTCAACTTGCACTTGACCGGTTATTTGATTATCATCTCACATATTACACGATAAAAATATCAATCATTTACAATATCAAGTTGTAATGCTTGGCGTAAGTTGTTCTTAGCATGAGAAAGTCAAATTTAGTATCTGCACAACCGTTCGAGATTCTCCAAAGTGTTCAATTGCGCTGTTCCAAACATGTGTTACATAAGTCAGAAGATGTCTCTCTGTTGATCTATGTTTACGAAAGCCATATTGGTGATCGCTTATAATGTTGAATTCGTCAAGATATTTTAGAAGATGTTGATTGATAGCCTTTTCCATGACTTTCGATATTATTGAAAGCAGTCCAACTGGTCGGTAGTTATTTGGCAAAGTCTTCTTGCCTTTTTTAGGTATCGGCTGAACTGTGGCACACTTCCAGCAGGAAGGAAATATTCCCTTTCTGTAGAATAGGTTGAAAAGTCTACAGAAAACAGTTCCCTCGCACAGTTTTTGAGAACTATGGCAGGTATTCCGTCAGCGCCAGAAGCTTTTTTGGTGTCTAGCTTCATTAAAATAAGTTTTATGATACGCTGGCTGAAGACAACATCGGGTATCCTTGACTGCACTATGGGAATAGTAGGTGGTATTTTTCCCTGGATATCGACAGTAGAATGTGAAGCAAAGAGTTCAGCCAACAAGTTCGCTTTTTCAACAGGTGTCGTTGCAATATAATTATCTGGCCGTGTGAGTGATGGTATGGTAGATTTGGTGAAATTTTGGCTAACTACCTTAGCGACTGACCAAAAGGACCTGGAATTGTTGGGACAAGCGAGAAGTTTGTTTCTAATTCGCCGATTGTGTGCCTCCTTGGTTTCGTTGATAATTTCTTTGCATTTGTTCCGGGACTATTGACGTTATGCCAAGGATATTGTGCAAGAAACTTATTTACAATTTTAGAAAAAATCAAAAACTATGAAAGTGTGCAAATTTCGAACCCCTATAATTCTTAGCGCGTATAATATGTAACGCTAAAAGTATTTTTTTATTCAAAGCTTTCCTCTGCAAAGTTTTAAACTAATACAGAAATCATTAGTATGCACTCATGGCCCAAAACGGGACAGGGTTCTTTGAAGCTTATATTAAAGGCCAGAATTCGTAAGGTACAGATAAATGATAATGTCGAGGAAAGTTAAGTAATTTCATGTTTAATCATATGCCGTTCTGAAACTGGAAAAGTTCAAAATACTTCCGCAGGTATCCGTAAAAAGAAAATTGGTATTTTCATTTTATTTCATTGTAACGATGGCAAAAAAACGTAAGGAAATCATCTTACGGCTGTTTTTTAGATTATATATATAAGAAGGGATTTGTATTTTCCATTGCTTTTATTGTTAAGGCCTTGAATGAAAACAGAAAATATGTAATAAAACAGAACTGTCATCATATTTATTTTACAAATAAAAGATATTATTGTAGATATATTTCTCTTTTACATTGAAAGAAGCCGTATAATATTTTACACCCTTGTAATGATGACTATTTTTTCACGAAGTTTATGACACAACTTGAAGGCGAGTGTCGTAAACCTCCATATGAAGTTGGATCTAAAATCTCAGTGACTAAATGATTTCGTGATTATGGTCGGAACTTGTTACAAAGTTTATTTAATAGGAGGTAGTAAATAACTCTATCGTCAGTAGATTTTGACTGGCTTGAGAATTTCCAACATTTTCACTTATGTTAAGAAAGTACGTAAATATGTAAATATATCGTCGCACAAATTAACAGTAAACAAATTGATTAACGAAGCTAATGGAAGTGAGTGTTCTCACTGTGTCGGTCGGGTTTCATACCGGAGTGCCGGCAGGGTTTATTGAAAGCTAAATCCTACTTAGCATGTCACATATTTAATAAGTAATAGGTTATGTATGTGCAAGGCCTGTGAAAAAGTCTACACCATGTAAGAAAATTTGTTATTAATTAAAGTTATATAACCAAAAACTATTTTCCCATAATACATACACTAATCAATGATGCCTATTTGTAGGTGTTTATATGTTTTTTTTATGGGTCTAGCACACGTGCTGCAGGGAAGTCCCTAAAGCGCTCCAGGAGCGGTATGTGTGCGAAAAAGCGATTCACGTTGTTCTTGAATCGCTGTAAATTATACTCGGTGGGAAACACAGTCCTGGGCAAATTATTCCAAAGGGATGATGTTCTCCATATTTTCTAACATGGACCGCTCTGGGAGGAATAAAGCGGGCTACATCCTTCGAACACTTTCCATGAAAATACTTGTAGAACAGACTTAAGTCGCCAACCGTTCTTCGATGTTCCAGCGAATCAAGGCCGCCGTTCAGTTCCCGGTCTCCATTCAGACGAACAGCTCTTCTCTGAACAGAATCCAACAAATGCATTGTATGTTTGGGAGCGGAGCCTCAAACATAGGAGCAGTATTCCATAGTTGGTCGAATTTGAACTTTGTAAAGAATTAACAGTTGTTATGGAGTGTAAAGCTTTCTGGTTCGAAATAATAATCCCAACTTTTGAGAAGCTCTCCTGGCTATGCCTGCAACATATTCATGCCAGAACATATTTGCTCCCAAAATCACGCACAACACATTGAGTTACGATGCTAGGGGAATGGAGTGCCCCGACATAACTATGTCGGGTTCAGCAACGTTAACATTTTTAGAAAAAACTGCCGCCTGGGTTTTTGTAGCGTTAAATTCCACTTGGTTACTGTCACCTCAAGATAGAGTTTCTTCCAGGTCTTTGTTAAGTTGAACGACCTCCTGCTGTCTGCGGATATTCGCCTGAGTAGCCGATGTCCGAGCGTTCAAAGAGAATGAAGAGATAAGCGTACTGTCATCTGCAAAGCTGTAGATTGGATTCCCGGTCTTTTCCAGCAGACCGTTAATGTACTCGTAAATGATAAAGAGAGCAGGAGACAGTATGGAGCCTTGGGGTACACCGGCGTTGATAGTGAAGGTGTTAGAAAGAAATCCGTCGACCGCCACTCGTAAAGAACGTTCCCTGAGGAAACATGAGAGCCACAAACAGAGCTTTTCAGACATACGACAAGAGCGTAGCTTAGCCACCAGTCCATCGTGCCAAACACGGTCGAATGCCTTGGATATGTCAAGAGCAACCGCTCGAGATTCTCCAAAGTGTTCAATTGCGCTGTTCCATGTGTTACATAAGTTAGAAGATCTCCTATTGATATATGTTTACGAAAGCCATATTAATGATCGCTATCTCATGCAATTTCACTTTACGATCATCCGTCATTTTTTTTTTTTAATGTTTTCCGGTGTAACCACCTCATTTGGACGTCCAGAGCGTTCAGCATCATTTGTATCTGTACTACAGCGTTTAAATTCAACATACCAGTAAATGATGAGTGATTTTTCAGGGGCACACTTATCAAGTCATTGCTTAGCTTAATCGGTATTTTTCCCATCGAAAAACAGCGTTTAATCAACACACGAAATTCGATTTTCTCCATTGTTTTGAAAATATCAAAACTACTGAAACTTGTAAACTAATCGTCGTAATGTTATGAAATTTTGACACGTATCGTTTGAAGGTTGGTACTTCCTAAAAATCTTATGGATTTTTTGAAAAGAACGACATCTATGTGTCAAATCAGAAACTTTTCAGCCCACGTGTTATATCCGGTTGTAATTCGAAAACGAATTATCCAATTTTCTTGTTACTTTCTTTTACTTCTACGTAAATCACGGAGCCATGTCTTCTAGTATATTTTATTAAAATTGATTCAGAAATAAAGGAAATATTGCAAAATAATATGGAAACACTTCCTTCTCGAAGGCATTAAAATTTCTTAGTATTACGACATCTGTGTGACTTTTTAAACTTTGTTATGTTCGAATATTACCGGAACATGGTACTATTGACTTAATTAATTCGTTATTCAATAATCTTCTTCTTATACTTTTTATGGATCTGATGATCTGCTAACTTCGAGGTTGTGGGATTTCTTGAGAAATAGATTGCGAACTATCTTTCCATCTTTTTGGTGGTTTTCCACTGTCTTCTTCTTTGTCTTCCCCATCTTACTACATCTTTTACGCCACATTGTTCCCAGATGTCAGTATTTCGTATCCTATTCCTCAATTATCGCTCTTATACATTGTGTTTTATTGGTGTCTTTTCGTGATTCGATACCGTAGGTAACTATGGGTCTTGTATATTTTAACCTTGCTGTCTGTTCACATAAATTGATTGGACCATACAACATCTCTTAAGCAGCCTGAGATAACTGCTGATTTATTATTTAATCCTCTAAGGTCTCTAATTGGGTCGTGATAGCTTGATAGATCCACACCGTGGTTTAATATAACCTGAACTGTGTTAGCTATTCTATAGATTTACCCTTCACTACGAGTTTGCACCTTATGACTTTGGCGATAGAGATGCTTGGACTTTTCCGTTGAGATGCTCATATTAAGCTGTCGACAGGCTTGAAAAAATTTAAAAAGTTGTCTCTTTAGTTCGTCTTCACTTTCGGCTATCAACGCTGCACCGTCTGCGTAACAAACCGAACTAATTCTGTTGTTACTTATTTTGTGTCTCATTCCTAGTAACTCTACGTCTTCTATTATTTTGTCCATTAAAAGATTGTACAAAAACGGACTGAGGATCCTTGTCTAATTCATCCTGACGTTGGTATATATTCTCTAGTGATCTCGCTTGTTTCAATTTTCGTGTTATTGTTCATGTTCAAATTCTTTATGACTTTTACCACGTTTGCC
Source organism: Pachyrhynchus sulphureomaculatus (assembly GCA_019049505.1). NCBI lineage: Eukaryota > Metazoa > Arthropoda > Insecta > Coleoptera > Curculionidae > Pachyrhynchus > Pachyrhynchus sulphureomaculatus. The sequence continues at coordinate 161,875,577 of CM032447.1, read as the reverse complement.
TGTGTCTTTTTCTGCATCAACGTTTGTGTTACGTCATTGACTCGGACTTTATCGAAGGCTTTAGTTAAGTCTATGAAGCATATCTACGCTGACATATTATACTCATAATGAATATTGCGTCTGTGGTAGATCTGAACAATATGAGTTTTTTTTCTGGCTAATTAAACCTTTTTTCATAGATTTAGGTAGTTGAACACATACCCCGTTATGCAGTGAACGAAATTATGTTTTACCTTTCTGTTAAGGTTTGTTTTTAGATCTGTAGCGTTGTCTGCTGTGAATTATGATAGGTTGATGTAGAATATTTTTTGTTTATGATTACTAGCTTCTTGGCTTGATGACCGCTGGAAAAATACCTGTTTAGAAACAAGGTAAACGAATATTTGTAGAAAGTGTAAATAATACAAATTTTATCACTAAGTAACCAAAATTTTTCATTCCCTCTCTTATTGTAGACTAGCATCTTTTTCTAGAGGTTGTCTTTTAAGTCTTGGATTACAGGTCTTGGAGAACAGATTTGCATTAAAGCTTGGAAAAGTACTGAATGGTTACTTGTTTGATATTTGTTCTAGTAAGGTTGTTGGTTGTTTGACATAACTAGCTAAGTTCACTGCCATTTAGCTAGTCTTGTGAATAATTTTACTATTGTTGCTTGATAACTAGGGATGCGATTATGGACTGATGGTACAATTACGTAATCGGTCAGTCTATAAGAATTAATTTGTTAACTGATAAACTTGAATGCAATTTCTAAAATTGGAGGACAAAGAAATGTTGGACTTGCCAGGAATAGTATATCATCTAATACAAAAGCAGAGTAGAGCCCCTTTTGAACGGTGAAGGTTCCACGCTTGATAACAAGAACAGAAGAACAAAATGGGGAATTATGGATAACTTTCGCATACTATAAAGTGTAAGGTAAAAGTTCTTTTAACTGCCCTTCTGCTTTGCTTCAAGTCGTCGTTGATAGGTGGCAGATTTTGAAGCCCAGCGTAGAGGATTTTAAATTTTCCAGGATGGAACAGTTGATTTTCCTGGTACAGATTAATTTCAAAATTTTCTAGAGTCTTAATCTTTTTCGTAGGCGTTTTCCTGCTAGAGAAGATTCTCTGTACTGTCTGGGAGTGGTTGGATAGTCGCATATGCTGCAGGTTTAGTGTTGGAAGCATTTTGATTGAGTGTTTTGTGCATTGTGACTGAGACTTGAGTTGGTAGTACGTCGGTTTTGACGTATAAAACACACGTCGTCTTGGAGCTTAGGGTGATTTCTCTAGGGTGTATATATATATATATATATATATATATATATATATATATATATATATATATATATATATATATATATAAATACATATATATATATATATATATATATATATATATATATATATATATATATATATATATATATATAAATACATATATATTGTACCCTGCGAAAATTTGTTTTTGTCCCACGCTTGGGCGCAATTTTGTAACGTGTTAACTTGCCCTCAGGCACTTTGAGGCGCACTTCTTGCAGCCCTTTTTAATTTCTGAGAATGAATTGAGTGAATAATGATTTTAAAAGAACTAAAGAAATTAAACACACACTAGCTCAGTTTTCCTTGGTAGAGTAATATGGGTAAGAGATAATTGTTGTACGTCTTTTTGGACTTATTTTCTATTGTTAAAAAACTTTAGTTGTACTATTTTTTTTGGGCACCATTCATTTTAAAATAGAAAGGATCTAATTTCAGCTAAAAAAATGAAAAAATACTGAAGTGTTATACAGTTGTTAATAAAAAGAATCAGTTTGGTACAACCCTTCTTATCCTGAAAAGAAAGATAGGTGTACAGTGAAACACTAGCTTTAATCAACAAAAAGAAAATTTATTCATGATTTTAAATTAAAAGTTCTAACCCTTGCAGTTCAAGAATTACGAAAATTCTAGCCTAAAAAGTAGTTATTACTAACTAGAGTTCCTAGATCAGACATTTTACTTCTAAAACTTTACTACACCGAAATCGAAGAGTCGTGATATTCACTTCACGATTTATCAGTTCAAATTGATGTTAAAACACTTATTTGCGGGAAATAGATCTACTGATGTATGTTCTGGTGACTTACGGTTTTCCTACGGGCTTCTAGGCCTTAAATTGAACACAAAACCGCTTTCACACATTCCATCACTTATTTTCAGTATGACTTCACGATGAGAAGAGCCTACTTCGGCTACTCCATGTAGAAAAAACACACAAAGCCCACTACGGCTTTACGTTAAAAACTCGTACTTAATTTGGCTCTCGAAAATACTCTCAGAAGCCTCTACTGCGGCTTGATGGACAAAGCCTGGCTGCGGCTAGGTCGGAGGAAAAGCCTTCTCGGCGGCTAGATGGAAAAAAGCCTTCTCGGCGGCTAGATGAAAAAAGCCCTTGATCTGCTTTCTGCAGACCCTTAAATAAGCCGTGAGAACTCTGTCTCTAAAATGGCCTACTTCCGGGAAACAAACATTTCACCAATCGCGGCGTACTACGAATTCGATAGATTCGGTCGGAAACCCGCACTGCACACTGTACCACGAGCGGCTAGAAAATTCTGCGAAATACACTGCTCGATACAAAGATGAAAAGAAGTACAATATAAAGCGAAAAATCAGTAACATTACATGCTCTTAAAATCTAGGAAAAAATGAATGTTACATTTACCCCCTTCCAAAAAGAAATAGACTACACTAGTCTATTAAACTAAGCCTATTTGTGAAAAAAAAGGTACAAAGTGGTACACTATCACTTAATACTAAGGTCAAAACTTAAAACAAAATTACAATCTTCGGACCTTACTACTAGACTTAATTTAATTAAGCACTAATATTAAGTATAATGAAAAATAAATGAAAATGTTTGCATGATCACAAGAATCTTATAACTAGACTTAACTTAATTAAGCACTAAGGTTAAGTACATCAAAAAGTAAATAAAAATCCTTGCATGAACATAAGAAATACCTTTCCAAAGTAACAATCGCGGTCTTCTTATATAAAAGAATCAGCTCTGTTATTGTTACCAAAATAAACAAAAAATATAACTTTGTCTAGACTCTTGTCTAAATCAAAAAAAGTGAACTGAAACAAAATATGAACACCCCCCTTAAAATAGTTTAAGGATTGTCAGAAAATTTTCTATTTCAGCAAAAGAAATTTAGAAAAATTCTTAAATAAAGAAAAATAAAAAATAAATGATTCTAGAACACTAAAAGGAGAAAGTCTTGTAAGACCATTTAGCACAAGGCTAAGAAAAACATCTGGATGAAACTCCAGACAAACGCTCGGGAAAAATCGCCATCAATGCTCTAGCTCACCGCTAAGAGAACATTCCAAATCTAGTATCACTACTAGTCGCACTCAGAAAATAATCGCACTCTACAGCGCAATGTCGACGTCCTAAGACATCTAGACATGCTAAAATCGCCAGGGAAAACGCTCTGGTTGATCGCCAGAAAACACGTCAGCTCATCGCCAACAAAAGGCTCTGGTATATCGCCAGAAAAAAACCTAGGCTCCTCGCTAAGAAAACACTCTGGTACATCGCCAGAAAAAACCTCGGCTCCTCGCCAAGAAAACACTCTGGTACATCGCCAGAAAAAACCTCGGCTCCTCGCCAAGAAAACAGTCTGGTACATCGCCAGAAAAAACCTCGGCTCCTCGCCAAGAAAACACTCTGGTATATCGCCAGAAAAAACCTCGGCTCCTCGCCAAGAAAACACTCTGTAAATAGTCCTCGACTACACAAAGTCTGCGTTCTAAAAGAACAATCTCGCCATTAACATAGTGAGCAGCTATAAAAGCTAACAATATCATTATAAGCGCAGTGAATAGCTATAAAAGCCAAAATTCACTCTAAACACAGTGAATAGCTATAAAAGCTAAAATTCACCAAACTGAATGATCCTGCTTCAAAAAGCAATGTTCACTAAGAACAGAATGATTAGTCCGCGCGCAACTAACATTCAAGGAAACATTCCCAGATTAACTATATGAGACAGCAAGTCTCGAAATAGGATTTCCCTAAAATCACAATTTTATATATAGGAGTCCATAAACAAAACGACTCAAAATCACTCATTTTGAGCACATGCCCTCAGGCAACCAATACACACCGAAACATATACAGAAACATATACAGGAGTTCAAATCCCAAACTCTTGGTTATGATAACTCCATATCAAGCTTGGTGAAAGCTCTTAGCAAAAGCTAATTAAATCTTCGGTACATCGCACCAAAGTGGCAAATCTGCCTAGAAACATGAGCCAGAAAAAAACGCCCTCCGTCATTCTTCAGGGTGGCTACACAGAGATATAAAACTTAACCAGCATTGCTTCTTCAAGTTGCATGAAGTACCCTCGTGTACTGGTCTCGCCCTAGAACGACAACGGAAAACATCTAATTCATCCCACATAACAGGAGACAAACACCTCACCACGATATACTGAAAGGTGGAGACAATAAAATACGGAATTGGTGACCCTGGTGTCCACCAACAAAAGGGAGTAGATTATAGCATCCACTAAACTAAAACGGTGTCTACCACACCACCATAAGTCAAAAAAAATTAATCAATAGGGTGTTCCGAAACACACTACTGCCAACAGCCTGTCACCACTAATAGGCTAATTGGAGCTGAGGTCGACTACAGTAGCTAGGCTCTCCTTTGGCTCAAATAGAAATAACCATTGAGTAACAAAACCTCTAAAGGTCCCAAAGGTCAAACGTGTGCCCCCCATAGACTACCCTTCCAATCAGTCTGTTCCTCAGGAAGACTAACTCCCTGCCAAACGTCGTAACGGCATCTGTTAGCACCCGGTGCATCACAGCCTGTAAAAACAGTTAACTCATGGGATACAACCTAAAAGGTTTACAAGGCTAACTTAACCAAGCTTCTAACGGAAATTTCCAAAAAACGAAAATGAGCTTAAAAAGCTACATGAAGCAAAAATTTCTCAATTTTTCGGTGGTACTGCAACAAAACTTTTGAAGACGACAAGAGCTTTTCCAGCTTAATCAGAAACAAGAAGAAAACATCGTTGACAGCTAAAATATTCGATCATGGTGTTAATCGTCTTCCTAGACAATAGCCTCTAGAAGAAACTGCTACAGGTATCAGGCATAACCGTTTTCTGTCAGCCCAAACTTCTAGATTACCTCTTGGAAATCTAAAAATTCGGTTAGGAATCTTCCTTCACTGCGCTTAGCCACTCTTGACAAGGTTCTCATCTCGGTATCAGATTTTGATCATTTCTTTGTGAAACGACTGTCTTACTCTGCTCTCATCTCCTGTAAATGATCAGCCTTTAGTTCTCCTGCAGGACTTCAATTTCCTATCAATCTGATAGTATACCGAAAAAAACTCATCATACGCCTATGAGTCTATGCAAAAATTTTTTTTTTAAAAAATTAGTGACTCAAAGGTAACGATTAAACGGCCCTGAAAAGAATAGAAAATACCCTCAGTTTGTCAATTCAGAAGAAGATCTAAATCAAATTAATCCAAGTCTTAGACTTACTGGATAAACCAAAATCAATTTACTCTTAATTGCACCCAAAATATACCACTGAGGTAATAGAAATACACCCACTCGGGTAACAAACTTTGAAATTGCTCATAAAAAAAATCTTTTGACTCCACATCATACAACACGAGCTACATCTTGCGCTTGTCCTAACTCAAGATCACTTTGGATTGCCTCTTATCAAGATTTCGCTTCCAAGTGTCAACTGGATATTATTTGGGGTCATAAGCAAATCAAATCCCGCGACCACCGACATACCAGTCTTATGATATATCCTGAGTGTGACTCCTTCGCAAGCTCGCAACAGTTGAGTCGATGCTAAACATCAACCACCATCAACCTAAGTTTGGATATGATCAGTACCCAAAACCTTAGCAAAAAAAATTATAAAAGTGAGCTCTACTCTGCTCAACTTTTATAACAGTCAAAAAAACGAGGTCGTCACCTCTACAGAGCAACATCAAAAAAAACTAAAGTAAAGCAATTAAGATAATGTAAATATAAAATTATTCTTCTTCTGACAAACTTTCACTAGGGTTAGGTCCATTGAATGGTTTTAAGTCTTTAATATGCCATCGTCCTACTTTAGTCCCATCTAAATTAACTAAGCCATAAACTAAATCTGAAATCTTTTCTCTTATTACGCAATGCACATACTTAGGTACCAACTTAGATGTGAATTTATCAGCTGCACTGGAAAGAATTTTATTTTTTCGCCAAACGTGATCACCTATATTAAAGGAAAAATCCCTTTTTCTAAGGTTGTAAGACTTAGTGTTCCGTTCATAAGCCTTATGTATCCTACTACGCACGTCGGTGAAAATATCTTTTAAACCCTTTAAATTTTCGGCGTACGCACCCCTGTTACTCGGAATTATTTCGCTGTCAACTTTGACATCCAAATCTAAATTTTTATAATACGATCCAGATAGAGGTATATGTCTGCCGTAAACTAAGAAAGACGGTGTGAACCCTGTGACTTCGTGTTTTGTGGTATTTATAGCTTGTTGAATTTTGGAAATGTCGCTATCCCAATTGTCATGTGAATCAACGTAACATCTTAAAGCGGTCCCGACTGTTCGGTTATTACGTTCAACAAAATTACATTGTGGAGAGTACACGGGATTAAAACGGATGTTAAAACCATAAGTTTCACTTAAGCTCTTAAAACTCTTAGAGGTAAACTGAGTACCGTTATCGCATATCAAGAGCGATGGAACACCGTGGATTAGAAAGACATTATTTTCCAAAATTCTCTCTATATATTCTGCTTTAGAGCTTTTCAAAGGAAATAGCATGGTATACTTTGTAAACCAGCAAGAAACCACGAGAGAAGCCATTTATTTCCCTTTTTTGAACGTGGAATGGGCCTACTAGATCAGCTGCTATGACTTGGAAAGGGTAATTAACCGTTTTCTCTTTTCCCATCAGTCCCATAGGTAGTGTATTTGGAGATTTCTGCGCTCCACATACTTCACAAGTCCTCACAAACTTTAAGATATCAAAGCGCATTTTTGGCCAATAATACTGTTCCTGAACCCTGTGAAGAGTTTTATAAAAACCAAAATGACCAGAAGTAGGAGGAGTATGACACATGTCTATAATTTCCTCTCTCTGCGGTTTAGGAACTAGTATTTTCCACTCGGGTACATTAACTTTTAAAGGCAACTGGTTTGGGATAAACTTGTACACGAAATCATTTTCCACCTTCCACTGCGGAAAATTTTGAGGAAATTCTTTAATTTGCTGCCGTAAATTATCGTACCATGGATCAATGCGATCTATATCAACTGTATCAATTCTTACGCCAATCTGTGCATTAAGACTGTTTTCGTCCACTGTATGATCTGGGATTCTTGACAAAGCGTCAGGAATAACATTGTGGACTCCTTTTCTATGAATTAAATTAAACGTATGTTGTCTCAGCCTAATCGCCCAACGCGCTAGTTTGCCACTAGGGTTTTTAATAGAATTAAGCCTACACAATAAACTATAATGATCTGTTAGGACCGTGAAAGGAACACCTTCTATGTAAGGTCTAAACTTTTCGATATTAAAGAGTACTGCTAAACATTCTTTTTCAACAACCGAATAGTTACGTTCAGCCCTTGATAAAGTTCTACTGGCATATGCTATCACTCTTTCCTCACCATTGATTCTCTGTGTTAGGATGCCCCCTAAACCGGTATTAGAAGCATCACTAGAAATATAAAACTGTTGGGAAAAATCTGGTTGGGATAAAATTGGAGCTGAAACCAATAGCTCTTTAATCTTATAAAAGATTCTTCGGCTGCCTTTGTCCAATTTATCGATTGTCCTTTTTTTCGTCCTTTCAAAAGATCATTAATAGGCGACAACAGGGTAGAAAAATTCTCAATAAAACGTCTATACCATGAACACATTCCTACGAAACGCTTAACTTCCGTAGTATTAGTAGGTCTCGCATAATTAACCATGCTTGCTACTTTATCCGGATCGGTACGCAAGGAATTTGAGCCTACAATATAGCCTAAAAACTTTAGAGAAGTTTTGAAAAAATCACATTTGCTCAAATTTATCGTCAGTCCGGCCTCTTTCAATTTATCTTTTACTTCTTTAAGTAAGCGAATATGCGATTCGAAGTCTTCCGATGTTACTAAAATATCATCGAGATAGGTAAAAATATGTGGCTCATATTTCGGACCAAATATAGCGTCCACTAAACGTTGCTGAGTTTGAGCAGCGTTCTTTAGAACAAACGGCATAGTGACGAACTGAAATAGACCTCGGCCTACTACTGCAAAAGCGGTCTTTTCCTTAGAGGATTTGTCTAAAGGAATTTGCCAGAAAGCCTTTCTAAGGTCTACATACTTAGCATTCCTGAGTAATGTCAAAATTCTGTCGATGTTCGGTAATGGATAGTTATCAAATTTGCTGACCTCGTTGAGCTTTCTTCCGTCCAAGCATAGACGATACTGTCCATCGGCCTTTTTCACCAATAAGATTGGAGAACACCAAGGACTGTTTGATTCTTCAATCACTCCGAGTTTCAACATTTCGTCTAACTCCTTATTTAATACTTTTGACATGTACGGAGACATGGCGAAGGGCCTTGTCTTTACAGGACTGGCATCAGCCGTATCTATAGACATGGTGATTTTTTTCGTTCGGCCTAACCTATCTTTACTACTTATTTCATTGAAAGAGCTTATTACTTTTTCTGCCTTTAAGCGTTCCGTCCGCGAGAGATCATCTAGGGTACATAGACGCGAGAAAAGGTTTTCTAAAGAACTTTCTGAATAACAATCTTTAAAACTTGTATTAGAATTGACTTCTAGGGACTGTGGATACCACGAATTATCTTTAAAATTTACTAAAATTCCGAATTTTTGTGCAAAATCACATCCTAAAACCAAAGTATGTGATAGAGAAGGTACTACTAGAGCAGAGATTACTCAACTCAACCGTACCTAAAACTTTTAGACGGCTGCCATCTGCAGTGGTAACACTTCTATTTTTGACATGGCATATTTTTATACTTAAACGACTTAAAATTTTAATACCATTCTGACCTACAACGGAGGTATTTGCACCAGAGTCAAATAAAGCCGAGAAATGGACACCTAATAGATTTATCTTTATATGCGGTCTATTATCTAAATATTTATGCACGAATAAAGGAGACATGTGACCATTTGGAGAAGCAGGAGTTTTAACTTGAGAAGGAGAACTTTTATTAGACTTAAAAAAAATCTGAAACTTTTTGTAACTATTTAGTCCAATCTGATCTATTGGAATATTTCTTTACTTAAGATCCTCGTTAGAATCTTTCTTTTATCCGCGACCGGACGTTCTGAGAAAGTACGACGGATTTTCAGTTCATAGTCTAATTCATATTCCAGTAGGTGGTTGACTTTAAAATTGAAGGCTTCCATGATAAATGTATTTAGATTTAAAAGAATTGTTTGAAAAGTCGTGAAAATATTTTTCCTGTGCTCCCAATAGTCAAAATAAGAAATATGTATTTCAAAAAAATTTCTAAGTATTGCCTTCTATTAAAATTCCTTTACTAAATATGTTAAGAATTTTCAACAAAAAATCTCCAAATACCGTTTCGTATCAGCAAAGTATTTTTAATATTCATGCAAAATATAGGTGAGAAAAAACGTACAGTTTTTTCTTCAGTTAACCGCAAAGTAAATAAAACCAACCGTGCAAAATTAGAGTAGACCAGCACATCCGCCAATCTGAACTATAAAGGTAGCTTTTAAGAAAAAAGTAGGAATCACTTAAATTAGAGTCAATTAACAAAATTCAAATATCTATACCACCATCAGATAAATTGAAATAAATAATCCTTCAAATTTCCTGCTTTTGTCTTATTACTATAGTGTAGTTTCGTTTAATAAAACCTTATGAAAAAAAAATATCTGAAAAGTTAGAGCTTTTACTTTGTTCGAAAGCTAGTACACTGAACCCCTTAAAAAATAAAATTCCAAAAGCCCCGCGTTCACAGCGTCATTTTGTACCCTGTGAAAATTTGTTTTTGTCCCACGCTTGGGCGCAATTTTGTAACGTGTTAACTTGCCCTCAGGCACTTTGAGGCGCACTTCTTGCAGCCCCTTTTTAATTTCTGAGAATGAATTGAGTGAATAATGATTTTAAAAGAACTAAAGAAATTAAACACACACTAGCTCAGTTTTCCTTGGTAGAGTAATATGGGTAAGAGATAATTGTTGTACGTCTTTTTGGACTTATTTTCTATTGTTAAAAAACTTTAGTTGTACTATTTTTTGGGCACCATTCATTTTAAAATAGAAAGGATCTAATTTCAGCTAAAAAAATGAAAAAATACTGAAGTGTTATACAGTTGTTAATAAAAAGAATCAGTTTGGTACAACCCTTCTTATCCTGAAAAGAAAGATAGGTGTACAGTGAAACACTAGCTTTAATCAACAAAAAGAAAATTTATTCATGATTTTAAATTAAAAGTTCTAACCCTGTACAGTTCAAGAATTACGAAAATTCTAGCCTAAAAAGTAGTTATTACTAACTAGAGTTCCTAGATCAGACATTTTACTTCTAAAACTTTACTACACCCGAAATCGAAGAGTCGTGATATTCACTTCACGATTTATCAGTTCAAATTGATGTTAAAACACTTATTTGCGGGAAATAGATCTACTGATGTATGTTCTGGTGACTTACGGTTTTCCTACGGGCTTCTAGGCCTTAAATTGAACACAAAACCGCTTTCACACATTCCATCACTTATTTTCAGTATGACTTCACGATGAGAAGAGCCTACTTCGGCTACTCCATGTAGAAAAAACACACAAAGCCCACTACGGCTTTACGTTAAAAACTCGTACTTAATTTGGCTCTCGAAAATACTGTCAGAAGCCTCTACTGCGGCTTGATAGACAAAGCCTGGCTGCGGCTAGGTCGGAGGAAAAGCCTTCTCGGCGGCTAGATGGAAAAAAGCCTTCTCGGCGGCTAGATGAAAAAAGCCCTTGATCTGCTTTCTGCAGACCCTTAAATAAGCCGTGAGAACTCTGTCTCTAAAATGGCCTACTTCCGGGAAACAAACATTTCACCAATCGCGGCGTACTACGAATTCGATAGATTCGGTCGGAAACCCGACCTGCACACTGTACCACGAGCGGCTAGAAAATTCTGCGAAATACACTACTCGATACAAAGATGAAAAGAAGTACAATATAAAGCGAAAAATCAGTAACATTACATGCTCTTAAAATCTAGGAAAAAATGAATGTTACAATATATATATATATATATATATATATATATATATATATATATATATATATATATATATATATATGTATATATAAATATATATAAATAAATAAATATATATATGTATATATATATATATATATATATATATATATATATATATATATATATATATATATATATATATAGTTCTCAACGGTACTCTATAAGGAATTTGGAGCATATATCAGGTATGCAGTCTAACTAAAACTCAATTGCTGTTGACTCAATATTTCGCTGCTATACCTCAACTTCATCAGGCGCCCTATAAATTACAAAACAATGTGTCAGTAAATACAAAAATTAATATGTATAAGGCTTACCAGCCCAAAGTTAGTCATATGGCTGCACAATACTAGAAACACTGCCACACTCATATTTCATGAAAATAAAAGGGAACGTGTAAAGCAAGAAAACAATACTGACATGTAACCAACAATCAAGCGGATAACACTGACTTAACTAGTATAAATGAAACAAAATTTAAAAAAGAGGCAACAAAATCATGTATATAGTGGTTTGGAGTATTAGTAAAAATTATATGTCTAAAATATTACAATAGCTGTTGCTTAAACTATTGGTGTCTGACTTAAAATTAACACAGTATTGGAGCTTTCTGTTTAAGACAGGTAAACAAAGTATGGTTGTTGAGACTGTTGTCTCTGCTAAAGGGTTTAAAAATAAATCTAACATCCAAATTCCGCAAGACATAACAGATTTCTTATCCTTGGGTCCTAAGTTTGGCATTCCAATAAAAACCGATGACTTAAGAGTTGATAGATTCTTAGCTAAGGTAGAGAATATTATAGAAGAAATTCCGCACAGATCACGGGATAAAATAAGGGCAAAAGTTACCAGTGTAGTTACTAATTACTTCCGCAATTCGCACAATAATGAAATATCAACATTAAATCAGATCCACAAAAAAAAAAAAAGTTTCTAAAAGAGCATCCCGACATATATCTCTTGCAATCTGATAAAGGAGGGTGCACGGTAGTAATGGAAAAGCTCGAGTACATAACCAAAACAGAAGCATTATTTAGCGACTCATCAACAACAATTAAGTCGTGACCCAACTACAATAATTCAAATGTCATACAACAAGCTAATTAGAGCTAAAAATAAACAAACAAATTAGCGATGAAGAAGCCAAACATTTAACGATTTATAACTCAAATTTCCCTAAATCCATAAACCAGGTATACCGTTAAGGCCGTTTGTAAGTTCAATTAATTCTACAATTTACAATATCGCAAAATTGCTATCAAATATATTAAAAACTGCTCTATCGTAAATTACAACAGACAACATAAAGGATACCTTCTTCTTTGTCAATTCCATATATAATTTTAAATTACCAGAAGATTATGTGTTAATTTCCTTCGATATGGTCTCCTTGTTTACCAACATACCTGTCGAATTAGTTGTTGAAATTGTGGAATAGAGGTGGATGTTCATCGAACCGCACACTTCGTTATCAAAGAAAATTTTCGTGCAATGACAAATTTTATGGACAAATATTCGGAACTCCAATGGGATTACCCATTAGTTCAGTTTTAGCCAACATAGTATTGGATCACTTGCTGGATGTTATATTACCACAATTACCTATTAAAATACCTTTTATCTACAAATATGAGGATGATATCATTTATTCTATATCACTCAACGGTACCCAACAAATTTTAAACACGTTAAATTCATTTCTTAACCACATGAAGTTTACCATTGAGCTGGAAAAAAACGACAGTGTTCCATTTCTAGATACCAAAGTTATTAGGACTGAGGACAGTAGAATTATTTTGAGTTGGTACCAAAACCAACTGCGTCCAATAGATTTATAAACTATGTTTCAAACCACCCCACAAATCAAAAATATAATACTGTGATAGCTTTGAAGAACAGAGTGATACATGTTAGCCATGAAAGTTTCTTACCTGCCAATCTGGAGAAGCTATACCAAATCTTTTTAAATAATGGGTATCCCAAACATATCTTAAAAAAACTCATTTATAACTCTAACAATTTTGATGGCCCTACAGAAGACAATCACAATCAAATCAAATACAAAAAAACTACCATTTGTACGTGGGTTGACAGACTCGGTGGTCTCCATTTTTAAAAGAGTCTCAGCAACCATACTTTGTTTACCTGTCTTAAACAGAAAGCTCCAATACTTTATAACACGAATGTTGTCTATAGGTTGTCATGTCTAGACTGCCAGTCTTGCTATGTCGGACATACATCACAGTGGCTGAAGCAGAGATTAATACAACGTAAAAGTGATTGCCAGTTGGGAAAGAGATCATGTGCCGTAGAGGAACACCATTTACAAGTGGGACATCAATTTAATTTTGTAAATGTAAAAATATTGGAAAAAGATGGATGGATGGATGAATGTTATGGGATTGGGGTGCATCGACTGCAGTGGTCATTTAGCGCTCGACTTGAATGTTGAATTTAAAATATTTGGAAGGTTGTTCGATATTAAATTATAGTATCCATTTTCTTTTAGATATTCTTTGATTTGTTTCATTGTTATTTGTAATAGGCTTGGGTTCAGTTTTTGTCGTAAATAAAATTTTTTCCTGGATTGCAGTTTTAAATATGTGTTTAATCGTGAGTGGAGACTGACATGAGGAACAAATAGGGATAGTTTCACTTTTAAGTAGATATGAATGAGTCAGGTAAGTAAGGCCCACTGCCAATCTTCTCCATATTGTATTTTGTCTTCTATTCAGTGATTGATGATGAAAAGCAGGGATACTAGAGGTTTAACTTCCCAAAGCTTATTTGAAGATTCCTCAAGGTCCCACTCTACTTGGAATAATTTCCTGTATATCCATTTTAGGTGGTTAATGTAGTCATTTGGATGGTTTTCTCCGTGTATAGGAATTCCAATTTCTGCAGCTTCCTTTGCATGTTGGTCAGCCTTTTCGTTACCTTTGAGTCCAATATAACCAAGTATCCAGAGAAATGCAATGGAAATATTTCTTTGTTTAAGGATGTATAAGAGGCCAGAGATTTGTCTAGCGTACGCATATTTCAAATTTCTTGCCTTGAGTAATTCCAGGGCACTCAGTGAATCGGAAGCGATAAGATATTTGTGATTAATTCCTGCATTTGTGACGTAACGTTCTTTAATTGCGAGGAGCTCAGCAGAAAAAAATGAAGAGTACTGAGGCAGCTTAAAGATTCTAATTGTGTTGTTTGAAACAAAGGCAGCTCCCACTCCCAACTGAGGTTTGGAGCCGTCGGTATAAACAATTGGGTAGCCTGAGTAGGTTTTGTATATTCCTTCCTGAAAAAGCGTATTTAGAATGGAGTTTAATGTAGTTGATTTGTTGTGTTTATTTAGTGAGAGGTCAACAGTTGGTTTGGAGGAGCGCCAGGGAGGGAAAGTGGTGAACATGGGGTACTCAAAGATGGGGGGGAAGAGTTTTTGGATAGATAGAATTTGTTTAATTCTGCAAGGAATAGAGTTTTGAGGGTAGGATTTAATGTTTGAGCGGTGTATGTTAGAAACAATTAATGATAATCTGGTGTGTGAACGATATAGAGTAGAAATATAATGTTTTATTAGCGAGAACTGTCTATTTAAATATAGGGAAAGTGTGGATGAAATGCACTGAAGGCTAGATACAGGAGTGATTCTTTAGGTTCCTGTGGCAGATCAGAATGTCTGATTTTGAATTGGGTCAAGTTGTCTTTTGATGGTTGGACTAGCCGAGTCGTATATGAAGTCACCATATCTCAATTTGAATAGAATGAAGGACTTATAAATGAGGGAGAGGGATTGAAAGTCAGAAAGCCACTTGGTGTTTGAAAGAGAGCGCAGTAGTTTCAAGTCTCGAGATGTACGTTCCTTGAGTCGCTTTATGTGAGGCTGCCAATTTAGTTTGTTATTAAAAGTAAATCCCAAAATGGTGTGAGAATCGGTGAGGGGGATTGATGACCCGTTGATTTTTAGTGGATTGATTCTGGGACAGTATTTGATCTTACAGAAGTGAATGACAGAAGATTTTTCCGGAGAAAAGGAATATAAGACTGTGTTAATTTTAAGTCAGACACCAATAGTTTAAGCAACATCTATTATAATATTTTAGACATATAAAAAAAATTTTACTAATACTCCAAACCACTGTATACATGGTTTTGTTGCCTGTTTTTTAAATTTTGTTTCATTTATAGTAGTTAGAAGTTTAAAGAAAGTCAGTGTTGCCCGCTTGATTGTTGGTTACATGTCGGTATTGTTTTCTTGCTTTACATGTTCCCTTTTATTGTCATGAAATGTGAGTGTGGCAGTGTTTCTAGTATTGTGCAGTCATATGACTAACTTTGGGCTGGTAAGCCTTATACATATTAATTTTTGTATTTACTGACACATTGGTTTGTAATTTATAGTTCTCCTAATGAAGTTGCAATATAGCAGCGAAATATTGAGTCAACAGCACTTGAGTTTTAATTAGTGACAGACCGCATACTTGATATATATTCAAAATTCCTTATATAAATATATATATATATATATATATATATATATATATATATATATATATATATATATATATATATACTGGTGAGCAAAAAAATTCGAGATTTTGCTTCATTTAACATCCTTGAATTTACTTTTCAAACGGAGCTATTATTTTTAATATAATTAGAATGCTGATTTTCTACTCTTTCCAATAATACTAAGAACATTTGGATTTCCAAAAAGTTTTACTTTTTAAACTGGTTTTACTTAATAGAACCAATTTTCCTCACTCAGCAACGTACTTATTGCGCGCTATTCATCCCTTTAAAAACACACAGGCTTGCATTTTCCTATCATTCTTTTATCGTAACTTGAACATCTCTGCTATACCTACTCACTAATTACGTTATTAGAAAATGGATACCACCCCGGAAGAAATGGTTCAAGTCATTGCCCTATTGCAAGAAGGGCACAGCCAACGTGTATTCGCTGCGCAACTGCACCTAAGCCAGTCAGTTGTCTCCAGAGTCTATAGACATTACCAAGAGACTGACGCCTTTACACGGAGACCAGGATCATTGTCAACACCCTTCTAAGAAATTGTCACTTGACCGGCCTTGAGGTCCAGCAGGAGCTACAAGTTCGTGGTCGGGCTGTCAGTCATTGGATAGTCAGAAGACGACTTAAAGAAGCTAATCTAACTCCGAAGAGACCAGCTAACAGATCCAAATTGATAGCAGCCCATCGATAAGCGCGACTCAGATTTGAACCGAGAATATATCGACTGGACCTTAGAGCAATGGCGCTCCGTTTTATTCTCCAACGAGTCCCGAATGTGCCTACATGGCAATGATGGAAGAAGATTAGT
The DNA here is from genome assembly GCA_019049505.1 of Pachyrhynchus sulphureomaculatus. Classification (NCBI taxonomy): domain Eukaryota; kingdom Metazoa; phylum Arthropoda; class Insecta; order Coleoptera; family Curculionidae; genus Pachyrhynchus; species Pachyrhynchus sulphureomaculatus. Next base: position 161,858,906 of record CM032447.1, on the reverse strand, counting down.
CTATAGGAGGCCTGGGGAGGGTTATGCGCAATGCTGCATTACTGAAATGGTCGCCTACGGAGGGGGTTCTGTCATAGGGTGGGGAGGCAACTCACTGGATGCGAAAACCGATTTGGTTTTCGTGACTGATGAGACTCGTAGCGGTGGATTAACTGCTCACTGGTACATCGAGAAGATTCTGCAGAAATATGTCGTTCCTTACGCTGTGTTTGTTGGCGATAGCTTCGTGCTAATGCACGACAATGCGAGGCAACATACTGCTGCATCGGTAAGGTAATACCTGACGGAAGTGGAAATACCCACATCCCCTGCGTGGAATCCTAATCTTAATCCAATCGAGTACATATAGGATGAGCTAAAAAGAAGGGTTTGAGCCAGGAATCCAGCTATTGCATCGCTGAGGGACTTAAACGTTGCGATGGCGGCAGAGTAAGAAAGAATCCCGCAGACAGTGGTAAAATAGCTCACCCGCTACATGAAAAACTGGCTGGAAGCAGTAATAAGTGCTAGGAGGGGTAATACAAAATATTGATTTTGGCTTTTATCAATAAACTTAATTGTTAAACTTAAAATTTGTTTAATTTTCTCTTTCTCTTACCCCCAATCCTTATTCTCCTTGTTTCCGCTTTTAATCATTTAAATCAGTAAAAAGGTATGCTATGGAATTTGGTATCATTAGAAAGAGAATAGAATGGACTTTCAAATGATACTAAAATCCGTAAAAATATATGAATACAAAATTCTAGGATCCGCGTTAAATGAAGCCAAGTAGTTTGAGTCGATTTTTTTGCTCACCAGTATGTAATTTTTTTTGTCCAACTAGTTTAATGGAGGTAAATTTCTTTTGCTTTGATGATAATTAGAAATATCCTTTTGTTTTTTTGGGAGAAGTAATTCAAAAAATAAGTTTATGCTTGAACGCCAGTTGTTATAAATTGCTTTTCCCGTGTTTTACAACAAAAAAATTCTCAAATGTTTGAGTTTGCTGAGCCACGTCAAATTTTACTGAAAAATGAGTTTTGTAATTTGCAAATAAAGTAATTTTCAACTTACCGTTTATTTTTAACAAATTTATTAGGGTAGCTAATATTTATTAGGTTAGCTAGCTAAGTACATTAAAAATCATATTTATTATTTAGTTTTTTATGTTTCTCTGGCAGGAAATTTAACATTTTTTACATAATATTTAGTGTAACGCTATATGAAAAAGTAAGTTTTTAAAATCACAATCACATCAAGAACTGCTGTTGGCTTGGAAACTATAAAACAACAGATTAATAAGTTACGCTTTAAAATCGAAATAAAAGAAAAACCCTACTAAAAGAAATCTGCTATTTTGTTATGCATGTATTTTTATTTTTTTATTATATTGTAATTTTATTTGCGAATTTAATTTTATTAACTCTGTCTATTTAATTATTATAGGTATTATACTTAAAACGCCCGCATCATTACCTCTCGCAGAAAAAATATGAGTTAATAAAATTTGTAGGGATAACTGCAAGAGTGTTCAAGAGACAGTAGCAATATTCATTGGAAGGCACCCTGATAAAACTACATTATTCTACTGTTACGTTCTTAACAAAAAAATTTAAAGAAACCAGTGGTGTAGAAAATCAAAACAAAATTTGTCATAATAAAAAAATAGTGACTATGATGAAAATAGTTATAATGTACTGCTGACAGTACTCATATTTCACACGTGAAAAATATTGTAGTACTGAGAATATTAAGCGAAATAAGTTTTTTTTTACAAACCGAAATTTGTGCAAGTGGTAAAAGGCCGAGAATATAACGCCTGTTTTGACTTTGTGCATGGCTTCAGGGTATGATCGAAAAAGACCCTAATTTCCAAGAAAAATTTTACCTTTAGGCGAAGCAACATTTACTTCAAACGAGTCTGTAAGTTTGCAAAATTCTAGGTGGTGGGCCACTGAGAACCCAGAATCTATTTTTAAAAGTAATAGTATAATTTTAAAGTAAATGTGTGGTATGAAATTTTAGATACGAAAATTGAAGGACCCTTTTTTTCTAAGAGATAATTTAAATGCTGCTAGATACTTATTATTATAGACAGATTTATCAGACTTTCTAGATAAGCTCTCCCTAATGGAAAGAAGGTATGCGTAATTTCAGCAGGATAGCGCTAGTGTTTACTTCGGCATTTACGTAACGAAGTCGTTAAATAAGGAGTTTGGCAACCAGTGGATAGGTCGATTTGCAGAAAATTCCTAGCCAGAATCTCTAACCATCACACTTAGACTCTTTTTTTGTGAGGGTACATAAAAAATGCCGTTTATAAAAAACGACCTTTTAAAATCCATGAAGATTTGGTAGGCGCTAGTAGAAACTGTGTAGACCAAATAAGTTCCAAAATAATTAGAAATGTTTCAAGAGAAATACGATCTCGAACAATGTTATGCATTGAGCAAAATGGCGGACATGGGTAGTTTTAATACCCGTTTGGCATTTTTAAATTAATTTTGTTGTTTTTATTATTATTAACGGAATTGTTTAGTACTTAATAGATATTTTATGAAAGGACAGAATTGGTTCTAACAAAGTGCTAAAGCATTGGTTCAAATAGATGAGTTTTGGCTCTAGCATCTAGAAGTATTTTGAATTTTAAAATCTCGATGAAACTATTTACATACAAATCATTGCAACAGCAATTGCAAAATGTTTTAAACTTAAGTAGAACTTGACAAGGATCAGAAAACATATATTCTAAAACACTTGAGGATACTTTTGTTGCCAAACATCGAAAGAGCAATTCATTGTAACAGTTATCGTTCTAGAGTAAAGTTATTTTTTTAATTACTTCTGCCAGTTGTGAAAAAAATAAAAGAATATTTTTAAATATAATAAAAGCAAAAGAATTATCTCAATTGAACCATGTAGATAAAAAAAATTGGAAGTTTTTAGATAGATAAATCAATATAAAAAAAAGCTATATTAATTTTTTACTCAAAACTTAGCAAGTAGAGTTTAAGTTAACTTCTCAATACTTTTTATTCGTTGAGTTTTTCGATATTTTGTCAATTAATCCGACTTTTCGTGATTCCATACCAGATTTTTCAAATTTTCCGCCATACTAACGGTCACGTGACATATTCCAAATCAATTTTTAGGTTATCGAACATGCAAAACTGATTACCTGAAAAATAAATTTGGGTACATTAATAATAAAAATGTTTTTTTGCCGGTCATTGTATATATACTTTCGAAGTAGTCGGTGTTTACGTAACTTTTATTACGAAGCTCTGGAAGTTAAATTTTGGTAAGGCAAATAATTTGACTTTTGTGACTTGTTATGTCCCTTATTACGTCTATGGTGGCGTGTAATCCATGGGTGAGTCCATGCCAGGATAAAATAAAAATTGGGCACAGTGGTATGGAGTGCGAAAAAGATTTAAGGGGGAGTTAGTTTGTAAAATTTAAAATAAACCTGGTAATTCTAAGATTGCCAAAATATGTATAACATTTGGTCGTTACCCTAACCAAAAACCAGGAAACATCCTCCTAATACTGGCATATCTTAAAAAATCAAGTTAGTTTAATATTTCACGTGTTTTATGTGTACTCAATTTAAAATTGATATCATATTTCGTTATCGTGGCAACGGAGAGACAGATCCATAGACAGGCAGACGGAAATTGAAAAACATATTGCTGATATTCTGGTACCCTGCCTTGTGAATAAGTAAAAAACTTTAAAATTGTGATTTTTTCAAGAATGTAGTACTTTCTTTAGCGAGGGAAGTAACACCAAATGTTTTATTGAGACGTCTAAATTGAAAATTTTTACATTAAAGCTGACTTTGTTATTAGGAATTATAAAATTATTTCAGTCCAGTTTTTTAGTTGATTTTTAATGTAGGCATTGCATGTCATAATTAGTGTAAGAAATAATAACACTAAATAATGAAAATATTAAGGTAAACGCCAACTAAAACTTCTCTATGTGACACGAAGATGCCATGCCAAGCAACATGTGCGTGACATAGTTTTATCCATCCCTTTTATCATAATGTATCACAACAAATGGCGCAAAGCCACAAAAATATTTCACGGTTATGTAAATAAAATATTACTTCGAAAAACTAAAAAAAAATCAATATAACATTATTTTTAAAAATTATGTTGGAGTCTGCACGCCAAACTGTAGTAAACTAACTAACTGTTTCAATTATTAAGGTCAGCTATATATTGATTGAATTGATACTATTAATTATATAATTAGCAACAAAAGTGTTAAAAAACGAACCAAAGGTAAGTTAATAATAACAATTACTACAAATTGAGTACTATCGTAGAATGAAGAACAACTTGTACTCTAATCTCCACAAGCTTCTATTAAGTCACTTTTTAGCAGGTTTCTATAGGTGACCTGCGGCTTCCCCAGTCAAGTCCCAGGTTAATGCTCTCAGTCTATCTACGGGCCGTTTTTCACTCCATTCTGTTTTATTGTCATTTCGTTGCCTTTTGCGTTATGTTATCCATTTATGTATGTTCTGCATCTCAGACAGCAACATGATGTTTTCATGTCTTTCTCTATCTAACAATATTTTTTTCGTCATTCCATCAGATTTTCATTTCTGTGGTCTCTTATAACCTTTATTGCATCTTTGGCATTCTGGACTCTTTTCTGATATGTACGTTATAATTGACTTAAATACCTTTCTAAATTTGTGCTCTCATATCCTCCTTTAAGTATCTGTTTTGCTATACTACATCATTTTAGGATCCTCCTATTTTATTTACTTTTGCTATGGCCCTACATCTTCAATGTATCCATAGTTGGTTGGGTCTGTTCCAAGATATTTAAACTTTATCTCTTGCTGTAGTATTCGCTCGTTCACTTCTAGTTTACATTTAAAAGGTTCCTTAGATGGAGTCATATTAATTTGTTTTTTTCGTCTAAAATTTTCATATTGTGTAATTTTTCCGTTAAATTAAATATATTTATTAGCTTCTAAAGATCATCATTTTGTGCACATACCACTGGTTCTTCCATGCAGCAAAGTATTTTTACTTTTTTTTCTGTAACTCCCTTTTTAATTATTTCATCTATACATTAAATAATAATGGGCTCAGTGAGTTTTCTTGTACAATGCTACTATTAAGTGGACTAGATTTTGTAAGTTTATGATTAATGTTTATGATATCTTCGATTGTTGATAGATATATCTCTGTAATTGAATTATATTTTCTAGTTTGATACGATTAAATTCGTTTAATAGGTTTATAAAGCACAACTAAGCTGACTTATTACATTCTACCGATTTATCTACGATCCGTTATAGAATCAGCACAGTGTCAACATAGGCTCTCTCAGACTTTATAGCGTTCTTTTTTTATAGTGTGGCTTTCTTTTACATTACGCTACGGGTTACTACCATTATATATATATATATATATATATATATATATATATATATATATATATATATATATATATATATATATATATATATATTGTGCCAAACAGCGCTCAGAATCATCGACACATTGTTGTTTTTGGTCCACTGTGAGCAAACGCGGTACCCCTTTCGAACAGAGCTTTGCCCAAATGTTTATGCAAAATATGACTAACACGTTTTTGATATCTTTAGGGTCATCTAAAACAATTTTGTGGAGTTTTTTGATGTTTTCCGGTGTAACTACCTCATTTGGGCATCCAGAACGTTCAGCATCATTTGTGTCTGTACGACCGCGTTTAAATTCAGCATACCAGTAAATGATTAGTGATTTTTCAAGAGCAGGGTTCCCGTAATACCTAAAAAACAGTGTTTAATCACCATATGAAATTCTATTTTTTCCATTATTTCGAAAATACCAAGAGTAGCGTCACTAAAACCACTGTAACTTGTAAACTAACCATCGAAATGTCATGAAATTTTGATAGGCATTCGTCTGAAGGTTGGTACTTCCTAAAAATCATATGGATTTTTTGAAAAGGGCGTCATCTATGTGTCAGACCAAAAACTTTTCAGCCTACGTGGTTTTCTTATATTAATAATAGTACGTAATAGGGTATAATATTTCCTTTTTGTAGTTCACTATGAAATCAGTATATTTGTTTGGTTATAAATATTTTAACTTCTCAAGTTTTCAATTTTTAGTGGTACTCTAGGATATATCCTCGCAAATGTTTGTATCAGCAGGACGAGTTTTTGGCAGCAGGTCGGCTGTAACGCGGGATCAGTTTTGGGTAAAAAGCATCGAGTGATAGGAGTGCACCTGTTTTCTTAAGCACAGGTAAGTTTTTCTGTAAAAAGAAGTTGCCACAATTTAAATTCCTGTTGGCCACCTTCGGGTAATGTAACTGTAATAATTTTATTATAAATAACTTTGGCAGAAAGTTGTGCCTATTAAATTTAGTCAGTTACTTGGTATTTGTTTATCCTATTTTTTATTTTTTTTTTATACTTGTACTACTTCTTCACAGGTTTAGTATTTTACCCTGTATCAAGCTTTGATAGTTTATATGTTAGGCGTTCACCACCGTAATTTATTAATTCATTCTAAAATCCTTCTTGTTCTGAAGGCTATCTGCTTTTTATTCATTTTTAGACTTTTTCTATCTCTATTATGGTTACCTCTACGCTCTGCTGTATATGTGGGAGATCAATTTGTCTAGTGTTATGACTTCCTTTAACCAATGCTGTATTCCTATTCATTTCTCGATTTGTCGTTATATTCTCAAATTTCTCTCACTTCTTTACAAGATTGTCATATTACTTGCCTGTTTGTGTACTCTATAAAAGTCGCCTTCTAATTTCTTTGTGAACTATTTTCGATGATCATCTTTCAATTGTCTAATTAATTAATTGACTTCATTTCATATTAACTTGAACCATTCAGTAGGTGAGAAATGCTTTCCGGTTTCCATTGAATTTGCTTTTTACTTCTTAGCAGAGTATTTATCATCATTCATAGTCACTGTTCGCATATGTATGGCCTACCTTGAAGCAGCTTCAATGTTGCATCTTTTTATCTCCTAGTTGGTGTCTCTACCTATTTTTCCTGACACTTTTCGTAGACAAATTGTTATCTACCAATATGAATGAAAAGTGAATAAAATATGTTTTAATGTAAATTACGAGTTATATCTATACATATCGAAGCAAAACATCTGTAATATATATTTATTACACCATTCAGGTACTAAGATCTGAAAATTTTCTGCAATAAAAAAAAAACCCAAAGAACCCAAGATGTCATTGAATTTGATTCATGATATGTTTGGAATTGAAATTATCGAAAACTGTCTATCATAATTGTAGACGTCTGTTAAAAAAATATATATTTTGTTACCTATTACCAGGTTTTGTGGGGAAATTCTAATAAAATATTAGTTGACTATTGCCTTGAACAGAGACATATTTAAGAAGTGTCTATCGGTATTTAAACTTTCTGTTGTGGGAGTTTCATATGATATATATTGCATGGGTGGTTGGTTATGAGCTCATTGGAAGTGCTGAGTCTATCTTTGTTTTTTTTTCGGACGGACAGACTATGATTACGTGTTTTCGTATTACGTATCACTAAAATATCAGTTGTAAGGAGAAAAAAAAAAGGAATTTCTACCCAATAATTTCGTCAGATTTGTTACAGAGCTAAAAAAATACTCTCATATATCACCAATCTTTAATCGATATAACTTTATAAAATAAAATATAGAAGCGAAATCCATCTAATTTATTATACATAAACTAATTATGATACAGAAACCATTTATTTAATAGAATCCAATTTATAAATGCTATTCATAATCTTAATACAATAAATTAAAGTAAGTAAAGAACACCCAAGCATTAAACATACGAAACTTCATTAAAATATATTTGTTCAATAATTTATAACAGTGTACTATTCAGTTGAATTTAAACTTGAACTATAGTAGGTACGTATTATTATCGGTTTAAAAGATTAATTAATTATTAATCCAAATTCCACTTATTTGTGCCGACTTGTTTGTTATTGTTATTTTTGCTTTCCTTATATATCTTATATATATTGTATAATTATGTATATATATATATATATATATATATATATATATATATATATATATATATATAAATATATATATATAATATATATATATATATATATATATATATATATATATATATATATATATTCGCTTATTATTATTAATTATTATATTAAGTAGAAAAATTCCAGAGGGCAATTTTTTTTTACGAGTGCAATACTAGTGTATATTAGTGCAAGTGGCCTTAAATAACGCAATTACATTACTAGTTAATTTACGTCCAAAACAATTAACAATAGAGTCAGAATTCGTGAAATTTACACGAAAAAATGACTATCTTCATTTTTTATCAAAATGTTGAAAATTTGGCCATAATAATGTCTCGACCAAATGGGATTTTTTTTTTTTTTTTACCAAAGTTATCGCAAAATGAAATCTTGCTCTTAAATAAATTAATCGATTTGAATGTAACCTCGGCATATAAAAGGGGATGAAATGGACTTTAGTTAATCGTTCAGAAATTTCCAAAGAACTTATTTTTTCATTATTATTTAACTAATTATTTATAAACAATTGATTTTTTTTCGTGTTCTGCGCCTTTTAAAAATCTAAGGATTCTAAATCCGTCGAGAAAAGTTCCGAGCCGAAATTATTTTAGAAATCTTGATGAAAATAATGTAGCGCGGTGTGGTGCACTGACTTGCTCTGCAGCTTACGGAGTGCGTGTTTCTAGTGGAACCTTTTCTGATTGTTGATAACGATTATTCAGTCAATGTGGTAGTGTATTATAGAGTCCTACAAGTGTAATATCTATCGAAATGCCACCTCCAAATGCATGTTGCAATCCTTTTAAATTAGATAAACATAATCGCGTTTATAAAGGAATCGAAAAAGTTACGGAGAAGTGGAGTTCAAGTTTGATTGGAAAATAGTTATGCAATACATGCAGAATAAAAATCAGAAAACAAAGTGCTGCCGTTTCGTTGCCAAAGGCTATGAAAAAAAGCAGTTTCTGTTTCAGCATATGGAGCAGATGAGGAAATGATCAGCGACAGTGAATCGGATGATTCTGATTTTTGTTTTAAATACGGTAATGCAACAAATTAACTTTGTTTTTTAGAGGAATTTGTCATGAGTAAAGATGGCGCGATCAATAATGAAAAATCAATTTCATCCGTCTCCGAAAAAGATATTGCCACAGCAGCAGAGATAAAAATTGCTCTATCGAAGGAAATGGACTAAAAAAACAGCAATTATTAACCTCGGTGCCAATTGATTGGGATCAATTTTTTCAATGGGCGGAATAATTATTTGAAAATATAATGTTTGAATTTTTTTCTAAAACTGAACACAAAAGGGAAGAGGTAACATTGCGAAAACGTTTTTAAAAAGCTAAAACATTTACAGGAACGCAACTGTATCATTCTTTTGTACCTTAAAAGTATGGCATGTAAAGAAATTTCAAATTCGGATAATTTTGTTGTACATAAATTATTGTAATTAGACTTTATTGTAAAGGAATTATTATAAAGCGTATCGCTTTAAGAAATCGATGAATAAACCCTCACATGCTTTTAATTTAGTGAACAATTGAATTTTTCATTTCATCGTTCATTGATTTAAACGAAAAGGTTCCACTAGAAAGAAGCACTTATAGAAAACGCGCGCGCCGTAGGATGCAGAGCACGACCGCTGCACCACGCCGCGCTACATTATTTTCAGCATGATTTCGAAAATATTTGCGGCTCGTAACTTTTCTCGACGGATTTGGAATCCTTAGAGTTTTCATGTTTTTAATTTTTTTCAGATTCTCAAAAGGCACAGAACACGAAAAAATATCAATTGTTTATAAACAATTAGTTACATAATTATGAAAAGATAAATTTTTGGGAAATTTCCGAACGATTAACTAAAGTCCATTTCATCCCCTTTTATATGCCGAGGTTTCATTCCAATCGGTTGATTTGTTTAAGAGCAAGAAGGTATTGTCTAAAAAGTTACCGAAAATTTCATCTTGCAATAACTTTGGTAAAAAAAATTCTCATTTGGTCGAGATATTATTATTCTGACCCAGTAAAAAAATTGGTGACGTGCTTTACCCAGTACCGCATTTACAAAGATGTAATTCTAATATAAATACTGAAGTTGATTTTTTCACACTAAACAATAACTAAATCGAAATATTGCAATTCGTTAATTTAAAAAAATAAATATATTGATTACAAGAAAAAAATTAGTAAAGTACTAAAGGAGATATTAGCAACTGAAACCTAACAATTTCTTCTATATACTATTATTCTTAAGATTGAAAAAAATTATAAAATTTTCAGATTCCTCGACTCCAAAAAACCTCAGAAAAAATGTATTTTGCGATATAATCGAAGCAATTCCTCTAACCTTAGCCCCTTATATGTTTGATTTTAAAAACATATTATTGAAATTTGTTCAGTGCTCAATTAAAAACCCAGGAAAAAATCCTGTATTGGATTTATACAAAATGTAATTACTTCTTTACCTCGTTCCTCTGAAATAATATCGCCTAAAAACTATAGGGTATTTTCCTACGTCAAGTTTTATGCGTATCAAATTTAAAACCTATATTCTGTTTCGTTTAATAAGTACAAACAGAAATACATATAGACCGGTAATTGGCCCGGCCAATATACAGACAGGTAGATAGAGAAGTAGATAGAGATAGGCTAGTAGAGCGACAAACCGACTGACAAAGAACTGGAAACGAATGCGATACTTTCCTTTAGTGACGGAAGTATAAATAAATAAAAAGATGTTAAAACACGTAAGATAGTAGTTAATGCAGAAACCGTGGTAGCACTACCGCGTTGTATTAAAAGTGCCGTGAAATACGAATGTATATTTCGGCTCCTGGGTAACGTTGGCGAATATTATATCCCCCCAATATATATCATAGGTAGTAGTAGTTTGCAGAAATGCAAATAACGTCCGTGGCAGCACTACCGCGTTATTTAAAAGGTGCCCTGAAAAACAAAAATGTATGTTTCGGCACTTGGACAACGTTGACGGGTATTATGACATCCTCGCCGATACTCTTGGGATATGGAAAAAGGGTAAAATCCCTACTGAGGCGGGGAGGTGAGCGATAAAAAAAATATCTCATCAGGAATGTAGTAAGTAAAACTTCCATATATATATACCGGCAACCAGGTCGTTTTGTTAAAATTATTATTATTTCTGGTAGCAAAAATTTCTGAAGTTTTATAAAATGGTTTTCCAAAAACTTTTTTACGGGCGATATCTAGTGAAATGATTTATTTAGGAAGGTATTGTAACTTGATCTAAAATGAAACAAACTCCTAAAATGAGCTAATTAAGATAGCCTCTTATAAAGAATCCAGAATAGTACCAACACTATTTGTAAGATTGTTCTAAGTTGGTGTATCCATCGTAAGCTACGCGTATATATAATGCCAAGTCATTCTATGCAGTATTTTTTAAAATAGCTAGAAGTGAACATCGTGCTTTCAGACAATTCTCTGTCAAAAAGGTTTGATGCCAAATGAAATACATTTGAAGTTCATAAAATATTATGAGTATAAGTCTGGAAGTTGATCCACGTGAAGAACGTTCAAGTTAAAACAACCTGAGAAATTATTGGGCAAATACACGATTTGGTTTTGGATACCCGTGGAAATAAAAGGCATGAAGTTGCTAAGATTATAGGCATTGAAAAATAACGAATAAGTTACGTATTAAATAAGGAATTGCATATGCAAGAGCTTTGTGTAAGATTAACATTAAAAATAATAAAACTAATTTCATGCTTTAATTTATTACTATGGAAGTGGTTTCGATTCATCATTATTTATCATAATATAAAGAGTAGTCAAAACTGTCAACAGAAATTGGGCGTTCAGCGCTAAAAAAAGTAAGTACGGTTCAATCTTGAAAAAGTTAAAACAATAACTGAAGAATATTATTATTATTTTCTGTTCAAAATAGAAGAGAAGATTAGAAAGAAAAAATCAAGCCTGCAGAAAAAAAAAAATCTTTCGTCAACACAATGTATCTGCAAACATATATATATATATATATATATATATATATATATATATATATATATATATATATATATATATATATATATATATATATTGTAAGGTGTTAACTTGCCCGCTTTTTGAGGCGTCTTTTTTTTGTACCCTGTGAAAAGTGGTTTGTCCCACGCTTGAGCGCAATTTTGTACCGTTTGAAAATTGGTTGCCCAAGCTTGGGCGCAATTTTCTTGCAGCCCCGCTTTAATTTCTGATAATGAATTGAGTGAATCCTGATTTTAAAAGAACTAAAGAAATTAAACACACACTAGCTCAGTTTTCCTTGGTAGAGAAATATGGGTAAGAGATAATTGTTATACGTCTTTTTGGAATTATTTTCTATTTTTAAAAAGCTTCAGTTGTACAAATTTTTGGGCACCATTCATTTTAAAATAGAAAGGATCGATCTAACTTCAGTTAAAAAAATGAAAAAATACTGAAGGGTTTTATGGTTATTACTAAAAAGAATTAGTCTAGTACAACTTTTCTTATCCTGAAAAGAAAAATAGGTATACAGTGAGACACTAGCTTTAATCAACTAAAAGAAAATTTATTCATGATTTTAAAATAAAAGTTCCAACCTTTGCAGTTTTAAGGATTACAAAAAAAATTCTAGCCTAACAAGTAGTTATTATTATTAGAGTCCCTAAATCAGACATTTTACTTCTAAAACTTGACTACACCCGAAATCGAAGAATCGTGATTTTCACTTCACGTTTTGTCAGTTCAAATTGCTGTTAAAACACTTATTTGCGGGAATAGACCTATTGATGAATGTTCTGGTAACTTACGGTTTTCCTATGGGCTTCTAGGCCTTCGATGGAACACAAAACCGATTTCACACTTTTGAGAAGAGCCTACTTTGGCTACTCCATTTAGAAAACACACAAAGCCCACTACGGCTTTACGTTAAAAAAACTCGTGCTTAACTTGGCTCTCGTAAATATTGTCATGAGCCTCTACTGCGGCTCGGTCGAAGTAAGCCTCTCGGCTCGGTCGAAGTAAGCCTCTCGGCTCGGTGGAAGTCAGCCTTCACGGCGGCTTGGTGGAAATTAGCCTCGACTTGCGTTCTCCGGACCCTTAAATAAGCCGTGGGCACTCTGTCTGTAAAAACGGCGACGCCGGAACAAAACTCCGGATACAAACATTTGACCAATCCCGGCGTATCGATAGATTCGGTCGGAAACCCGCACTGCACACTATATAACGAGCGGCTAGCAATTTCCGATTAATATACCGCTCGATACAAAAATGAAAAGAAGTACAATTTAAAGCGAAAAATCAGTAACATTACATGGTCTTAAAATCTAGGAAAAAATGAATGTTACAATATATATATATATACATATATATATATATATATATATATATATATATATATATATATATATATATATATATATCTATATACGAGGCTGGTTTGAAAAGTCCGTGCAAAGTCCGAGAGATGGCACCACCGGCGTGTATCGAGGTCATGTTTAGTTAGTAGCATCTCTTGAATGAACGCACACCAAGTTTCAGCCATATTGGTCTATTTCTTTGTGTTTGGCATTCGTGTGAATCAAGGAAGTCGAGTGATTTTCAAGAAATGGACGAAAAAGAATTTCGTGTGGTGATTAAACATTACTTTATGAAAGGCAAAACGCCTCAGGAGACTAAAGAGAAGCTTGATAAACATTATGGTGACTCTGCACCTTCGATTCGAACAGTTTATAAGTGGTTTCAAAATTTTCGGACTGGCCATATGGGCACAAGTGACGCTGAACGTTCTGGACGGCCTGTGGAGGTTACGACTCCAGAAATCATTGATCAAATCCATGATATAGTGATGGATGACAGAAGAGTTAAGGTGCGTGAGATTGCTAGTGCTGTGGGCATCTCGACTGAACGGGTACATAATATTTTGCATAAACATTTGGACATGAGAAAGCTATCCGCAAGATGGGTGCCGCGATTGCTCACGCTTGACCAAAAACGGAATCGTGTGAAGTGTTGCAAGGATGGTTTGCAGCTGTTCCAGAAGAATCCGGAGGACTTTAAGCGTCGTTTCGTCACTGTGGATGAAACATGGATACATTACTATACTCCTGAGAACAAACAACAATCTAAACAATGGGTTGCCAAGGGGGAATCTGCACCAAAAAAGGCGAAGACCGTTCCTTCGGCCGGAAAGGTTATGGCGACTGTCTTTTGGGATTCGCAAGGGATAATCCTCATCGACTATCTGGAAAAGGGTAAAACTATTACAGGTGAATATTATTCATCGTTATTGGACCGTTTTAAAACCGAGCTGCAAGAAAAACGCCCGCGATTGGCCCACAAGAAAGTCCTTTTCCATCACGACAACGCACCAGCACACACCTCAGCAGTTGTGGTCGCAAAATTAATGGAAATAGGATTCCAACTCGTTTCACATCCCCCCTATTCTCCAGACTTGGCTCCCTCGGACTACTATTTGTTCCCCAATTTGAAGAAATGGCTGGCGGGACAAAGATTTTATTCAAATGAGGAGGTGATTGCAGACACTAATGGATATTTTGCAGACTTGGACAAATCCTGTTATTCGGAAGGGATCAACAAACTAGAACATCGTTGGACGAAGTGTATAAGCCTAAAAGGAGACTATGTCGAAAAATAAAAAAGGTTTACCCCAAACACATAAGTAGTTTTTATTTTTGCACGGACTTTTCAAACCAGCCTCGTATATATATATATATATATATATATATATATATATATATATATATATATATATATATATATATATCTATATATATATATATATATATATATATATATATATATATATATATATATATATATATATATTTGCGTTAGACTAAATAACACTAAAATACAATCATTAAAGAAACATTAAATATTTATCTTGAAAGTAGAAAAATAATAAACATTTTGTCAAAATTAATTTTCCTAAAAGGAAGGCAAATTTAGACATTGTTTAAACAACACTAAAACAATGTTATGTATGTATGTATACTTTTCGTTGTTTGGTTGCTTTCATGTAGAGTAGATGGAGTAGAAAGTGGTGATGAAATTATTACCGTAATAAAAACTGGTTGGTTAAATTTGACATTAAATATTTTTACTAATAGTGAACTTAATTAGATAGTGTGTTTTAGAAATTAGGATTGAATTTTTGCTAAAATGCTGCTGTAATTTAAATAATTAAGAATATTTAAATGCCAAATTTATAGGGCTTTTTACAACTACCTTACAAGCTTTAAAAATTTTTATCCTTCATTAAATTTACTTTTGTAAGACTTCTATTTGTCTAATATTGTGGTATTGATCGTTATATACGTATATATCTTGGGACGTATTTATGATTTTAGATTTACTATTAGTATTACGTTAATTTTTTTTTCCTAAAATGTGACAGGTCATCTAATCCCAAATATAACAAATATTTTTATTAAGAGTAAAATAACTATTTTTCGTGTTATGAAGTCTATACAAAGCTCTACAGGCAATAAGACACCACAAAAAGGGCCAAGATAGTGAGTACTAAGTAATTTCTTTATACAAACATAGAATAAGGGATAAGTTTGGGGCTGCCAAAGTTATAGAACTACGTTATTTATTAATTTAGAATATACATAGGTAGAATGATAATATCTTTAATAATGTTAACTATTAGTCTTGTTAAATAGGCTCTGACGCAATTTGCACATTCTTCTTGTTTAACAAAAATTCTCTAATTCTGAAAAGTAAAAAATGTAATAATTTCCCTCAAGAAATCAGAAGTATGATTTGTAATTTAAAATTTAGGAGAAAATTAAACAATTTTTTTTTATTGAAGCTAATTCCAAATTGTTAAAATGTGCTTAAGAAAGTCTCAGATCATGATTAGGGTTTTCTTGGGTAGGTACTCTACATAGAATAAAGTAATAAAATGCAAAAATCATATTTTTCTGCTCGTAGAGCAATTTGTATAATTCTTATAACAGTAAAAAATACAAAACCTTTTATAATCAATAGATTTTGTAATTCTCTTTGTATTTGTTCAGTTATGTGTAAGCTACTTAATTTTTCACATTAAGAAGTACTTCTACTGTCTAATTTACTAAAAAAATGTAACTTCAAAAATGATTAATGTAGCAATAAAATATTGAAATTGACAGAAATACTGGTAGGTAAACCAAAGTAAAGCAGATAGAGGTTTTAAAATATATGACCACCAGACTAGTTTTAACTTTTACATTCCCTTTCCATGGCGTTTGTTTAAAAATGTTATGCTAGAATCTGAAAATTGTTATTGTTTGTTTTATTTTTCGAGGATTATGGAAATATAATACGATTGCAGTCATGATACAACACTTTTCATAGCAGAACTCGGGCAAAAGTGGAACATAAATTTACTTTACTCAAAAGGACGTTTCAGAATCTTGAAATATATTAATGTTGAAAATCCAGGTCAAGCAATAAAAACTGTAACTTGGTGTGTTCTGCATAATATCCACTATTAACAGTCAAGTAAAGATGAAAAATATTGAAGCAGAGAACGAAGAATTCAAGATTCGTGAAAGCAAAGGCAATGATGCTATAGAAAAGAGAGCTAGAATTTCCGAATTAATTATTTAAATATTGTAAATTAGAAGATTAAAATTATATAAATATATTTTTTTAGTCTAATGTGATATCTTGCTAATTTTTAGAACTTCTAAATCATGTTTTCTACTTAGCAATCATTTAATTTAATATTATTAATCATTTTGCTTTTAAAATTTGTTATAGAGAGATTTTGGGGAATGTTAAATAAAACCCTGTCAAATTTCGCCAACGAATGCATGATGTATCCTCAGAAATCTTTGGTCTTTGAGACTAGAATACTAAACGGGCCGTGATCCAGTGCAACAGTCTGATTTCACGTCTGTTGTCTGTAACCAGTGCATTTGTTAATGTTGTTAATTTCTATTAATTCCTTAGTCCTTGTTTACAGGTACTGAAAATGTAACTTTAATATTGATGTAACATTGAGGACTGTCCTATAAAAGAGGTGTTCAGCTACAACTGATTTTAAAATTTACTTAAATATACACCATATTATATAAACAAGCAATTTTATGAATACCTTAAGTTTGTAGTTTGTCTCATAAATTCGCCAAGTGTTAAAAATTGTGCAAATGTCAGGCCTTTTAAGCAATTTAGTTACTTATAATGGAGAGTCTAATTGATAACGTCTGCCTGGTGCTAATTTCTTTTTTTTTTAAATTTCGAATTTAGAACTTACCTTGTATTTACATATTTTTTTAAATTCTAAGTTTAATCATTAGGATCATAAATTCATGTGGGTGTCGACTGATCCTATTGTGTGTATGTTTTTTTAAACAAGACAAACTTATAGATATAGGTCAGTCAATAAGTTTTGAAAATGGAAATGAAACAAGATGAATTAATGAGTCAAAATACGTTTATCCTCCAGTATAATCTTTTTTAAGCTCAATACATTTTTTCCAGCGTTTTTGCAATTCATTTACCTCATCCCTGAAGACTTGAAAATACTTATCTATTACCTCATTATTTGTTGAAAAACGCTTTCCATTAAGAAATCTTTTGGAGTTGAGAATAGACGGGTTACACGGAGCCCGATCTGGCGAATACGGTGGATGTTCCAACAATTCGTACATAAATCGACCAGTTTTGTCGTTGCCAAAGCACCTCTGTGAGCAGGTGCATTGTCGTGATGTAAGATGATTTTTTTCTTCTGAAAATCGGGCCTTTTCTCACGAATTTTCTCATCTAGCTAGTCTAAAATGTTGCAATAATACTCTCCTGAGATTTTTTTACCGGTTTAAAGGTAATAAATTAACAAAATTCCTTTTATATCCCTGAAAACTGACGCCATAATTTTTTTGGACGATTTTGACCACTTTGGCTGCTTTGGAGTTGACCAACCGGACTCAGTTTACTGTGTGGTTTGTTATCGCAGCTCAAGATTATACTGGTAAACCCAAGTCTCATCCATAGTTATAAATCGATGCACAAAATTTATTTAATTCTTTATGAAACCAGCCAAATGTTGTTTGGAAAATTTTTCTAGAGTGCCTTTTGGTTGTCGTGTCAGCAAATGCGGCACCAATCTTGTGAATAGCTTTCTCATACTCAAAACATTGGTTAAGATTTCATGTACTGATCCATGTGAGATGCCTATAGCCTCAGCTAAATCATCCACGGTGAATACACGGTTTTCCATTACCATATCTTGTACTTGCAGAACAACATCGATCATTTACACTAACTATCCAAGTGCCGAAATTGCCATCCTGGGCGACTTTAATGTCCACAATATCAACTGGCTTAAATATTCAAATACTACCGACGAACAAGGTCGTGAAGCTGAATCATTCCCAGTCAGTTGTGGCTTAACTCAGCTTATTGACGAACCAACACGGATCCCTGATCGAGACGGGGAGTTCGCCAGTCTTCTTGATCTGTTTTGAACCACCAATCCGGAGATTTACACGGTTACCGTAAATCCACCGTTAGGTTCTTCCGACCATAAACTGCTTTCGACATCGCGTATCCTACCAATCAGTCACAGAGAGGTGCCTAGGCCGCGGAAGATTTGCTAAATGGGAAGATCTCATGGAATATTTTCGAGCTTTCCCTTGGATAGACATTTGTTTTCGATTCGACAACCCATCTGACTGCGCCAGGGAGGTCTCCGATGTTATTTTGGCTGGTATGGAAGCTTACATCCCTTTTTCGAAGAAATGCCCCTCCAACGGCCAGCCTCGGTTTGACCGAAAATGCAAAGAAGCTGTTGCTCTAAACATCTTGCCTACCGACAATGGTGTGAAAATCCTAACACCAGAAATCGTGACACCTTTGTTCGTGCCTGGAATAGATGCAAAGGAATTATCGACGAAACCAAGGAGACACACAATCAACGAATTAGAAACAAACTTCTCGCTTGTTCCAACAATTCTAGGTCCTTTTGGGCAGTCGCTAAGGCAGTTAGTCAAAACTTCACAAAAATCCACCATACCACCACTCACACGGCCAGATAATTATATTGCAACGACACCTGTTGAGAAAGCGAACTTGTTGGCTGAACTCTTTGCTTCAGATTCTACTGTCGATTTCCAAGGAAAAACACCACCTAGTATTCCCATATTGCAGTCAAGGATCCCCGATGTTGTCTTCAGACAGCGTATCATAAAGCGTATTTTAATGAAGCTAGATACCAAAAACGCTTTCTGGCGCTGACAAAATACCTGCCATAGTTCTCAAAAACTGCGCGAGGGAACTAACACCAGTTTTCTGCAGATTTTTCAACCTATCCTACAGAAAGGGAATATTTCCTTCCTGCTGGAAATGTGCCACAGTTCAGCCGATATCCAAAAAAGGCAAGAAGACCTTGCCAAATAACTATCGACCAATCACACTGCTTTCAATAATATCGAAAGTCATGGAAAAGGTTATCAATCAGCATCTTCTAAAATATCTTGAAGGATTCAACATTATTAGCAATCACCAATATGGCTCTCGTAAACATAGATCAACAGGAGATCTCCTGACTTATGTAACACATGTTTGGAACAACGCAATTGAACACTTTGGAGAATCTCGAGCGGTTGCTGTTGACATATCCACGGCATTCGACAGTGTTTGGCACGATGGACTCTTGGCTAAGCTACGCTCTTATGGTATGTCTGAAAAGTTCTGTTTGTGGCTCTCATGTTTCCTCAGAGAGCGTTCTTTACGAGTGGCAGTCGACGGATTTCTTTCTAATACCTTCACTATCAACGCCGGTGTGCCCTAAGGCTCCATGCTGTCTCCTACTTTCTTTCTCATTTACATTAACGATCTGCTGAAAAAGACCGAGAATCCAATCTACAGCCTTGCAGATGTCAGTACGCTTATCTCTTCATTCACATTGAACGCTCGGACATCGGCTACTCAGACAGTAGCAACTTAACAAAGACCTGGAAGAAATTCTATCTTGTGGTGACAGTAACCAAGTGGAATTTAACACTACAAAAATCCAGGCGGCAGTTTTTTTTAAAAAAGTTAACGTCGCTGAACCCGACATAGTCATGTCAGGGCACTCCATTCCCCTAGCCGTCACTCAATTTGTTGGGTGTTAATTTGGGAGCAAATATGTCCTGGCATGAACATGTTGCAGACATAGCAAGGAGAGCTTCTCAAAAGTTGGGAATATTATTTCGAGCCAGAAAGCTTTATACTCCACAACAACTGTTAATTCTTTACAAAGCTCAAATTCGACCAACTATGGAATACTGCTCCCATGTTTGGGGATAAGCTCCCAAACACACGACTTTGTTGGATTCTGTTCAGAGAAGAGCTGTTCGTCTGATTGGAGACCCGGAACTGACCGGCGGCCTTGATTCTCTGGAACATCGAAGAACGGTTGGCGACTTGAATCTGATCTACAAGTATTTTTATGGAAAGTGTTCGAAGGATCTCTCCAGCTTAATTCCTTCCAGAGCGGTGCATGTTAGAAATATACGTCGCGCTAATACTTCACATCCGTATGAGGTTCAGCTTGTTACTCCGCGTACAATGCTTTTCAAGCAGTCTTTTATATGGAGAATATCTTCCCTTTGGAATAATTTGCCTAGGGCTGTGTTTCCTACCGAAAACAATTTACAGCGATTCAAGAACAACGTGAATCGCTTTTTCCGCACACATGTCGCTCCTGGAGCGCTTTAGGGTCTTCCCTGTAGCACGTGTGCTAAACTCATAAAAAAAAAGTTTCTTCATTTTTGCAGTTTTTGGACGTCTTGAACGTGGATCATCATTGATGCTTGTACGACTACGTTTAAACTCGACTCCTTCTGTGAACATTTAGAAATGAAGGAGCAGACTGTTTTAACACTTTCACTAACTTTGCATGGATTTTAGTTGCCGATAAATCTTCCAAAACCAAGAATTTTATCACTGCACGATATTTGATTTTTTCCATTTTCAAAAAATACTCAAACACGTCTATTTTAACCAGCTGATAAACAATGAATGACTTCACAGATCGACTTGAAATTTATGGTGTGTTCATATGACAGGTGAAACTTCAAAATGGTGATGCTCCATAGGTGTCGTTTTCGAAACTTATTGACTGACCTGATACTCACCCCTAAAGCAATCTTCTATTACAATGTTCCATCTGGAGACCAGTTACTATTTAGAATATGGTAAGGTACCGTCAAACGGGGTGAAGTCGATCAAAAAAATACGTTTTTTTGAGATAACTGAATAACAAATAATTATATTTTAATGCAATTAAAAATATAACTTCCTTGATACTTAGGTTGTCGATTGGTGACTGGAGTAAGGTCATAGATGCAATTTTTTTTTTTATTTTGAATTAAAAGGTGATCGACTTCACCCCAGGGTTCGGGGTGAAGTCGATCACCCATTTTAAAATGCATATTTCCCACTTTAGGATTGTTCGGGAAGAAGTCGATCAGTAAAAAACTAAAAAAATTATATGTAGGTACTAAGGTACCACCTACATTTGCAGAATTTTGCAATAAAATACAAATTAAGGAAATATAAACGTTGGACAAGCTTTACACAGCCATTGATTTCTTAATGATATAAACCTTAAATAAACAAACTATACTTAAAAATAAAAATACAGGCAAAAATAAAACTAAAAAACAGAATTCAAAAAATTACGAAATGAATGAACACACAAAAATTTCTCACTGGAGTGTTTCCATTTCGTTTTTTCTAAGCGAGAAGAAATGTTTGCCCCGCTTTAGTGATTTTAAATTAACTTGTCGGACAATCTGTTCCCTGTTTATGACAGACTCATCCTGAATATTTGGATAAATGAAAAACAAAGATTTCATGGATGGATGTTTACGCAGTGTACTTACAACTATCTTAGTCCCTGATATTTCAGTAATTTTAGCGATATAAAATCGATCTCTCTTATTTGTTTCATATTTTGTGATGATAAATTGTCCTATACTCCAGTTCCTGGATGAATCAAGAATAATGTTGGCTGGCTCAGCAGAACTTTCTCCAATTTCATAATCATTTGTGTTGATATGCTGTTCCTCCGCCTCCAATGCCTGTAAGTCATCTTCCTCTCCGCTGTCGCTTATTTGCCTCTTACGTGTTTTGGGTTGCTTGCAACTGCTCTGGTTCTCTTTTTCCAAATCTTCTGTGCCTATGCTTTTGCCAGCGGCTATGTTTAGTCTTTTTCCTCGCTTTGACGCATCATTAGGCCCAGCCTTGAGCTCGTGTAGATAATCTACAAGCACTGTAGTCATTGAAGTTTCTACCACGTTTCCTTCCTCCGGTGTAGTAGGCTCTTTTCTTTTTATTTTTGCAAGAACAGCACCGGGATTGAAGGGGACTAGGCCGCAAGCTCTCGTCCAGTGGCTGGAGCATGTGGGTCGAATTGGGGGCGGGAGTAAGACAAACTTAATGTTGTTATTTTCGCACTCTTGAATGACGCTGACAGTAATATGACTTTGCAAGTTATCTGCAATAAGCAACTTGGTTCCTTCTAATTTTCGGAAAAATGGAAGTGCTACGGTTCTGAACCAATCGTCAATAAATTCAGAATCAAACCATCCCTTTGGAGACCTGTTGTAAATTGCTCCTGGTAATCCGCCCTCCTTCCAACCTTCATAAATATGTTTGGCTTTGTACACTGTATAAGTAGGGGAGACGAGTTCCATCAGCAGCTATTGTGAACATAACTGTTGTGCTGCTTTTGGTGGTGTCAAGTGTCCTGTGGGCGTGTTTGCTTCCTTTCTTCATTACCACTTTAACCGCTCCGGGATCGTCAACGAAGTTTGTTTCGTCATAGTTTACAACGTTTTGTGGTGGGATATCTCTGATTATATCCGCCACATTTCGGAAATATTCCTCAACAATCTCGTATGTCACAGCGGCTCTCACTCGCTTTGTATTCTCCGCAAGCTTGACTGTAAGCTGAGGATGCCTCTTCATCAGACCATTAAACCACCCTTCTCCTGGCATATTATTTTTAAATCGCCTTTCAGTGATGCCGCGACTATTTAAATATTGCTGCGTGATTCGCCTAATATCAATGGACTTTAATGGGAAACCCTACTCAGCACAGGTTTGCAAAGCATTCACTAACAAAGTTTCAGAATGCTCGTCAAGAGCAGGTTGACCACCATATGTCAAGAGAGCTGCCGCATGATAGTGATTGTTAAGTGTCGTATATGGCACTGCAAACCTTTCTGACGCTTTTCGCATGCTCAGTTTTTTTTGCGCACTGCATCCAGCGCTCTCTCTAAATACACGGGATAGTAGTTTTTTTTGCCATAAGCACCCAGCTTCTTTATGTATTTTCGTGGCATCTATAAAAAAATGAAAATAATAAAATACGATTCACCCCCACCCTGCCCGACACCCCTCATATGCTAGCACACAAAATTAATATATAAGAAAATCATACAAAAACAAATTGCTTTAAACATAATCTCAAAACCTAACAAAATACAGCGAAAACCAAGTGATCCATTTCATCCCGTTGTTTTGTTTCTACACACAAAAATTGCAATTGAAACCACACAAAAAATAAATTAGCATGTTTGATTGTGAATACCTTTTCTTGAATATATTCCTTATCACCTAGAGGAGCTCGGACGGGCTTAGTTTTCACTGATTTGGCTGTGCAACTATTTGATTTCACATATTTTAGAGATTGAGAAATTTTGCTCTTTTACTATTTAATTATTTTTGGAAAACTCACTTTACACGATTAACCAACAACACCGGTATAATAGATGTTCATCTGTTCGCCACACAAATGTAAATAAGAATCAGCTGATTTGTAATGCAGTGTTGCCATTATGCTTAAACAGAAATGAAAATACTGATTTGATCGGCTTCACCCCTGCCGATCGACTTCACCCCGTTTGATGGTACTAGAAAGAGGAATTATATTTCTTTCAAATGCCTACTATTCTAATTAAAGAGTTAACATGGAACTAAAATTTTCACGGTCTTTATTAGATGAGAATTCAGATTACATAGTGTGAATTTGAAGAAGCTTTTCAGAGTTTTGCCTACGATTGCGCCAGGTATGTTCAGCTAAGATTGAATGTTCAGTGTCATAATCTCGAGGAGTAAATATCTCCAAAAATACCTTGTGCATTCGTAACCAAATTGACACAGTCAAATCTTAAGAACCACGATTTCTCTTCTAATGAATTGTAAAACTAATTTTACTGAAATGACTCACTTATAAAAATATTAGTATAATTAACAAATTGCTCTATATGTAAACTATGTCTTTTCATTACATTGATTAAAAAATATAAACGGTTTGACTTAAAAGCTTGTTTTGTTAGAACTACAACCAAACTATTGTTATATTGTTATTTAATTTTATAATTAAACGAATAGGCAGTATTCAGATCAAATAATTTTAGTTAATATGAAGAAGATGCGTTGAATATTAAGTCTTTAATTTATGCAGTAATTTATCTAAAATAGTTGAAAAATACTTTTCACATACATAAAAAAAACAAAGGAAGGAATGTTATTAAGAAAATAATTATTTTAACTACTTTCCATATAAACCTTAAAAAATTTGACAACGTATGTAAGTTGTGGTCTTTTTAAAATGACTAAACGATAGATAATCGCGTTTATTTAATTGTATTTTTCCATACCGACAAGACAAAGTTAGTTTCAAGATAATGAGTGTAGAAACATGACCTTTTCTTTTATTAGGGGTTCTTCTTTGTGAAAAATATTTGCCCTTCTGTGATTCCTTTTTATGAACTTTCCCCCCCTTCAGTCATCGATTTTAAATTGGATGTAAATTTTTAGAGTTCTACTGTAGCAAAGATTTTTTGGTTAAAAATCACAATCACTCTAAATTATCGATCGTTAAATTGAGTTTAAGGTTTTAAAATTCTATTGCATGAAAGGGTTCTTTCTTGTGAAAAATTTTCGCGGTTATCAACGTTTTAGTTTCCTGTGTTGACTCCCTCCAGTATCAGCAGCTTCTCATTTAGTATTTTTTTTCCTTAATCAAATGCCCTTTGTATACTCTCCCTCCCTACCCCTTGTATAGGGTGGTCCAAATTGGACACCCCTTTATCTAATGGAGATAGACGAAAACTGATGTAGGTATCTGAAGCTCAATTTTTATGGTAAACTCAATGGTGAAAACCGCATATCGATATCTAGTACCGTTTTAGATTAGGGTGTTTTTCAAAAATCTGCATTTTGGAAAAATGTTTGTAACTAATATTTTAATAGTTATTAACGCAAAGATATATTTTTTAAAAGGGATATTTTTCCTTATCCGAATAGAGCCTTAAATTGCCATTTTAAAAATATAGCACACTTTATATTTTGCTTAAATCTACTTCAAAATATAAAGGTTTTCAGTTTTTACGCGAGTTTTAAATGCACATTTTGTGAAGTAGGTTTTGGACGGAGTCAAATTTTACTTCAGGATCAGTTACTGAATTGTCAAATAAATCGCAATGAAGTTTGAAAATTACCAAAAATGGGATATTATAGTGTGTTTCATACAAACCGGAAATAATTCGGAGCGGCAAGTAATTTGTACCACGAACAGTATTCAGAGAGGCGTCAACCCTTGAAGGATATATTCGCTCGATTGCTACATAACCTAGTTAATAGTGACCAGTTTGAAAAGAAAAGATCCAAAAATTATGCATCAAACAGGGATAAAGAGTTAGAAGGAATAGTAGTTTTAGGAACTATCGGAAATAATCCCAACACTTCAAACCGACAGTTAAAAGAATCCACTGGACTACCAAGAACTAACGTAAGTTGAATTTTGAAGAAGCACAAATTCAGGCCATATAGGACAAGAAAAGTTCATTACCTGAGAGACGGAGGTTTTCAATGGCGCATGGATTTTTGCCAATGGTTTCTGGAAAATTGTAACAATGTTCCGAATTTTTCATTAAATTGCATTTGGACAGACGAAGCTTATGTAAGCACTGCAGGTATTTTTAACCCTTACAATTCTTATACGTGGGCACAAGAAAATCCTCATTTAGTTGTGGAGCAAAGAAATCAAGGCAGATTTTGATTTAATTTTTATAGGCAGGGTTATAGGTCCATTTATTTACGAAGGAACATTTTTTAAGGCAACAAATAGAACCTCTTATTGATGAATTGCCGTTAATGGATCTTAGAAATATATTTTTTTAACATAACGCTGCAGTTATTAGTAATTTTTTATCGGATACTTTCGACAATAACTGGATAGCCAACCAAGGTCCGAACCGTTGGTCGGCACGGTCTCTGGGGAAGATTGAAAGACCTAATTTTTAAATTGCCGACAAACACCAGGCAAGAGTTAGAAGTCGCAGTGATACAAAGTTTTGCAGCTCTTACTCCTCTTGAACTAATCAACTCGGTAAGAAGTGTCCAGAACAGGTGCCGCCTATGTGTATATGAAACTGGTTGACATTTCGAACATCTCTTATAGAAAATTGTTTTGTTTTAGTTTGCTCTACTCGGAATAAATTGTTTTATTGTTGTTTTGTTTTATTTTCTACATAGTTTAAAGTACTATAGCATTTAGTAACTTTCATGTAGTTATGACTCTTAGAGTTACTTCTGGGATTTTTTTTTACGATTTGTCTGCTATCGGTAAACAATTGATATTGCTGCTCCGTCCAAAGCCTACTTCACAAAATGTGTATTTAAAACTCGTATAAAAACTGAAAACCTTTATATTTTGAAGTAGATTTAAGCAAAATATAAAGTGTGCTATATTTTTAGAATGGTAATTTAAAACTCTATTCCGATAAGGGAAAATATACAGGTTATCCCATTTAAAAAATATATGTTTGTGTTAATAACTATTAAAATATTAGTTGTAAAAAATGTAACTTACACTGTTGCAATCCACGTGAAAAAGTGCTTTGAAAATGTTTTACAGAAATCAAAAATTTTTGTTAGGAAAAGAATTACAAACATTTTTCCAAAATGCAGATTTTTGAAAAAATACCCTGTATATCTGAAACGGTGCTATATATCGATATGCGGTTTTCACCATTGAGTTTATCATAAAAATTGAACCTCAGACCCCTACATCAGTGTTCGTCTATCTCCTTTAGATAAAAGGGTTTACCTTCAAAAGTGTCCAATTTGGACCACCCTTTACCTGGCTAGACTACTGAATAGAATCTAATATAAATTCCGTCAATAGAAGAACTCGTGCATGTGTTCCTGTTATTTTTTGTTTATTTTAGAAGTTATAGTACGATATAATGAGTGAATGGATTAATACACACAAAAAACAGTTTCCAATTCTCGTCGGTCTATTTATCTGTCTGTCTGTCTCTCTTCTCTCGATGAAATAGGATACTGACTTCAACTTTGGTACACATATAATATTTAAAGTAGAAAGACACGTGTTGTTTTTGTGCAATATTTTCTTAGAGGAAGATGGATAAAGAAGTGGGGGTCAATAAATTTTGTATAGTTTTAATACTGTTATAGTCCAGTAAATAAGAATTTTAAATGCTCGTTCATAGTTGAAGCCTGAATTTTTTATCAAAAATTAGTTTTAATACGTAGATTAAGTATCAAAAGTCAAAAATTGATAATTAAGTGGAAGAGATTGTAAAAAAAAAAATAAAAACTACCCCAAAAACCAGTTTTTTTCGCAAATTTCTCGGAAAATATAAAAATTTTACAAAAAAATGTTTCGAACAAAATCTATAGATAATATAATTATCTATAAAATCGTCGTGAATCACTTTTCATATTTGTGATATAAAACGAGATATTTGCAATTGAAAATTGTTTCAAGAAATATAATTGTTTATAATACATAATATGAAAAACAATTCTCTGAAAAAATTAGTTACGTTAAATAGTATGATTAAAAAAAAAGTTCAAAAATAATGATTTTTTTTCTATTTTTTATGATTTTTTTCAGATTTGGATATTTTTTAGCTGCTGTGCTTCAAATAACAATTTTCAATTGCAAATATTTCGTTTTATATCGGAAATACGTGAAAAGTGATGCACTACGATTTTGTAGATAAATGTATTACACAGGTATAAAAAAAATTCTTTCTCCTTTAAGGGAGGCAAGTGTTTTCTTCAGTATTTTTTTATGCTGAATTCAAAAAAAGACCACACTTAAAGTTGCCAAAAAACTATTAAACAGATTTTTTTGTTTACCTGTGATATCTATCGATTTCAAATATATTTTTTTGTAACTTTTATATTTTCCGAGAAATTTGCGAAAAAAGTGGTTTTTGGGGTAGTTTTTATTCTTTTACGACCCTGCCATTTATTTTCCAATTTTTGACTATTAATACTTGATCCACGTATTAAAACTAATTTTTGGTTAAAAATTCAGTCTTCAACTAAGAATGAGCATTTAAAATTTTTATATACTGGACTATTCTGAGAAATTGTCTTGATTTTAGTTGCTGGTGGTTAAAAGGTGAGAGGAGGGTACATCAAATATGTTATTTCACACGTCCTTTCCAGAGATTCTGAGTTTAGGAGTCTAAAAATGTTATCATTATTTCCAGCCTTACCTCTGCTTTCGTTAATGATTAATATATCACCATAAAGTACCTCACATTTAAGTTATTCTTTAAAGTGAGAAAGTTAAAATCACTACTCACTAACGACTGGATAAATCATTTTACCAATTTTTTAATAAATAGTGCTTCCTTACTTATTCTTTATTCTCCGATTTTTCTAATGCTAGCACTCTTTTGCTGAGAACCGTAATCGAAATAAAATGCCAGAGTTTATCTTGAAAAGTTAGTGTCCAGCATTTTATTCCTCAATTTAAAATCACATTTATCTATCTGCTACTTATAATTTAGTTTAAATTTTTGTCGTCAATTTTTACATTTAAAGGTTTTCATCTAATTAAATGTTTAAAATTTTCAGTAGAGAATTCTAGGAAAATAGGTAAGTAAAGTTTAATCGACGAGTATTTTTTTATTAGATCTCATTAGGTCATTTGATATAATTCTTGTCATAACTCATACTAAAAATATGAATGTGTTAAAAACATGACTAATTTTTTTTTGTATTCAGCCTTTATCGTCCATAAGTGGAGATGTAACTATTCAATTTTTCCTCATCTGTTTCCGTCTTGTGGCAGGTTCGTCTTTTGCTTCTAAGCTATTTTCTTAATGTTATCATACTATCTTAGTAGCGACCATCCTGGATTTCTAATTTTCTCCCTACGATTTCTTTTCCATAGTTTTTCTTGTCTCTTTAGTTCTTTCCATTCCTGATATATGTTTGGTCTATCTCATTTTACCTTTATTTCATTTCGGGCGGTTTTTTGATCCATTCTCTAGATGTTTTGCGCTTTAGAGTTATATTTAGGATTGGTCTTTCCGTGTGTTGTGCGTTGCACTTTATTTTTTGTTTTCTTTGTAGACCAGAACTGAGATAACAAATTGATTTATTAATTTTGTTTTTACGTATGTCCTAATTCTTTTGTTTTTGTTTAGTAATTTATGTCCTAAAGCCCGTGTGTATCTTATTTTTCTATTTAAATCTGCCGTATGCATTTTTCGTTCTATTTTTGTGTTTTGTTCCAGGTTGTTCTATCTTTTCCCTTGATCACGTTCTATCCAAAATAATGGGTTTGTTTTGGTGTTAGAAGGATCTTTTCATTATTTTTGTTTTTCTGACACAAAATAATGAAAATTTGTAACAAAAAACTCACAAAAAAAATGCACAACGCAATATAAAAAAAACTGACTGGACATGTCAGTTTAAAAACTTATATGGGCTGAAATTTGACTGCTACTGCCGAGTGTCACTTGCCAAGATGCAAAATATCAAAATGAGAAACACAGTCGTTGAATAGATAATAAAATTCAACATTCTTAGAACTACTGAGTCGGGTGTATAGTATGTTTAGGAAATTATCTTATTAATAAGTAAAATTAAAAAATGATAAACCTTTTCTCCAAGAATAAATCTTAGAAATAAAAAAATATCCACACTTTAAAAATATCAGACCTAGTCTACTGAGGTTAGAGATAAGGATTTAACAATTAATTAATAGAGTATTAAAGTGGTTGCGTGCCCACATATCGTTTTGTTTCTTCGTTTGCTTGTCTAGACTACACTCAAACATTTAAATAATTTTCTTCTAAATAGTTTTATCAACTATTTTAACTTATCACTTAGAAATATAACAGTAACATACTCGTATATATATATATATATATATATATATATATATATATATATATATATATATATATATATATATATATATATATATATAGGTGAAAATTCGTGAAACGGGACACCTCGGACCCGACTTTTCGGAAATTCAAAAACAATGATTTATTTTAATACTACATATAGGTAGTGAACAATCTCTGAAATATTTTCAGTTGATGTTGATTATTGTAATGGTTATAAACAGTACAATTTTGAGGTCAATTTTTTTTCAAAAATTCGTAACTCGGAAATTGATTTTTTGAACATTATGAATTAAAAAAAATATTGTATAATGAAAAAAATTTTTTTTTTTTTATTATAAACAAATTGGAACTTAATAAGGTTCTTAACTACTTATCGATAATAGATTTAATTCCGTAGATGCGCCAATGTTTTCTGTGGAAAATCACAAAAAAAATCCTTCGGCTCTCATTTGACCTTCAAATGGCGTTAGTTTTTGTGAGTGAAGGCCCAGAGTTAAACGTGGCGTGGCGCAGTGCAAAGCGAGTTGACGCAACGTAGTGCTGTTAGGCGCACATATAATTCAAAATAATCGCATATTTATATATAACATAGCAACAACACTATATATATATATATATATATATATATATATATATATATATATATATATATATACATATATATATATATATATATATATATATATATATATATATATATATATATATATATATATATATATATATATTTTATGAGTCTAGCACACGTGCTGCAGGGAAGAAGTCCCTAAAGCGCTACAGGAGCGACACGTGGGCGGAAAAAAGCGATTCAACTTGTTCTTGAATCGCTGTAAATTGTACTCGGTGGGAAACACAGTCCTGGGCAAATTATTCCAAAGGGATGATGTTCTCCATATAAAAGACTGCTTGAAAAGCATTGTACGAGGAGTAACAAACTGAAGCTGATACGGATGTGAAGTATTAGCGCGACGTGTACTTCTAACATGCACCGCTCTGGGAGGAATTAAGCGGGCCACATCCTTTGAACACTTTCCATGAAAATACTTGTAGAATAGGCTCAAGTTGCCAACCGTTCTTCGATGTTCCAGCGAATCAAGGCCGCCGGTCAGTTCCAGGTCTCCAATCAGACGAACAGCTCTTCCCTGAATAGAATCCAACAAATGCAGTGTATGTTTGGGTCCGGAGCCCCAAACATGGAAGCAGTATTCCATAGTTGGTCGAATTTGAGCTTTGTAAAGAATTAACAGTTGTTGTGGAGTGTAAAGCTTTCTGGTTCGAAATAATATTCCCAACTTTTGAGACGCTCTCCTTGCTATGCCTGCAACATGTTCATGCCAGGACATATTTACTCCCAAATTAACGCCCAACAAATTGAGTGACAATGTTAGAGGAATGGAGTGCCCCAACATAACGATGTTAGGTTCAGCGACGTTCACTTTTTTAGAAAAAACTGCCGCCTGGGTTTTTGTAGCGTTAAATTCCACTTGGTTACTGTCACCCCAAGATAAAATTTCTTCCAGGTCTTTGATAAGTTGAATGACTTCCTGCTGTCTGCGGATATTCGTCTCAGTAGCCGATGTCCGAGCATTCAACGAGAATGAAGAGATAAGCGTACTGTCATCTGCAACGCTATAGATTGGATTCTCGGTCTTTTCCAGCAGATCGTTAATGTAAATGAGAAAAAGAGTAGGAGACAGTATGGAGCCTTGAGGTACACCGGCATTGATAGTGAAGCTGTTAGAAAGAAATCCGTCGACAGCCACTCGTAAAGAACGCTCTCTAAGGAAACATGAGAGCCACAAACAGAACTTTTCAGACATACCATAAGAGCGTAGCTTAGCCAACAGCCAATCGTGCCAAACACGGTCGAATGCCTTGGATATGTCAAGAGCAACCGCTCGAGTTTCTACAAAGTGTTCAATTGCGTTGTTCCAAACGTGTGTTATATACGTCAGAAGATCTCCTGTTGATCTATTTTTACGAAAGCCATATTGATGATCGCTAATAATGTTGAATCCTTCAAGATATTTTAGAAGATGTTGATTGATAGCCTTCTCCATGACTTTCGTTATTATTGAAAACGGTGCGATTGGTCGGTAGTTTCTAGCTTCATTAAAATACGTTTTATGATACGCTGTCTGAAGACAATATCAGGCATCCTCGACTGCACTATGGGAATAGTAGGTGGTGTTTTTCCTTGGAAATCGACAGTAGAATGTGAAGCAAAGAGTTCAGCCAACAAGTTCGCTTTCTCAACAGGTGTCGTTGCAATAGAATTATCTGGCCGTGTGAGTGGTGGTATGGTGGATTTGGTGAAATTTTGACTGACTGCCTTAGCGACTGCCCAAAAGGACCTGGAATTATTGGGACAAACGAGAAGTTTGTTTCTAATTCGTTGATTGTGTGCCTCCTTGGTTTCATCGATAATTTCTTTGCATCTGTTCCTGGCACGAACAAAAGTGTTACGGTTTTTGGTGTTAGGATTTTCACGCCATTGTCGGTAGGCAAGATGTTTAGAAGCAACAACTTCTTTTCGTTTTCGGTCAAACTAAGGCTTGTCGTTGGAAGGACATTTCTTCGAAACAGGGATGTAAGTGGTTAACAAACACAGTAATTCTTTTGAGAAATCTTGTCGTAATGTCAAATTAATGGGTTACATCATAACCAACAAATCTATCATCATTCGAAGAAATTTTACAACACAATGTATTTTCATTAATTTACACCTAACTGTGCAATTGACATGTGTTTGGAATTTATTATGCTCGCTTAAAACGAGTTTTCAGGAATTTAGCATGAATTTCATATTGCGGTTTTGTATAATAATCAAATTTTATATTTTTAAAAAACTTTCTAGCCCACATATACAGATCTTCGGCATCATCAATTTGACGTAAACTTGCAAAATATGCTTAGCGTTTTACGGTACCACCTATACCGTCACACGCATCTTTATATATTTATACATATATATTTATATATATATATATATATATATATATATATATATATATATATATATATATATATATATATATATATATATAAAGGGTGTCCCAGTATTCCGTGTACATAGAGTTACTGGGAATTTCGGGGATGAAAATATGGCCGTTTAACGCAACTTATCTTAGTTTAAAAATTCGTAATTTTTGAGATACGGGGTATCAAAATTATACTTTTATTTTAGTTTTTCTTAAGTAGCTTTCTTAATAATTGTAGTATTTATACAAGATTCGGTGTTAAGGGGTTTTCTGAGATGAGAAATCGAAATCAGCTCACAGTTTTGTTGTAAATTGTAGGGGGCGTCACTTACTGCACTGTGCTTACATTTAAATTGTCATAACTTTTTTTTATACCACTCTGTATGATGTTTTTAATTGAATATTCGTATTTTTCGCCTTCTCCTGTCTAAAAAGCTCTCTTGGTAAATGTTGTTCCGAGTAACAGTTTCTGAGATAATGGGATGTTTTTTTTCCATTTTTCAGTTCCATTGTCAAATTCGCAAATGCGTTCCTTCACACTTCATCCAGCCTTAGAACAGGTTCAAAAGAATAGTCTTTGAAATTTGGAGAATGCTTAAAGGTAAACAGGTTGACAACTATAATAAATTTAAAGACCAACGGACCAACAACAGTAAGAATGTAAAAACCAACTGGTTAAGGGCGTAAAAAATTACCCACAAATTGATAAATTCGAAAAAAGCTTAATCGCTCGACTGAGAAGGTATTAGTTTCACAATAAATGTTCAATATGGCCGCCATCTTCGTTAATGCATAAATTAATATGTCGCAGGAAATTTAAATGTACTCTTCTTAAAATGTCTTTATCTCGTAAAGCGTTAGCAGCATCTTGAATCCTATTCCACAATTGCTCAATGTTGTTGATTTGAACTTGATAAACTTTCGGTTTCAATGTACCCCAAAGGAAAAAATCGCATGGATTTAAGTTTGGGGAATATTATGGCTGGCTCAGAAAAGCGCCAACAAAGTTTTCGTGGCTCTGAAAAGACTAGTTTGTGTTGCTTTACATATGAAGTACAATGAATCATGTAGAAGCAGATTATTGAACATTATAACAGTACATCCTTTCTTTCTCTATGTCTGTTGTGTGTTTGTGTGAACGAACAGCAGCCTATTCTCTAAAAACATAGATATCTTTGATAATGTAATTTGAGGGGTGGAAACAACCTATTACTAATTAGTTGGTTTCATGGTGTCTTCGTGCGTTACGTTTCTCGAACTGATAATTAAATAAATAAAATAACCGAAAAATCACCTAAATTTGCCATAGAAACAAAAAAAATATTATTTATCGGTATGGTCGTGCATATGATCGTTTTTTTTTTATTTTGATTATTTTTATAAACATTTTTTACTTGCATACTGGCTCAGGAAAGACTAGTTCGTATTGCTTTAAACATGAAATACAATGGATCCTATAGAAGGAGCTTATTGAACATTATGACGGTACATTCCTTGTTTCTCTATGTCTCTTGTGTGTTTGTGTAAACGAACAGCAGCCTGTTCTCTAGAAACATAGATATCTTCGACAATATAACTTGAGAGGTGGAGACAACCTATTACTAATTAGTTGCTTTAATGGTGTCCTCGTGAGTTACATTTCTCGAACTGATAATTAAATGTATAAAATAACAGAAAATCAACTAGAACGGCATAGAAACAAAAAAATTTGTATATAATTTGTCGGTATGGTCGTGCATACGATCGTTTATAGTGTTCCGTGCCGAATACTTATAAGATCACTTGGGTGTCTGTCTGTCTGTCCGTCTGTCATACCCGATTTTCTCCGAAACTATTCGACATAGAAAGTTAAAAATTGGTACCAGTATAGGAATTGATGGCCTCATCAGAGCTGTGTAGTTTTGAAAGTTAAATTTTGACTTTGGGGGGTGAAATCGGAAGTGAAAAAAAAGTCATAGAGTGGGGTGTCAAATGAAAGCTTGTAAAAATACGTATAATATAATACTTGCGCACAATTTTCTTTGTGTTATTTTAAAAAAATCGCTTTCCCCCCTTTATCTCGAAAAGTACTGATCAAAAAATTTTGAAAAAATTCTGAAATATTCTTCTCAGGATGTAGATTGAACGAAAATTATCACGAGAGAATTACCTTTAATAATTTATCTGGTATATATAAAAAAAACAAATATTTCAAGGTCATCAGTCCCTGATCATTTTAAACCTCCGTAACAACAATTTTTATTTTAAAAGCAATCAACGTACGGAACACTAATTGCGCAAGTTCAACTTGCACTTGACCGGTTTTTTTATTTTGATTATTATTATAAACATTTTTTACTTGCATACTGTCACAAAATGAAAATTCAATTAATGTCAGAGATTATTTTCCAAGAATAATTTTCTAGAAGGTGTCTTTTGATCCCCAATCACTTCACTTAATGTTCCCTAAGGAGTTTTTTATTTACTGACTTCGTGTGCTTTAGATGCAGTCATCCCCCCATACCCCAGATTATACTACTGTTGGCTTCTTGTCTCCTTTTCAATTTATTCTGAAACATTTACTACAAAATTCAAAGTACTCTTCTGTAAACCCTTTCAGCACATTTTTCGTTATATTTTATAGTAAGTTGATGCAGGTATGGAACTTTATTGACCCTAGTATGAAGATTTCTGTTTCTTGCTTCTACTATAAATTTTGACAGGACTCCAGAATCCGACAACAAGGAACTTTGACTATTAGCTTTTGAAAATTTATTTGTTAAGATAAATTTTAATGTAGTACCTAGTTTGGCTAGTAGTGATTTCAATAGCATTCTACAGAAATATAAGTAGGTGATTTATTTCTACGTTGGACTCACATCTTTCTAACCTTCCTGTTAACACACAGCCTTGATGAATCCAACTTCCAATGCAATGTTTGTCATACAAAAAATTACAAAGCCAAGGACCACACGACTTTAAAAAAAATCACTCACAAATCTAGCAAACAAATAACTTATTTGTTAACAAAAGGAGACGTCATGTGTTGCGATTAGTGTATATTGATACTTGACTAAATTTTACGATTTGATTTTTTTGCCTGATATTCAATTAAATTTATGACTATTAATATCCTTTTAAATAAAATTTATATTTAAAAATAAAGCCATATATATATATATATATATATATATATATATATATATATATATATACATATATATATATCATGATTAGCTTATTTTATCCATAGTAGGATCTAAGCCTCCCAAAGTTGTCTGCACTGAGGTCTGTTGTTTGTCTTTCATATCATCTTGTTTGTGGTCTACCTCTGCATATTTTATGTTCTCTAGGCCTTCATTCAACCATACGGCATGTCCATCTGTTATCATTCATCCTTGCGATATGCCCAGCCCAGTTCCACCTTAATATACATATTCGTTGTATTACATTTGTCACTTTTGATCTTTTTTGTATCGCGATGTTAGGAATGCGATCTTAGAGTCTAATATTTAACATTCTCCTCTCCATTGCTCTTTGGGTTACCTGGAGTTTATATATACTTTTATTTAAACTTCACGTTTCAGTGCCATGTGTTAATACCGGCAATACATATTGATCGAACACTTCGGCTTTTATTGTATTTGGGATGTCCAATTTAAATGTGGATTGTAACTTTCCAAACGCAAACCAAGCTTTAAATTATTTTTTGATATTTCGATTTTTTGTCTTAAATATATAAATGTTTGTACCTTTCCTATTCTTCCACCTTCTATTAATAGTTCCTGGCTGCTATCTTCAGTTTCGTTATTCAAATATTTGGTTTTGGTGAAGTTTATTTTTTGAGACCTATTTCTCGAGAGTTGCTATTTAATTTTATCAGCATTTCTTGTAATTCTTCGTTTGTGTTGGCGATCAGAGTGTCATCATCTTCGAACCTTAAGTGATTTAATCGTTTACCGTCGATTAGTATTCTTTTATTTTTCCACTTTAGCGATTTGAACATATCTTCTAGAGTCAACGTGAACCCACAAATTCCTGTTTCAATTTTGATTTTATTTTTTTTTTCTTCAAGCATTATTTGTGATGTGGCATTTTTATATATGTGTTCAAGAAGAGATTTGTATCTTTCGTCGACTCTGCTATTACTGGACTTCTCATATCTCTATCGAATCAAATGCTTTTTCATAGCCAACCATTGCTATCCACAAGGTTACCTTATATTCATTTGCTTTTTCCACTAGTAGTATAATTGTTTGAAGATGATCCAAAGTGCTGTATCTATGTCTAAGTCTCTTGTTCACGTGGTTGATAACCGTCTAATCGATATGTTATGATTTTAGTGAGGATTTTGTATAATACCGATAACAGGTTGATGGGCCTGTAATTCTCCAATTTAAATTTGTTCTCCTTCTTAAAAATAAGTACAATCAAGGCGTTTACCCAAGGTGTTGGTATTTCTATAAGGCACCTGTTAAATAAAGGTTGCAGAGATTGTACTATTGATACCACTTCATACCTTATCATGTCTATAGTTATTTCGTCGTCACATGGTTCTTTGTGGTTGTGTATATGTTGTATGGTGTTCATTATTTCATCCGTTGTTATATTGGGAATTTCTTCAGATCCCATATTTCTTACTAGCACTCCATTTCCTTCTTCTTTCCCGGGCGGTGGCGACTTATTCCTGTCATATAGTGTTTGATATTATTTTTCTGCAGCTTCTTTTATCTCTTGGATTTGTGCGATCTCTTAGTTATCGTTATTTATAAGTTTTATTATTTAGTGTCTGTCATTAATTTGTTTGTTTACGTGTTTTAAACTTTTTCTCTCTTTCAAAGTTTCTTTTATTTTCGAGTTTCTTTACTGTCTGATGTCTTCTCTGATCTTTTTCTTTATTTTTTTTGTCTATTTCTGCTAATTCTAACCAGCCATTTGTTGGACCATTTCTTAATAGTCTTCTCTGTTCCATTAGATTTTGTGTCTCTTTACTTAATTTTTGTGTTTTGTCTTTTTTCGATTTTGCTATTTTTTTGGAGTCCTAAGTAGGCTGCTGTTGGTTATTTGTGTATTGAGTTCGTCCAGTTCTGTTTGGTAGTTTATGTGCTGCATATGATTTTCCAGTACTTGTTGATATGCGTCTGTGTTTTGTTGTATTATTTCTGTTGGTGTCTTTATCTTTATATGTGTTATCAATCTACATCTTTCCTGCTTCAGATTTATTCTTATTTTTGCTCTGAGCATCTGGTGGCCTCTGCGAATGCTTATCGCATTTAGGACTGTCTTGTCGATTGCGATATTCTTGTTATTTGATAAAACATAATTAATTTCGTTTCTTGTTATGCCATCTGGACTTTGCTATGTTCATTGTCTATATTCTGGCTTTTGGAAAAATGTATTCATGACGTACAAATTATTTTTGTTGACAAAATTTGATAATTTCCCGACACTCTTCTCATTTGTATTCGTTGGTTTACCTATTTTGGCACTGAATTCGCCGATTATTATGATATATCTTGTTTGGTGGTTGTAGCAATGCTTTGTTTATATCTTCGTAGAATTAGTCCATTTCGTCTTCCTCGCTGTCAGATATCGGTGAATATACCTGAATGATTCTACATTTGTATCTTCTCTTCATCTGTATGTCTACTGAAATCACTCTTCCCGATATGGCTTTGAACTGAACAACATTATCTGCTATTCTTTTATGCATCTCTATAGAAAAATGTATGGTCACTTTTTAGGGTGATGCAAGACTCTCCTGTTCTTCTTACTTCCGCTAAACCCAACATTGTCCATTTTATGTTTTTAGTTCTTATAATTCGATTATTTTTTCTTCGGATCCTAAAGTTCTTGTGTTGTAAGTTGCTATGTACCATTCTGCTCTTTTCGGTTTTCTATGTGCTGTGGGTATACGACTGTGTTTTACTTTCGAATTTTTGGAAATTCGACATATTCATTTTTATTTTGGAGTTTTTAGTCATTTCCTTGTCGCGACGGCCAAATGCGTTGACAAGGGGTAAGGAAGTTGGAAGGATGATTTGTACATATACATATATACGAGGCATGTTTTTTAAGTAAGTACCGTTTTGGAATTAAAAAAAAGACGTGCAAAGATATCGCTATAATTTTATTTTTACATGAAAGCCTGTACCTTAATCTACTTTTCTACATAATTTCCGTGAATATTGAGGCACTTGTCATAACGTGGCACCAGTTTTTGAATACCCTCCTCATAAAATTCTGCCGCCTGACTTGTTAACCACTGTATCACAAATGTTTTGACTATTGAGGAAAGCAGTCGCACAATGATGAAATGTAAAGCGTCTGTTTTCTCTCACCTTTTCGTCCACTTTCTGCACCAAATCTTCATTAACGACCGAAGGACGCCCACTCCGTTCTTCATCATGCACATTTGTGCGGCCATCTTTAAATGCTCTCACCCATTTCCTTACCATTCCATCACTCATAATGTTTTGTCCGTAAACTTCACAGATCTCACGATGAATATCGATCGGTTTTACGCCTTTAGCACTAAGAAATCGTATAACAGTCCGTACTTCACAATCGGCGGGACTCACGATTGTCGGAGGCATCTTAAACACTCAGTAAACAACGTATACAATGAAGAATCAGACTGTAATGGCGTCAGTGCGTAGACATGAGATGTAGGTTACCAGCGCGCATGCGCGGAACGCCGACCGTACTTACTTAAAAAACATGCCTCGTATATATATATATATATATATATATATATATATATATACGTATATATATATATATATATATATATATATATATATATATATATATATATATATACGTATATATATATATATATATATATATATATATATATATATATATATATATATATATATATATATATATATATATATATATATATATATATATGATATATACTCAGCTGATTCAATTTTCATAAAGATTCTGGCTGCTTTGTAAACCTAAAAAGTATAGATTTATCGGAACGTTCATGTTTACCGATATATATACAGTATTTAGCGTGGTAAATAAATACACTTGAATACACTGTGATGTAGCGATTAGATGAAAAAGTACTGATTACGATATAGTTTTGTGTTCATAAGACTGTTGGTGGTATAGTATAAACTTTATTTTACTATTACCAAGTTTATTTGCTTGATTTTTTTAACTCGACAAATCTATTAGACGGTAATATTGACACATAATAGATTAGTAATAAATCCGACAATTTGGGAAGTAAAAAACTATAATCCTGTGTGCACCACACAATTACAAAATAATTTCGTTTTTAATATACTGCTATTTCAAATTGCAAAATTTGATACTATTAGAAAATTTACATAATAGGGTTTACCGAGTTTGAGTGAAATATAATTTTAAGATTTTGTAACGCGATAATTTCTCCAGATTTTGTTAAAATTACCTAATTATAGTAGTTGTTTTAATTATATAAGGTAGTGTCCCTCATTAATTGAATTATGGAAATTGTGGAATACACGCAATAAGAGCAGCGCGGGAACACGCTAGTTACGTTTTTCATAAAACAATAATACCAAAATTAAGTATTTCATTACGTTTTGTCAGAAAAAAAAAATACTAGCAAACATTATAACGTAAAATTGCCAGATTGAGTAAAAAAACAATGTCGTAATTTTTAATTTATGACCTATTAGAATTTGTTAACAGTATATTCAGTTTTAAGAGTCCCTGTGTTTGGAAGCGAAAAGTGTATAAATTATTTAGGGATATAATTCGTGTCCCCATAAACCGTAATTGAAAACAATGGAATTATGCCACTGTCACTGGGCGGCTTAACTGATTTACAACTTGGATAATGCAATTGAGAGGAAAAAAATATCACTTGATTTGATGTATTAAACGAAATAAAACCCAACAAAAATTATATTAGTTTTAACTAGTAACTTTTTCAAATATGTTATAAAAAAGTGAATATTTAGCTATTTAAAAATAATATACAACAAAGCGAAAATAATGGCTTTAGCGAACTAAACTCGTAATTTTTTTTGTCCTCGCAATAATAGTATTCTAAAAATTGTTTTGACCTATTCACCAACGAGCACCCATTTAGAGGATAAAATAGAAACATACTACGAAGAAATTTCCACTGTTCTACAAGACCGAAAAACGCAACGATGTTGATCGGTGACTTCAATGTTAAAATTGGAAGCAAAGAGGAAACTGTAATAGGTCATCATGGGCTAGGAGATCGAAACGAAAGAGGGCGTACACTAATAGATTGTCTACATCAAAATAGTTTATATTTAATGAACCCTTTCTTCAAAAAGAACAAAAACAAGAAATGGACATGGTCTAGCCCAGATGGTAAAACAAAAAATGCAATAGGTTTCATAATCAGCAACAGGAAAGACATTATCCAAGACGTACGTGTCCTAAATAGATCTTCAGTTGGGAGTGAACATCGCATTGTAAGAGCAATAATGTTTATTAACATTAAACAGGAAAGAAACAACATGACTCTTAAAACCATAAGAAATGGACAACCCTGGAGGATGTGGATTCTTATAGAAGAGAGATCGCAAGTTCCTTGGAATGTAGCATAACCATCTTGGCGCATGCGCATAAACGAACCGAGTTCTCCCGAGCAGTTTTGATCAGTGGTTGTCAATAGCATAGTAGACATTCATATGTTTACGCATCAATATTTATATACAAAAAAAAAAAACGTGTAAAAAAAAACGGCTTCCTCACGATAGTTTCTCGTAAGTCTTTCAAAATTAGACCATTTTATGCCTATTCTGTAATCAGCAGAGATTTTTGGAAGCGCTGTACATACTTCAGGAAACTTCAGGAAAGGTTGTTCTAAAAATCAATCTATCCAAGACCCAGTTTATGACAAATCTTGTTTTAAGCGACACTATAAGATTGAATGACGTAGAGATAGAGCAAGTGCACCAATATAAATTATGATTTCTTTATTGATTGATCTGATTCTGTCTTCACGATCCGATGTGTTGTTTATTAAAATTATGTCTTCTTGTTTCTATAAGCTTTAGGGTATCGTCGGTCATTCAATGTTGTTGAGGGTGTTTTTGAATTTTTGCCGAGCATTGTGTAGCAGCGTTTGTTATCCACTTCCTAATATTTGTCCACGTTTTGTCTATATC
Organism: Pachyrhynchus sulphureomaculatus; assembly: GCA_019049505.1. NCBI lineage: Eukaryota > Metazoa > Arthropoda > Insecta > Coleoptera > Curculionidae > Pachyrhynchus > Pachyrhynchus sulphureomaculatus. The sequence goes on along the minus strand of CM032447.1, from coordinate 161,816,541 downwards.
TTCTGTGACTTTCGGAATGTTATAGTTGATTATTGTTTGGAAAAGAGTACTGTCTGACACTGTAATTATCTCGTTTGTTGTTGTTTTTTTAGGAGTGACTAGTTTTATTCTCATATGAACCTTTAATAACTTGTGATTGGAACCAAATACCGCGCCTGGGGGATCTTACGTTCGATATAGATGATGTCCGTCTAGAGCTAATCAGGATATAAACATTTTTGTCATGTCCTGCTAATCTTTTTATGTCGTCCGTCTGTCTTGTTTGTGGTCTATCTCTGCATCTTTTGTATTCTCTAGGCCTCCATTCAAAAATACAGCGTGTCCATCTATCATCATTCATCCTTGCGACACGCCCCGCCCAATTCCACGTCAAGATATATATTCGTTGAATTACATCTGTCACTTTTGATCTTCTTCGTATGTCGATGTTAGGAATACTATCTTGGAATCTAATATTTAGCATTCTTCTCTCCATTGCTCTTTGGGTTACCTGGAGTTTATTTATTACACTTCTATTTAAAGTTCACGTTTCAGTGTCATTATGTTAATAACGGCAATATATATTGATCGAATACTCTGGCTTTTATTGTATGTGGGATGTCTAATTTAAATGTAGATTGTAACCTTTCGAACGCAGACCAAGCTAACGAGACTCTTCTATCCAAGTCAGTCTTTATTTTTTGATACTTAGATTTTTTGTCTTAAATATATGAATGTTGTTCCTATTCTTTCACCTTCTATTAAGAGTTCCTGGCTGTTATCTTCACTTTCGTTGTCCAAATATTTGGTTTTGGTAAAGTTTATTTTTAGACCTATTTCTCGAGACTCGTTATTCAACTCCATCAGTATTTCTTGCAATTCTTCTTTTGTGTTGGCGATCAGAGTGACATCATCTGCGAACCTTAAGTGATTTAATCGTTCACCGTCCATTAGTATCCCTTTAGTTTCCAACTTTATCGATTTGAACATGTCTTCTAGAGTCAACGTGAACAGCTTTGGGGATATCGAGTCACCTTGTCTAATTTCTCTTTTAATTTTGTTTTTATTTGTTTTTTCTTCAAGCATTATTTGTGATGTTGCATTTTATATACGTATTCAAGAAGAATTTTGTATCTTTCATCGGCTCTACTGTTACCTGAGGCGCCCATATCTCTACGGAATTAAATGCTTTTTCGTAGTCAACCATTGCTATCCACAAGGTGACCTTATATTCATTTGCTTTTTCCACTAGTAATTTAATTGTTTGAAGATGGTCCAAAGTGCTGCATCCTCCCCCGTCTAAATCTTGTTCACGTGGTTGATAACTGTCTAATTTTTTCGTTAATCTATATGTTATGATTCTAGTGAGGATTTTGTATAGTACCGATAACAGGCTAATGGGTCTGTAATCTGTAATTTAAATTTCTTCTCCTTTTTAAAAATAAGCACAATCAAAGCGTTTACCCAAGGTGTTGGTATTTTACTTTCTATTAGGCAAAGAGCATGAAGAGACTGCACATTTCTTGCTATCACTCTTGCTTCTTCTTTCCGGGCGGCGGTGATATTTTCGAGTCATATAGGGTTTGATAATATTTCTCTGTAGTTTCTTTTATCTCTATGATTTGTGCGATCTCTTGGTTATCGTTATTTATAAGTTTTATTATTTGATGTCTCCCTTCATTCGTTTGTTTGTTTAGATGTTTCAAACTTTTTTCCTCTTTCAAAGTTTCTTCTATTTTAGAGTTTCTGTACTGTCTGATCTTTTTCTTTATTTTTTTTTTGTTTATTTCTGCCAATTCTAATCTGCCATGTGTAGGATTATTTCTTAATAGTCTCCTCTATTTCATAAGATTTTGTGTCTCTTTACTCAATTTTTGTGTTTTTTCTTTTTTGATGTTGCTGTTTGTTTTGTAGTCATGAGTAGGCTGTTGGTTATTTGTGCGTTTAGTTCATCAAGTGGTAGTTTATGTGTTTTATATGATTTTCCAGTGCTTGTCGATATTCATCTGTCTTTTGCTTTATTATTTCTGTTGGTGTCTATATCTTTGTATGCATTAATCAATTTACGTCTCTCCTGCTTAAAATTTATTCTCATTTTTGCTCTGATCATCCGATGGTCACTGCCAATGCTTAACGTGTTCAGGACTGTCGTGTCGATTACAATATTCTTGTCATTTGATAAAACACAATCAATTTCGTTTTTTGTTATACCATCTGGGCTTTGCCATGTCCATCGTCTATGTTCTGGCTTTTGGAAAAATGTATTCGTAACGTACAAGTTATTTTCATTTACAAAATTTGATAACATTTCTCCTCTGCTGTTCCTCGTACCCAAATCAAACTTCCCGACACTGTTCTCATTTGGATTCGCTGGTTTCCCTATTTTGGCATTAAAGTCACCGATTATTATGATATATCTTGTTTTATGGTGTAGCAATGCTTTATTTATATCTTCGTAGAATTGGTTAACTTGTTCTTCCTCGCTGTTCGATGTCGGCGCATGTACCTGAATGATCTAACATACATCTTCTGTTTAGCTGTATGTCTACTGAAATCACTCTTTTCAATATGACTTGAAACTGTAAAACATTTTCTGCTATCTTTTTGTGTAGACCGCCACATACTCAAAACCTATTCAAAAAAAAAATCAAATACATACATGCTAAAAAACACAACATAATTGTACGCTACAAAGTATAAAATTTTTACCTTGAGTATTTACTGCGCTAAAAAGTAGTCCCAACCAAAGAAAAAAGTCAAACTTAGTATATTCTATAGCCTATCTAAATTACTTTAAAAATATATTGTAACATCAACAGAATACCTACACAATAGATTAAATGAACGCAAATATACAAAAAAATGGCGAATTTAACTTTTCAGACACTAAAGTTATCACCCAAGACAAAGATTATCTACTTTACTTATGGTAAAAGAAATGATTTGTGTTTAAAAAAGAACAATATATGATCAATGACAAGTAAGACGTTGGCAATTATAATTTAATACAATAAATATTGCGCAGTAAAGAAATAAACTTTAATATAACTCTGCCTAATTTCACATTTTTTCCAACTCTACCAATAAACATGGTTTCGAAGTACGTAAACTTATTTTTGGATTTCATAAAATTCAATGTTTATTATTAAGTGTGCATAAATTGTGTTATGGACACATAACATTATATATATATATATATATATATATATATATATATATATATATATATATATATATATTTATACATATATAAATATATATATATATATATATATATATATATATATATATATATATATATATACATTTATACATATAAAATATATATATATATATATATATATATATATATATATATATATATATATATATTTTATTTTTTATTTATTTATTTATTCACCAATTTGAAAATATAATACACACTTAATATTAAAAAACACAACAATGAAGGTATTTATACAGTGTAAATTACTTTGATATAAAATGCACCTAGATGAACAAGACATCTGTATGTGCATAAACTTACAAATTTTGAGTAAAATTAAATTCAGATAATATTATGTACAATCCCAGATTACAACATGATACAAATTTGAAACTAAAAACCAGAGAAACTAAAACTAAAGAAAAAAGATCTAAAATTAAAGAAAAAAGAAATAGAGAGAGACAGACATATATACATCAAAGAAATTCCTTCCTTCTCCTCTCATGAGACAGTTCTGACACCATCCCATTCAGTTCAGAAACCCTTCAAATTGGAAGCTATTTTCGAAAACAAACCCGTTACATTTTCTGATGAATGTAGTTTTTATTCTGTTCTTTTCGTATTTCAATAGGGAGTAAGTTGTATAATTTAGGTACAATATAATTCAAATATCTCAGATGTAAATTGTTGTGGCTTTGAGGCACTTTTAAATGTTGAAGTGTTTTGTTCGAGTGTCGTACTTATGTGCTATATGTAATTGAGCATCTTTATGAGTGTGTATATAGGCACAAATCGCGTTGATATACATTATTTTAATGTTTACTCGTTTTTACAGAAAACAGCCTGTCCGTTGGATATCTTTTATTTCTTTTATATATTATTTTCAAAATATATTTTTGTATAATATTTAGTTTGTGTAGGTTATTATTATACAATCCACACCATACCACAATTTCATATCGAATTATCGATTCTACTAATGCCTTATAAATCATCACCAAAGCGCTTTGGTTCAGAAATTCTCTCAGAAGGTAAAATTTATAAACGAGTTTTCGAATTTTGTTCGACACGTAATCAACATGAAAATTCCACTTCAGAAACTGATCAATCACTATTCCAAGGTATTTAGCGTGTGTTACTTCCTTTACGATGTGTTTATTGAATTCTATATAATTGAATGGTGGTCTATTCACTACAGTCAGAGAGAAGGCAATATACTGGGTCTTTGTTAAATTAAGGGTAAATTTATAATTTTCAAGCCAGTTTCCTATTATTTTCAGGCCATTCATTGCTGTATCTTTTAAATCCTCCCATTCATCTCCTGAAAAAACCAGTACTGTGTCGTCAGCAAAGGAGATAGTCATCCCGTCAACCTCCATATTCAGCAAGGAATTGATGTATGTTATAAACAGGATTGATCCCAATACAGTGCCCTGGGGAATCCCAATTTTTATTAATTGTCTTGAACTTATAGTATTATTCATTTTAACCATTTGATATCTTTCAGACAAATAACTATTCATTAAATTGTATGCCAAACCCCTTATCCCATTTCTTTCCAGAATATTAAGAAGTTTTGCGTGCGGAACAGTATCAAATGCCTTGGCGAGATCTAGGAAAACTGCTATGCATTTTCTATCCAAATTCAGATTATTTACAATCTCAGTCACAAGTCTATGCATAGCATCCGACGTGTTACGTCCTTCAAACAAAACCAAACTGATTTGGTGACAAGACATTATTAATTTTAAAAAATAACGAAAATCTTTCCTTTATGCATTTCTCCAGTATTTTTGCAAAGTTACTAATTAAGCTTATAGGTCTGTAATTATTTATTGATGTTTTTACGCCAGTTTTGTATATAGGTATGACTATTGAGGTTTTAAAAGGTTTTGGTACAATTCCAGTTTCTAGAATTCTGTTAAAAATATGCAGTAAAGGTTCTATTACTTCTATGTGTGTTTGTTTTATTGTTACTGTCTTTATATTATCATAACCAGGTGAACTATTGTTTTTCAAAGAAGATATTTGTTTAATTATTTCGTTCTTAGTTATATAAATTGATCTGTTCACACGCACCACATCCTGAACTTCAGTCCGAGGCTGAGGAATTGACCCTCTCCATCTCTTGGCCGATGCTAATAAAATATTCATTGCAATAATGTGCCATTTCAGTTTCACTTTCGAAAGCCTCATCCTGACTATTTTTTATATTAATATTTTCATTTGTTTTATTTTTAACCTCATAAGTAGCAATGATTTCGTAAAGTTTTTTATGTTGTTTTTGCGACTTGCTATTTGACTTTTGTAGTAATCGTTTTTTTTTGCTTCTGAATTATTTTATTTAAAGTGTTTCGATATTTTTTATATTCGTCTTTTAACTGCAGGTTGTAATTATTCATAAGTTTTTTTTCATTTTATCCCGATTCTTAATTGAAGTAATAATACCTTCAGTAATCCATTCTTTCAGTTTTTTATGTTCATTTACCTTCGTTGTGAATATTTCTGTAGCATTCTCCAATAATTCCCGGTATGCATTCAAAAATGTCTCTGTGGAAATCTCCGGATCCCCCTCCCCAGTAACGACAGTCCAATCAAATTCCGACAATTCCCTTTTAAATTTAGAAACATTTATTTTAGAGTTTGCTATCGATATCCGTTCATTTACTGTATTTTTTGGCATTACCTCCTTTCTATTAATATTCAGTATAACTGGGTTATGATCTGAAATATTTGTATCAATAGTGCACGATTTCTGTCAAACAGAAATTAAAATCACCATATATTAGATTTTAATTTCTGTTTGACAAAAATGTGGTCTAAAGAGGTTCCGGAATCTGGTCTAGTAACTGAATTTATGTAAGATTCAAAACCCCGGGATTCAAGGGCAGAAAGATAATCCACAACATTATCATCATTAGTGTCTAATATGTTTATGTTAATATCTCCTATAATAATTTCTATGCTTGAGTTAGTGGAATGTTGAAGGAAACTGTTTAAGTCATCAATAAAATTAATCTTTGGTATTGGTGGTGGTTTGTATATTGCAGTCATTCCAATTTTTTACGTTTTTTAACTCAAATACAATTCTAGCAAGAGTTGCCTTTGAGGTGGGTAACAAAGGACATGTAAATTCAACATTAATATTATTTTTTACCAAAATAAGGATACCATCGTTCTTATTATATTTAGCTTCATTATAAAGAGTTTGGTAGCCCTGTACATGATAATTTTTTGTTGTTCCAAGTTGAAACGTCTCGCTTAAAACTATTATATACAAACCTAAAAGTTCATAGGACTCAAGAAAAATGAGAAGATTATCAATGTTCTTATTTAAGCTTCTGATATTGACATGCATAATACTTAACAAATTATCCCCATAACATATTTCTTTCTTCAACGCATTCCATTCCGTTGTACCATGTGGCATATTTTCGGCATCAATTTGATGAAGAACTTCATCTTGTAAGTGTATTACCATATTTATAAAGTATAATCAGTTCTACTCACTATTATTCCCAAATGGTATTTTAGTGATGGACAACTTGCATCTAGTGCCGAATGGGAAGGGTTGTGGTTTAAATTATATTGCTTATTGGAGAGAAGACAATTTACACATTTTTTCGTTTGAGAGTCGCACTCTGAAGTATTGTGGCTTTCTGCACAGTTTCCACAGACTTGGTCCCTCTCACATTTGTAGCTTTTATGATAAAAACCCTGACATTTGTAGCATCTTGATATAGAGAGATCCTCATAAATTGGCAGTCTCTCCCAGTCTATGCATATTTTTTTGTAGTTTTTTATTTTTAGAAGTAGGTCACCCGAACACTCAGTATAAATGATCGACGTATTGCTCTTATTATTTTGTCTCTTAACATACGAGTATGTTATCTTCAAGTAATCTTTCTCGACTATCCATCTATTTTGTCTTTTTATGGATTCTTCTATTTCTTCCATGGATTTATTACCAGTATAGCCAATTATTTTTATTTTTGGTGGCAGCTTTTTTGGTACTACTTCACTGTATTTCTCTTTTAGCTTGCTTACAGACTCGTTTTTAAATTTTTCCAAATCTTGGTTAGTGTCACATTTAATTACAATATTGCCCCGTTTTGTTTCCCTAACATTTCTGATACTAACATTTAATACAGCTGGATCTATGGATTTTTGAATTTCCGCCCTACTTATTTCTGTCTTCTGATCTTTGCTGGGTTTAAAAACAAGAGTAGGAGGGTTTATCTTGGGATTGCTTTCATCTTTTATAGAACTTGCCTGTAATATATTAGCATAAGTTTCCTTGCGCATAGAAGATTTCAACAATTCTATGTCTTTTTTCATATCTTCTATAAGTTTTACCATGTAAGGCATTCTTCCAATTAGTTGTTTACAATCTTCACATATTAGGAGTAGTATTCTCTTTTGTAGAGTCATGCATTTATTTTCAGAAGGTGTAATATTTAGGTATTTCTTGTGGATGTTCTGCAGACATGAGTCCCATTTATAATATTGTTCTTCCAGATCACATTGTTTTTTACATTTCATACATATATATATATATATATATATATATATATATATATATATATATATATATATATATATATATATACAGTGCGACCTCGATAATCCGGACTAATTAAAATCGCGGTAATCCTAATTAGTAAATAATTCGAATTACTTAAGCAGGACATTACCTATATTAAAAAAAACGAATCATTTAATACGAAACAACTAAAAAATAGTACATATATAGAATAATATTTAAAATAGAAGCATATCTTATCAAGTTTTATCTTATTTTGTAAAAAAAATTGTAATTTTTGTTTGCTTGACCCTTCTCTGGTTCATCATAAAAGCAATTTCTTTTAATCTTTGAAGTACAAGAATATCACTTAGAGAGATATCATTTTCTTCTGCCCATCTCATGCACACATTGAAACTTTTAACTGCCTCATCATTCTTCACAGTGTTCTTAACAGTCTGGTTTGTATTAGTATTTAACTCTGAACCTTCATTATCACTCTCGTGTTGTTCATCTGTATCATCTATGTCTTCCAGTGGTAACAAATCATCATTTTCAAGCCAATTACATATTTTCATGTTCGTGAGATTCTGCTCAGTGAGAACATACAGCATATCTGAGACATCTGTTAAATATTTATGAATTAACCAAAAAAATAATAAAAGAAAAATTTCAGGCTTTACCTTTCATTTATTCATTCGTGGAAAGCAAATTGTGCCTCAATTCACTCAGAGGAATCAGATCTTCAGCATCATATTCAGTGTCTGGGTTGGTATCTGCCACATAAGCCATAATTTTGTGCCAGCACTTTTTCAAGACTTCAGGGGAGACTTTTTCCCATGAAATGCATAGTAGACATACAGCATCTTTTAGGTTAATGCTTCTTAATAAGCTAACAAGGTTTTCTTCATTATTTGATAAAATATGGACTTAAAGACTTTTCCGATAAAATAATTTTGTCAGTCTGATTGCATTCTGGTCCATAGGCTGCAAAAGTGCAGTACAATTTGGTGGAAGAAATAATGTTGTAAACTGTCCATCCTCACTAGTCAGCTCTTCTATAGTTCGATGGCTCAAAGCGTTATCAACGATTAGCAGGGCTCTTTCAGGCAAGTTGAGACTTCTTAAATGACTTTTGACTTGACGAATAAAAGAATGATGAAACCAGTCTAGGAAAATTGCTGTAGTCATCTATGCATTGGCAGATGACTTATACTCAACAGGTATGTTCACATTTTTAAAAGCCCTCGAATTTTTTGCCTTTCCTATCACTAACAACTTTAGTTTTTGTGATCCATCAGCATTGCAACATGCTAGAAAGGTAACGCGTTCTTTGTTTATTTTTTGACCTGGTGCGGTCTTTTCCTGAGAACGAACCAGCGTCTTTTCAGGCAACATTTTCCAATACAGAGCTGATTCATCTGTATTGTATATTTGAGTAGGTCCAAGGTTTAATTCTTTTATCTTATCTGCGAATAAAGTTAGGAAAGGATCGACGGAACTTTCATCATTGGATAGTTTTTCGCCACAAACTTTTAAAGCACGCAGACCATGTCTTTTTCTGAAGTTAGAAATCCAGCCTCTGCTTGCTCTAAAATTATCATTCCCGTAGGTTTCAGTGTAAAACTGTTTTGCTTTGCCTGATAAAATTTCGTAGGAAATTGGGATGTGCCTTGATCGTTGCGTACAAAACCATGTATACAAACGAGTTTCCATTTCTGGATATTCGGTTTTTTTCTGACGCCAGGATCGGAATCACATCTAGAAATAAATCTAAAAGAAGTTACACGTCCATAGTGAGTGTCCAAAATTATCTTTAAAATAAATCATATATACATACCTTTCGATTTTCCCTTGCTTCTTTTTTATATCCGAAATTGTGGATGTTCCTACTCTGTATTCATTTGCCAACACTTTTCCACTTTCACCAAGAACTAGTCTTTCTAATATATCGGACTTTTGTTTTATTGTTAGTGTAATATGTTTTCTTTTAGAAGGCATTTTAATATGTGGGTACATATACGTAAAAAAAAGTTTACATATTTATATGAACCACATAAAGTAAAATAGAATGTAGGTATGTTGTACTTGTGACAATAAACAAACAACTACAAAGTTCTTAACCTTTAGACGAGATACGCGATGCGTTGTAGGCAAATCAAAGGCACCTACAGTTTGTGTGAATCTCAGATGTATTAGACTGGAAGTTAGGGGAATCCCTTCACTATCGATTTCAGTTTTCCCATGTACATATATATATATATGTATATATATATATATATATATATATATATATATATATATATATATATATATATATAATATATATATATATATAATACATATATATATATATATATATATATATATATATATATATATATATATATATATATATATAAACGAGGGTCCTACAGCCTTGGCCGTTTCTCACACTTCACTCGCCATCTCTCTCTGTCCCATCATTAATTTTTTTTTAAATCTCTGGAACTCATTGCCTTCTCAATATTTTTCGTTGTCCGAAGAAAGCTGTAGAATATGTAGTGGATTCAAAAAAAAAGGGAAGACCAACAACAACATGGAGAGAATATATATATATATATATATATATATATATATATATATATATATATATATTATATATATATATATATATTATATATATATATATATATATATATATATATATATATATATATATATATTTATATTTATATATTAATATTTATATATATATATATATATATATATATATATATATATATATATATATATATATATATATATATATATATATATATATATCTATATATCTATATATATATATATATATATATATATATATATATATATATATATATATATATATATATATATATATATATATATATATATATATTATTAGGGTGACCGCCAAAAATCGATGTCGGAATTTTGTTCGTCTGGACCCCACAAAACGATTCCCCTTTCCAAATATTGAGATAGCCGAAATTTGAGCTCGATTAAACGACGTTAACCCGTGCCGCTCGTCGCTCAAAGTTTCAAAAAATCCAAATTTTTGGCCAAAAAGCTGACATATGGAGCCATAACTCCAGAACGGTAAATAATAGAAACACGCTTAATATCTCAAAAGAAAGCTAATGTTGTTCTTCAAAATTTATGTTCTATACATAATTGTTGTTATTTTAAGTCAAACCAAGTTACAACAGCCTTTAGCCCCAAAAACGTGACCTGGTACCAGTAGGAGCCAGTTTGGGAGTATTCTAAGAATTTTACGGGTTTTTACATAATGTGTCTCGGAATTAACATTTTTTTGTTAAAAAGTATTTTGAAACTCAATTTTCAAACATAAAGAGCCTTTTGTTCAAATTTAATCTTTTATTATATGGGGATTACCTGACTAGTTTACCAAAGAAAGATCCGTTTGACAGGTAAAAAGGAGGGTGAATCTAATTTCTATTTTAGGGATGGTGATTTTACTTCAGCGTACAACCGACCTTTTATTTATTCAGTTTAGTTTCTAAAGTGCCTTTGAGATGGTTAGATCGAACAATTATCTAGTGAAGATATTTTAAGACACTGAAGAGGACAGCATCTACCAGGAACTTGAGAGCTTGGAGGAAATGGACATCCCTGAAAAAGCTGCAGAAGATCCAGGACCATCTGAGAGCAAGAGGATGAAAGTTTCATTTGCAAGGGGCGTTAAAGAGATTTTAAACATGAAATTGTCCATTTTATTAGATCGATGTAAGGTATCCGACAGAAATGCCACGAGAATTTTAATAGCTACTCTAGAAGCACTAAACCTTGACCCTCTTGAGTACAAAGTCTCGAAAACTTTATTACATGATAGAAGGCAAATGTTCAGAGAACAATATAATAAAAAAAATTTTTGATAAAGTACCGAATATCCAGAAAAGTTCCTGAAAAAGAGCCCGTGGTTGTCCATTGGGACGGTAAACTTTTACCGGGTGTTTTAAAAAATGAACAATGTGAGCGAATAGCTATAGCTATTTCATATGGCGAAAAGGAACAGCTGCTGGGAGTTCCTGTAACAGCAAACAGCTCTGGAGAGGGGCAAGCCGTAGCCGTATATGAATGGCTACATGAATGGGGTCTTCTCAACACCGTCAAGGCGATGTGCTTCGACACTACAGCATCCAACACGGGAAGACTCAAAGGAGCATGCGTCATATTGGAGCAAATGTTAGGAAGAGAATTGTTATACCTAGCTTGCCGTCACCATATCTTGGAAATTCTGTTAAGAGGCGTATTCGACACAAAAATGGGATCAACCACTGGACCTCATCCAGACATTTTCAAGAGATTCCTCACTGCGTCGCCCAAGATAGACAAAGGAAAATACGACACAGGTATCAGTGACAATCTAATACAAAAGCAGCTAACTCCAGAAGTAATTGCAAATGTTACTGCTGAATTCGAGACCAAATTAACTGAGAGCCACCCCAGAGATGACTACAAGGAGCTATTGCAGTTGGTTTCTCGTATTTGTTGGATCACTAGACGGCAATGTTGTGGGTTTTAGAACTCCAGGAGCCATTCATCACGCTAGATGGATGGCAAAGGCTATTTGCTGCTTAAAAATGTTCATTTTTCGTCGTCAATTTAAGATGTCTAAAGAAGAAGAAAGTTCTGTGCTTGCCATTTCTGTTTTCCTAGTTAAAATTTATTGTAAAGCTTGGTTCAATGCTCCAAAAGCTCATCTTGCACCAAAGCAAGATTTAGGTATTTTGCATAGTCTGTTAGACTATAAAGAATGTGATAACGACATTGCAGAAATAGCCCTGACCAAATTTTCGAACCATTTGTGGTATTTGAATGCAAAGTTGGTGGGATTATCGTTTTTTGATCCCACCATTACAGACAATGAAAAGTTGTTAATGGCTAATAAATTGCTCAGTAGCACAGATGAACCATCACAGCACGCTAGGGTTGTAAATCCAAAAGTTAGGAAAGAAAACTTAAAAGAGGTAGTTGATGGAGGATTGGTAAATTTATTTACCAAAGAAACGTTTATATTCTTTGACCAATTTAATATAAAAACAGATTTCCTAACACAACATCCAAACACCTGGTCTCAAAATAATGACTTCCAAGAAGGATTGAAAATTGTCAAAACATTAAAAGTAGTTAATGATATGGCTGAGCGTGGTGTTAAATTAATAACCGACTTTAACGACCTTCTGACAAAAGATGAAGACCAAAAGCAATATGTCCTGCAAGTTGTAAGTAAATGCCGAGCATTATATCCTGACGTTTCAAAAACTACTTTAACAAAAGCTCTAGAATAGATTAGATAACTATGTAAAATTATCAACTCATGTAGGTACTACGTCTGTATCTTTTCTGTGTCTGTTTTGTATGTATTATATACCTAATTTTTACATTTTAAAATAAAAAATGTCATTAGACTTATCAGTATTACTTGTTTTTTTTTTTATTATATTTCTACTTTAAACTCAAAAATATACCAAAAAAAAGCAAAATTTATCACTTAATAACAAAATATACGAAGTATGCTCCTAGTGGTATCAGGTCACGTTTTTGGGGCTAAAGGCTGTTGTAACTCGGTTTGACTTAAAATAACAACAATTATGTATAGAACATAAATTTTGAAGAACAACATTAGCTTTCTTTTGAGATATTAAGCGAGTTTCTATTATTTACCGTTCTGGAGTTATGGCTCCATATGTCAGCTTTTTGGCCAAAAATTTGGATTTTTTCAAACTTTGAGCGACGAGCGGCACGGGTTAACGTCGTTTAATCGAGCTCAAATTTCGGCTATCTCAATATCTGGAAAGGGGAATCGTTTTGTGGGGTCCAGACGAACAAGATTCCGACATTTTTTTTCCCCCTCTATGAGATCCGGTCACTCTAATATATATATATATATATATATATATATATATATATATATATATATATATATATATATATATATATTTATATAAGTAGTGTATTTGTGGGAATGCAGGGAGGAGGAGGAGGAGGAGGCAAAATTTTGCCTCCGAGAGGCGAAAAAATTTCACCTCTCTCCGAGAGTTGAAATTTTGCCTCCTCCTCCTCCTCCCATCAACATTCCCACAAATTCTAATAAAAATAAATTTGCGTATAATTGGAAGGGGTAAGAATTTCATGATATAAGAAAGTCCAAAACGATTAGCTTATTCAGTTCTCTTCAATAACACGTGTAAATAATGTCTGCAGAAGAAGAAGAATCTTGCAGTGAATTAGAAAAACAAATTCTACACTTGTATTTTACATTTTGTGATTTGGCTGAGGAACAGGTTTTTTTATGCTAGACATAGCTCTCACGAAAAAATCCCGTTTTTATAATAATATAGATATTTATTCAAAAGGGATAGATGCTTGTATAAAATATTTCAAAAATGAAGACGTTTTAGAATTCATAAAGGAGTTGGAAAAAAGTGGTTTCCATAAAGAAATTACACATTTGAAAGGTTATATAGAAGATCCAACAACATTAAATTACATCCGTGAAGTTGAAAGAGAACAATTTCGTGCTGAGACGATAGAGTTATTTTCTGATAATGGAGGAATTAGTTAAGGAGATATATGAAGAGTGTATTATGTCAGAGGCTTGTTCCCATTATTATCGAGATTTAGGAGGAGATCATGAAGCACAAGATTGGTCAATATATTTTTGAACTAACAGATCATATTAAACTTTGTCGAAATGCTGCTAATTCATGTATTATTTACTTGAAAATAAAAGACTTAAAAAAATTATTGTTAGAGTTTAGATTGTTAGAATTATATGAATATATTAGATTAATGGAACAATATTTAGAAAAAGAAAATGTAACAATGTAACAATGTATAATAGAAATTAAACAATATTTATTTCATATTTAAGTTGTTTTATTCATTCATAAAAAAATTATCATACAAAAAAAATACATTCGATAAAGCACATATAGATTTTGACTTTGAGTGATAAAAACATTTTGGTGTTAAAGCTCTAATAGAGGGTTCATTATCTATTTCAATTATAGGACTGGATGAATATTTCTTAAGGTATTCTGCTTTTTCATTTCCTTTAACATAAATAACTTGGACATCCTTAGTAAGTTTCTTCATAATATCAGCAAAACAATGAAGAGGGGTGTATCCTTCATTCCAGTTAATGTAGTGATGACATTTCATCAACCAAACGGCTTGTTTATGTAGTTCTGGGGAAAGCAAATTTAATGCAGATGGTTGTTTAAATATAAAGTGGCTTATCCTATTGCCATCATAAGCTGCTAATTCTTTAGGTATAAAATTTATTTTTTTCATCTTTAAATCCTTGTATGTCCAGAATTAGTCTCACACTCATAATTTTAAAAATCTTAATTAATTTTTAAATCAGAAAACATTTTAAGCATAAAAGTTTTTTTTGGAATAATCGTCTATTTGTTTCTTCAGCGCTTCTAAATCCTTAACGAAAGAGTGTAATCTTTGTTGAAATTGTATAATTTTAAGGTCTTCGGAAATAACTGGATGGGTTGAAGACATAATCAAAATTAATTTATTTTATATATTATATGTATAATAAATATTTTAATTTTCAGTTGGTGGAGGGGTTAAGTTCAAAGTTGTTTGACTATTTCGTTAAAGGATTATAGCTAAATATTTCATCATGTATTATAAGACAATATGCTGTTGTTTTAGCTGAAATTTTTCCTTTGTTTCGAATTCAATTCTTAAAGTCACCGGACCATTCTGAATTAAATTTCTTTGATGTGAACAGTTAATATAAACAATAGGTGCACGTTCTTTAAATTCTGATGGATTAAAAATTGGTTCTATTGACAAATTATAATATAATTGACGAAATTCAGAAAACATTTCATATAACGTAGCAAACTTGTTACTATTAAAATCAAGTTGTAGGTCATTATAAGGATACCTTTCTGAATTTAAAAACACACTTATATTTCTTAGTTCACAATGATCAAATTTGCTCATATCTGATTTTACGTTTTCTCGTCTATTGGTTTTAAACATGACGTGGTGTTTCAAACCTTAGTGGAAGTTTTGCAGGCCAATTGTGTCTTGTAGTTTCTAATAATTCAGGATACTCAACTAATTCCCAGCTTCGGAAAGTAATAAGAATGTCATTATTTTTGTCAATAAGTTTCGTTAGTGCTAGTTCTTGAGGTATGGCTACGGTAAGGTAAGGTACACGCCAACAAAGCTTTGTTATTGTAATTTTGGCTTTTTCATTATCAACGGTTGATACTAAAGCGTTAGTATCATCATTGCTCCTTATTAAAATTAGTTCTTGTTGTGAATTCAAAATTATTTTATTATAATCTTCAAAAAAGCCTGAGTACATTTTTAGGGGAATACATAGAGAAACATTTCCCTTATCATCAGTCATAATTTTTTCTCCCGTTTTCGTATTTGGATACCACCCAGCATTTTCTAATTCATTCTTATTGTAAGATATATAACTCTTAAGGGTTGAAGTTGTGAAAACATCTCTAACTGAATCGATAGTAACACCGTTTAAAATATATCGGAGCTCTTTTAATGAGAATGCTGGGAATTGATTAAGTGGGTGTGTGCTAGTGGAGTTTTTCCATCATCTTTAGTAACTTGTAGCTCTAAGTAAAGTTCGCTTTTGCGAGGGAGTGGATATTTTCCTGTTTGTTGTAGAGCAATTCTTATTTCATCATTTGGTCCTAATTTTGTAGGATTGAAAGGATCAAAAGAAAGTATTTCCCAACTTAAAATAGATTCGTCAAAAAAAATATTTTCTTTTACGTTTAGATATTCCATTTCTATTTAAGTTTAAAACCTAGACTTTTCAGAAATTGTCTATTAGAACCTTTGTGTGTTTGATTTATTACTAAATAAAATAAGTTTCTTTCTTTTCTTTTTAAGTTCTTTTATACTAATGTTTGTGGCAGAATTTAACTTTGATGGTTTTTTATAATAAACAACAACCATTGTTCACGAATTTTTTTTAAGATGTAGTCTTAATGTTAAAGTTTCTCATCTAAAATTAACAAGTTTCACCTTTTTGATCTATTACTTTAATAGTAATTTTATCTATTGTTTTTACAGTTACTGGAAAATATATAACGTTTTGTGGTGATTCTATTATTTTAAAACCAGGAGCCACGTTCGGAAAAAATTGATGTATTATATGAACAGGTTTACCGTTAAGATATGATCCTTCAGCAATACTACAATCGATATTTATAGAATTTATTCTAATAATCTCTGCAGGATTGTCTGATATATGTTCTTTATTCGGTTCTAATCGTTTATTTGTAAAACCTAATAATTGACCAATTGTTGCTTCATTAAGCGTTATTGAAGCTGATGATTGAAGATGTGTGTGTAAAGTATTATTATTTGCAAACATGTTAAATTGAATACCACTTTTAATACATTTGTCGCGTACAATTTGATTTAGGTCTTCTAATTCATAGCTACCTTCAGGTATCGTAATTACAATACGATCATTAAAAATTATTGTATTATTGAGTTTGTCAATGTTAGGTATGGCGTTAAATGTTTCAAAATTTACTAAACCAATAACATAATCGTCATCTTCTTCCAAATGTATAGCAGGATTAAATTCTACTGTTAAAGTAAGTGAATTGCCGCTAATAACAAAACTATACGACATATCACTTTAATATTCATAGAGATACTGAAGTATATTAATCATTATGTGTTATTATAAAGAAATTTTAAACAAAGTTGACCGCAATTTGTTTGGTTAAAAGTTTGATGTTTGTTGTAATTGTAGGTTATAATATTTTTATTATTGTCGCTATAAAAATAGGAATTTAACTCAGATGGAGGGCGTAAATCACCATAGCTATCAAAGTAAATTATTTTGTTTCCTTTTTGTATATAGGCTGTCCAATGTGTGCCATTACTAGTATCGTTATCTAGATTAACAATACCACTTTCATGTTTCTTAATCCTTTTTGGTAATTTATTTCGCATAAATACTCTTCGAAAAATAGGAATTTGTAAAAATTTATTTATTATTTAATATACTCTATTAGATCAAAATTACTAAGCGGTTTCCGAGGTATATAATTTAGCAGTTTTTTGAATATGGTTTTAAAAACAATCCACATCCTGTTTTATGAGGTTTCAAAAACAAACAACTTCCTTTTTTTCCAATTGCAATTGATTCCATCATTTGATTATGTCGTTTGGCTTCAGACAACTTTTCTTTAGCCGATCTTGCATCATTTATAGCTTTTGCTATACCAGCTGCTCCTCCTCCCAGAGCGCCCAAAGCAGATAAACCAGCAAATATTGGTATGAGTGGTAAAACCCCGCCAGTCTTGGCAATAGGTATTACTCTGGTTTTAGAATTTACAAACTTCCCACGTTTTCCTATTGATTTTAGAGCAGTTTTGATACTATCATTTAAACTTTTAATTGTTTTCCCATAATTCCTTTTCTAGCTTTTGATATAGCCTTCGATAATGACATTCCTCTTCCCACACGACGTTTTTTTATTGGTTTTCTCCTTTTCTTAAGTCCCATTCCTAATTTTCTTTTTACTTTCATGGCTGCGGCTATTCCTAAAGCAGAAGTTTTTTCTCCAAAACTAGCGTTGGGAGCGTTAAACCTTTCCAAAGCCTTTTCAGCTAATAACTTATCAGCCAAATGTCTTGTATTTATATCATTTGATTGGGAATAAGAAATATCATAATCTTTGCAAGCTTTATCTAATGGATTAATTCCTTTATCACCTCTTATTAGTCTCTTTTCTAAATTTGTTCCTGGTCCACAAAAATTATAACCCGGAAGATGTAATTCAAAAAGTAATTTATTTATTAAAGTGTTGAGAAAACCCCTTCCTCTTTTAGTTTGTTTTATTTTATTAAAGTGTTGTTGTTTACGATGTGGTTTAGACATTATATATATATTAAGAATGTACAAACTCAAATGACTAATATTGTTATACAAATCAGCTATATATAATGAGAATTGAAAAACAACCATTTTCGATAAAAATTAAAAATCGTTATGTTTTATCAAATAATTTTAGAAAACATGGAAAATTGTTTGAGGGATGTAGCAAAAGAGGCTTAATAGTAGGACCTTTGGGATGTGGAAAAACTAATGTTATCATTAGTCTAATTGAAGATTCTAATGGTTTACGATTTGAGAATTTATATATCTATTCTAAGTTATTATATCAGCCTAAATATGAATATTTAAAAACACTTTTTAAACCGATTAGGGAAATAGGTTTCTTAACTTCAGACACTGAAGAAAATATTATTTCACCCCAAGATATTAAACAAAACTCTATAGTAATATTTGATGATATAGTTTGCTGTAACCAAACCATAGTAAAGGATTATTTTTGTTTCGGAAGACATAAAAATACTGATTGTTTTTATTTATGTCAAACATACACATCCATTCCGAAGCAACTGATACGTGATAATGCGAATTTAATTATTATATTTCAGCAAGACAACACAAATTTAAAACATATTTATGACGATCATGTTAATGTGGATATGCCTTTAAAAAATTTAAAGAATTATGCTTATTATGTTGGAAAGATAATTTGGATTTATGGTAATAGACAAAGATTCTAAGAGATATAGAAAAGGATTCGACTCATATATTTATTTATAAAATAGACTAAATCTTCGTAACATTTTAATTATGGACGAACGTTTGGCGAGAGAAACTTGTTAAATCAAGAAAGGCTGTTAAACAAAAATATCAAAGTTTAAAAAATGCTGAATTTGAGACTCAAGCTAAACTGCAAGAAACATATAAACCAATTACAGAACCACTACAAAAACTAGTGTCAACTCTAGGGAAAAGGGAACTGAGCGATATTAGTGAAGAGTTTCAATCTTTAATTAAAAAATTTTATGAATCATCAACACCGCCAAAACATTCGTTCGCTGACATATCAACACCAGGGAGAAATATATTTGCTACCACATCAACTCCACAAAAGGGCAAAAAAAACGGGAAAAAACTCCAAATCTTCCATATAAAACTCCATAATTTTTTCATAACGATTTAACTACAACTCAAGGACCATCTTTCCTTCGAACAAGCACTGTAGCAGAAACAACAAAATCTTCACAAGGATCTGAGACAACACCTCATAATCTCTCTGATATATTAGAACAAACTAAACAAAAAATAAATACTTTCATTAATTCAGAAGCATACACTACCTGGTTGGATCAATTTGATAACCTTCCTCGTCAGTATATTGATGGTGGTGTAAGAGGCACAGAACACAAATTTGATCATCAATATGGAATAATTCACGATTATGAAAATGAAAAATTTTATCTAGGTTTAACACAAGTACCTGTTCAGATTATTGGTAAAGATATACAAGTGGTTGGAGTAAAATATCCTGGAACAACCGGATTATATGAATTGTTATTTAAAAAAGAACCTAGAGGCTACACTCAAAGAGATCTAGATAATTATATGGATATTTTAAAATGAACTAACGCATGTCGTAGAAATTACAATCCTGACGAGCAGGTTCGAGGAAATGCTTCACACAAGTATATTACAATAATAGGACCATATTTACAAAGAAAAGGCAAAACAGAAACTAGAACTATTAATCCCCTTCAGAATTTGTTTCCAGGTGTGCTTGCAACTAATCCTAGACAAACCAGATCTAATAAACCAACCACACAAGGTGGTAGTTTAAGTTTAAAAATTAATAAACCTAATACAGACTACGTATATTGGAATGATGTTAATGAATTGGTTGATAGATTGCATTTATTAGTATCTTCTATGTTTGCAGGTCACACGGGACACTATAATGAAATTATTTCCATTATAGAAGAACTCAAAGAAGCTGATGTTATCATATAAATACATGTTTCAGAATAATTATTGCATTTATGACATGGCGGTTAATAAGTTTGGATCTCACAGTTCAAAACATTATATTTACTCTTTTATTCCTTCTATTGAAAAATCAATAAGTTCAAATATTGAAAGTAAAATATTTAAAGATTTTAAGAGTGATACAAAATATATTGAAAACAAAATAATTGAAAATTTGCAATCCGATTTAAAAATAGACGTCAAGAATCTTGATAAAAGAGTTAGCGACAATAATGAGGATATATAGAACGTTGCAAAAAAGATGAAAATATTCGAAGATAAAATTATTCCGGAACATCTAGACCAAATTATAAAAATTTCAAAACATGAAGACGACATAAAAATAATTAAACAGAAATATGAGGCTTTAGATAGTTCAGGACAAGAATTGAAAAATGAAATAATTAGGGTTACATCAGAAAAAGTAGAAAACGATATTAATAAAAATATGGTTAAGAAATTTCAAACTTTTACTGATTCGCTCAATAATAGAGTTTCACAGGAAGTTTGAAAATTTTTACGAAGGTGCATGATGATATGAATAAAAATATTGAGAAAGTTGATAGATCTTTCAAACTTCATTTTATTGTTCATAAAAATGATACTAAAAAATATTAAGTCGTTGGAACAAAAAATTAACGAAACTTAGAAAAAAACAAATGATGATTTCTCAAAAAAAATAATATTGTTGACGGAACAAATCAGAAATATAGAGAAAATTTCAAATAACCAACAATTTGATAATATCACAAAATATAGTGAAAAAATTGAAGAAGTTTTGACGAAATTACATAATTTAGAATCAGAATATAAAACCAATGTAAATGGTAATGTTTCAACAGAGATACAAAATTTAAATGTGAAATTGCAAACTATAGTTGAGGAACGCAAAAAAGAAGATTTGGATATTGAAAAAATCGATGATATATTAAACCAGTTAAAAAATCTTGAAAAGGAATTGAAAGCTAGAATAGAGGAGGAAATATCGACAATAAAATATGATCTGGTAGAAACAATAACCAATACTGTAACTAATGCAGACGAAAAGTTTAAAAATTTTGAAAATAAAATCAAAGAACTTGACAAAGCCGTTAAAGATCTTATAGACTATAAGTTCAAGGAATTTGACAAAACAAATAAAGATGAGTTCGCTGGTATGAAATCTGTTAATGAACTGAAACTAAAAATTTCAGAAAATTCGACAGCTTTAAAAAAATTTGGAGAGGATTTCGCAAAGGTTGACGATAATGTTAAAAAAACCAAAGATATACCGAATAAAATTAAAAGTTGAAAAAATAATTAATTGTTATTTAAGTAAGATATTTAGCAAAATGGATTAGTATGAACAAAGTAACATGAAAGAAAATATAAAAGAAACTATTGTTGAAGAATTACATAAACCTGCTAGAAAAAATTATCAGAGAGGAAGAACGATTGTAAAGGGTTTAGACGACTCGTGGCAAGTTGGTTTAGTTGAAATGCAGCCTTATGCTAGGTTTAATAAATCAAATAGATATATTTTAGTTGTAATAAATGCTTTTACAAAATATGTTTGGGTCGAACCACTAAAAACCAAAAGTGGGGAAGATGTAACAACAGCAATGAAAAAAATTTTAGATAAAACCACGAAACCTGTCAATTTGCAAACGGATCTGGGAAAAGAATTTTACAACAGAGACTTTCAAAAACTAATGAATGATTATAACATTAATCATTATAGTAGTTTTTTTCCAATTTAAAAATCTAGTATCGTGGAGCGGGTTAATCGAACTTTAAAAAACATTATGTGGAAATATTTTAGTAATCAGGGAAATTATAAGTGGTATAATATTTTACCCATTATAGTTGAAAAATACAATAACACCGTTCACAGAACTACAGGGCACAAACCTAGCGAAATTAGTAGGAAAAATGAAGAAAAAATATTATTAAATTCGTTTACTTATAAGAAAACTATTGACTTTAAGCACACCAAGCTTAAAGAAAACGACTTTGTTAGAATATCAAAGCAAAGAGAAGCATTCGATAAAGGATATACTCCGAATTGGTCTACAGAAATATTTCAAATAAGAAAGTACAGCTTTCAAACCCAACTACTTATCTCCTAAAAGATGTTAATAATGAGGATATTAAAGGAAGTTTTTATTTTGAAGAGTTGCAGAAAGTAAAGCATCCGGATGCATATTTAGTAGAAAAAATTTTAAGAAGGAAAGGAAATAGAGTCTTTGTTAAATGGTTAGGATTTGACAAATCTCACAATTCATGGATTTTAAAAAAAGATGTGTTGTAATATATAATAAAAAATAAAACAAAAATTCAAATATAAATAGATCTTTATTATTTATAATTCACATCAATAACTCTTTCATTATAAATTAGATTTCTATGGTTTTTACTCAAAATTGAAGAAAAAATATTTTCACCATCTTTAACCTTAAAGAAAACGACTTTGTTAGAATCTCTAAGCAGCGGGAGGCATTTGACAAAGGTTATACACCAAATTGGTCCACTAAAATCTTTTAAATAAGAAAAGTCCAGCTTACTAACCCAACTACTTACGTATTAAAAGGAAGTTTTTATTCAGAAGAGTTGCAGAAAGTAAAATATCCCGATGTATATTTAGTAGAGAAGATTTTAAGAAAAAAAGGAAATAGAGTTTTTGTTAAATGGTTAGGATTTGATAAATCTCACAATTCGTGGATTTTAGAAAAAGATGTATTTTAATACTAAAATAAAACACCAATTTAAATTTACATATATGTTTATTTTTAATAATTCATATCACTAAACCTTTCATTATAAATAAGATTTCTATGGTTTTTCTTTTAAAATTGTAGAAAAAATATTTTCACAATATTTAATTTTATTTTTAAATCTTAACATATCTAAATAGTTTTTTTCCCATTCACATTTCCTAGCGTTTCGATAGGCAAAATCCCATGCTATTAGTAGGTGGATTTTATTTTGATTCTCGTTGAAAGTCACAAACTTCTTCGAAAAATTTTCTCTTTTTTTTTCCATTTCTTGATAATTTAAGTTCCAATTCGTCGGGATAGACTCTCATTAGCTCCAACATGGTACACACATTTTCACCATTTGGGTTCTGAGGAGGATTTAAAGTGTGGTAGATATTTGTAAACAAATTTGAAGATTGTTTATTCAAAGACAAAAACACATTAAAATACTTCTTGAACTCTTGTCTTTTATATATTTGAATTCTGTAATCAATATTTTCCTGTAATTCCCATAGTTTGCCTATAGAATTAGAAGACAAAACAAATATAATAACCACCATTTTCTTGTACTTTTACTATGGGTTGGTGGTTGTATTTTTCAAAATGTATTGTTATATTATCCAATTTAATAGGACTCTGATCTTCCAGATATGAATAAAAATAATTCACAATAATACCTTCATATCTTAGTAAATTCTTCCAATCTTCTTCATTTAAAGTTATTCGGAATCCTTGTTGTCCACAATAATAACTTTTGGTAAAAAATCACTCAAACCAATTCCGACATTTACAAATTTTGATGATGATTTGTTTAAATAATAAATTTTGGAATTGAGAAGTAGATTGTTTCCTTGTTATCCTTGGGTGTTGTGTAATAACCACTGTTCATTATTGGAATAACTAATGTATCAAATACTGGTTGAGAATATCTAGATAACTGAAATTGCTAAAATGTTGGGAACTTTATTATAGTATTTCCTCCACCACTGTTCCCTCACTAAATATAGGAAATCCTTATTTCCAGTATCTTAAATAAACAACTCCTGTTAAAGTGAGGACTAACCATACAGATATACAAATAAAAATGTTTAAAATAAAAGATAAAATACAATATATGTTTTCATTGTTCTCTTCAGTTTTGTATTCGGAGGAAAAATTAAAAGAAGCTTTTTTATTTGTTACATTAAAATTATGTAATTGGTTTATATTTCTTGTACAATTTACCGCGTGACAAATTTCTATCCAGTTTGTGTCAAAAATGGTGTTGTTATCATAATATAATAAAATTTTGAAAAATTTGTTATCTTCCGTCAAATTTAAAATTTCATATGAAAATACGAATGTTTTATTATTGTTAATTTGTTCAAAAATCATATCATGACATAAATTTTTCTTCGTTAGATCGCTATCATGTGAAAAACATACAACACCACGCTTTGTATGATATTGGTTATTAACTATTAACGTACAATTATAAAAATAATATAAAAGAATAAAATGTGGAATAGAAACCATTTTTCTTAATTTTATTTACTGTAATTTGGGATATTAGTCACAAAAATACTGTTAATATCAACAAGAGTTTATTAACAATAAAAATATTTACAAATTGTTCCATTATTTATATCTTAAAGTAGATACAAAAAATTTGTAATAAAATAATACAAATATACAAATAAAATACATCTTGATAACAATTTCTGAATCGTAATATTTTTATTTCGCCATTTTTAATTTTATAATCTCGTAAAACACTGTACTAAATCACAATGTTTGTAAAGTTTATAATGTTCATCTATAGGACAATCGTTATACATCCATTGAAATATTTCAACACCACAAAATAACATTTACAAATATCTTCTTTCATAATAAATAATAAAAACCTGATGCTGCCAATATTTCAGGATTTAAATTTCCATTCCATATTTTCAAGGAATTTAATCTTTGTTCATAAGTTCTATATGTTATATTATCAATATCTTTTTCAAAAGATTCTAAACACATTTCAAACTTTTAACAACAAAATGTGAGATAAAATTGAATGCTGAAATACCTTTCAATGTTACATATATCTCAATCAATTCAAGTAGAGGGAGTACAGTGAACATCAAAAAATTCATCGTTTTCCCCCAACCCACTGATAAGTGGAATGTCGTGATGTCCCCAAGCAAGAGTTTCGTAAGAATTTGGTATTTTGAATCTTTTATCGTCTACTTAAGACAGAGCCAACTTATTAATTAATTCCGTATATATATTATGCATCCTAGATCGAAACACATACATAGAACAAAAGGTTTTAGAATTACGTTCCACAACATCCTTATAATCGATAATATCTAATTGTTTATTTATACTCCTTTTTTAACACCCTTAGCCTTTTTAATTGTATTAGTTTTGGTTTTTTACACAATAAGCTTTCGCTCCAGTTCCATAGAAACATTCTATGATTTCACCAGCAAATTCATCTTTAAATTTACCCACTACAGACTTAGTAATTGGCATACTGTGAATATTATTTGGCTTATAATTAGAGGTGTCAAAAAAATCAATATAATTTTTCATATCTTCATAAACATTATCAGTATCTACCGCCAAAATAAAAGAGTCAGTATCTGTGTATAGTAACTTTACCTTGTCTTGATATAGAGGTTTTAAGAAATCATAAAAAAAAACCATACATTATTGTTTTAGAAATATCTAAAATAGAAAATCCAACATAAACCGCTTTGTCATAATCGATTAGTATTTTATTCATTTGAATAGCAACTAAATTCTCATTAAATATTAATGATTCTTTGAAATGTGGTTTTGAAATTAAATTTTCAGCACCATCTTTCCTACCATTTTTTTCAAATTGGGTGACTAATCTGATGTCTGATCGATTCTCAACATTTTCCATTGTTTTTCCATATATGCTATTATTACTTAGCTTATAATTGTTTCTATTAAACTCATGTTTAGATTCATTTCTTAAATTAGTATTCAAATCTATATAACTCTTTAACCAAGGAGATTGTGTAAACTCCAAGATTCTATGAATTTTCTCTACCTTAAGTCCGTGTTGAATACATTGTTTTAATAAAGTATAATGTAGAGCATATCGTTGTTTATTTTGTAAATTTGGAATTAATTTTGCATGTTTCAAATTAGGAGGTTTGTAATTCTCAGGACAAAAAGAATATTCGTTGTGAAAGTCGTGCAAATCAGAAGGATATATTAAATCAACTTCTAAAACATAACCTTTTTTCTGATGTGTTTGAAACTTTCATTACATTAAAATTATCCATTTGTTTTTGAGAGAGCCAAACAAAATTTTTCTGTGGAAGATATTGAGACATCGCATAGCCATATAAATTCGTGGCATCTACGTACAATAAATATTTACTAGGTTTAGATGGGTGGAAAGTATCAAGGAATTTATTGTTTGCAATGGATTTTTTGGTAACACAAGTACTAACTCCTCCTCGCACATTATTTTTAGAAAAGTGTAACATATCTGGGTCTGTTAAAAGCTCTAACTCTATGCCTACAAATTTTAAACATGCATCAAAACTTAATCTGGGAAAACTATAGTAATGCGCAGGATCTAACTTATAAGTAGTTAAACAAGTTTTTCCAAAACTTTCAAAAATATCTGCTAAAAGCAGTACATCGTATTTTAAAAAAATATCCGAAGTTCTCCTATTGAATTACATTTGAACAAATTCCATACACGTTTAGCTCTGCAATATTCATCTTCAGTAATATGTTCTCTTGTTAAATCATTATAAAACTGTTCTTTTTCTGGTAATGTATCTTCATCTAATTTTGCATAATCAGTAATATAGCTGTAAGGAAAAACCCCTTTTTGACGGATCAAATGAAACTGTTCCTTTGTATTGAAAAATTTTAAAACTTCTTGAAATTGTTGATCCTCTAGGGTATTAGATAATTTTGATAATGAAGATAATAAAAATTGAAAAAAGTCAATGAATCTTATGCAAAACTGTTTCTTTTTTAGCTTTTTTGTTTGCTTATCAAAGTATGTGTCTACATTAATATGTTTTTCAAACGAAATATATTTTTCTTTATTCTGAGCAATTACTTTCAATTGTTCGTTATTTTAACATACATTTTTGATAAATAAATGAGCATCATAATTTTTTAAGTTGTGTAGGATAACGGGAATATAATCTGGTAATTTGAAATTTAAGTTACATTTAGAATGTGCCGGTACTCTGTAAAGACCCGTTAGGTGATCATGATCTGCGACCTTATCACCAACTTCAATTTGTTTCTGAATATTAGTAATTTAAGAATATTTCCGGGCACTATGTTGCCAAACATTAACTTTGGGTGCAGATGATGGTAAATTAATTCTAACATGATCACAGTCATATTCATTATGTCTCATTAAACCATCATTATTGGGAAAATATTGTAAACATTCATCGCAAAGAAACTTTTTTCCATGATGTTTTGAAAGTTGATTAGAAACTAATCTGGATAAGTCTTTAATACAACAATAATGAAAATTCCCATCGTCATCAAAAGTAAATTAACATGACGTTCTTGTTTTTGTTTTGTATAATATAATGGTCCTACAACTTCATAACAATATGTTAGATCTGTTTTCAACTTTTCTAATCCATAAACATTTATAGAAATATTATTTAAAAGTTCAAATTTCGATATATCTTTTAACTTACAAGGAACATCCAAACCAGAAATGTCATATAAAGTAGAAAAATGGGGATAAGACGAAGGATAATCTTCACGTCCGGTGGGTTCGTGTAAAGCTGCGGTTACAGACCAAAAGAAGCAGTTGTCGTCCTCGTTGCGCATATTGATGGCGTGCTTATTGGCAATTTGTTGAGGTAAAGAAATATACTGTGAAGCTCTCAGAGGATTGTGCTTATTTACATTGACCTCTAAATATAGAAGTTTGACCAACGTCCAACCTGCAACAACAGAAATATATATTAAAATATTTTAATTTTAGCATTTTAAAAGTTAGTATTAAAAATATCTGTTAAAAGGAATAGGAACAGACGGAATATAAAATAAAATAGAAAAAATATAAAAAAATTTAAAAATAAGATAAACGTACCAGAATCTCTTTCGGCTAGCTCGTCTACTTTTCTGTCAATTGTTTCGTAAAAACCTTCAATTATTTCGGAGATATTTGAACTGCTGCAAATCGTCTTGTATTGTGTGTTGAAAGATTTGACGCTGTAGGTGAGATTAGTGGGGGTGTAGATATAGTCCAAAGAGTTCTGCGTTAGCCTTGATACAAGGATGTTGTCGTAAAGCTCGCTTTAGTAGGTCATTAACTTTTTGGGGCGAGTTCTTCAAAAAAAACTGCTAAGATTGAAATGATCTTTGTCTGGGTTAATGCGGTAGGAAATTGTTCGTTCCTTAAAAGCTGATTTTATCACTTCAATTTCCAAAATTCCCGAAGAAGCGATAACGCGTTGCTTGTGGTTGTTAGAGTTCAAATGACTTCCCCACGATCTTCTAATGACATCTTTTTTGTAATCTTTACAATATTTAATTGCTTCTGAAACAAAAGAAAAAAATTAACTTAGACGTGAAGATATTACATATTTAAGTAAAGAAATTGCAATAGCATGGTGATGTTTATAAGAAGAAAAACTTGTTATTTCCAAACCGTTCTGCAAAGGAAGGCGGCGAGATCGACGCGGGTCAATACCCTGTACAACCTGTTGTACAGTGTTGTTGACGCAAGTCGATCTCGCCGCCTTGCTTTGCAGAACGGTTTGGAAATAACAAGTTTGTCTTCGTATGCAAGCAACTGTAAAAAGTTGTGTAATTGCCTTGAAATTAAATATGTTAAATAAAATATGTCCATAATAAATACAGATAGTGTTAACTTTCAACTTCTTTCAATAGAGGGTTTGTATATTTAATTTAACTGTCATCCAACAAGTATCTACTAATAAAATAAAAAAAATATGTTAAATAAAATAACAAAACTTACCCTTTCTAATTGTTGTATTTTTAGGTGGTGATTGTTGACCGCTAAGGTACGAAGGTTTACACAACTTTTTCATGTGTCGATACAAGTAAATTGTGGTTGGCAAGTTTTGCAGATGTGCATTGTTAAAACAGTTTTATGCTAATGTGAGAATTTGAATTTATAACCCATTATAAAACATAAAAATATTGAGAGTGGAGAAAATTAAGAATTAAAAATTTAAAATATTCAAATTAAAAAATAAAATTAAAAATTAACGTTTGCCAATTCGTTAAAGCAGTTCTTTATCCTATTCCACATTAGAGTTTCCTCAGAAGAAAGATATCTGAAACTTTCATACGAATTTAAGGAAAAGGCCAGACTTTTTAAATTCTAAACAAATTGTCTGGAAAATTTCGTATTTTTATGTTTAGCTTTAACAATCAAAAAAATCTTTTTTTAGAGGATTAATATTTGGGGAAGTTTGTGTATCGCGATCTATAGAAATGATGGAATCGGTTTGTGTGGAAATAGAATTATTCCTTAATTCAAATTCTTTCATGTTGAAGGGTTCAGTTAATAAACTTGGAGACAGGGTTGACTGACAAGGGTTTTCTGATTGTTTAAATCAAACTGTGAATTAAGCAAAGGGGGTTTTGGTTGAGCACATGGAATTTCAAAATCATTTGAATTTTCTTCGACAATTAAACATGTTAGATTAGTATTATTGAAATTTGGAGAAGTAGACGGTGAAGAAAATTCGGAAGAAGTGGAAGAAAGAGTGGGCGAATTGGGAGAATGTGTAATAGAATAAAAATCTGCATTTTGTTGTGGTGACAATGGCCTAGGTTGAGAACAAGGAATTGACAAATTTGAGTCGCTAGAGTTTCCTTCGAAAGTAGATTTAAACAGTAATTTCATATTTTTTTCAACTGTAGCAGGTTTAATTAAATCCTCTACAGTTGTATCTTCAATATCAAAAATTTGACTCAGAAATAGTTGAGAATTGAGATAAATTATAATATATTATCGAAATTAAAATTTTGAGATAAAAGTTCATCTATTTCTCATGCATTTGGTAGATTAGGTGACTCTAGCGAGAAATTTTGATTCGAAGTGTCCAAAGTTGACTCTCGACACAGGAAATTGTCTATAAATTTGGTTGTCAGAAGAAAGAGAATTTTTAGCTTCCTGTGCTAGCTCCAAAAGATTATAATTTTGGGTATTAATTTGGTCTTCCTCTATACGTTCCCTGTTAATGGCGTCAATATCAGTATTATTATTTAATCCTTCTATATTCACAACCATCATCAAGTAAACTTAAGAGGCTATCGTTGTCAGAGAAAAAATTGCTAAAATTAAAATTAGATCTAAATTCGTTAATTCCATTGTACTTACAGTTTGATTAAAAGACATTATTACTCACAACAAAAGGTTACAAACAAAACTGGCAAATTTAAAATATAAAAAAGGAATAAAACACAAAAATATTTAAAAAATAACAAAATATTGCACAACACACATACAAAAACAGAAACTTGACAAAATTTACGTGTCTAACTTTGTACTAGTACCGAACGCGAGAAAATAATGCTCTACCTTAGGCCAAAGCAGAATTTATACCGTTCAAAGAAGGTCAAGCCAAGCCAAGCCAAGCCAACGCCTCTCCCACTTGACCGGTCATTGCTACTTCACCTACCTTCCCCCCACCCCCCGCGCCCCCGCGAACCGCCCCTCCCCGCAAACCCTTCACTTCACCTACCTTCCTCGGTGAAACCTCCCCCCCAAAAAAAATAAAAAAATACTTGTATAAAATAGATATATAAACGAGATTGGGGAAGAGACATATGATGTGACTAATAAAAAATATGGAAAGTAATAAAAAGCGGAGAACTATATAAATAGTAGATATGTTTAAAAAATAAATCTAATGGATAAGGAGATATGTATTAAAAATAGATATATACAAGAAGGAGATCGGGGGAGGGAAGATGACGGGGAGGGGGTGTCCCCCTTGGCGAACAAAAAAAAAAGTATTTTGAGGCATTTTTTTCCGGGCCTAAAAATAAATTTTAAATTTAATATATATATATATATATATATATATATATATATATATATATATAAATTATATATATATATATATATATATATATATATATATATATATATATATATATAATATTTATATATGTGTATATTATATATATATATATATATATATATATATATATATATATATATATATATATATATATATATTTACACCGCCCGGAAAAGAAGAAGTGATAGTAAGAAATGAGGGATCTGAAGAAATCCCGATGTAACAACGGATGAAAACTACAACATAGGCACAGCAACAAAGAACCAGGAGATGGTGAAATAACTATAGAAATGATAAAGTATGGAGGGGTACTGATAATATAAACTCTTCCAGCTCTATTTAATAGATGCCTAATAAAAGGTAAAATACCAGCACCTCGGGTAAACGCCTTGTTTATGCTTATTTTTAAAAAGGGGAACAACTTTAAATTGGAGAATTATAGATCCTTTAGCCTATTATCGTTACTATACAAAATCCTCACTAGAATCATAACATATAGATTAACGAACAAATTAGACAGTTATCAGCCACGTGAACAAGTGGTATTTAGATGGGGATACAGCACTTTGGACCATCTTCAAACAATTAGATTACTAGTGGAAAAAGAATATAAAGTCACCTTCGGGCTAGCAATGATTGACTACGAAAAAGCATTTGATTCCGTAAAGATATGGGCAGTCCTTAACGCCTTAAGTAACAGTAGAGTCGATGAAAGATACACAACTTTTCTTGAATATATATATAAAAATGCAACATCACAAATAATGCTTGAAGAAAAAACAAATAAAGTCAAAATTAAAAAAGGAATTAGACAGGGCGACTCGATTTCCCCAAAGCTGTTTACGTTGGCTCTAGAAGACAAGTTCAAATCGTTAAAGTGGGAAAATAAAGGAATACTAATGAACGGTGAACTATTAAATCACTTAAGGTTTGCAGATGATGTCACTCTGATCGCCAACATAAAAGAAGAATTGCAAGAAATGCTGATAGAGTTGAATAACAGGTCTCGAGAAATAGGTCTAAAAATAAACTTCACCAAACCAAATATTTGAACAACGAACAACTGTTAATAGAAGGTGAAAAAAATAGAACAGGATCAACTATTCATATATTTAGGACAAAAAATCGAAATATCAAAAAATAATTTAAAGGCTGACTTGTAGAGAAGAGTCTCGTTAGCTTGGTTTGCGTTCGGAAGGTTATAAGCTACATTTAAATTAGACGTCACAAATACCATAAAAGCTAGATTATTCAATGAATATGTATTGGTGGTGTTAACATATGGCAGTGAAATGTGGGCTTAAATAGAAGTATAATAAAAACTCCAAAGAGCAATGGAGAGAAGAATGCTAAATATTAGACTCCAAGAACATAAAAGATGCAGAGGTAATAAAAAGATTAGCAGGACACGATTGGATGCAATAAGCAAACAACAAAGCTCTTTGGGGAGGATTACATTCGAGCATGGATGGAATAAGCTAATGATGATGATATATTTATTTACAAAGCTCTATAGTATATTTTAAAAACATATACAGTACATATGTTTCTCTAAACAAAGAGCTTGTATTGTTTACTGGAAGGCCAATTAGTTTACTAATTATTATTTTAATTCGTAATTACAGTATTTCAAAGATGATTTAAATATGATTCATAATTATAACTTGTTTTTTTTTTATTTGAAATAAATCTGAAGTTATTTATAATCTTTTAGTTATTAATTTGATTTAATATTAGTATCGCCTTACAGTTAATTCAACTGTGTATCTACTGTATGTAAGAAAATTGAAGATCAAATTTAAAAATTATAACACAACGGCACAACCATTAAAATTTTTAGAACTTCTAGTGGATCATAGTCTATAGTTCGGCACATAATCTGTATTACCTATATCATCAGTGAGCATAGCTACGAGTACAATAAAATTATTCTCTTTTGTAAGTATCCAGCGCTTAATTTCTTAAAGTATTATATTCTGACACGGGAAAACGGAGCAGTTGGATTTAGGGGGAGGGGACAATATTATGGAGAGTTAAGAAGTACCTTATTCTAGAGTGTGAATTGAGGTTGTATTGACGGAGCTGATGAAGGCCGAGAATATGTTTTATATGGGGCTGTCTATTGCGGAGATGTAATATAACATTAGGGATCGTTGGCGGTTGAGGTGGAGGAGGTATCTTTTAGAGATGCACTGGAGGCTGTGTAGGGGAGGAGCGAAAGGTACCAGTTGATAGGCGAAACTCATTTTGGATGTTATCCAATGTTTTTTTTATATATAAGAGCCTTGCGAAATCATCAATGAAGTCCCCGTATTTATTTTTGGGAGGATCAGGGACCTGTATAATTGTATAAAAAGATTTTTCGTTTCTTAAAAGAAGAAGGAATGTTAATGTCCTTGACGGTTTTGTTTCTGATGTAGTGATTTCACTTTAGCTCTTGATCAAATAACATGCCCAGAAACTTTATCTTCTCTTTAAGAGCAATAGAAATAACATGGATGTTAAGAGAGGAAACTTAATAATAGGATAGCTGTTTGCAAAAATTTATTTTATAGGGTTGGTAGGGGAAACGGAGTATCCAATAAAAGCTGACCATGAGTAAAGTTAATTTACGGTGAGTTACAGAGAGATATAGTGATTTGTTAAGGGGAGGAATGATATATGAGTATGTCGTCTACATAGATAGATACATTTGATTTATCTTGGCATGAAGTCTGAGATCGATTCAAGGACGCTAAGAAAAAGGGTGGAACTAGTAGTTATGGTGCAGGTGTCGTAGAGGTGACCGTTTGCTTTGACCCTGAATTGTCGTAGGTTTTAGGATTAGTTCCGGGATGTGACCGACAAAATTATACTTCTTTCGTTGAGGGAGAAAAGGTCTTTTTTGAAATGTCAAAAGCATTAGTGAGGAAGGGGTAAATCGGATTTTGCATAAAAGTGTGTTGCTATAGTATTTCGTATGGATATTGGGTCCCATGAATAGGAGTCATTTATTTTCCTAGTCTGAATATATTTAAGGGGAAGCCTTTATTCTGTTATATTGGGACTATAGTTCTACTGTGGTGGATGAAGAGGACAAGGAGGAGATAAAGCAGTTCCAGGAAGTGAGCTTTGCAGTTTTGATGATTCTTTTGGATGAGGCTCTCTGCTTTTTGAAGAAG